>CM070514.1:32393295-32993295 GCA_036346375.1 Guadua angustifolia | reverse complement strand
GCCTAAAGGCGAAGCAATATCAAGAGTGCTAAATGTGTGCTCTTATTGGATGACTAGTTTTATAAAGTACAGCTCATGGCTTGAGAACCCCTCAAATGTAAAGGCAACAAGATTCCTATCCAAGGGGTACGTCAACATTCAGTCCTGGTGATGATTCTCTTCCTTTATTTTGCAGATATGGTAATGGTATGTAACTAACATTTCTAATGTATGCCAACAAATTTTGATAGGCATGCCATGTTGAGTGACTGCATGAAGGAGCTTGATGCAACAAAGTAAGCATGAACTTCCAATGTATCTGATACGACTTAGTGGATATGTGCTTTATTTCTCAGTCGTGTAAATAATGTTTATCTTATACTATTTATTCGGTTACTACGTTGTAGAAACAAAATGTCAAAAGACCAAAGCTTGGCAGAACCTGAAGAACACTTGGTTGCTGGGACTGACATTGCTTCTTTTGACAAGGTATCTGTTACTGGAAGCACTTTGGAGTTGCTAATATATTTCCCAATTTTTCCACGTCCCAACAAAATCAATGTCCTATGCTATTGGTGAAATTATTTTTGCATTTGATGTGTTCAAACATGTTATGGGTAATAGCAGTGCTATTTTTATTATCATTCTTAGAACCTGTAAGCCCAGCTATCAAAAATCAACTGGATTGGCGGCCTGATCTCGGCGGGTCAAGTCATGTGTCAGGACCGTTCATGCAAGCAAGCCGCTCGAAACCAGTGAAAAAAGGTCGAACAGGCCGGTTGGCCACCAAACTGGTATTAGACCAGGATCGGTTGGACCAACTCTATTAATTAGATAATAAAAAAATATTTGGAGGCGTAGGAATTCGAACGTGAGACCTCCGTGCAGAGAGGCTAGAGCTCTCGCTGCCCCATGTAAGCCAACTGGGGTTGGTTTGGTGATTTAGATGGAAAAACTAATAAAATTAGACCTTATTTTCTCTACCATACTACTCTAACCACTGAACCGAGGTGCACACTGGGTCAATGACCGGTCCGGTTTTTCGTACCATTATTGTTGCAGACAATGAGATGCCCTGGCCTGTACATGGGATCTGTTTATACATTCAAGGCATCTCTCATCTAGTTTATTATTAAAACTAGCAGGGTGGCCTACCCATTTGCACAACTAGATTTGTTATGTATGGTTCACATATTTAATATTTGGTATTTGCCAAAGTTGGTTGTTTTTTTATCATTATAGCCTTGAGATACTTGTGCCATTAGTTATAATTTGCGTTATAAAAAAGCCCGTAGCTAGAATACATCTTTAGGAAACTCAATTGACAATTTGGTAGAATTTTTTTCAATCGGTGTAGTTCTTAGGGCACTGTTATTATGGCGTCCAGGCGGCCGGCCGGAGTCGCCATGGCTCGGCGCCTCGCCTGAAGATGGCCAGGCGATCGCCTGGACGTCCTGGCGTTGCGGCGTGGACGTCTAGCCGTTGGCCTGGCCATTTGGGCGAGCGACGGGCTTTGGGCTGAAGCCGCCCTGGAGGTATTTGAGGACTAAAGACGCCGAATCGGGAGGTTTGGGAAAGAGACTCACTATCACGCTCACGGGTGGAGACTGGAGAAACCCTAGTGCTGCACCGCCGCCGCTTCGCCGCCATCGGTAATCTCTTCCGCCTCCTTCTCCTCCTCCCTCCCCTCCCGTCCACTACTCCGCCTCTTGCTCCTCCTGGACCTCCTCTACTCAACGCCTCTGCTCAGTGCTCCACCTCCTAGCTTCCCTAGCTTTGCATTTGCTCGGCGCTCCGCTCCTTTGCCTCTTGCTCGGCAGTCAGCGCTCCGCCTCTTGCTCCTCCTCTTGCTTCGCCTCCCGGCTTCCCCAGCTCCGCCTCTGCTCGGCGCTCCGTGCCTCCGCCTCTTGCTCCTCTTGCTCTGCCTCTTGCTTGACAATTGGCGCCTCCGTCTCTTGCTTGGCCGATGCAGGATGCGCCTCTTGCTTGGCCGATGCAGAGCACTGAGACGAGGAATGGCCGAATGGGACCGGTGAAACTGGAATGCCTCTTCCTCTTGCTGGTGTCGGTTGAATGCTGCTTGGCCTTTTAAGAGATGTAGTTGTCTGTGGGCTGTCCGGTGTTGGGCTATTACTTGGGATGCGCATGTGAATGGAGAGGGAGGAGGGGGAGCAGTGAGGCGCATGTGAAGGTGACCGAGTGGATTTCACAGGCCAATGTGAATGGCCCATGTGAACACAGTATTGCTGATGTGAATGGCCCATGTGCTGCTACCTTGAACATTTTTTTTGGTCGCCTAATCCTCGTCTAGGTGCCTAGGCGTCCAGGCGCCCCGGAGGCGACTCACCTCGTCAGGGCGCCGTGATAACCATGTCTTAGGGCATTAGGAGCTAATTGTTGAAATGCACATGTAGTTAAAAGCATTTTTTAATACAAGGCTCATATCATTTTAAGGTATTAGAAGCTAATGGTTGAAATACACATGTAGTTAAAAGCATTTTTTAATACAAGGCTCATATCATTTTAACAACAATAAGTAAGCCTTTTGTCCCAAATAAACTGGGGTAGGTTAGGAATAAAACCCAATCAAAGTCAAAAGACCCTTAAACCTTCGATCTTAGGTCATCGTTCTATACGTGAATCGCTAGCTTTCGTGCACTCCTATTCAATGCCAACTCTTTGGATACATTCCAATCCCTTGTCTTTTTTAACTGCTTCTTCCAACATCAGTCTCAGTCGACCTCTGTCTCATATTTTCGAGACGGCTTAAGATTCCACTACGCACCGGTGTTTTAGGAAGCTTCCATTAGAGTTGTCCAAACCGTCTCAAATGATATTGGACAAGCTTTTTTCCAATTGGTGTTACCCCAACCCGATGACATATATCATCATGGCGGATTCGATCTTGCTTTGTATAATTACAGATCCACCGCAGCATCCGCATCTCTGCTATGCTCATCTTTTGTACATGTTGCCTTTTTGTCATCTAACATTTTGCTCCATACAACATCATAGGTTTGATTGCCATTCTGCAGAACTTACCCTTTAACTTTTGAGGAACTTTTCTATCACACAGGACATCAGATTCTTGGCGCCATTTCACTCACCCCACTTGTATCATGTGGCTTGCATCTTTATCAATCTCACTGTCACTCTGTAGCATCAATCCCAAATACCAAAACGTGTCCTTCATGGGTATTACTTTTCCATTCAAACTAATATCTTCATCATCTGCCATAGCACCATTGAAAACACACCTCATATACTCTTTTTTGGTCTTACTAAGTCTAATGCCTTTCGATTCTAAAGTTTTTCTCAACTCTAGTTTCCTATCAACATGTATCCTACTTTCGTTAATTAGCACCACATCATCAACAAAAAGCATACACCAAAGAATCTCTCCTTGTGTGTCCCGTGTGACTTCGTTCATCACTAGGGTAAAAATGTAGGTGCTCAATACTGACCCCTGATGCAGTCCTATCTTAATAAGAAAGTGCCTGGTATAGCTATCACATGCTCTGACATTAGTCAACATCATCGTACATATCCTTGATTAGGGCAACATACTTTGTTAGGATTTTTTTTTCTTTTCAAGCGCCACATGACCTTATCCATTTTTCAATGCAAGGCT
Source organism: Guadua angustifolia (assembly GCA_036346375.1). NCBI lineage: Eukaryota > Viridiplantae > Streptophyta > Magnoliopsida > Poales > Poaceae > Guadua > Guadua angustifolia. Next base: position 32,989,685 of record CM070514.1, on the reverse strand, counting down.
CCCTCGCTGCATATCTTTCTATCAAGAATCAAAGCAAGTCATTAGTGGCTCTTACCAGCCATTACTAAACCTTGTCTCCTCTTCCTCCATCCTCCTCACAATTCGCAGCATTTTACTTGCATTAATTGGTTAGCGTGACAACATGCGCTTAGGAACTGTCTTGCCATGCTTCCTTGTACTCTTTACCTAGCTTTGCCACCTATCCATCTCGCTGCCGCTAGTGAATCAGTTACCCTTTTCACCCTTAAGTGCATTCTTGACCGCTCCGATCACGTTTTGTGGCACCCTGACACCGACGCACGGCTTCTGCTCCTCCTGGCCCAATATGCTTTAGTATGGCATAGGTGGCCACGCCTCCAAGTTCATCTTCGAGAACCACCATTTCATTGACTCCCTCATTGCTACTCACTGAGTTGCTCATCCTTAGCTTCAAGCCCAACATCCTCGCTGGACCCATGCCGAATGCGCTCCCGTGGGCACTCTCCGGTCTCCCCAGTCTCAAGCTATTTAGGATAGAATCATATACAATTCCAACTGATATTTTCCAATTCATTTTTATTCAGAATTTAAGCTATTTATGTATTTTACCTTGGTGTTCGTATGGAAATCAAATTGCTAATTTTATTTTATTTTTTATTCCGAATTTCAGTTTTAGGTTGGAATTTGTATACAAATATAACTACTAATTTTTATTCAAAATTTCAGTTGTATTTTGAAGTTCATATGGACATCAAATTGCTATTTTTCTTTTATTTTTATCTGAATTTCAGTTGTTTTTATTGTACTTGACATGGATTCTTTTGAAGTTTGTATGGAAATCACATTGCTATTTTTTTTTTGAATTTCAGTTACTTTTTATTTTACTTGATATAGACTCTTTCTTTTAGTCTAAGTCCGCCAGATGGAAGGCCAGACCATTTCTCTTTTTTTCTTTGATTAATGTAAGAATTTTTAGCCTTTGAGAGTGAATATGGTGGCTTTTTTTTTCTGTTGTTTTAATAATATAATAGATGATAGAAAAAGAAGCCACCATGTTTGATCTCAATGGCTATAAATTGCACGTTAATCAGAGGAAAAAGAGAAAGATCTACAAATGTCAATTTTTGCTGGGTTTAGATTATAACGGTAGAGATTGATCAGGTATATGTTTGGATTCAGGGCTATTACAGTTGTACGAGAAATACAATTGTACTTTCAATCACACACATTAAAGTTGTCTAATAAATACAACTCTACTTTTAAATATGAGCATACTTATCATAGTATCTAGCCACACAATTGGGCATGGAATTCGGCTAGTTAGATGTATACTAATATCTACTGGAGAGAATTAGATAAATGATGGATCGTTTAACACATATGGCTTCTCTATATGAGCTTCCTTACAATGAACAATAGAAGATCATGTTAGATGTGGTAATTTTCTTTTACAGACTTTAGTTTATAGGCAATTTTCCATTCCCTCTGTTAGATTCTCCAAAAAAACAAAAGTTATTGGTCTCTGAGCTAGTGAGCTCTATTGTGCTTAGTTGTCATGTTTGAGGTGCTCATTTTTAGTTTACAATGGTAATTGCCTTTGAATGGATGCTATGTCGTGTTGTTAAAGCCTTGATGAAGTTAGTTTCAATTATTGCAGTCACTTGAAAGTGTTGAGGAAGCATTGGTAAAGTTAGAAAATTTGCTTCAAGATTTGCATCTATCCAGTTCCAACTCTGGCAAGGAGGATCTAAAGGCTGCTTGTTCTGATCTTGAAATGATCAGAAGGCTGAAGAAAGAAGCCGAGTTTCTTGAGGCTTCCTTTCGAGCAAAAGCAGAATATCTGGAGGTGAGCTTAGTTGGCTTTATTTATTGCAATGTTTTTTACTAGTGCATTTTCCTCTTAAAAAAGGGTAGTCATCATGTATCAATAGTTCAATACAAGTGTCTGATCACAGTAGTTTCTCGAGATATTTCACTGTATCAGGATTCAGGGGTGCATTCAACTGGCTACAATGGCTATTAATGACTAACTATGTCAACAACGGAAATGACAGAAGTGCCACCTAAATAAATTGGGCTTTGTATATAGAACAGTAAATCTTATTTCTTTGGGAATATAAAAAGATAATTATGCTTTTGTGCTCCTTTCAGAATAGCTTCTTGGAACGGCAATCTGTTCGCTGTGTTTAAACTCTAAAGTTGTGTCAGTCCTATCTTCCACTGATAACATGGTAGATGTTATAGACAATGAAGTTATTAGTTGCTTCCATGTATTACTAACATAGCTCTAAAGGGCAGACTACACATTTTCAAATTTATTTGCTTATCTATTGTTAATTTCTTAGTATGTTTGATTCATTAATTCTTTTTCCCAATATCTAAAAACATGCGGAAGTTAAAATTGCTAAAGGTTTTGGAATTTGTAGAGATATCTGTTCAACATTTAATATTTGTATTATCACTTCAAAATGGATGTTAATATGCTTTGAATAAGCTGCATATGAGTTTGTCTGAAAGTGATTCCATACTGGGATGCTCTGGTTTTGCATCCAACATAATAGAAGGTGCATACAATGTGTACCTGTTGGCAACTTGACCCCTCAAGCAGCATACTGGGTGGTACAACTATTATTTACAATCATGATATCTGTACTAAAATTTTTTGATGGCCAACTAGGCTGATGCTAGTAGCAGACCATTATCTCCTGCTGGCGAGGAAGGGCGTGGAAAGACAGGTAGCAGGGCTAGTGAGACTTCAATGCCGCAAAAACCTGTGAACAGGTGATATTCTCTCGCAAACTAATTCCAGTATGGTTGTGATAGTTTCTGTGATTTCAGGGAGGAGAATAAACTGTCCATTTTTTGTATTACTTAATTTTCTGCCAGGGTGGAGAATAAACGCCGACCATTTTGGGACTTCTTCGGTAGGACTTCTGGAAGGAAAGTTGAGCAAGTACAACAAGTTGCAGATCAAGATGTATACCATATGTTCTTTTATTATTTTTATGCCTTTAATAACTCCCCAAACAAAAAAAATACAGAAGAGGAAAGTTTTGCATAAGTGTATGAGCTTTTGCATTTAACTGAGAAGGCCTGAAGGGATTACACAATTCGTCAATACTTATTGGTTACAGATTTGTGCTGACTAGGACGCACTGCCTTTAGTACAATTACCTAAAAATAATGTTTATCTTCCGGAGAATATCAACTATCTCAAAAAGATGTCTAGTTGCACTATGTTCCTAATGTACTGGGGTTTCCTCCTTTTCTATTGGAAGGTTTCTGTTGCCAATGTGGATAACAAAGACATGGAGTCAAATGATATCCTCCGCTTTGAACAGTTGAGGCGTGAGTTGATTGAGTTAGAAAAAAGAGTTCAGAAGAGTGCAGATGATGCTAAAAAAGAAGAGGTATGCTTGTCTAACATTTGTTTTTAAATAGCAAATGAGAATGACGTTGGTATTTTGAGCTAACACTTGGATCTGGAACTCAGCAGCAATGCTGAAAATGCTATGAGCATTAATTGCTTCATGTTTTATTTGTAACTCTTGCATATTTTGACTATTGCTTTTAAACCATAATGGATGGCTTCACTTTTGTAATAGTTTCTTCAGTTTTGGAGACGCATTATTCACTAATGTCTTATTTTCCAGGAGACGGATGTCCCAGCTGAAGCAATAGATGCTTCTGTCTCATCGCCTCTTCTGTTAGGGCCTTCTGGACCAGCTAGCAAAAAAGAAAATGTTATTACCAAATCAGTAGAGAAGGTTAAGGAGACTACAACGGTATGACCATTTAAATTTAATTGTTCCCATTGCAGTAAAAGTATGTGTAGGTTAATATCACAAATGTCCATTTCTTTACCAGCTTTTACTTCTGTTTGTGACATAGAATAATGATGCTTGAAGGCATTCACGGTGCTTTAATACTTGTATGGTGATAGATTTTGATTAGTATTGACCGAGTAGTATCCAGGGCGAAGGGAGGAGGGCCTGGTCCTCCGCATAGATGAAGAACAAGTATTACTAGTCTGTTAGTTCTCCAAGCTGGTAGATTAGATGATATCCGGTAGTTCTATTGACTACTAAGTACTAATTAACGAGTCCATATGTGGGCATCCCTTAATGAAATTTGCTAGTCCCAGCAAAGTTTGAGGCACATGTACTCGTACCTAAACTAAATATCTTTACATTTTGTTTTAAGTTGGGAGAAACCATCACTGATTAGAAAAGAGTACCACATTTTTGGCTACTCGCGTTTCTCTGAATAGTTCCACTTTACCATTTGCTTTGCGGACAATTTAAATTGAGCTACATTGCAATGCTAGATGTTTGAGCTAAATTTAGTTGAACATATATGTAATTTTTTTATTCGCCAAACATATATTCCTGAATAACAAAGTATGAATGGCAACTAATTCTTTTATATCGGTTATTGTTGTTTGATTGGTCCTGACCTCTCCTATGCCTAATTTTTAGCTCCGCCCCTGGTAGCATTATTGCGAGGTGACTGAAATATTGTAATTAGTTGTTAAGAGGTCTCTTTGCTACCAGGGCTGATCTCAATATTTAATTGCTTACATTAAATTATCGCTGAAGGTTGGCCTACAACTTATTTCATTTTCTGTTTTTCCTTCACAGACTGTGTTGCAAGGGACGCAACTCTTAGCAATTGATACAGGAGCTGCTATGGGCTTGATTAGAAGGGCCCTTATTGGGGATGAACTAACTCAGAAGGAAAAGCAGGCTCTTCAAAGAACACTGACAGATTTGGCATCTGTTGTCCCTATAGGAATACTCATGCTTCTGCCAGTGAGTCTTGTACTTGGATTTCCACCTACTAAACAAGAATAAGGCTCTCTAGGTCCACATTATTGTTTCTTTCAATTTGGGTAGCGTAATCCTGTTATCCTTTTTTGTCATTCTCATTGATTGTATATATCCCAGTCTTGTTTACTGTCCAAATTGCAATGGTCAAGGATTTTGTTCTAAGCTCCAAGAGTAAAAACAATAATATAGAGTAAAAGCCAATAATATTTCTTAGCTCGTGAGCTTATTAGTCAGTGCAAATATCACCATTGCTATAGTATTTTAAACAAGTGCCTTTGTTCCCAGGTTACTGCTGTTGGACATGCTGCTATTTTAGCTTTCATCCAGAGATATGTGCCTTCCATGGTTTGTAACTTTTTTTTGTGAACCCTCATTAATTTCCATTGTTGCAATATGTTAGTGTAATCGTGTATTTTGTGTATTTGATATTGTGTAGATCCCATCCACGTATGCCGCTGAGAGGTTAGATCTACTCAGGCAGCTTGAGAAAGTAAAGGAAATGGAAGTTGCTGAAGGCAGCAGCGAAGAAACGGCAGAGGCAGGTAGTTCGAGAAGTGACCCAAGTGAAATAAGCTAACCATGTACAGATGGATGTGAGTATACTTCTGATTGTCTTTACTGTCAAGTGTAACTGTTTCACCCGTACACTTATGGTTCTGCATTTCATTGTTTCCTTGTTTTTAACAATTGCTTACATTCAAGTGTAAATGTTTCACCCGTACACTTATGGTTCTGCATTTCATTGTTTCCTTGTTTTTAACAATTGCTTACATTCATGTTACCTTTAAACTGGACTGTTCAACTTAGTCAGCTAGATTATATGGATTGTACAAAGAAATACTTGAATTGGTCCTTTTCTTGGGTCACTTCAAATCTAGAAATGTTCAATTAGGTACATCTAGAACTCTTCTTTTGCAGTTTTGACCTGTAATTATGTCACAACGATGTTCTAAACCATTTTTTGAACCTTTGTAGTGTTTTGGAACAGGAAAGAGGGGTTTCATTTCATTTATAAAATATTCTTTCAATGGCATGCTGATGAAAACGGAACTACAAAGGTTAGACTGGAAGTAACCAAGCCTTGTGTGGTGCACGTTGAAGGAAGATCCTTCCAGAAGTTGCCCTTTGTAGATTGTGTTCATACTTCATATTATACAAGGGTGCGGTGTGTGCCCATTGAACTGAGGATGAATGTGCAAGTTCGTCTTGGATAATGTCTGTGTAGGGTAGAGGTTTTCATAGAGGACTGTATATCTAGCTGAGATGTTATGTATCACCTGTTCTCATGTAACCCCCTAATTGTTTTCCCTCATTTATTCTCTTTTTCTTTTTTTGCCGAAAAGTGTTCACATGTAACCTGATGCCAATTCCAGGGCTGTATGCATGTTTGGGGTTAAACGAGCTAGCTTTCACAAATCACAAAGTTTTAAGTGGTGGCTTATGTGTAGCTTCTCATTAGTCCATGTCACTTATGACATAGGTTAATGTGTTAGTGATATGCTCTTAGGCAATCATGGAGATGATTGTATCATGTCTATATTTATAGAATAATATAATTATTTTGTCCCATAACTAAATATCATTAATATCGATTAACAAGTATGTGACTTTTTGTGAAACTCCTTATTCATGTTTTGATATTATTGTGAATTAACCTTGACTGTATATCATCTGTGGGATAATTGTGATTTATAGATTAACATATGTATTGATTGATGATCATGATTCACGGATCATGGGTATGGAAATATTAAATCAATAATGTGGATGTGTTGGAGAACATGGTGTTGGGGTAATTCACCATGAGATTGCAGGAATTGTTATATTCTTAAGTGTGACTAGTTGATCTTATACATACTATATGTGAGATTTCTAGACCTAAGGTTATCGTAGTTTCCTATATGTTTAATAGTATACTTAGGGTTTGTCAAACGTTATTTTGTCACTAGTTAGTTGTAAAGGTAGTTTTCAAGTTTATTATGGAATATGCGAAGGAACGTGAGCGTTAAGATGGAATTTTCCCCTCTTATATAATGGAAGAGATATATTTGGATCTTTCGATGTGGATGGATTAAGAAAGTGTATGACCATATTAAATATGATTAAGGAGTCAAAACACGTAACAGGTTGGAATACATTGGTTTTGATAAAATCCGTCACTAACAAACCAAGTGAGTTGTGCATCTTAGTTAGAGAGATTTTGAAATTTGACACCCTTTAAAAACGAATTTTTCAATATTTGACACCCTGACTCACTGTTATTGCTCAGATGGACTCACATGTCATACACAGAGCCTGAAAGGCATGCGAATTGGGTGTCAAATATCGAAATACCTCTCTTAGTTAAGTCCCTAACGTAGGGTTCCACCAAGAGGTTATATAAAGGGAGTACATGAAAGTTAAGGGTATGCGACTGTTGTACCACTACATCTATTGAAAACTTTAGCCATCACTACTCAAGCCCTACGTGCGTAATGATGCTAGCATATCGATGCACGATGTTCCTTTCCCGAATGTGTGGACATCGGTAGAGGCATTGGTGCTACTACGGCGTTTGATGGGGATGATCATTTGGACACATTTGATCACCACTCGAGCAAGATCGATCACTGTTCGACCATCGCTCGAAGATGCACACTATGTTGAATCGGGCTATTTCAACTCTCCTTCCACTACATTGCACGTCTATTGATAACGATACATGATCCTTTTCTCGCTTAGCATCCTAATTTACGCGGTAGAATTTTTTAAATTTGTGCTAGCACAGTCTATCTGTATTTCTTCGTAATATACGTATCTGGTAAAGTTCATCGGCCACCATATGTCAGTATGAGCGCATCAGCAGCAAAAGCATGGGGAGGGATGCTGGTTGCTAGCAGTTGTACAACTGGGATTCTGGTCTGATGTGCTCTCTACAATGCACATCACTCAGTTGTCTGTCGCTCTCATCTCATTTCCCTTCTATGAAATGTGACATGCCTGTGAGCTGCAGTCGAGATCTTTGGTCTGCGGATGATTTGACGGTTTAGCGCGCTCACGATTCCAAGTCACCATACCATGAATTGTGTCTCAGAGGCATCATAGAACATCAGGGCTTTTGGTTATCTGCCACTCCTCATATTGCCATTCGTTAAAATACCACTCGAACCCACTGTCATAGACACAGAAGGTCCCACATGTCATTGAGACAGGAGTGGCATTTTAACGAATGGCAATATCAGGGAGGCATATTACCAATTTTTTCCATATATTAGATAAGTAGGCGCGGTGTGACACCACATGAGGATGATTTTTTTTTCAGGATTGGATGCAAGAATTTTTACTGCTTCACGAATTCCTCAGGATTTTGGGTACTTAAAAAAAGTTTTGTATCGGTCAAAATAAGATATCTCAAATTTAAATTTTAAAATCAAATGAACATGAAATCTAGATAAAATATTATTAAATCCTAAATAACCTCAGATCATCTCCAAAAAGTTACGGGGAATTTGAAATCATTTGTTGCCTCTAGAAAACCAAAAACAGTAAAATTTAAATGCATTAGTACCATTGTCAGAATTTTTAAAAATCTCACAAGTTTGATCATGATCTTAAATTTTTATGGTAGCTTAGGCATGCTCTCAGGACCCCTGTAAAAAAGTTTTAGAAATTTATAACATGATTTAATAGCTCAAGTAAATCAGTGAAGTTGATTTAAATGCATTTGTAGCATTGTCAGAATTTTTAAAAATTGTACAAGTATGATCATGATATGAAATTGGTATGGTAGATTAACCATGCTCTAAGGGCCCTTCTAAAAAAGTTTCAAAAATAAAATTCATTTTGATGCCTCTAGAAAACCAAAAACAGTGAATGTAAATGCGTTAGTAGCATTGTCAGAATCTTTCAAAATCGCACAAGTTTGATCATGATTTTAAATTTTAATAGTAACTTAAGAATTCTCTCAAGACCTTTATAAAAAGTTTCAAAAATTTTCTACATGATTTAGTAGCTCAATGAAATCAATGAAATTGCTTTAAATACATTAGCAGCACTATCAAAATTTTTTCAAATTTGCACAAGTTTGATCATAATCTGAAATTTCTATGGTAGCTTATATATGCTCTCAGAATCCTTCTCAAAAAAGTTTAAAAATTTGGAACATGATTTAGTAGCTTAATTAAGTGAAATTTAAATGCATTAGTAGCATTTTCAGAATTTTTAAAAATCACACAAGTCTGATCATGGTTTGAAATTTTATGGTAGCTTAGGAATGCTCTCGGGACCCTTCTCAAAAAGTTTAAAAATTTTCCAATATGATTTAATAGCTTAATTAAATACCGCAAAAAATTACGCGTTTGCCGGATATCGAACTGGTTGTCTTATAATGTGTAATAAATATATGAGCCACTGCCTGGTATAGAAGGAAGCGGTGCACAAGCCAGGCGATGTTGATGTGCTCGCTCTGTGCGCACGTCAGTGAAAATCGATGTGGACACCGCGCTTGCGCCGGAAACCTTCTAGGTTTAATATATTGAGTACGCTGTCGGTTCTGAATTCTGATGCGTGTTTTCTCTCATGGGAGTGAATGCAACCCTTCGGCATTCTTTTCAGAGAAATTTACAGGCGTACTGCGACTTTTTGACGTGCTCACAAACAGGCCAGAACACAAACTTAATAAGCCGTCAGTAGATAACAACTTCGGCCAACGGTCTTTGATTTAAGGAAGCTGAATACATGAACACATTATACTTTTACTTGCGCCGGTAGCAACCTGAGTAGTGTCCATGGGGACGGCTAAAACATTTTATAGAGCTTGAAATGATGTGGCAATTGGTTATTTAGAAAGCAGATTCGATAAGCTTCAATGGTATACGACATGAGTACCCGAAAAGTTTAGGTTAACGTGAGCGAACTCAGGAGTGCGCAGAGGAAAATACGCAGGAGAACGTCCAGCGACGTAAGAGCATCTCCAACAGTGCCTAAAATCCATTCCCAAAACCTGATTTTGGGTTTGATTGCAAAAAAAAATACTCCAACAGTTCCTCTTTTTAGCTCCTCAAATTTTGGCACGTCCAAAAACAGCACCCGACTCCTCATTTTTGTAATGCTGTCCGCAAGGCCCCAATCAACATTATTTCGCTGGCCCGTAATGGCCCACCGCATCAATTCAAAGGTGTTTTTGGGAGAAAATATAGGAACTGTTGGAGAACAAGGTATTTTGTAGATCCAAATTTTTAGGAAGGTCCCAATCTAAGAATATTGGGAGTTTAAATATTAGGAACTGTTGGAGATGCTCTAATCCCGAGAGCGACTATGGCTGTTGGGCCGATACCAGTAAAAGTATCATTCTGATAAAGATGTTGTGTAATGGGCCGAAATTACTTGTGGTTGATGAAATACAGCGTGTTGAGCCCAATCACATGTGTGTGTGTATACACACACACACACACAGTACCTATTATGTACAGGATATTTCGGAAAATAGAAACTATGTGGTGCTTGATCCGTGATGGTTCTTGGGTGCCATTGCCACAGTGCAGGTTTAACCTCGCGTAGTTAATTTGTTTACGTTTAATCGTTTGCTCATGGCGGCGACGTACGGTGGTTGCCTGCAATGCAATCGTACATATGAAGAAGCCGCTTAATTTCGTTCGTCCCGTCCTTATGCTTGTACTAGCAATCCCGGATCAGAACCTGTCTGATTCATTCTTCCCCTTATCCCAATTCAAAAGATACGTATCGGAACATTCTCTGTGAACTACTGGAACATTGGGGGGAGTAATAAGTGAAACATTTTGCCTTATCTACTAGAACATATATATGACATTCGATATCATTTACTAAGTTCAAATATATGTAGCGGGGTCTTGTTCTGAAGATCTCGTCCGAAAAAACACGATGGTTCAAATGGATCATGAACTGGACATTTGGTTCAAAAGATATGATCGCTTGGATTTTCGAGTTGTCCGAGAGAGAGAGAGAGAGACCGCCTACGTCGAGAATTGAAAATGGGTTTCACGGGCGTGGGCCGCCGAGATATAGGCTCTTTTTGTTTGCACTTTTTTTTATTAGCTTAAAAGTTAAAAAGTTAAAACTTAAATATATAAGTAGTTTTTTATCTGAACTTTTCAAAAACCATAAATCTTTATATAACTAAAAAACCAAAAGTCAGTGGAGATAGACTTTTTTTGCTTATTGATAATTGGTTTTAAACTAATAACACTAAAGTTAGATAAAATTACTCACTTCTATCATGTACAAAAACTATTAGCTTTTAAACTATTTAAACCAAAAACTAACTTTAAACTATAAACTAAAAAATCTAAACTTAAACAAATAGATCATAGTGGTGCCCCTATCCGGTGCCCATCTGTTCACACCAATAGCCTCTGGACTGAGCCGTGACTGGAGTAGTGAGAGGAGGAAGCGAGCAGGAGCGGTGCTGCTACGCTCCCAGCTGCCTAGCTGCCGATCAACGACGGCGACTCGCTGGAAAAATTTGCCCGCTGCCCATCGCCTGCAGCCTCGCCACAATGGCCGTCGTCATCCTCGCCATTTTCAATATTTCCGATTTATTTCCAAGTACGGTGACTAACACTACTACAGAACCGGCCTTCACAACCCGCCTATCACAAGCGATTAGGTGCGCACCACTTGTGCTTCACGTGCACAAGCGGTTCAGGAACGGACACGGAGGGGTCTCTAGAAGCGGTTCTTGACACAAACCCTTCGAGTCCCATCTCTAAGCGGTTCGTGTCTAGAACCGCTTTAGAGATCTAGAAGCGTTCTAGACACGAACCGCTTCTATAGGTGGGGATCCGAAGCGTTCAGTATGTAGAACCGCTTGTAGAGACACCCTTCCGCCAACAAGATTTAAACCCCATCTTTTAGCGCATTTAAACCCCATCTTCCTCCCCGAGCTCGCACAGATCCGACAAACAGAGTGGTGGGCCGAGAGCAAGACATGGGGGAGGTGCCAAAATTTTCAATTGAGGCTATTAGTCTCAATTAATTGTTCCTAAGGTGAGTAACATGTCACGACATCCTTCTCACCTATATATTGATGTTTTTGTGCATTGGATGTTGAGAAATCATGTTTTGTTCTTGTGGGAATTATTAGTGTTTCGTTGTTGGCTTATTTTTTTTCTTAAGGTGATATATTGTTTGGTGTATGGAATGAAATGCAATAAATGTGAAACGATGAAAAATTACAATGGTGAGAAAAGGAAAAAATAATTTTTATTTAGTAAAATTAAAATGCGGAATGATAGAAAAGGTTTGCATGAACATGTAACAATTAGTTAGTTTTATTTTAAAAATGCAGCAGGATTAGAAATAATTAGTTGGCTTTAGTTAAAAGAATACGTAATGATTAAAAATACAAAACTATTAGACATAGTTAGGTTTAATTAAATATTGTGATAGATGTTGTTATTATTTTTATTGGCGAGATGAACCGCAATGGATGTACAATGCGACCGCCGGTCAAGAGAGTTCAGAGATGGCATGAAGGAGTTTCGACGCGCCGCTGCATTCTTGCCTCATTTGCTCACAAGAGGTTTCATGTCAAACTATACCGCTTTGACCAAGCATGGTGAAGAAGAGATTATACAGAAGACGGGAAGAAGAGAAGAGGAGCATAACAATATCCCTGGACACCGCCAACACGGTTCTTTCAAGATACATTGGGGAGTTTGGTGATGATGACCTAGACCAGATGCTGCGTGATGGAGAGGGAGAATACATCGATGAAAGATATTACAAAAAGTTCCAGAATACTTATGGAGGACCACAGAACATCGTTGTACCCAAACCGCCGACATGGCCATAAAAAGTTCCGCATCACACTAGAACTCATGCAATGGAAGGCCACCAATAGATTGTCCGATAAGGGATTCAACGAGTTGTTATGCCTCATAAAGAAGTTACATCCGAGGGGAACACTCGCCCAAAATCTACGACGATGCCAAACAAGTTGTCCGCCTTTGGGGTTGGAGGTACGTAAGATACATGCATGTCTAATGATTGTATCCTTTATCACAATGAGTATGAGGATTTGGAAGCTTGTCCGTGTGCAAAGAATCGCAGATAAGACCGGAGTGATGACCCGTGAGGTAGAGGGCATCGAATAAGAAGAGACCTCCCGCTAAGGTATTGTGGTATTTCCAGAATCCCCTGCTGAAGCGCTTATTTATAACAAAACGTCATGCCCAAATGATGCGCTGGCACAAGGAAGACCGTAAGGATGACGGAAGGCTAAGGCACCCTGTCGATGGCTCGCAAAGGAGGAAAGTCGATAGAACATACCCGACTTTGTTGAGGATGCAAGGAACATAAGGTTTGGGTTGAGTACGGATGGGATGAACCTTTCGGCGATATGAGCAAAGAATCCAAAGACTTGGCCCGTGACTCTATGTATCTACAACCTTCCTCCTTGGTCAGGTATGAAGCGGAAGTACATTATGATGCCATTGCTTATCCAAGGCCCGGCAACCTCGAAACGACATCGATGTGTACCTCAAACCGTTGGTTGAAGATCTGCTAAAGTTGTGGAATGATGGTGTACGGTATGGGATGAGTACAAAAGAGAGCATTTCAACTCACGGCATTGCTATTTGTAACCATCAATGATTGGCCTACACTTGGTAACCTATCGGCCTATCTATCAAAGGATATAAAGCTCGCATCCAAAGGCTTAGAGGATACGGACAGCAAGTACCTAAAAAATTCTCGAAAGGTTGTGTACATGGGCCACCGAGGTTCCTCCATATGAAGGATGCTTTGAGGAGGAAGGGTGAGAATTTTGATGGGATGTAAGAAAACGAAGAAGCCCATGCATCGCAATAGGAACATGTATTTTCTTTGGTAAAGGATCTAAAAGTAGTATTTGGAAAAGGTCTTGGTAGCAAACCTGCGTTTGATGAACATGGTCACAAGGCCATTTGGAAGAAGAAGTCAATATTTTGAGACTTACCTCATCGAAAGACTTAGAGGTCCGCCACTCATCGGACTTCATGCATATCACGAAGAATGTCTGCTTGAACCTCTAGGCTAGGTTTCTAGATATGTACATGGAGAAGTCAAAAGATACACTTCAAGTGATTGAGTGAAAGGACCTACATATTCCTATTGGGACTAAAGAGAACTTCAACCTACATCCGAAGGTTGTCGAAAAGAGAGAGAAATCCTCGACTGACGATGTATCCGCACAACATGTTCCTTCGAGAGGACAACATTATGTCGAGGGAGGACCCGAATTTGCAATTCCGACCTATAGTCGTGTCGGGACCCGAATTTGCAAATCCGTGTTTCAAAGACTAGTCCAGATCACGCTTAGTGCACACAGCCTCAACATCGGTACATATCACGTATATATCCAACTAAATAGTAGAGTACTTTTCTTAAATGTATAAAAGAATGGTTGATCGACCTTATGGTCGAAGTTTACGATATACGCCGCAGGCTAAAACTTATTAAAATATTCAAAAGCAATGAAATAAAATAAACTCGTGGCGCCAACCAATTTGCCACAGTAATCGATCGGCTCGCTTCCCTAGTTCGCTTCGGCCTCCCGATACTCCTCCTCCCGAAAGTGGGTTGCTTCTTCTTCAACAAGTTGTGTTGTTGTGGGTGAGTACTTTGAGCACTCAAAGAAGTCATGCATGTAATGCAATTCTAATATTCTACATGCATGGCTTAGTACAAAGGATAGGCTATGGTTCATGAGCAAGACAAAGATTTCAAATAAACAAGAATAGATTGCAAAGCAAGAAACAAGAGTAGGAATAGTAGCTTTCACAAGCATTTCAATTGTAATTCATTTTTCCATCCTAAGTCAAATTCATCATCACCAACCCAAGCATTTTCCATCAACAATTCATTTTCATGAAAATCTAACCCTTGACCAGAATCACCGAAGCGATGCTCATTACCGTGAGCACGGCTATTCAATAGGTTGTACACTCGCAGAGGTTATACACTTTACCCACAAGATACAACAAATACCACCAAGGCAAATAACCGTGAACGAAGCCTTTCCAAAGTTCCATCTAAACCCAAGATCGCTCGCTAAGGTTTCAACACCGAGGGACTGTTACCACACCTGTGGCCCCCTCTTGCGCCATGTGAGTTCTCATTCCGCTTCTCCTGCCTCACACCACCACGACAAGACTCAAAGAATAGATTTCAGCTTTACTCACCTAAGCCCGCCCCATTACGGAGCTTGTGGTTGTATGAGAGACTCACTCAAATGCTCGCAAGGTTAAGTCCTTAGTTGACCGAGGCAAGACTAACCAAGTGTGAACTCAATTATCCAAAACCAATAAAACCAAATACGACCGCCCAGCTTGCCACTCTTGGCCCACTGTAAACAATCTTGCCATTTGCCCCGCCTAAATCATTTTCCCACCCCTGTTCTTTACCATTGCACCACGTGCCATCATCAACTCAATAACACATGTCTCATTCACAAATCATGTTCCATATCTCATTAAGTCAATATTTACTTTGGTATTCCAAAATCATGATATGTCCACGCAAGGTGGCTAAGCATACTACTTTGGTCTACTCAACCCATGTTGGCAAATTATTAATGTCCAACTATTAATCCATAACCTAGGGTGACAAAGGATTCATGGCCTACAATTATATATGACAAGGTGGCATACAAAGAACTAGGCATTTAACTAATCCCAAAATTTATTCAAAGTCATTTCTATCAAATTAGCATGCAATAGTTTAAATCAAAATAATTTTCTAATAGGTTCAACATGATCAAACACAACTTGCCTTCAAAAGTACTGATTCTGCTCCCGAGCTTGCTCTCGGTCGAACCTCTCCTCGAAACCTTCGCACTTCAACGCCTCACGCGAACGTAAACACAAACAATAAAATAAATAAACAGTGGGCAAACAGTGCTCAAAAATTCAATTAAAATTCATAAACAGAAAGATCACAATTTTACAAATTTATAGAAATTGGAATCACTCAAATCGGAGTTAAAACGCAAAAGTTATAAGCATTTGAAGTTTCAAAATATATTTAAAATCAATATACCGAATTAAATAAATATTTTCTTTTTCGAAAATCAATTATTGCATCATCTCGTGACACGGTCAGCACCAGAGTGACACGTGGCTTTGCCGACGCCACCGACCGGCCCCCGGCCGACGCCAAGATGACGCCATCGTGACGCCAAGACGGCCGGCTTATCTCATCGACAGTGGGTCCCACCGTGACGCCGCAGATGACGTCACGGTGACGCCACACGCCCGGCAAGGCGGCGGGCCGACGAGTGGGCCCCGCTGTCGGCCATTCTTGTGTGCAAGCACTGCGTGCGGTGGTTGATGTGGGTCCGCTATCACGACTATGCGTACGCATACGCGGCGACGGCCGACATGTGGGTCCGCGTTGTCGCGACACGCGCGACGGTGAACGGCGACGCAAGCACGACGGCGCCCTGGATTTGCATCTAACGGCGGAAATTGGAAGATGAAGTTCATCGCTTAAGGCGACGTGGCCTCACCTCGCCAGCTTGATCTCGATCGTGTGGGGCGGGCCTGCTCGGCGGAGACGCGGCGGCGCGTTAGCCGACCGGAGACGGAGACGAAGACGACGGCGCGGGCGCTCTGTGGCTCCTCCGGCGACGGCGATGATGCTTCCGGCGCGCGACGCGGAGTCCAATGGTACCAACGGCAGCGGCGG
The DNA here is from genome assembly GCA_036346375.1 of Guadua angustifolia. Classification (NCBI taxonomy): domain Eukaryota; kingdom Viridiplantae; phylum Streptophyta; class Magnoliopsida; order Poales; family Poaceae; genus Guadua; species Guadua angustifolia. The sequence continues at coordinate 32,973,192 of CM070514.1, read as the reverse complement.
AGAGTCACCGGCGGCGACGGACGACGCAAAGAATTCGGCGGTTGGGTTTTGGGAACTTTGGCGAAGCCTGCATGCGCAAGTAACGGCGCGTCTCGGCGGCGTGGAGGTACGGATGTGTGCGGCGCGAGGTGGGGTTCACAACCCGGTGGCGGCGATTAAATAGCCCCTCGGCGTCCGTGAAAAGCGCGGAGACCGAGGCCCACACGGCGGCGCGCGATTAATCCCGGCATGATCTTGCTCGGTGACGTGGAGAACGCGAGAGCCGCTTGATTCGGATCGAACGGCGGCGGCGTTAGGGTTTTTTTCGAATTAACGCATGTTGTTCGCCCAACACTGCTCATTGGGTTTTAATTTTTTCGATTAAAATAATTCCGTAAAATCAAATAATTTATTTGGGGCATTAAAAATACTAGAAAAATTCTGGAAAAATTCCCAAAAATATTTTAGGACATTTGTGACTCAAATAAAATATTTCCAGCAAAATTTTATTTTAACTTTTCTATTATTTAATTAATTTGTTAAATGGCTTAATTCAAAATAAATTCAAATAATTTCAAATAAATCCAAATAAATCCAAATAAATTCCAGAAATTCCCAAAAATTCAAAATACCTTTTAAATGCAAGAAAAGCAAAAATTGGGGTGTTACAAACCTCCCCTTAACGGAATCTCGAATTCGAGATTCGGTCGACTAAGGAATAGGTCGTGAATTCTTCTTCAGATCTTCTTCACGCTCCCAAAGTTGCTTCGCCTCTAATGATTACTCCAATCGAACTCGCAGGTTGGTCGATTTATTTCGCTTTCGATCTCCGTGTCCAAGATTTTCACCGGTACTCCTTATAAGTCAAATCCTCCCGCAACTCGACCGACTCCAATGGCATCCGCTCTTCCGCACTCGGAGACATTTCTTTAATTGTGACACATGGAACACATCATGCACACTGCTAAAGATCATGCAGTAGCTCCAAATTGATATGCTACCTCACCTCTACGACTTAGGATCTTGAACGGACCAACATATCTTGGTGCTAACTTCCCTTTAGTGTGGAACCTCTTAACTCCTCCGAGTGGTGTAACCTCGAGATACACAAAATCTTCGTGTTCAAAGCTTAAATCCTCGCGCGACATTATCTAAGATAACTCTTTCGTCTTGATTGTGCTATTTTCAACCTTTCTCCGATCATGGCTATCTCGCTCTTCACTTCTCAGAGAACGTCCGCCCAACATATGACGCTTCTCCTGCTTCATTCCAATTCAACGGCTCGATGTGGTCTTCCGTATAGTGCTTCAAATGGCGACATCCGCAAACTTGCTCGGTAACTATTGTTGTAGCTGAACTCAAAGATATGGCGTACACTTATCCCACGGTTGTATAAGCCAATGCACATGCCCTCAACATGTCCTCTAGTATCCGGTTAACTCTTTCCGCTTGCCCATCTATCTGTGGGTGATATGCAAGATCAAGTTCAGACGAGTCCCTAGAGCCTCATGCAACTTATCCCAAAATCTTGAGGTAAACCGGTACCTCCGTCTGATACAATTTTCTTCGAACTCCATGTAGACATACAATTCTTGACATATACAACTGCTAAGCGGTCCCCGAGTAGGTAGTCTTCACCAGATGAAGTGGGCGACCTTTGTCAATCGGTCCACTATAACCCATATGGAGTCATACCGTCTAGGTCCTCAGAAACCGTAATGAAGTCCATTCCGATTTCCTCCCATTTCCACTCGTATCTTCGGTCAGAGTAACCCTCGCCGCCTTTGATGCATTGCTTTGACTCTTTGGCATATGTCGCACAACGCAACATGCTCGCAACTTCACGCTTCATGCTTGGCCACCAAAATCTTTCCTTCGTGTCTTGATACATCTTAGCGCTTCCTGATGAATCGAGTACTTGAGTCATGAGCTTCCTCCGTAATCACCGCTTAGCCTTTCTTCAGCAGACGCAAATGCGCTTCTTGACCCATAATGTACCTTGCTCATCCTAGCTTGAAATCCTTTGCCTTGCCTTCCTCCATTTTCAACTTAATCCTCTCGAACCTTGACATCGCCCTTCCGTTCTTCCCGGATCTGATCTTCCAGTAGGCTTCACTTCTAAAGCGGCTATAAATCCTTTAGGCACAACTTCCACTTTTCAAATTTCAAATTCCTTGCATAACTCAACCCGACTTGCTTCCACCAACATGTTCACCGAATGGCTTTTTCGCTTAAAGCATCCGCCACCACATTGGCTTTTCCGGTGATAATGAATCCTCAGATTGTAATCCTTAATTAGTTCCAACCATCTCCTCTCGCCTCATGTTCAGTCCGCTTGAGTAAATATATATTTAAGACTCTTATGGTCAAGGTACACCTCACATCTGCTTCCAATCGATAGTGCCTCCATAACTTCAAAGCATGCACTACTACCGCTAACTCCAAGTCATGTGTCGGTAGTTCTCTCATGCGGCCTCAATCGCTTTGATGCATACGCAACGACTTTCGCTCGCATTAACACGCATCCTAGTCCTTGACGCGATGCATCACAAGATATATCAAAGCTCGCTTAAATCCAGAAACTAACACCGTGCCGTTGTCAAACGCTTTCTTCAACTCCCGAAAACTCCGCTCACATTCCGGCCCATGTAAACTTTTTCTCCTTTTTCAACAATTGCGTAAGAGGTCTCGCAATCGCTGAGAATCCTTCAATAAATCGGCGGTAATAACCGCCATTCCAAGGAAACTACGAATTTGAGTCACCGCCTTGGGTGGCTCCCAATGCAACACCGCTTCTACCTTACTTGGGTCAATCATGACTTCTTCAAGGTCACCACATGTCCAAGAAATTCTACCTTGTTCTTCCGTAAATCACACTTGCTAAACTTAGCTAAAAGTTGTCGTTCCTTTAACTTCTCCGTAACTAGCCTCGATGTTCTCGCATGCTCTTCCCTGCTCTTGGAGTAAACTAGAATGTCATCTATGAACACAACAACGAACTTATCCAGTATTCCATGAAAACCTTGTTCATCATGTTCATGAAATATGCAGTGCATTTGTCAAACCGAAAGACATAACTCGTGAACTCATAATGTCCATATCTTGACGAAAATGTCGTTTTCTGACATCCTCCGATCGAATCTTCACCGGTGATAACCTCGATCGAGGTCAATTTTGGAGAAAACTCCGCTCCTCTCAACTCGATCAAATAGGTCATCGATCCCGGTAGCGGATACTTATTCTTTATAGTGACTTCATTCAAAGCTCAGAATCCACACACATCCCAGAACTTCCGCCCTTCTTCTTGACAAATGTAACCGTGCTCCCCATGGCGCATTTAACTTGGTCTAATAAATCCCTTTATCCATTAACTCCTCTATCTCGCTTCTTCATTTCCACTAGCTCATCTGCTGACATCCGATAAGGTCTCTTAGCTATCGGGCCGTTCCCTGACTAACTCGACATAAACTCTATATCCTCGTCCGGTGGCATCCTGTAAATCCTCCGAAATACATCCGGTATTCTCTCGACAACCGGTACATCTTCTATGCCGACGGCCTTCACACTATTGACCATCAACTGTCCATCCCGAACGGCAGCTTGTTCGAAACTCTATTTTTCTCCCACAAGGACTCTCGATCGATATGACTCTTCGTCCACGCCTAACACAACCTTGTGCTTAGACAACCACCATTCCCAAAATAACATCTAGGGTCTGGGTATCTAACACCACTAAGTTTGCTAGGAACTCGCTCCATCTATAAGCAACTTTACCCCGTAACATCCTACATCGCCGAGTTCGATCCCGGGATTGTACTAGCAATACATGCCTAAGATTCACCATTTTCAACCCATTGTTCACAAAGAAAATCCGAGATATAAACGAATGCGAAGCTCCGTAATCAAATAAAATCTGCAGGTGTATCGAGTTGACAAGTAACTTACCCAAGACGACGTCCGATGTATTCTCAGACCGTGATCGGCGGTGACATGATTGACTCGCTCTTACCACGCCGTGTGGCAGCCCAGATTGTGTAACTCCACGACTTGCTCCTCGACGCGGTGCCTTCGTTGGAGTGGTTCCAAGATTGAAGCGAATCGGTGTCACTCCTCCTCCCTTCTTAGGACAAGAATTGGCAAATGTTCGCTCGTGATGATAAAACAACGTTTAACTGCCGATCGCTGCTCCTCGCACTGCATTCCCAACCGTGTTGGTGTTCAAAATTTTGTCCGCAGGTCTTGGTATCGTGGTGGCGCTGCCATCACATTCCTTGGCTGAAATCAAGAACTGATGGTGTAACCTCAAACGCCGCGCCTCTAGCGTGTTCCTCCTCGCCAGGCCATCTCGCTCCGGTTGTCCTCCAGCCTTGCGCTTATCCTCCAATATCGCGCTTTGTTCACTAGCTCTGAAAATCCGAAAAGTGTGGGTTATGAGTCCCACTTGCAACCCTCAATTCAGTCCTTTCATGAATCGAGACCGCTCGCCTTATCCGCTGTTACATCCTCAAAAGCGAAGCGCTAGCTGCGTGAACTTATTCAGATATTTCTGACACCGATTGATTGCCCCGCTTCAGGCCCTAAACTCCTCCTTTTTCAGCTCCATTATGCCTTCGGGCACATGGTATCGCCGAAAGCGATCGTGAACTCCTCCCTACCGATGTCATGGGTGCTCATGAGCAACAAGAAGAGTTTTCCCACCATTCACCAAGGGTTCCTCAAGTCGATGAGAGGCATAGAGTACCTCTCATTTCTCACACCGGGTAATGTGCAACTTTCTCTATCGCCCTCACCAATCATCCGCTTCCAATGGATTGGCATTTTAAAATGTAGGCGGTCGTGTCCTCATGAATTCGACAATTTCGAGTGTGGCCTCTCGTGACCGGGTTAACTCGTTAACTTGGGCGGCGGCGCTTGGGCAAGGACTCGTCAGATCTCGCCGATCATGGCATTCATTAACTGGTCTCAGGCAAGAATGAAGGCTCCAAAGTTCTGCATGTCAACTGGTGGTGCTGGTTGGGGTCCTTGTCCGTCATCATTGATGTTTCCAGCTGAGCGTGAACCACTCCCATTTCCTCCTTGGTTTCCTCGAGTGTTCACCATCTGCCGATTGCGCCATAGTTTAGAGACGAGAGGGAAATAAGAATAGACAAGTAATAGAGTACTTATGCGGGGACGAAGGTGTAACACAAAATCTAACTTTATTACTTTATTAATATCTGGGTATGGTTGCTCACAATGCCTAAAGGCCTTGCAACACATACCGATCACTCACAAGCATGAAAGAAGCAAATCAAACTAATATTCGAGTCAAACGCCTAAGGGTGACTCTTATTCCAAGACGCGACTCATCGCAGAGTCTCAACCGCTAATCCTAACGCCACCTTCTAGCCATCCCCACCGAACTTCTCGTGGATACACCGCGGTGTGCTGGTGCGGTACAAACCTATCCCAACGATCCTCTCGCTGGATGCGCCCCCGCACAAGCTCAACCTCCATCGTTCTCGCTGACCTCCACAGCTCGGCTTCACTTCCACTTGCTCGACTTCACTTCCACCGCTCCGACTTCACTTCCACCGCTCGCTCGCTCGCCGCGCTCTCGCTGTGGCTCCTCCGGTCTGGTCGTAGCTCCAAAGATCGCTCCGCTCGTCCGCGACAATGCTGTCTCCAGCCTCCCCAATCTCTCGATAGAGTGGGCCAAGTACTCACAAGTCCGCAACAGATGAGCCCTAAGTCGTGTGAACTCATCACGAGACCTCTCGCAGCCCCGAACCGCCTCGCCGATAACATCCTCTTGAGCGATGACATATCCGCAAGGTGGGTGATCGTGGCATCCTCCTCCTCGATGGGCTCTTTGCCAGAAGCGAGTATCTCGCGCGGATGGTGACGTAAACACTCGTGCCATCCAACTCCCCGGGTAGGTACGAGCACCGCTCATCGCCAGACGCGATGTCTCTCGAATCCCAGCGTCAAATGACAACCTCTCGGCGGTGATGCGGATGCGACGACTCGCCTCGCCTCTATCCCGAAGCGAAACCGTGATAGTGACATCCTGCAATATCCAGCCCCGCCCGATCCACAAGAGTCCCCAGAGATCGGCTCATCATATCCTCCAAGCAACTGATCATACGCCAAAGCTCGCGGCGCACTCTCCAAAGGCGCCACCAAAAGAGTGGATCATCCTCATCTCACAAAGGTCACCACGTGAAACTCAGATTTTTTAAACAAAGCGCATATGCGATAAATTCAGCAGGGGTATGAAAAGAAAGAAGGGATAAGTCGAGATTGCATTATCCTCTTGGCACATTTTAGCTTTTAGAAAATAGTTTTATTCTCACTACGACCATTCTAACTAAGGGCTACCCCATACCAAGATGGCTCGATATCACCTCTGTCGGGACCCGAATTTGCAATCCGACCCTCGTGTTTCAAGACTAGTCCAGATCACGCTTAGTGCACACAGCCTCAACATCGGTACATATCACGTATATATCCAACTAAATAGTAGAGTACTTTTCTTAAATGTATAAAAGAATGGTTGATCGACCTTATGGTCGAAGTTACAATGATACGATTGCAGGCTTAAAACTTATTAAAATATTCAAAAGCAATGAAATAAAATAAACTCGTGGCGCCAACCAATTTGCCACAGTAATCGATCGGGCTCGCTTCCCTAGTTCGCTTCTGGCCTCCCGATACTCCTCCTCCCGAGCAGGGTTGCTTCTTCTTCAACCGGTTGTGTTGTTGTGGGTGAGTACTTTGAGCACTCAAGAAGTCATGCATGTAATGCAATTCTAATATTCTACATGCATGGCTTAGTACAAAGGATAGGCTATGGTTCATGAGCAAGACAAAGATTTCAAATAAACAAGAATAGATTGCAAAGCAAGAAACAAGAGTAGGAATAGTAGCTTTCACAAACATTTCAATTGTAATTCATTTTTCCATCCTAAGTCAAATTCATCATCACCAACCCAAGCATTTTCCATCAACAATTCATTTTCATGAAAATCTAACCCTTGACCAGAATCACCGAAGCGATGCTCATTACCGTGAGCACGGCTATTCAATAGGTTGTACACTCGCAGAGGTTATACACTTTACCCACAAGATACAACCAAATACCACCAAGGCAAATAACCGTGAACGGCCTTTCCAAAGTTCCATCTAAACCCAAGACGCCTCGCTAAGGTTTCAACACCGAGGGACTGGTTACCACACCCAGGCCCCCTCTTGCGCCATGTGAGTTCTCATTCCGCTTCTCCTGCCTCACACCACCACGACAGCATTCAAAGAATAGATTTCCCGGCTTTACTCAGCCTAAGCCCGCCCCATTACGGAGCTTGTGGTTGTATGAGAGACTCAGCTCAAATGCTCGCAAGGTTAAGTCCTTAGTTGACCGAGGCAAGACTAACCAAGTGTGAACTCAATTATCCAAAACCAATAAAACCAAATACGACCGCCCAGCCTTGCCACTCTTGGCCCACCGTAAACAATCTTGCCATTTGCCCCAGTCTAAATCATTTTCCCACCCCTGCTTCTTTACCATTGCACCACGTACATCATCAACTCAATAACACATGTCTCATTCACAAATCATGTTCCATATCTCATTAAGTCAATATTTACTTTGGTATTCCAAAATCATGATATGTCCACGCAAGGTGGCTAAGCATACTACTTGGTCTACTCAACCCATGTTGGCAAATTATTAATGTCCAACTATTAATCCATAACCTAGGGTGACAAAGGATTCATGGCCTACAATTATATATGACAAGGTGGCATACAAGAACTAGGCATTTAACTAATCCCAAAATTTATTCAAAGTCATTTCTATCAAATTAGCATGCAATAGTTTAAATCAAAATAATTTTCTAATAGGTTCAACATGATCAAACACAACTTGCCTTCAAAAAGTACTGATTCTCGCCCCGAGCTTGCTCCTCGGTCGAACCTCTCCTCGAAACCTTCGCACTTCAACGCCTACGCCAAGAACGCAAACACAAACAATAAAATAAATAAACAGTGGGCAAACAGTGCTCAAAAATTCAATTAAAATTCATAAACAGAAAGATCACAATTTTACAAATTTATAGAAATTGGAATCACTCAAATCGGAGTTAAAACGCAAAAGTTATAAGCATTTGAAGTTTCAAAATATATTTAAAATCAATAAACCGAATTAAATAAATATTTTCTTTTTCGAAAATCAATTATTGCATCATCCGTGACACGGTCGCACCAGAGAGTGACACGCGGCTTTGCCGACGCCACCGACCGGCCCCTGCGGCCGACGCCAAGATGACGCCATCGTGACGCCAAGACGGCCGGCTTATCTCATCGACAGTGGGTCCCACCGTGACGCCTGCGATGACGTCACGGTGACGCCACACGCCCGGCGGCGGCCGACGAGTGGGCCCGCTATTGTCGGCCGCCTCTTGTGCATGCACGGCACGGCGGTGTGGTTGACAGTGGGTCCGCTATCACGACTATGCGTATCGCATACAAAGGCGACGGCCGACATGTGGGTCCGTTGTCGCGACACGCCAAGACGGTGAACGGCGACAAGAGACGACGCGCCGCCCTGGATTTGCATCTAACGCGGAAATTGGAAGATGAAGTTCATCGCTTAAGGCGACGTGGCCTCACCTCGCCAGCTTGATCTAGATCGTGGTGGGCGAAGGCCTGCTCGGCGGAGACGCTATGCGGCGGCGTTATTCGACCGGAGACGGAGACGAAGACGACGGCGGCGTTCTGTGGCTCCTCCGGCGACGCGGCGGTGATGCTTCCAAGCGGCGCGACGCGTGGAGTCCAATGGTACCAACGGCGGCGGAGAGTCACCGGCGGCGACGGACGACGCAAAGAATTTGGCGGTTATTTTCGGAACTTTGGCGAAGCCTGCCGCGGGTAACGGCAAGGTCTCGGCGGCGTGGAGGTACGGATGTGTGCGGCGCGAGGTGGGGTTCACAACCCGGTGGTGGCGATTAAATAGCCCCTCGGCGTCCGTGAAAAGCGCGGAGACCGAGGCCCACACACGGCGCATGATTTTAATCCGGCCATGATCTTGTTCGGGTGACGGAGAACGCGAGAGCCGCTTGATTCGGATCGAACGGGCGGCAAGTAGGGTTTTTTTTCGAATTGGGCGCATGTTGTTCGCCCAACACTGCTCATTGGGTTTTTAATTTTTTTCGATTAAAATAATTCCGTAAAATCAAATAATTTATTTGGGGCATTAAAAATACTAGAAAAATTTCGAAAAATTCCCAAAAATATTTTAGGACATTTGTGACTCAAATAAAATATTTCCAGCAAAATTTTATTTTAACTTTTCTATTATTTAATTAATTTGTTAAATGGCTTAATTCAAAATAAATTCAAATAATTTCAAATAAATCCAAATAAATTCCAGAAATTCCCAAAAATTCAAAATACCTTTTAAATGCAAGAAAAGCAAAAATTGGGGTGTTACATATACGCCAAGACAACAATGCAAAGTTGGACACATATTATGGTTTCATAGAAGAAATATGGGAGTTTCGACTATGGACCTCTGAAGGTCCCTCTATTTAAGTGCCAATGGGTCAAGTGACTCCAAACGTGTGAAGGTCGACAAATACGGCGTGACAACCGTGGATCTCTGCAGAAGTCGGCTATAGGCGCGAACCGTTTGTTCTCGCGAACGATGTGATCCAGGTCTTCTATGTAATGGACATGTCAAGCAAACCTAAAAAGCAGAAGGATAAGCAAAAGGTAATGCCAAAGCGACATGTGGTTCTCCAAGGCAAACAAAGGATTGTAGGAGTTGAGAACGTCACCGACGAGGAAGAGTATGGTCAGTTCGACGAGCTCCCTCCTTTTACAGTTGATGTCGACATAAACGTCCTGCGTGATAGTGATGTCGATGCTCCTTACATACGTCTCTACAAGCGGTTCTTAGTAACAACCGCTTGTAGAAGATGCACAGTAAAAAAAAGAATGGCAAGAGGGCGCGAGCGGGGTTCGAACCGGGGTGGACGAGCCCGCACACTCAAACGCCACGCGCTAACCAGGGGGGAGGGAAGAGATCTTATCGAACGATATGCACACCAGATACTTTTGAATATTACCCGTTATATTTTCTACAAGCGGTTGGTATTACCAACCGCTAAAATCCTTCCACAAGCGGTTTTAATACCAACCGCTTGTAGAGGTGACTTCAGTATAAGGGCCGTCACACAGACCAAATTTTCTAAGTCCGCGCTCTCAAACCTCGCCTCCTGTGTCTCACCGCCGCCACCTCCGGCCAGATCCCGCCATTGCCCTTGTCGACGTCGTCGGCCTCGTCGCCACACCACCATCCCAAAGACCACTCCACCCGGCGCCACTCCACCATCCCGCGCCACTCGACCCTGGCGGGCGTGACCTCGTCGCCGCCTCACCCACCTCGCCAGCGCCTCGCCACACGGCCGCGCCCTCACCACAAGCCGCCGCCACGCCACCATTCCACCCGGAGGAAGTGGTATAGCTCTCCTCTTCCCTCTTTATTCTGCTGCACACAAGGTGTTCGACTAAATGCCCACAAGGTTTTTTGTGTGTGCTGAAGGCTGCGATTTGATAACATGAGGGCTCTGTGGACCAATAAGTTCGTGATAACATGATATTGGATAGCATTTGCAAATTGTAATTAAATTGTAACCTTTTTCCCATTTTCTTTGCAAGCAAGCTAGTAGAAGCTAGATTTCTCATTAGCTACACATAAGTTTACTTTTCTGTACATGAACCGTAGAATTTAATTTAACAATTTATTATCCTTTTTCTTTTTGATTCCAGTGATGCTCTTTTAATTGGTCATATATTTAGTAGTGTAGTTTTTTCTTCTATGTGAGCAAGATAGAACCACTTTTATTGTAATGTTTTTGACAAGGTGTTTTTCCCCTCAAGGAAGATGCTTGGCTCGCTTTTTGTGCTTGGATTACACATCTGATGATTCCTTTCAAAGGCACTACAGATCAAACATATATGTTCCACTAGCAAGAACTCGATGCAAAAGGGCCTAAGCAAGTGCCTAATGTTTAGCAATGTTTGTATTGAAACTTAAAACTTAAAACTATGCAAGGGAGGATGGTAGGGTAAAAGCGGAGCTTGAGTTTGCTTATTTGCCCAAGATACAGGGGCCCAACTCATATATTCTTTAGAATATTATTGCTTATTTGCTCAATAAAACAAAATAATGAATCACACGGTTTCCACATTGCATGTCATCATTTCCAAAAAATGAAATAAGGTTACAAATCCACAACTATAATGGATTTATAACGTTATTTCATTTTTTGTAAATGATGGCATGCAGTGTGGTACCGTGTCATTCATTATTTTTTTTATTGAGCAAATAAGCAATAATATATGAATTGTCAATTGTATATGTATCATGTGAAATGTGTAAGTATATGTGAATTGTCAATTGTATCTGTATCATGTGAAATGTGTAAGTATATGTGAAATGTATAAGTATGTATCATTCTTATTCCACACTAATATGATTTTCAAAAAAAATAAGCCCTGCAAGTTCAAAGCAGATGTCCGCAGGCACCGAGAGGCTCTGTACCGGACGTTCTCGTGACATCCATGCTTCTTGAACTTGCAGGGCTTATTTTTAAAAAATCATTTTAGTTTGAGAAGCTTCGTCGCAGGAGAGCACCCGATATGTGTGAATTGTATATGTATGTGTGAATTGTCAATTGTATTTTTTATTAAGCAAATAAGTATGTGTGAATTGTCAATTGTATATGTATCATGTGAAATGTGTAAGTTTATGTGAAATGTATAAGTATATGTGAATTGTCAATTGTATATGTATCATGTGAAATGTGTAAGTTCCCGCGCTCCCTCACACCTCAAAGAGTTAAAATTCTCAACAATCTTGTCTTCATATATAATCTAAGCCTCGAGATTTGCTCTACTCTAGATGGCGACACCAAGACGTGGTGACCCGGCTTTCGATGAGCAGAAAATCTGATGTTCGAGACCATTGCGCCTAGGTAGCACCTTAGCCAATGAGGCCGTTAACACTCACGCGGAAAATCGCGATGGTGCCGCCGACGCCGCTGGCGAGGTCGTTAACACCGACATCGAAAATCGCGATGGTGCTGCTGACGCTGACGATGAGGCCGTTAACACTGGTACCGAGGTATACTCTTACCCATTATAAAATCACCGTAAACATGTTAATTATTATAAAATCTTTCATATTATATGTGTTTGTGTATCCAGCCGGTACCTTATCGCCACCCATCCGAATGCACCGAGGACCTAACAAGAAGCCTTCGACAAAGCACGTGATAACCGGCGGGCAACGACGGAGTGTGCTAGCCCGGAATCAGCAATTGGCCCTTTCAACAACGCTATGCTACCACTTGAGGGATCACGTCCCAATCAAGATCCGTAAATGAGTCAAGTCCCCGCAGCTACCAAGGAACCGCTCGAATGATATAAAGGAAAATTTCACTTTTCCGAAGGATACGAACGAAGGCCAAGGGATGGGCTTTGAAGAAGATGGCAACTTCCTTTCAAAGAAGGGAAGTCGCCCCTTACCCGCAAGTACATCGACAAAGGAGAAAGGCCGACTTCAATCAATTTCCTAAGTGGCCGATCATTGGGATGCTTCGAGGAATACAAGCGGTCGGATGCGTGATGTGCCGTGAGAGACAAAAAATAGGGTGAATGCCGGAAGAAGAAATACCACCACCATCTCGGGACCGGTGGTTACATCAAGGCTGCAAAGAAATGGGACAAGCGGGAAGAGGAACTTCGGCAACACGATGTTCTACCTCAAACTGAGGATTGGGAGCCCCGCCTGCGCAATTGGTTCTTGGCTCACGGGCAAACTTGTCGATGTGGTAGCTTGGTGATGGCACCGACAGTCCAAGAAGTTGGTGAAAGGATTGTAGAAGCCATCGAGCAGACTCGGTCAGGAAACTTGGTGACGGACAGGGAGAATGACGAGCTAACATATGCCCTTCAAAACCCTGAGCACCCGGGACGGACACGAGGTTTCGGGAAGGTGCCATGGAGGCACGGCTTTGCCAAAGACTCAAGCACTTACAGGAGCCGGGACAGAAGCAAGAGGAGAGATCAGGGTAGAGTGGGCCGATTGGAGGAAGAGCTTAGAGCTACGAAGGCTTCCATCGATGTCCTGGTCACACAAAAGTGTCAGAAGCAATCGGCCACCAGGGGAGCACTACGTTCGACCAATGTTCAGCGGCGCCGAATGCGGATCATCCGAACGCGCCTAAAGAGATTCTTGGCGTCCGCCGTGGCCCTCGCGAGCGACGCCCCGCAGTTCGTCATCCCGTGGACAGCATCAAGGTTCGCTGCCAGTGCGATATGCGTAACCTCACCTTCAAGGTGGCTTACGGCATGGCTTATCCGGTGAGGCGGGCCGACATTCCATCGCAATCAGATAATACCCTCCGGATACTCAAGGTCACGGTGGAAGAGGTGGTAGGGGCTTCAAGATCTCGTGCTCGAGATTCTTTGGGGCGACGACGTGACAAAGCTTGGACAGCCCTCCATGGCACATTCATCCTCTGGCGCAAAAAACACATCATATTTCCAGATGATGTGGAGGCTATATCTCCAAGAAGAGAGGCCCGCAATTTGAGCCAGACTCCAGAGCAAGCACGCCTCCACATCGACAACCCACGACTCCTCCGGCGTCGCTTTGACGGAATGCTTCCCGGTGGTCCGTGCCACGCCTCCACCTCCCCGCCCACAAAGAAGCCCGACACCGCCGCCACCGCCACCGCCGAAAGTAAGAAGCACCCAACATCTCGGCAATACCACGCCCAAAGATTCCCGAGGAAGAAGCTCGATGTCGAAGGAGAGATCCCAGACTAGCACCTCCTCCCACGAAATCGGCATCCCACCAGAGAATGTCAAAGCAACCGCCAAAGAGGCCATATGATCTCGATCATGAGGAGTTAGCCTGATCCGTAGAAGACGGATGTGGCTGGCAACTTCGCCAAAGAAGCCAGAGCCCAAGCTTAAAATAGATAAAAACTCGTGAAGCACTTTCGGTCATGCGAACGCACGCATTACCGTGATGAGCGACTACAAAGGACAATAAGAAAGGCTACAGATTAAAATACACGGGCTCCTTCAAGGAAAGAAGAAGAAAGTGGAAGATCGCAGAGTGCCGAGGACTTGAGGAAAATGGCATTCTCAAGGAGGCGGACTCAAATCATTAGACCAGATCTTCCAATGGCACCAACCAAATGGAAGTATGAGTTCGCAAAGCGCTAATTGATCCAAAGGATATAAAAGATCTCCCAACCAAGATGCGCCAAATGCATGAATGGTACATGGAAAGGGCATCTAAAGGATATCAAATGTTCCTCCTCCGCTTCCAAGATGAGTATTTCTTCCAGGGAACAACACGTAACTATGGTCGAATTCGATGACTTGTACCATGTGTACCAATGAGACGAGGTCAACGTGTCTTTCATGTCCCGCCGGTGTCTGTAAGTGTCGATCTACTAAGTTTACCGCTTGCTTCCTCCCGCACCACAAAATTGAAAATCTAATTAACTTAGTTATCCTTCTTATGTAGAATGGAGATACAACGATGCGAAGACCGGGCAAACAGAACGTTGGCTTCATCGACCCGTAGATTGTCAACGAGAAAATCGGTCATACAATAAGCAAAAATCGTTACTTGAGGGATACCTTTTGCATGCATTGTTGAAACAAAGACTACAAACCGTATATACTTCGCCCTTCAACTTCAAGTACGTGTTCTCACAAACCTCTTGTTCTTGTATTTCTTAAGCCATTGATAGTACGTAGTAGCTACTTACGATATGTTGCAATATACGAATAGGTTTCATGGATCCTTCTAGTCATCGAGCTTGACAATAGCAGGATTACGCTTATGACTCAAGAAGGAATCCAAATCCAAAAATACCAATGGTTCATTGACGTCTGAACAGGACATTTGCAAAGTTCAAGAAGCAGCAAAAAGGAGAATTCGAGAAAGAATTCGAAGTCATAGTAAGCACTCAGGTACGTACTACAAAAACTATTATTAATATACATGCGCCATATCAGTTCTTCATCTGATATTCTGAAATTTCTCCCCGTGAAGGTTAAACGCCCACTACGGAAACAACTTATGTGGCTACTACGTGTTCCACTATATTCAAAGTTTTATCCATGGCGATGAGCTGGAATATTATGCCGAGGTTCGTATATGCATGTCAATTTGTTAGCTACAACTTACATTTTAATTAATTGCATGTGATCGGATATTTATATACTTCCCGCTTAATTAATTGTCAGCCCAACATCGATGAGCACGTTAACGTGCTCTCGCCTCACCGGGTGCGCGCACTCCAAGAACAACTCATCGGCTTCATTGTCGACGAGGTTGTATCTCGAAATGGCGAGTTCCACGTAATGTTTCCAGAGTTGAACACCGATGAACTGCTGACGACATCCACGTCGACCAAGGACAAAAAGAGTGACGCATGCAAGAAATGAGTTCGATAATCATTTTTTTTCATCATTCAAAATTGTAAACGTTGGTTGCGTCTATGTACTTGTCCATTTTTTACACTATTAAGTTCGTTTTTTCGTGTAGTGAGCTAGCTAGCTTGTGAACATGTGTATCGAGATGCATATGCAATATATATTTAATTCATAAAAAACTCCTCCCTCATATTTAATTTTATGGTCAAAAACGATATACAAAAACAACTGAAGAACATATTCTAAAATACATATAATCGAAAACTCTCTCCACAAGAGGTTGGTGACTCCAACCGCTTCGAGTGTTGCTCTCCACAAGCGTTGGTAAGACTAACCGCTTCGATATTCTTCTCCACAAGCGGTTTATAACACGAACCGCCAGGAGTCCCCAATGGCGGCTCCACTGCCCTCCCGAACACCTTCCCAACCGCTTCGTGTCACAAAGACAAGCGGTTCGATTAATCGCTTGTGATACCCGACGGGTATCACACGCGGTTGCTTAGAAGCGGTTATAAAACCGCTTCTAAAGGGGGTTACGAACAGCTAGTAGTAGCCGGTTCTGTAGTAGTGTAAATTTGTAGTTTAGGGATTTAATTTGAGGAGCATTGGTTGATTTTTTTTTCTTAGATTGTGGAGTTAGTGTCTATTCAAGTAAATGGCTTTATTCTTTGTAGTGTTGGGGAATGATCTCAGACAGTCTTTTGTGAAACAGGAATTTCAATCTCAACCCGGTGCAACAGCTAGATAATTTCCGAAAGAATGTGGGAGACAGAGGGTGTCATTATTTGGCTTTTAATGTTGTAGCTCATCAACAATTACGTTTTTAACTCACCAACTTCTACATCCATTCTTTTTTTTTTTTTTTGCTAGTCGTATTAAACTTTCCATCAATAAATTTAAAATTGCGTAGATTGGTTATAAGAAAATTATGTCATTAGATTTGTCTTAAAAATACATTCAGATTATTATAATTTTATTAGTACATTTTAATTTAAAGATGCTTTTATGCTTTTCTTTTTTAAAGTTGTACAAATATTAAAGCATGAATGAATGGTAAATGATAATTATTTATCCCTTCACTTACTTTAAAATTTGTGTAACTTATATTAGGAGAAAAAACATAGAAGCACGGCTAAAAAAAGTAATGATCAAAATCATATCACAAAGACCATAAAAAATAAAAAATATCAAGTAAAAAAGAATGGAGGTAGATTATTTCTTTATAGCTACACGAAGAAAGAGGGAAATAAAGGGCACAAATTTGCCTTTACGACTCTCCTTAGAGCTCATTAGCTTGGGTTTTTATCTCCACAAACATGTCATTAGTTTTTAAAACTTGAGAAAAATTTTATGGTGGATAACACAGGTAGTAAGTAGTGGTAGTAGAAATCAAATCTAACTGTCCATTCCTCAAGGTATTTTAGATTTTTCCTATCCATTCATTAGAGGTATTTTAGACTTTTTCTAATTCGTTCATAGTTTTGGATTCACCGAATACCTGTTAATCTTTAGAGATTTCTTATCCATTTATTCGCCATTCATCAGGATCAAATGACGTATTTTACCGTAGAGGACAAATAGTATGACGGAATTTTTTACCCTTTTACCTCTTTCTGAATTTTATTATCAATACTACAGGTGGTAGTATAATTAGATATAAATTGATTTCAACTATTAGATTCAAAAGAATAGACAACTTATATTGATTTTAATCCACTGTAAAAGAGTTGTTTGGTCCTTTGTCCTTCCTTCACTTTGCGCCAATTAATCAATAATCACAGTTGGTTATCTATTTTGGTAATATACTTCTGTCCAATTGTTGAAATGTTGGTACTAAAAATTACACACATTACTATTTTGGACAACGTGCTTGGTAATTATATACGTGATGGTATATGCGGTGACACCTAGTCATTTTTTTGTTCTAGATCCACCATTGCCTATAACAGTTGACCACTCAAACTATGTATATGTTGTGTGCATGTAGGACTGTAAAAAAAGTTTGAGACTCACAAATTGTTTGAGCTCGGCTCACACTAAACTCGATTCGAGCTCCAAATGAGCTGAACTCAAGTTTGATCCCGAGCTCGTGAGATTCACCGAGCCAAACTCGAATAACTCGTAAATCTAGTAAATTTACAAATTACTTATTAAATATTACTATATTTTAACACTTACCAAGCTTACTCGACCTGAGTTCGAGTTTGAACATTTTTTTATTATTAAAAATAGTGCATATTAAATTATTTACAATTGATGAGTTTACCAAAACCTAGCTCGAGCCTACTCGGGATTGGATGAGCCAAGCTCGAGCCTAATCCCAGGTAAGAACCCCAACTCGCTTTGTCCTTGAATTTACTGGGCTTGACTTATTTGCAGGCCCAGGACATGGTATTTTTTATTTAATATTTATTTTAATTCATTATTTCAAAATTAATCGGCGGGGACACGAAATTACGGAAATAACCGCCTGTCGCCCCAGTACGGGGCGATCGCCTGGGTCTGGGGCGATAGGTAGGTTGCCCTAACGGCCGTTACAACGGCTCCTTGCTCGCCGGCTTCACCCGCGACACATGTCGCCTGTCGCCCGGATCTGGGGCGATAGGCTCCACGCTTTAAAACCCCGGCGCTGGCACTGTTCTCATTTGGCACGGGCGAGAAGAAACCGACGCCGCGCGAAGAGAGGAGAGGAGAGAAAAGAGAGGAAAAGAGAGGGAAAAAAAGGGAAAAAGAGAGAGAAAAAGTTGATTGTTGTTTTTGTAGAGGTAAGTCCAAAAATTTATATGCAATATTTAGAAATTTTAGGATTGTGTAGTATTTAGAAATTTTAGGATTGTGTAGTATTTAGTATTTAGAAATGTAGAAATTTAATGTGGTATTTTGTATTAGACAATATTTAGAAAATTAATGTAGTTTTTAAAAATATTAGGATTGTGTAGTATTTAGAACTGTTGAGATTCAATGTAGTAGAAATATTAGCCAATATTTAGAAATTTAATGTAGTAGAATTGTGCAGTAAAAATTTTGTTATGCAAATAATATATTAGGTAATATTTAGAAATGTAATGCGATAGAAATGTAATATTATGATGAAACATGGTATACTAGTTATATGTTGCATGAGTAATGTTTCGAAAATTGCGACGTAGAAATTAAAAAAGTATGATATATTTAGAGTCGGATTTCTTAGTATGATCACCAAACGTTAGAAATTAGTAGAGTAAAAAAAATTGAAAATGTCAGGCACCGTTAGAAATTAGTAGAGAAATTTTGTTTGATAATATAATGTAACATTTATATCTTGCGGTTAGATGGATAAATGATGATTTTTTCGGTTCGACGTTGTAGGCAGCATGTCGGAGAAATTGTATTTTCAAATATTTTATGGAGATGGGGAGATAGCACAGGGGCCGAAGTGGATTTGTCGGCATTTTCAACAGTCATACGGGGCATATCTAGGCCGAAAGATAGGACATACAGGGGTTTTTTGGAGTGGATGTTTCGGATGTTCGATTTGGATGCCCAGAGTGTTTGGCTGCGGGTTAGAGCAGTAGTAAGCCGTGCGCAACACTGTTTTTACGGAGAGTTAATTCCTATTAACGCGACATCGTCATGGAGGAGATATGTTGGGTATGTCGTAGAGCGAGGCTGGCCGCTCATGTTGCTGGTAGAGTGGTACCAAGTACCTCCATCGGTGTCGGAGGTTCGTGATGTCGGGGTAGATATTACGGAGGAGGGGCAGACAGATATGCAAGAATGCGATGATGAAGGTGGCGAAGACCCCGGAGACGGGGGATACGAGGTTAGCGATGGTGAGGGACCGGGGCGAGGAAATCGTGGGCGCGGGGTGGCCAATGAGGGTGAGGAGGTGGGGCACATAGTTGACTTGATGGAGGAGGAGGACCGCGCGGATGAGGAAGTCCTTGATGGCGAACACTCGGACGAGGAGGACAATACTCCTGAAGTGCCTGTCCCTGGTGCGTGGGCTAATTATAATTTCGAACACCTAACAATGAATGAAGGGAACAGAGATGCATGGCAATATCATGAGAACGAGGTCACTTGAAGGGGCCATATATAAAGACAAGGAGGTCGTGATGGATACGGTGAATCATCGTCAATGTCTCTTTGGCGGCAATTGAGGTAGTGAAGTCCAAGCAAAAAGAATACGACGTGAAGTGCGTAGTTGATTCGTGCCCATGGCGGGTGCATGCATACAAGGAGAAGTAGACGGACTACTGGAAATGTTCCATAGTGATGGAGCATAACTGCCAACTGGAGGAAGCGGGCCAGGAACACCGCAATCTGTCATCCACTTGGGTGGCAAATGTGTTTTATGGTCAGATCGTGGACAATCCGCACCTGCAACCTCGATCTATTATCAGAGCCGTGGAGGAGAGGTTTCAGTACAAGATTAGCTACGGAAAGGCATGGAGAGCAAAAAGGACAGCTTTGCAAATACGGTTCGGGACGTACGAGGCTTCGTACGAGAATATTCCACACTTGCTCAGGGCAATATTACATAGGAATCCCGGTACGGTCATCGACCTTGCGGAGTTTCCCGCGGATGGTGTGTGCGCGGGTAAGTGGGTCTTGCAGCGGGCCTTCTTCGCCCTGGGTGCGTGCATAAATGCGTTCGACACTATCGCCTGGTCATTTGCATGGACGGCACATTCCTCACAGGGAAATACAAGGGCCAGATTCTAACTGCAATCGCGGTGGACACCAACAACCAGGTTCTACCGGTCGCATTGGCCTTCGTGGAGGGGGAAAACACGGAGAGCTGGTACTGGTTTCTTGAAAGAGTCAAGATGGCAGTTGTCTAGGACCGTCCTGATGTATGTGTCATCCATGACCGACATGCAGGGTCGCTGAGGGCGATCGTGGATATGCAACAAGGGTCCGACGTCGTGGGAGCAAACAAAGTGGCTGACCAAGAGCGGTGGTGCATGAGGCACATGGGTGCCAATTTTTCCATCGCCTGAACAAGGAGCTTATGAACATGTTCAGCGATCAGGCAAACAGAACCAGCAGAGGAAGTTCGACGCGCTGTGGAGGACGTTGGATGAACTAACCAAGAAGCAATCAGTGAATCCAAGGGATGGCGCTAGTTCATCAAGGAACCCTATGGTGTACCACGAGTAAGGAGATGACCCCACAACCTTGTGCGCGCTCCCGACCGATGCACCAAATATTCGGCGTAGGCCGGGGACAAGCATAAAGAGTTTCATGGACTGAATACGACATGAGCCGTTGGAGAAATGATCCCTTCTGCATGACGAGGGCGGTTCCCGTTATGGAATAATGACAACCAACCTGGCGGAGATTTACAACTGGGTAATGAAAGGCGCGAGATGCCTTCCGTTGGTGGGCATTGTTGAGGGTGTGTTACTAGGCACCCAAAGATATTTCGTTGAGCGGTACAAGGCCTCCGCTGCATGTATGTCGGACAATCACCTGTCCTACTCAACGGTTGTCTCTACGTACATGGCCAACAAGACACGGAAGGCACAAACACATCGCTTGACACCGGAGAGTGGCGTGGAACGGAGGTACCACGTGCACTGCGGTGACCGGGTCGCAGATATGCTCACCGCGAGAGGACTTCCCATCTGTGCATACTCCGAGCTGCTGACTGTGAGTGCTCTTGCCAGAAGCCACGCCTGTTGCACTGCCGGTTTCAGACGTGATTGCCGCTATGCCGAGACACACCAATCATGTCGTCCGTACATCTCCCACTACTACTACAAGCAAAGTGTTCTGAACACCTGGCATAAAGAGGTGTACGGGTACCGAGTCGATGGATCGTTCACGGCAGCCCCCTCGTGGCATCGATGGTACTGGGACATTGAATGTTGAAGCAGAAGGTCGGGCGTCGAAGGACACGGCGTATTAGGAACGATATGGATGAGTCGGAAGCGCGTCGTAATTGTGAATAATGTAATTTTATCTCGTGTATGTGTAAATGTATTTGTTGTAACGTGTTGTATTCGTCGTAATTCTGTCTTCGCGTCCTTGAATATGTACCAGTTATTTGTTGTCCCTGTCATGTAATGTTTTATTGTATGTGCGCCATCGAACATATATTTGAATTTGAATGTGCAACATTTCTTTACTTTCCACTTAATTTTTGGTAGTTGTAACGTGTAACGTTTACTTATTGTCCAGTTTGCTTCATCTGCTTCGTAAATTAACTTATTTTATTATCTAGTTTGTTTTATGTGCTTTCTAACCATTTATTTGCTTTGTAACCACGCAGGCACAGGCGACGATGGCGGGACTTGGGCGTGCTACTGACGCTTGCCCTGAGCCGCTAGACGAGACCGTGGATTCGACCCACCGGTCTAGGTTGTCCGCAGTTCAGGGCCGACAGCTGACGGCACTGCGGTCTAGGGTGCCGAACGAGTTGCTTCGCATCGACCCACGCTGGATTCCACAGTAAGCTGCCAATTTTTTCTACTCTTTTATGTACATGTACTTACCTGTTAATGGAATTTTAACGACGCTACACACTACATATAGGTTACAAGCGGCCGGTTTACTACCGTTCTGCAGGATGGTGGAGCAGGTGGACGCGGCCGAGGCCCCGCACGTCCCACGGTTCGGGTATGACCGGTCTCTGCTGACCGCACTCGTGGACCGGTGGAGACTGGAGATACACACGTTCCACCTGCTTTGCGGAGAGATGGCTCCGACGCTGCAGGACGTGTCTTGCCTGCTAGGACTCCCCTGTGCGGGTTGTCCAGTTGTGCCACAGTTTCATATACAAATATTACGAAACATGTATGATTGTTACCAGCTGGCGATTCTTCAGGCTCTTCTCCGGCGGATCGAATTCGTAGTTGCGTCACATCCAATACCTCCTCTTCCAAGTTGAGGTATCCCAAGAGCGGACGAGCCTGTAAGAATCTCCGCACAGACACATCGGTGGTACAACCCCGACAGGTATGAAGAGGTCCTGGTACGCGATGTTGCGCGGCCACGCCGAAGCGCCTACCTCTTCCATCACCTTCCCCTTTCCCTTTTCACTTGCACGCCTTGGCATTTTGGATTGAACATCTACTTATCTTTTCCTCCCTCTCCTTCCCTTCTCTCTTTTTTTCTTTCTTCTTCTCTCGCAGCTGGCTTTGCAAGGCCGCGAGCGAGAGCGAAGGTTATAAAGGGTAGATATCGCCTGGGTATGGGGCGATCGCCCCATTTCAGGGTGATATTTACCTTCGGGCAGTGTGCCTCCTGATATTTTCACAGTAGTTTAATTTTTCCTCATTTATTATATGAAAAAAAAATTGAAACAAATATTAAATACAAATATGGTGGGCCCTCTCCCACCAGTATCGGGTGACCGACGATTTTTTTTAATTTTTTTATAATTTCATCGTCAAATCTGAAAATTCCACCGTGAAGCGCCGTTTGTATGAAACACCATACGAAACAAGCAAACTGGCAGTCAAAAATTAGATGTTTCATGGCGCGATTTCCATGGTTTCGTGGCCGCGAGTGCCTTTTCCGATTTTCGCAACTTCCTACCGGGGCAACGTCTGGCCATCTCGCCCGTACATAAGTGGTACCTCGCGTGACGTCCGCCTTGATTTTCCCCGTATTTTTGGGCCGACACTGCCTGTCGCAAGGCTACAAAGACCCCTAAGTGGCCACGATTTCTGTGGTTTCGTGGCCGCGAGTGTTTTTTTCGATTTTCGCAACTTCCGTCCGGGGCAACGTCTGGCTATCTCACCTATACATTAGTGGTACCTCGCGTTGCGTACGTCGCCCTTGATTTTTCCCATATTTTTTGGACCGTATCCGGCCTGTCCCGCGGGGCTACGAAAACCCCTAAGTGGCCACGATTTCCGTGGTTTCGTGGCCGCAAGTGCCTTTTTCGATTTTCGCAACTTCAAGCCGGGCCAACGTCTGGCCAGCTCGCCCGTACATAAGTGGTAGGCTGCATTGCGTAGGTCGCTCTTGATTTTTCCCGTATTTTTTGGGCCATATCCGGCCTGTCCCGCGTCGTTACGAAAACCCCTAAGTGGCCACGATTTCTACGGTTTAGTGGCCGCGAGTGCCTTTTTCGGTTTTCGCAACTTCGACCCGAGGCAACGTCCGGCCATCTTGCCTATACATAAGTGGTAGCCCGCGTTGCGTAGGTCGCTCTTGATTTTTCTCGTATTTTTTTGGGTCGTATCCGACTTGCCCCACGGGGCTACGAAAACCCCTATGTGGCCACGATTTCCGCGGTTTCGAGGCCGCGAGTGCCTTTTCCGGTTTTCGCAACTTCCTGCCAGGGCAACTCCGGCCATCTCGCCCGTATATAAGTGGTATCCCACGTTGCGTAGGTCGCCCGTGATTTTTCCCGTATTTTTTAGGCCATATCCGGCGGACCCTACGAGGCTACGAAAATCATCACGTGGGACGTGTATCACTAACAAAGTAAAATAAATTTTCCAGTTCATTACATCACAACAAGTTTTTGTGGTAATTTTTACCGGTTCAATACAACAATTATTGTAAACAAAATTTACAACAAATATTGTAAAAAAAATGCTACAGTAACCTATCGCCCAGGATAGGGTGATCGGTGTATTTTTTAATTTTTTTTGGCTCCACTGTTAGATTTCTGAATTTCGCCGCTACTGGACGTTATCAACCCACCTGTTGCCTCAGACCCGGGCGATTGCCCCGTACTGGGGCGACAGGTGGTTATTTTTGTAATTTCGTATCCCGTCGATTGGTTTTGAAATAATGAATTAAAATAAATATTAAATAAAAAAATTCCAGGGCATGGACCATTGGCGGCTGCTAGTTAGTTTACATGCGTAACATGCCCAAGGGCTATGGACCAATGGGGCCTAATAGTCAGTGCCCTGTGAGGGAGACCTGTAAGCCAGAAGATACTTATATTGGAATGAACCAATAGAATTGTATTCCTCATCCTCTACTGTGCTTATTGTCCTCCTCTGATTTTCTCATCCAGTTCTTCCAATTTCTCATCCGAGTTCTTTACGTATGCAAGTCTACAATTCACTTTATGCAAGTAATATGAGACTAATTCTACTGCTACTTCACATAGGTCACATGGGCTTCACATTAACATGCCATGCCGGTGTATTACAGTGACAAAAACCCAACTTGAGCCATCATCTTAGGTTTACAATTCTTGTCCTCTGTGGCCTGCAGGCCCAGGTGTGATCATTAATATGGGGAGCAAGGTTAACAATACCGTTTCGACCTCGGTTTTCGAAGAGTCTGTAGTTCCGAAATTTGTGAAAAACCAAACAAAATTCACGACAAATTGAATATGTCCGAAAGTGTCGATGATCGGGATAGCCTGACCGCAAATGTGAAACGGGGTTAGTGTGAATTAGGGACCCAGAACGAGCTACGCTCAACGGAGGAACGGATCTGCTGTTTGTTGGTCGGGGAGAAACGACAAAGAGCGAGACACAGCGGATTATACTGGTTCGAGCCCCCGAGAGGGTTATAGCTCTACTCCAGTCTTCTCCTGAGGCGGAAGATTTCACTATTCCTGAGTACAGAGGTGGTTTACAGCTCGAGCTTGAGCGTTCTGGTTATGGCTACTGTCCTATTGCTTGTGCGTTGATGTCCTGTCCTCTGCCGATCTACTTGAGGATTTATACCCCTCGGCCGTTATTGTAAAACAATGGAGAGATTCTGAGTAGTACATGATGCACATTGAGGACGTGCTGCAACCGTCCCGGATCTGACGCCAACGTTCGCCTTAACTCCGGAATTCCCGGTCTTGGAAACCGCAGAGTAAGCGCACGCCTCTAAGCCAAGGTCGAGGTCGTGCGGGAGTTGAATCACCATTCCTCCAGCTCGAGGTCGTGCGGGGATTGCGCGACTTAGGTCGTGGCCGAAGTCCCATGTTGCTCAGCCCCGAGATAGGGACCCTATTAACTGCGCGTTGACCTGTTAGAGATTTCTCAGTCCCCGACAGAAAGTTAAACAAATTTGAAATCTGGTCAAACAGCGGCGTGAAATTCGAACAAAATATTCAAAATCCACTTGAAAAGCGGTGAATTTTAAGTGGTTTTCTCGAAAATCGGTGGCAAGTTAAAAAATTAGAAAAAAATGCAAATTTTTCCTTTTAGAGAACTTTTCTCTAAGCATTTTTTTTAAAATCACACCAAAGGTCATAAAGCTATTAACACTAATTTTTTGGAACTTTTAGATAAATTTTTTCAAATTTTCTGAAATTTTTGAATTTAAATTTGAATGTGAGTAGTAAATTGAACTGTATGCTTTTTCGAACCGGCGTGGTACGAATAAAATTCACGAAATCTCAGTGGTTTTTGATAAAATTTGAAACCCTGAGGGGAGTGAAAAAACATAGTGTTTAGCACAGGTTGCCCATTTGTCAACGTGGGTAGGACCGTAGGAGCACTGACAAAAGAGGATGTGGCCTGACGGTTGGCGTTGCAACTTCAGGCACGTTCTTTACTCGTAGGAAAGAACTGTCATACTCCCTTCAAGCCGCCGTTGGCCTAATCCTTTTCGTTGTGCCGTGAGAGGTGGAGGAGCACTTCCAAAGTGTGACCCTTTTCAGTTCTCACCTACCGACCCCTATCATGGCTCTGAAGGAACACTCCAAATCGTTCACCTTCTCTGCCCGATCCATTGCCATCTCCTTTCTACTTGCCCTTCTCGACAAGACAAGACAGATAGACAGGCACATGATTCACGAAGCAACTCCGTTCAAAAGTTGACAAAGTCTAGGAGCAGGAGCTTTGCTAACTGTCAGATTCGCTCGGGCCGGGGCAGGTAGAAACTTTTCCTCTGCAGCAGAGTAATTACTCTGAAACGCTGGAAAGGACTCCTTTCACTGTCGAGTGTCGAGTCCATCGCCTGAGTAGTCTTATAGCCTAGTAAAAATGTTTCATAAAATAGATCATGCTCTGCATACCAACTACTCCTGCACCGCGAACTCCTAGCTGAATTAGGCCCTGTTTTGAGGGTTTAAAATCAACTTTAGATCAAAAAAACAGAATTTTTTAAATAGTTTAGCTTTTAAATAGTTTTTATATAAACTAGAAATTAAATATATTTAGCAGAAGTTAAAATCTGAAAATTAGGCTAGACATACTTTTGGAAGTTATTACTGAACTGTTTGTCAAATGACATCTTATAAAAAGTTATAGCTGCTTTTAAGCACAAAAAAATCAAAAAACAAATTTTTAGAAAAGCTAGGCTCTCCCAAAAAGGCCCTCAATTTCTTAAGAAGTTTCATGCCACTTTTTTTTTCTTCTCTTTTTTACTTAGGCATATATAGCAGTAGGTCTGGGCGTTCGGTTTAACCGAAAAATTCGGTTTCGGTTTTCGGTTTATTTGGAAATTCGGTTATTTCAAAATTGAAACCGAATTGTGTTTGAAAATTTCAGAACGATAATTGTTAACCGATAGTTTCGGTTTTAACCGAATTAACCGAACTTGGTATTGATGATAGCCGTGTCGTCGTCAACTTTATTAAAACTCGGTCAGGAGTTACACACACCTATGCTCCCAACACTGGAATCCATCCTGACCTTCATTTTGTTGAAGCACCTCTCATATATTAAAGCTGCCATTTGTTGTTTTATCAAATACTAATTCTGCATGAAAACGAAGTTTCTTTTCCTTGTGATATATGCAGGATGATGATACTGAAGTTATCAATTCTCTGCTGCAAACAGAATTAATTCCTCTGTGCTTCCATACCATGAAGATAGGCAGTGAGCTTTCAAAAACTGTATGTGGCTAGCCAGCACAATCCTCGTCTAAAATATCATAATCTTTTTCTTCTGCTCAGCCATGTCATACAGTGTAATTGTATCTTTTAGCATGCTTGGTTGTCTGAAATTAACCAAACTTGGCATTGATGATATCAAAGTTCGGTTAGTTTGGTTAACCGAGGGTTAAAATCGAATTAACCGAAAAAAGTTCGATTATTCCATACAACTAACCGAATCAACAACCGAATAATTCGGTTTCGGTTTTTTCGGCTTCGGTTCCGATTTTAACGGTTTCGATTTTCGGTTTCCGGTTTTTTTTTGCCCAGCCCTATATAGCAGGGTTTCTCCCTCCGTTTACACTTCCTTTTTTTAATGATGTTGCAATCAAAACAAGTTTGGAACACTTGGTAATGACACGTAGCCATCCAAACCAAATTGCTTTCGTCCGATCTCATTGACCTTCAATTATTCGATTCTTTCATCTAGTCTCATTATTTCTTAGGGCAGTCTAGCTATTCCCATTCTTACTACAGTCTACATAAGCTAACCGCCCAACTCACTCTCACCTCAAACCAAAGTAAAGCAAACAATAACAAATCTCATGTATTGCTCAGCATGACCAACCCAATCTTATTTAACCCCTTGATATATTAGATATCTCAGGGATAATCCATAGCAAGTTTGAAAAATAAACACGTCACACCAACCACTACAAGAACAAGTGCACAACAAATCAGTACATGGAGAAACCAACCACTCTACCGTAGAAGAAAAAAAAATAACTAACACGCATGCCGGCCGTCTGAGCTCAGAAATGTACAGCAACAATGGTGGACTTCCAAGAACGAACGAACCATCCTGCACTGCCTCTACCCTGCATATGTCGCGCGCGACGGATCAGAACAGGGCGAGCTTGACGAGGGCTGCGGCGGCCGCCGCGACGACGGGGCCGGCCTGCAGGCGGGCGGACGCGCCGGTCGGGGTGGTGTTGGTCGAGGGGGTGGTAGGCGGGGTGCCGGAGCTGGAGCCGGCAGCGGTGACGGCGAGCTTCATGCCGCCGTTGCAGTGGCTGCCGACGGTGCAGATGTAGTAGTTCGTGCCGGCGGTGAGGGTGACGGTGGTCGTGCCGCTGTTGTCGTTGCTGAGGGCGTTGCCGCTGACGGTGCAGGCGTCGTAGTCGCCCTTGGTGACCCCGGTCACCGTGTGCGTTTGGCTGGGGTAGTTGAACACTGCAAACGGAGAAAATAAAAGGTTGATTGAGCCACTGTCAACGTGGTTTATGCTGATCATTAGCAACTCCAAGAATATACTCATGTTAGGAGAGCTGAAAATTTGCTAGGGGTGCTCAATCTTTTCCCTCCGTTTCTGTTTTAGTTGAGACTTGAGACTTTCCGTTCGCATTTGTTGAAGAAGTATAGCGTAAGATGTCTATTACTAGCATAATTTTTTTTTTTTTTTTTGCGAAAGATATGCACATACCATCACCTACACACACGAGTGAGCCACTTTAGCACACGCCTAATTAGACGAAAATCGAGGATAAATTTACGGCCTCACAAAATTTCTACTGAAACGCACTCACAAATCTGTATAAGCATAATAATTTAGATACCAATATTTAAATCTTGATGGATAAAATCGTACACCCACAGCTTCACCGCCACACAAGAAATAGTTTCCATTCCTACCATAATTATACTGCCTTACGGCTCGTGCAACTTAGTTTTTGCGAGAGCACTGCTAGTCGTAGCTATATTCCAAACTGTCGATTTTTTTACTTTTACGTACCAGAGAAAACCCAGCATTAGGGTCATGCATGCTCAGGCTGAATTTGTTTAGGCTGGAGCTTGAGTTTATTTGGCTGGAGCTAGAAGAAGGTTTCTTTGTTTGGAAGAAACTCTTTGAATTTGGATGAGGATGGCAATTTTTCAGTAAATAATAGTTAAGTTGTAAGGGTCATTGGGAAAGTGGGATTTTTAGAAGCTCCAACCACCCCGAAATATCGTTTTCTTGCTTCTCTCGCGTAGTGCAAATTGGGCTAGAAGTTTCTTCTCTCGTCTCTTTGGAAAAATCTTGTTTGCTTTGGCTTGTGGCTTATAGAGGTGTAGAAGCCAAATAAACCCAAGCTCAAACCTAAACAAACTGAGCCTGAGTCTAGCAAAAGATCGACCGTCTGTCTAGGTACTCGAAATTATTGTGTCAAGAATTAAGGTCTCACCTAGCTTGTCTCCAGCCGTGAAGTTTTTGCCACTGGTCCAGGAGTCGTAGTTGATGCCGGTCGCCCACCCCTGCGCATCGCCGACGGTGAACGTCGCCGCCGACGCCGCCGCGGCGCAGCTCGTGATGACGAGCAGCGCGATCAAAGGCGAAAAGGAGGCCATGGTCGGCAACGATGATCAAAATAGAAGCTTGGAAACTACAGAGGGAGAGCGTATGTATGATCAAATGGATTCAATTAAGGGCCTGGCTATCGATATCACGCAGGTGGGTTGCACGATTGACAGGGGAGGTTGGAGGGTCGTTTTATAGAGCCACACCACGCTGGCGGTCATGGCATTATGGAAGGCCACGGCCGCTAAGTTGGACAGGATACAGCAGTTGGTCAAAGCTTGTATTTCATTTCTTCTTGTTTTTATTTTGTTAGTTCATTTTTTTTCTTGTGCCTGTTGAAATTATATAAATGTGAAGTACCAGTTGGCAAGAAATATATGTATTGTTGTTCACTCCTTGTGCTTACTGTTAGTATTTTACTTCGTTTAATTATCTCCACGCTTTTGGCGTGTGAAGAGAATGGAATCCCTCTGAGAAAATGTGCATGAGAAAGGTTCTGATTAGAAGCTCACGCTTTTTTTCCCCTTGTCTTAGGGCAAAAAAAAAAAACACAGAAGCCTGTGCATTTGTATGGTGAAAATTAATGCTGCCCATGTTTGCTGGTTCGTAAGGACAAGTAGTGTTAAGGGATCGTGGTCCAAGTTACCTAGTATATATGTTGCTATCTTGCTCTCCATATTCATTTCCGTATGAATTCATTCATGTAAGGTAGGTATGAATTCATGGATGCATGGTGGGTAGGTCGCCGTCAATGATCGTTATCGAGCAGCACCCAGGCATTTCCATGCATGATGATAGGTTCAACAAAATTGTTTATACCGCCGGCTGCTCCGGCCCTATCTGTTTCTTTATTATATCCATGCATCGTCCAACACTTCTAGTAACAGAGCGCACCATGTGCACAAACGTAACTAATTAAGATCGATTAAACAAAGGCAGAACGAGGAGTGGTTATGCAACTGATGCCAATTGGCATAGTTTAAAGCCACATGGATTGTTTAGCCGGCAGCAGCTAGAGGTGGGCACTTGGGCCGGGTTCTTTTGGACCGGTCCAAAGCACGGCACGATTTGAAGCCCAGCTCGGCACAACACTGTAGCACGGGCTGTACTGGGTCCGAAAACCAGACGCGATGGGCGGCACGGCCCGGCACGATACTGTAGTACGGGCCGTGTCGGGCCCGATGACCTAGAGCATAAGGAAGAAGCTCAATATGAAGATCACCGACTCACAGAGCGTGAGCGTTATGGACGTACCCAACAGCATGAACGCCACACCGCCGCCGACACCTGAATCTCCCCCTCGCTCATCCGTCTCTCTGAATCTCCATTACCTCTCTTCTTCACTCTCTCGTTGCCCTCTCTCTCTCGCTCATGTTCAGCACATCCCCTCGCGACCCGGCACGGTTCAGACACGAAGCACGATGAGTTCGTGCTGGGCCGGCCCGGCCCGGCACGACGCCCACCTTTAGTAGCAGCAGAGCACATATCTCCTATTGCAAGCGGATGGCAAGCTGGCTGGTCTATATGTGAAGTGATGATTTTTCTGAGTCCTCTTTGCTTTATTTATTTTTTTCAAATCTAGCTCTCTCCCAGTGGCGGAACTAAAATCTTGTCAAGCCCCGGGCTAAAATATGATGTACTAAACTATATACAAACAACGAAAACTAAGCATACCAAGAAATTAAAAAAAGTGAAACACAAGTACATAATTGGTATGTGAATTTAACCATATAATCTACTATAACATAAAACATAATAAAACATCGAGTTGGAGGGTGTGATGTTTATCTAAATAATGAAGATTAAGTCCATACTTCCAATCCTAACTCCAAATTTAACCTACTTATTTTGGTTCAAGAAATTGGATGAATATAATCCCTCGTCACAGTCAAGCATGAGGGTAATCTCACCAAAATGATGGGATGATCCTAGATGAAAGAGTCATATGATCTAAAATTAAAACTGATTATATACTACATACTGCATGAAAGCAGATAGGTAACCTTTTCTCTTTTTACAAACATACTTCTGATTAATTACTTAAACTACTATTAAATTCCTGTGACCGTAAGCGGTACTAATTCTTCTGATTCAAAAGAGCTTGTTGATTCATACACTCGACCAGCATTACTATTAAGACTAAATTGACTACTTATGTTGTGATTCAATCACGTTTTGAAACTCTAATGCGTTGATTTAGCTAGGTGTCCTGGAAGTGTGTGTGACACTTTTTCTATACATGCATTTGTAGTACGTCCTAGTAGGGAAACTTCCTTTTTTGTGAAATGGGGTGAAAGTGCAAGTTAATAGATCGTTACTATCTTTTCTAGTAAACCCTAAGCTGGCGTTAACATCATCTAATTTCTTCCCACGCCCAGGGCTGAAGCCCACCCAGTCCTGGGCCTGAATCCGCCCCTGCTCTCTCCTATTGAAATTTATAAAACTAGCATCTTCTACAGTGCTCCTTGACCGCGGTACGCCGCATACGCTGCGCTTGCCCACCTCCCGTGCACCGCTACCACGGTTGCGCACTTCTCCTATGCCTGGCTACCGCAGCAGGGCACGCTCCCACGCTCCGCCTGCTCTCGCTCGCTCCCGCCCTTCTGGTGCGTAACACGCTGGCTCCTGTGGTAGGGGAGTACGAGAGCACGGTGAAATGAACTATATTTGTAAATTTTAACGAGAGAAGGCTAGATTGAAAAAAAAAAACGTTGTAAAGAAGGTTAGAAAATCATCACTTCAGCCTCCGTAGGAGCGGCAGGAAATGCAAGTTAATTCGCTTTGTCAGAAAAGGGTGAACTACAAGGCCAGATTTTTCCATGTCCGGTGAAAGCTTCTGACTTTGCGTTCGTCGTGATCCTACTAATCGACCACTCAATTTACATTGCAGATGGAAGATGTAACGTGGAAGAAACGGACACTTGCGTTGACCAAATCATTTGTTCTGCTCATGCAGCCACTCTGTGTCGCATTCTGTGATGAGTTGTAGACAGGACTTATTTTCACCTAATGCATTGACCGAAAGGAAAAAACGGCCGTCTGGGCCACATCATAGCTAGACCTGCGCAATGGACCGGTTCTTTTAGGGCCGGCTGTGCTACCAGATTTTCTAGGTATATATAAGGGTACATATTAGCTGAATTTTTTTTATTTAATATTTATTTTTAATCGTTTTTTCAGAACTAGACGGCGCGGCAAAAAAATTTCAAATGTACCCGCCCGTCGCCCCAGCCAGGGGCGATCGCCCCGTACGCGTGCGATGGCTGGGTGCCCTAACGGTAAAAATCCAAAACATAACGGCAGTATAAAAAAATGCTGCATTGTGCGCCCTGGCGATACTGTACATTAATTTTTTGGCAATTTTTTTTTGTAATTTGTTTGTACAGTAATTGTTGTATTGAACCGGGAAGAATTAGAAAAAAAAACTTATTGTCATGTAAGGAACTGGAAAAATTATTTTAGTTCGTTAGTGATCAGTTAGGTATTTTCGTAGTCTCGTAGGGTCCGCCGAATATGTCCGAAAAATTACGAAAAATTACATAACGTGGGATACCACTTCGTCTTGGGCGAGATGGCCGGACGTTGCCTTGGCATTTTGTTACCAAATTCAGAAAAGGCACTCGCAGCCACGAAACCACAGAAATCGTGGACACTTAGGGGTTTTCGTAGCCCCGTGGGACAAAGTAGGACACGGTCCAAAAATCTGAAAAAAATCAAGGGCGGCCTACGCAATGCGGGCTACCACTTACGTATGGGCGAGATGGGCAGACGTTGCCCCGGCATTTTGTTACGAAAATCGGAAAAGGCACTCGCGGCCACGAAACCACAGAAATCGTGGCCACTTAGGGGTTTTCGTAGCCCCGTGGGACAGGCCGGACACGGTCCAAAAAATACGGAAAAAATCAAGGGCGGCCTACGCAATGCGGGCTACCACTTACGTATGGGCGAGATGGGCAGACGTTGCCCCGGCATTTTGTTACGAAAATCGGAAAAAGCACTCGCGGCCACGAAACCATGGAAACTTTTACGACGTCGAAAATTTTTGAAACTTTTTATGGTGGTTCCTGATAAATCAGTGATATTACCATAAAAATTTGAAATGATTTTAAGATCTGAGGAATTTGTTAAAATTCAAACAATACATATATAAGGGCACATACAATCAAAGTTCGGATGATAAAATAAGCAATAGATTAGATTATATTACAAGGGCATTACAACAAAGGATTTAAATTGCTTGACTAACTAACTAACGAAAGCACTTTCGTCATGGTGGAACAAATGATCGTTCGCCTATCGAGTGCAAATGAATGATGTAAGACATTTTCGCATATTACCCGACGTGTTAATTTTGCGATTTGTTATCGGACACAGCTCGATCCCTACTATGAAAGAACTCCATGGGGATCCGCAGTGCTCCCAACTGTCGCCGATTGGGTGGCCTATGCCGTACGTCTCGGGTGTGTAACATTTAATTTTTTTTTCTTTTTTATGTGGATTTCTGCCCTTCCATATGGGCATGTCATCCCGATTCCCGGCGTCCCATATGTTAATACCACCCGGGTTCCCGGTTGGTCTGCGCAACGCGTCAAGGATGTGTTGCGTGCTGCGGACCTCGGCTACCGCTTCCCTTGTCCCTTCTTCTTCGAGAGGAGGAACCCTCTTGCGCCTCTGGTGTGTTGTCCGTTGGCGGAGACATGCGGAGACGCCTGCTCTGTTTCGGCTCGCACTCCACTATATGGTGCAGGAGGTGTGTGTTGGGCTTATCCTTGGACAACCGGAAGCGTGCCCTGCAGTCAATGCAGTATGCCCGCTTTGGTCGTTGAAGAACACCGTAGGCGTACTCGGGGTCTGGCTTTTCTGGGCGGTAGTGGCACCACGGAGATGGTTGCTCCCCCCAGTTATCCCATGCAGGAAGCATGAGATGTGGGTGGTACGTCTCCGGGTCCACCCAGTTGAAGTACCAGCACCGTTCATTCTCGGCCAAGGGGCACCGGTAGAATCTCCGGTCCGCTAGATCACCGTGGCAGGTATCAACCACTGCCTCCAGGCCATGTACGCAAACGTCGGGGCTTTCGGGTGGCCTTGGAGGAGGTTTCTCCTTTGACTTGAGCACATTCGCAAGTGTCCTTTTGAACTCCTGTGTGCGATGAACTGTTTAGAACTACTAATTTGTGAGTTTAACAAGAGTATGACGCATGAAACTCACCGATTGGTTGGCTCCTTGCACACCGCCCGTCGCTCTAGTCGATCTAGAAAAGGGACATATCCTGGCGGCCTCTCCCACGGGTGAACTTTCGGCGAAGCGGGGTAGGCGTCGTGGCGGTTGTAGAAATTCGTAGTCACGTCGTTCGGCCCGTCGATCCATTGGAAGAAGCAACACCGTCCTCGTCCGAGAAAAGAAAGAACGATGCATGAGATGTTAGTGTTACCCTGTATTGTGTGGACACTAGTAGGTTTACCTTGTAGCAAATGCCACAGCAGAGTGAGCAGGGCGCCGTGTCTCCATGGGTAGATTGCTCCATCTTCGCGGTAGGTTGCGATCGATTTGGGTCGGGAAACTCCGCAGAATCGGGCGCCGACGCCATCGCATCCGGATATTCAGGCGGGATGACTTCGCTGTCAAGAGGCGACAGAGAACGACATTATTCTCTCTTTATCTTTCTTGTTGTCTCATTGTGGCCTTTGCTCTCGGCTGGCTTTGCTGCGAGGAGGCGTCGAGAGTGAAGATTATAAAGGGTAGATATCGCTGGGTATGGGCGATCGCCCATTTCGGGCGATATTTATCTTAGGACGATCGCCTCGACATAGTAGGCGTCGCCCCATTTCGGGCGATATTTATCTTAGGGCGGTGTGCCTCGACATAGCGAGCGATCGCCCCATTTCGGGCGATATTTACCTTTGGGCGATGTGCCTCGACATTTTCACAAGAAGGTTATTTTTTCATCGTTTGTTAAACGCCAGTTATATACGGTCGAGCTAGCCGGACGTTGTTCGCACAAAGTTGCGAAAATCGAAAAATAAGTCATGCGACATGGCTAAGAGAAGATAACCTACGCAAATGTAAGCACCGAGTTCGAGATAGTTAGACAACATGGTGGTGAAGAAAAGAAATTACAAGAGTACAAGCTCACAATAAGTCGTGGCGACGCCCCGATCCTGGCTTTGGGTACGTGAGTGGCGACGGGACGGACGACCCTCCTAGCCCGCCCCGCTTGAGGGGTAGCGAGTCTGTCGGCGACTTCGGTGTCTCTGGGGTGGCGGGCGGTGTACTCGGTGGACATGAACTGGTCCACGTCGAAACCTGCGTCCTCGTCAATGTCGTCGTAGCTCGAGTAGCGGACAGCATCGTGGGGACCTGCTGCGGCCTGAGACGAAGACTGGCCGGCGTCACCCCACGGTGCCCACTGCGTCGGTGGGGGAGGACACGAGGGCACGTACTGGGTGACGTCGGGCGGTACTAAATGGTACACGTTGCAACTACAAAAAATTAAATGAAAAGTAATGAAATGTTCCATATTCAAATATTACATTAACGGGACAACAAATAACTGGTACATAGAATCGAAAATACATTGACGGGGACAACAAATAACTGGTACATAGAATCGAAAATACGTTGACGGGGACAACAAATTAACTGGTACATAGCATCGAAATACATTGACAGGGACAACAATTAACTAGTACATAGAATTGCATTATCCACAATTACGACGCGCCTCAGACTCATCCATATCGTTCCTAATACGTCGTGTCCTTCGACGCCCGACCTTCTGCTTCAACATTCGGATGTCGGTACCCATCGATGCCACGAGAGGGGGCCGTGAACGATCCATCAACCCGCACCCGACACCTCGTTATGCCACGATTGAGAACACTTTGCTTGTAGTAGTAGTGGGAGATGTACGGACGACATGATCGGTGTGTCTCGCTTTCTTTGCGGCAATCACGCGAAAGCACGGCAAGTGCAGCAGCGTGGCTTCGGTAGGAGCACTCGCGGTCGGCTGATTTCGGAGTATGCACAGTGGGAAGTCCTCTCCGGTGGGCACCTCTTCGACCCGGCCACCGCGAAGGCACGTGGTACCTCCGTTCCACGCCACTCTCCGGTGTCAAGCGATGTGTCTGTGCCTTCCGTGTCTTGTTGGCCATGTACGCAGAGACAACCGTCGAGTAGGACAGGCGATTGTCCGACATACATGCAGCGGAGGCCTTGTACCGCTCAACAAAATATCTTTGGGTGCCTAGTAACACACCCTCAACAATGCCCACCAACGGGAGGCATCTCGCGCCTTTCATTACCCAGTTGTAAATCTCCGCTAGGTTGGTTGTCATTATTCCATAGCGGGAACCGCCCTCGTCATGCAGAATGGACCATTTCTCCAACGGCTCGTGTCGTATCCAGTCCGTAAAACTCTTTATACTTGTCCCCGACCTACGCCGGATGTTTGGTGCGTCGGTCGGGAGCGCACACAAGGCTATGGGGTCATCTCCTTGCTCGTAGTAGACCATAGGGTTCCTTGACGAACTAGCGACATCCCTTGAATTCAGTGATTACTTCTTGGTTAGTTCATCCAACGTCCTCCACAGCGAGTCGAACTTCCTCTGCTGGTTCTGTTTGCACAGCCGCTTGAACATGTTCATAAGCTCCTTGTTCCTGAACTGGCGGAAAAAATTGGCACCCATGTGCCTCATGCACCACCCTCTTCGGGTCTCGCCACTTTGCTGCTCCCACGACGCCGAGACCCTTCTTGCATATCCACGATCGCCCTCAAGAAACCGCATGTCGGTCATGGATGACACATACATCGGGCGGTCTTGGACAAGCGCCATCTTGACTCTTTCAAGAAACCGATACCAGCTCTCCGTGTTTTCCCTCCACGAAGGCCAATGCGACCGATGAGAACACGGTTGTTGGCGCCCACCGCGATTGCGATTAGAATCGCCCTTGTATTTCCTGTGAGGAATGTGTCATCCATGCAAATGATCGGGCGACAATCTTTTAACGCATTTATGCATGCGCCGAGGGCGAAGAAGGCCCATTGCAAGACCCACTTACCCGCAAGACGCACCATCCGTGGGAAACTCCGCAAGGTCGATGATCGCATGGGATTCCTACTTGATATTGCCCCGAGCAAGTGTGGAATATTCTCGTAGAAGCCTCGTATGTCCCGAACCGTATTTGGTAAAGTCGTTTTTTGCTCTCCATGCCTTTTCGTAGCTAATCTTGTATCAAACCTCTCTCGACGGCTCGATAATGGATCGAGGTCGCGGTGGGGATTGTCCACGATCGACCATAAACACATTTGCCACCCAAGTGGACGACAGATTGCGGTGTTCTGCTCCGCTTCCTCCGGTTAGCGATTATGCTCGTCACTATGAAACATTTCGATAGTCCTCCACTTCCCTTGTATGCATGCACCGCCATGGGCACGAATCAACTACGCACTTGACGTCGTAGTCTTTTTCTTCGACTTCACTACCTCAATTGCCGCCAAGAGACATTGACTAGTACTTCACCGCATCCATCACGGCCTCCTTGTCTTTATATATGGCCCCCTGTGCAACCTCGTTCTCATGATACTCCCATGCATCTCTGTTCCCTTCATTCATTGTTAGGTCTTCAAAATTATAATAGTCCACGCACCGGGGACAGGCACCTCATGAGTATTGTCCTCCTCGTCCGAGCGTTCGCCATCAGGGACTTCCTCATCCGCACGGTCCTCCTCCTCCATCAACTCAACTATGTGCTCCACCTCCTCCCCCTCGTCGGCCACCCCCCGCGCCTCCACGGCTGTCTCCTCGCCCCCTCGATCCTGTCGCCACCACCTTCATCATCGCGTTGTTGCATATCTGTATTCCCCTCCTCCGTAATATCTACCCCAACATCACGAACCTCCGACAACGATGGAGGTACAGTACTAATCTACCAAAGAACATGAGCGCCAGCCCCGCTCTACAACAGACTCCAACATAGCTCCTCCATGCCGAGGTCGCGTTAATAGGAACCAGCTCTCCATAAAAAGTCTCACAGACGACTTACTATGCTCTAACCCGCAATTAACACTCTGGGCATCCAAACCGAACATCCAAATATCCACTCCAACAAACCCAGATGTCCTATCTCTCGGCCTAGATATGCCCCAGATGATCATGAAAATGCCGACAAATCGACTCCATCCGGCCCTGTGCTATCTCCCCATCTCCATAGAATATCTGAAAATACAGCCCGACATCGCCTACAACGTCGAACCAAAAAATCATCATTTCTCCGCCTAATCGCTATATAAATGTTACACTATATTGTCGTCAAATTTTACTCTCATCGATTTTTAACGGTTGCCTACCATGTTTTTAAATATACTAATTTTTAACGTAGTACGGTCATTGACTATAAATAAGTAATTTGACTACCTATATTACATACCGCAAATATT
The DNA here is from genome assembly GCA_036346375.1 of Guadua angustifolia. Classification (NCBI taxonomy): domain Eukaryota; kingdom Viridiplantae; phylum Streptophyta; class Magnoliopsida; order Poales; family Poaceae; genus Guadua; species Guadua angustifolia. The sequence goes on along the minus strand of CM070514.1, from coordinate 32,934,218 downwards.
AAATATCTAAAATATTAAATACCGCAAATACTAAATATTAAATCTCTAAAATATTACATACCACAAATACTAAATATTAAATCTCTAAACATTGCCTAATATTTCTACTATCCAATCCTAACTAAATTAAATTTCTAAATACTATATTGATTCTCAACATTTCTAAATACTACAATCCTAATATTTCTAAATACTACATTAAATCTCTAAACATTGCCTAATATTTGTACTATCCAATACTAACTACATTAAATTTCTAAATTACTACATTTCTACATTTCTACACATTACAAAATACTAAAATTTTAAAAATATTACATAGAAATTTACGGACTTACCTTCAAAAAGCATTTAATATTTCTTTTCCCTCTTTTTCTTCCTTCTTTTTCCTCTCTTTTTTCCTCTCTCTTTTTCCTCTCCTTCCTCTCCTCTTTCTTTTCTCTCCTCTTTCTTTTCTCGCCAAGAAGGCTCAAATGAGCACAGTGTTTCGCGTATGAGTATTTAAATGGGCTTGTCACAGAGGGGCGATCGCCCCGGCTAGGGCGACGGCCTCCCATTGCAGCGTGTCCCTTATACCGAGTGGCCGAGCCGGCACATGCGTTCGGATTTTTGCCGTTAGGGCACCCGACCATCGACGCAGCGTGGGCGATCGCCTCGGTCTGAGGCGACGGGCGGGTACATTTGAAATTTTTTTGCCGCGCCGCCTAGTTCTGAAAAAACGATTAAAAATAAATATTAAATAAAAAAAATTCCATATTAGCTGTCTATAAAACTATGCTATGTAGGATTTTATATGATGTAGAGAGGAGAGAAAAAGAAGAGAGAAAGCTGTTGTCTACTATTTAACAGACAGTCTTATAGACAGCTTTCTATTTTGTGTCTACTATTTAACAGACAGTCTTATAGATAGCTTTCTATTTTGTGTATCATTGTATAGACGGCTTGTTAATTGGATGAGAGACCATTACAGATAGCTATATAGACAATTCATTGTATGAGTTATTTTTAGTACTGTCCATAGATGATGTAGAGATATATTATAGATAGCTGCCGTTTATACCACCGTATATACCCTTAGGCCGGAGAGCCAACATGGCTTAAAGCACGGTATGACATGGATGTCACTGGGCCAGATAAGCACCACACAAATGATCGTGTCCTGTTGGGCCTGAAAACTCTGTAAGATGGATGGTACAGTCTAGCAAGACCAACTGGGCCATGCATAAGCCAGCCTGTTACAATAGTTGCACGAAAACATGCACGCCGCAAAACTGTCGCACCCACTATTTTTCTCCTTAATCTCCCTTCCTCTCTTCTCTCTAGTATCCACCGACGTCAACCGGTGCTAGCGCGGCAATCGGTGGAGCGCACCTGATAGAGATTTGTGATGGGGCAACTGGCGGCCTTGCGCGCTTCTTCTCCGATGTCGGCACAGTCGCATCTCGCCATCCCCTATTGCCTTGGTGCCAGATCTGGTAGCCTCTAACTATGCCGCCGCTAGGTATGGCCTTGCTGCACCGCGCCACTAATTTCGCCAACTGTTCCAAGGAAGAAAATGGTGGCAACTAGAAAGGGAGAAGCACAGCGGTGACACTGAATCTCGGTGGTCCCCCGCCTCGGCGCTAGATCCATTGATCTTCAACCATTCCTTTTCCAAATCCTGCATTCCCACACCATATCTCCATCGTCCCCGGTCGCCATGCATGCTTTTTTCACAACGCTAAAGCCTCCACATCTCGTCATTCCCCATGCCCCCTTCTTCCTTAGGAAGTCTAGCGAAGCATAGATTCGGGAGAGCATGTCATGGTATGCTAACTAGGCCATCGCGGCACAACATAATCTAGGCCCATGGCACACCGAGCTCGTGCTGTGCTAGTCGGATATGGGCCAATGCTCAGGGATAACAGTGCCAACCCATATGTTGTTGCTGTTGAGTAAGCTGGGTTTCTATCAGTCTCCTCAATGATCAGGAATCGAATAATTTCAGGATCACATGTGATTATTCAACAGAAGAATATGTTTGTAAAACTAGTTTAACACAAGAAAATTTTGGATTTTACACTTCTTTTTGAGAGAGTACCACCTAAGTTAAGAAGTTTTGTATGGTAGAATTTGTAAGGTCATGCTTCTACATTACACATGTTTGTTGCATGTCCACAATTTAATCTTGGTTTGAGTTCTGCGCACGGTCATTTTGGCCATCGTTGAAGCTTGGCAATGGAGCAACTGATGTAAGTCAATGTAAATACTGCAGTTACACGCCAGAAGATTGAGATTAGGATTAGTGCAGTTGGAACGCGTAAGCCATGAACTAATATCGTTGTTTTTAAAAGCTTTCATGATACAGGGAAATTAGCAGCTCATATAGTGAACATTACTCCATTCATGCTTACTGGTGTCCATTCGATTCTCACCATGCGGTTCATGCATAAAATTCAGTCATCTCTGTAAGATTCATGCCAACCATGCATGCAAGGGCACTTGCTACCAGAAGTCCAACTGTTGAGAGGTCACTCATATCCATTTTAGGACATAGAAAGATGTATTAGAAAAATTACTAGATAAATTCTAATATATTAGGATTTTTATTTTTATTTTTCTAGAGTAGGATTTCTATTTCTATTTGAAGAAGAACTACATAGACTGTATGAAGATATGAAGTGTGGGTGTGTGGCCATGGAGAAGCAAGCAAGAAGTAAGCCATAGCCGAAGCAATAGAAAGTCATCCAAAGTAAAAGGTGTACGAGAGTATTATATACTAAGTTATTTTTTTAATACTAGATTTTTGTATAGGATAAAGATACGATGGTACTAAAAGGTTCGAGCGTTGTGAGAAGAGACAATCACTTGTACTCTTTTAAGATTGTGTTTAAGAAATTTGTGATCAGTTTCATCTCTTATCGTGTTTGCTTTGTCGCCGATATTTTGGTTCTTCGTACGGAATTAATCGCCGATATTTCGGTTCTTTCTACGGAATTTATCTACTTTATTCTTGATTGCATGTAATTCTTATATCATATCTCATGACTCTGATTTGACCTGAACGCTGTTGCACATAAAAATTGGTCTCTAAGTATCGGGGGCATATCCAGTGCAATCAGCAGTTTGGTGCAATCACCGTACAATCCAACTAAGAAAAGTTCCAAAAAATTCTGAAAAAAATCATGGATGTACATCTCATCTTACCCCATCTACATATAAAATTTCATGATCAAATTTGTCCTATACTAGAAGTTACAAAAAAGACAAATTTGTGGTGCATTGGAACTATTCAAGTTTGTCAGAAATTTGTCTTTTTTATTACTCTTAACATAGGACGAATTTGATTATGAAATTTTATATGTAGATGGGGTAAGATGAGATGTACATCCATGTTTTTTTTTCAGAATTTTTTGAAACTATTCTTAGTTGGATTGCACGATGATTGCACCAAACTGCTGATTGTACTGGATATGCCCCCCTAAGTATCAGACCAACAATCTAAGTGGTTGGCCTCCTAAACAAGCATTGCAGTGTCATCTGGATTAGTCCCACGATTCAACAGATTCTATGGCCCCGTTCTTTCTAGTTTATTCGCAGCTTTCGCTTAAAAAAAATCAGATTGTTTGTCGAATGGGAGGATTCTGGACAGTTTCTTTCAAAATCAGAAGCAGCCCTCTACTAGAATCAGAATTCGACTGAAACTTGATTCTCGCTGATTCTTACTGATTCTTATTGGCTCAGTTCAGAACCTAAAAGTCGCAGCTAGCCTAACCTGATTCTCTTATAATCAAAAGCAACTTCTCCTGCAATTTAGAATTCATAATCAAAAACTGAAACGGATTGGACATATGTCTTGACAGCGAGTATATAAAATTTAAGAATACAAAAAGACAAGAAGGTGATGACATCTAAGTCGACACTTGATGGAAACATTACAAGCTGTTTTTGAAGTCAATAGTGTGACACCATATCACCGTGACATGGTCAGATCTCGGCGCTACGCACGAGCTTAATGTGCTGCCATCGAAGGACATATGCTCGCACCCATGATTATCACGCTCAAAACCCGTCAAAAGTTGGCTACAACGATGTATACCGTCAGGTCGTGCATTTTCAGAACGCCACGCGGTGAACAAAGCAATCGATCAGGACACCGTAGCTCTACTGCAGCACAATCGAATCGTCGAATGAGAATGCCGTAGTACAAATTACTTATGAAGTTCAAAGAACCATTACATCCAGGTCCAGCTACGATTAAAAACGGAAACGGAGTTTTTATCGTTTCAGAGAAAAAATAGAAATAAAAGTTTTTTTAAAATAAAAACGGAAATGAAAAATATCCGTATGAAAAGAGAAACAGAAATATTTGATAGAAATGGAAATAGAAACAGTGGAGCTAGTTTCGCCGGAAACGGAAACAGAAATTCCTATAAATGAAACCAAAAATTCTGTTTTCTAATTTTAATAATATCAGAAATATATATTGCTTTATAGAAAACATCAAATAGAGTTAAAAATTTTTACAAAAAATATCAAAAATATTTTATAAAATTTTGAACTTAGGAAAATTATTTCTAGCAAGATTTTGGTTTTGTTTTTAAATAAATTATTTACTTAAATCTGAAAATAGCAAAATTATTAATTAAATGCTGAAAATTCAGAAAAAATTACAAAATTCGAATTAAATACTAATTAAATAATTTACAAATTTTAGAGTGTTACAACTGGGAATATATCTAGATAAAAATTTTCACTTTCGTTTCTATATTTGTTGTTCCATTCTGCATCCATGTCACTATCCGTTTATCCATTTCTGATTTCATTTCCGTCAAAAAAAAATGTGGTAATGAGTTTGATGGCAGTGGCAATGATTGATTGCCAAGGTGCAGCCTACGGCAAAGGGGAGCAGGTGCCATCTACCCTGCCTGCCCTTGACCGCTGCAACTAGGAAGTTCCGTTTGGATGGAAGCGCAGAGAGGGGCCTGGCAATGCAGATTGGAGAATCCAATCCTTCACTTTTGCTAATACAAAGCGCTTAATTAGTTTGCACAAAGTGTCGGGGCTCCGGTCTAACTCGTCTTCCCATATAATGAAACAGGCGTACGGAAGAATACAGATAGGCTACCCTAATGTAAATTAAAAGTTTTACCGTGTAAACCAAGATACCAAGTAAATAAGAGATCATGAATCGTTACCACTAATGCGCAGTATAGCGGAAAGAGACTTGAAGTAGCTTGATTCAACGTAGTGTATGTCCTCAAGCAGTAATTGATCGTCCTTGAGCGGTGGTCGAATAACATGAACAGTGGTCGATCTTGCTCAAGAGGTGGTTGAACGTGTTCGAACGATCGTCCTAATCAGCGTCACAGTAGCAATAACGTCTCTACCGAAATCCACATGTTCGGGAAAGGAATGTTGTGCATCGATGTGCTAGCATCAGCGTGTACGGCAGAACTTGAGCAGTGATGGCTAGAGTTTTCGATGGATGTGATGGTACAACAATTGCATCTCCTTAGCCTTCATGTATCCCTTTTATATAGCCCCTTAGTGGAACCCTATGTTAAGGGTTTAATCAAGGTGCAAAGTCCACTTAATTCATTAATAATGGATCCTATCTAAAACAATATATTCCAACCTATTAAGTAAGTGACCCTGTAAGTTCAGGCATATTCGGCCATAGCCCAAAAACTCATTTTAGCCTATTAAGTCAGCAGCGGCCCTAGCAGGGCATACAACTTTTAAATATACACAAAGATCATATCGGATAAATCTATATAGTGTTCATATATCAATCCCTTCACCTCACGATATCAGATCGAACTCATGGCAAGAAACTTGCCATCCTATGAAAGCTCGATTCTTCGCTTGTTCTATAGTAAATTACTCAGTTGCAATTAACTTTTCAATCCTATTTGGTATGATCATGCTCTTCCTTAATACAACCACATGAAGGAGTCTAGAGATATCTTTCCAGTTATATAGAAAAGACAAATTCCATCTTGATCACTCACATTCCTCTACATGTTTTATAGTAAACTCGAAAGGCATTTTTATAGCTGCCTAGTTATAGAGTAGCGTTTGACAACACTTAAGTATACTATTATAAATGTAGAAAATCATGATGATATCAGATCTAAAGATCTTACATACACTATTTATAAGACCAATTGATAACACTTAAGAATATAATAATTCTCGCAATATCTCATAGTGGATCACCATGTTCTCCAACATGTATCCATATTATTGATTTAATATGTTTATATTCATGATCAGTGAAATATGATCATCAATCAATACATATGCTGACATATAAATCACAATTGTCCCCACATGATGATATAAGGTCAAGGGTAATTCAGAATAATATCAAAACATTAATAAAGAGTTACACAAACAAGTCACACGCTTGTTGATTGATATTAATAACATTTATTTAAGGGATAAAATAATCATATTATTCGATAAACATATATGTGATACAACTATCTCCATAATTGCCTCCAGGGCATATCATTAATACATACATCCGCAGTAGACAACACTGCTTTATAAAGCTGTACATCAAACATCGAAGGAAGTTGCTCAACAGCTTAGAGCCAAGTGGAGCTGCAAAAAATCTAATATGATTTGGGGAATCATCGCTTATCTACCTTCCTATACTATACCTCTTTTTTTTTTACAAATCTAGCCCTCTAACGTATGTATTTGCAAACTTGGCTCTCTCTCCCACTGCAGATGGCGTGGTAGACGACACATATCCTCTATTGTGCCTGGAGAGCCCAGAAGGTGGGTGGCGCTGTAGCAAGTTAAGCATGAGAGCGGGTAGGTGAGCGTGGGAGGGGCTACGACAGCAAGCATGGCTTCTTGCTGCCACGCTCGGGTAGCACGGAAGGCATCCTGTTGAGGTGGGCCATGTTGCTTTCACTGTCAATTGAGCTCCCAGGGTGTTGGCCACTTTTTGCACTCCCTAGACATGGCAGGAGACATGTATTACCATTTACCTACCATGCCTTCTGCGGTAAAAAAAGAGACAAAATTTACAAATACATACACAAAAGGTTAGATTTGTAAAGAAAATAGTAAAGGGTGTAGATAAGCGATGATTTTATGATTTGGTTGGCCTGGTCTATTTTGATTCAAAAACAACAGAAGAGAGATCTTGAAAAAAAAAAGGATCGGAGGAAAAGCTGGGCAAAACCGAAACCTGCAAGTTGGTCCATAGTCGCAACTTCTCAAGATGTTCATTACTTCTCCAAAACGAGCCTAATAAGATCTACACATCACAAAGAAAATTACACATATTATAAGATACTTCTAGCTTACCCGTAGAGCACCGTACGTATATGAATATCAACGCCATATTTAGTTCTTCATTTGCAGTGAAACCTATGTATTTGTTTTACACCATGACACGTAGTTACAGATCAGACGTATGCGTATGAACCCCATGCTTCCTCATTTGTTGTGATATCTAGGTACTTTTTCTTTCTTCTTTAATGCAAAGTAGAACTCCTACTATTTTCTTCAAAAAAAAAAGATATCTAGGTACTTTAATTTCCAGTAGAACACGAAGCCATCTCTGCAAGAGTGCAAGTACAATAATCGTATCGTGTTTATTCACTTTTTTCTTCTTTTTTATTGCATGAAAGTAGATAACCACGCAGTACAATACATTGTGTTTTAACAATTTTGTAGAGGAATATAAGAATCAAGACATGCCGAAGCATGAGAGTCACTGAAGTTAAATCTGATTTGTTAGGTTCCGTTGCCCAACAGTCGTGCATAATCTGTTTACCAAAGAAAAATAAACTGGGCGATAAGAATCAAGATTCAAGAGAAGCAACCATTGCATCTGCACTCTTCACTGTACAACTACTGGAGTAAAGTCATGGTCAGAGTACATCGATGGCCGTTCCAGGACCACAGATAAAGATTGAAGATGAGCAAAATTATGCGCAGCATCGCGATCACCTTAAGACATCGAATTATCCAAACCAAGCTACTCCGGTCGTCTAAATTTATAAGATTTATTTGTTAAAATAATATTATTTATAAATATAGAACTTATTTTATATTTTAATATAAAATTAGTGTGATGTTTTCTCTATACTTCTATAAATACTTATCTTTACTTTATATTTTTAATACATATATTGAGTATAATACTTAGTGATAATGAAATTGCAAATCTAGTCCTCTCTCCACCGCAAAACGTGCTTTGCGTGCTCCCCTATCGCAGGAGGCCCCCCTCCCATGATCGCCAGCGTGGCAGGTCGCTTCTCACGCACTCGACATCCATAGTACCGTGATGCTACCACGCTCCTCGGATGCGGCAGCGCTTCCTCGGCGCTGTAAGCAACAAGTGTTGTCTGTGCGCATTCCACAGTGAGAAAAGAGGCTAACTTTACAATTCCATTTAAAAGTAAGCTAGATTTAGGGGGAAAAAAAACAAGAGCTAGATAGTGAGATCACTCTGATAGCTTGCAGAGAGATGGATACGGCAGCTTCCGCCTTCCGGTCCAACCTCCCATGCTCTATGCTTTCCCCTAAAGAATGGTAATCCTACTTGACACAACCTACCAACCTCTGCTGTTCTCCCGTTATCAACTCTGTAATCCTACTGTTTCTTCTACAACAATACGATCGGGGTTCCTAATTCCTAAGGATCGAAATGCTGTAGACGCTAATATTTGGACACAAGCGCTGTAACATTTTCGTATACACGAACTGCTGGACACACTCGTCCGGTGGATTAGACGTCTGATGCGTAGTTTTCCATATACAAAATCCGAAGGTTAATTTCAGAACAGAAGCTTGCCCATCGCGAGCCATTCGCCGGCGGCGATGCCAACGCACACCGCGAACAAGACCCACCACTCGGCCAACCCGTGCCGAGCGGCCTCCGCGCCGTCCTCCTCTTCCGGCTCTGCGCAGACTCCTCTGAGCGCGGAGTTCTCGGCCTCGAGCGTCATCACCCACCGGCGGTGCGCGGACAGAACCACGGAGTCCGCACGAGCAGCGCCGCGAGATCCCCGTTGCGTACGCCGCAAATTTGTCACAACGAGCGTGTGTAGAAGTATATCTCCCGCCCGAACACGTCGGTATGTTATGGTCCTGCTACCACTGGATACAAATTACAAAGTATTCGAGGTAATTGGGGAAAGATCAAAGAAGATTCGGAGGAAGAAGATACGAGAGCAGAGAAAGAGGAAGATGAGCAGTACTGGTTTTTCTCCTCTCCCTTGTCTGCATTTTGCTGTCTCTTTTATATCTACAGCTGACCATCCAAGCCCACCTACGCTGCAGCCCATCTTACAGCTCAAGCTATGTTGCAGCCAAGCCTTTGCAGTCCATGACACGGTACTGCCGTGTAGGGTTGGGAAAAAAATTCAGAGTTCGAATTAAAATTTCTTCAATTAGAGTAGCTGATAGGTTCGAAATTGAAATAAGGTAATTTCGAGCGAAAAAAGTTAATAAGGCTCCACTCGATAATAGCTCGTTAGCTCGAATTTGATGTAACCACTTAAATGGTACATAAAATGATTTTACATTAAACTATATCAATTTAAAAAGAAACTCAATAATAACTCATTAAGTTTGATATCCAGCCCCCTCGGCCTCGCTCAGCCGTGTGGGATTATTCGGCGTGGCACGAAAGGACAGATATCTGGGCAGTTGCAAACTTGCAATAGGAATATCAACTTTAGTATTAGACAGCCATTGCTGCTGTCCGATGAAAAAAATCCCATGGCTTAGATCTCCGTAGTACACTATCAACAATAATTACTACAGTAACAAAGACGAGTAAATAGTGTATGACCTACGCTACGGTTACTTCACGGTGTCACGAAACAATGACGAAAAGATGAAGCATTAACTTTTTTGGCAGATTTGCATATTCTATTATATTATGCAAATCTAGCCCTAATGCAAATAAAATTACAAAATATAGTCTATTTCCCGACTATGGAAGCAGAAGTAAGTGATATGTTATCTATCATGCTCGTATACTGCTGCAGCTGGTTGGCCCCGTGGCATCCAGACCGACCATAGTAGCTGATCAAGCCTACCGCGGCAGGGAAGGTGCCTCGCTAGGGCGTCACCTCTCCTGTCGTGGTGAATCCGAAGTAGGGGTGAAAACGGTATCGGTAATTCCCGAAATTCCGAAAACCGTTTTCGAAATTTTTCAATCGGACGGTTTCAGATCGGTAATTTTCGAATCGAATCGGTAATTTTTGTCGGAAACGATAACGTAACGGTTTTGATCGGTTCGACCGCTTCTTCGGTATCCGAAAAATCGGTAAATTCCGTCGGTAATTACCGGAATTATTCCAGCCCACAAATCACACTCCTTCGGTCACTAAAACGCCCATAACTTTTACTCGAACTCCGATTTAGGTGATTTTGGACTCTATGCGAAGCTTATCACGAGGGCTACAATCTCCACCCATTTTCATGATTTAACCAATCATAGATATTTTTAAATATCATAAAACAAAACTCTAATGTAGTCATTCAAGTCTAAAATTTGATGTGTGTTCATCATAAATTTGTGAATATTTATTAATTACTAATTTCTATGTGGATGTACTATTTGTGTGAATTTTTGAAGTCAATTGGTGGTACATGTCCTACGACGTTACGGCCTCTTTTTTCGGATTCGATCGTTACCGATATATATTTTGTATCGAATTTTCGTTTCGATATTTTCAATTACCGATGCCGTTGCTTCCGTAGTTATCGATTCGATATCGCTTCCGAAAAAAATATGAAAACAAAATGGTTTTAGTGTTTTCCGACCGCTTTTCCCCTAATCCGAAGCTGCTGCTGCACTATACGGGCACGGACGTATAACCTGTCATTGCTTCTATGGTTAGAGAACATATCATCTTCATAATTTTATTAAGATAAAAATATGGAAGTCAGGTTTGAAAAAAAAAATTGCTAAGAAGGCCAGTTAAGCGGCTTGCGAAAAGATCGGGCGCAATTCTCCGTCGCGCGTTGCGCGCACCGCCGTGCCGAGGGAAGTTTGGCGTGCTTTCGGCCGACCGTTCTCAGTGCAAAGGCAACGCAGTGGCCACGGTCTCTGTTTCTTGCTTCCTGGGACAGTTAAAAAAACTTTGCAGCACTCTGCAAGGACGGGCACGGTATTTCCAACATAAGTCTCTCACACACTGATAAGTTGTTTCGACAAATTTCTAAAAAAAAAATAGTTACAGGCAAATGAAAGCGACTGAGGAATCTCTGAGACAACTTCTAATTATGCAAATTCTGGGTTCTTTAAAAATCGAGTGGATGATAGTTTCTGATTTTATGCACAAATCTACTTCTGATTATAGGAGAAGCTTCACCCATCTAATTCTTAAAAAATACAGAATCTACATAATCAGGACCTATCCCAGGCTATGCCTCAGACGGACAATTCAGTGATTCGCCGAAGGACTTGCACGAGACGTACGCATTTCGTAACACGTTTCGTCATGCGTTTAGCATTTCCAGTTACACAACCCCGGACTAGGTCCAAATCTGGAAGGCTTCATGGTATATCCTTAAATCACCTGTCAGATTAACCAAAATAGAGAGGTGCTTCTATTTGAAAGTTGCACAAATATTAAAAGTAGATGATGATTATTTACACCTTCATTTGCTTTATAATTTGTATAACTTATATTAGGAGGGTGATGCATAGAAACAGTTCTCACTGAAATATTTGCATCGCATTTAGTATCAATACGGTTACCAGATTCTGAAGAATAGGTTGTAATTTGTCAACTCAACAGACAGATGTGGACTAAGGACCGCACAATTTTATTCTAACAAAAAAGAAGCAAAATATTCTGTCTTCCTCAAAAGAAAAAGGAAAAATAGCAGATTACGATTCAGAATGCTCAAAAAAGTTTTATCAAGCGGTACATTGCTCAACAAGCATGCAAATTACACCTACTACCATATAAACATGGTTACAGATGAACATTGAGATCTGCAACCTTTAGTAGGCTACAAGATTGATGTTTGAGAGGCTGAGAGCAAAGCTTCAGTATGGTTAACACACTAAACACATGCAATTTGGAAGCGTGTAGAGTCCTATTAAATTGGCGGTTAGTACTTGAAAAATAGTAGGAAGTGCTAATTTTTAGCCATAAAAAAACCACGAACACTCAGTACCAAATATTTCATTACAGACAAAAATTATAGTCAAGACTGTAAGCGGGTTGCATCTAAGTTGCTTAACACTTCTATTTTACAATTTATTAGCTCAGATGTCGACAAAGCTGACAGATATTTCTCAATACTAACATCAAGATAACCTCCAAATGTCATCCAGATAAAGTGGAGAACACAGTATTTGAAAATTCAAGAGTTGCTGAACGCAGTATTTCAAAAGCTCACAGAACGCAGTATTTCAAAATTCAAGAGTTGCCGAACAACCGAAACCAACCAGCAGCTTGGCAACCCTGTGACAAATGAAATGCCAGCCATATAGCGTAGAGAGCTGGCTAATCATTCAGTATGATCAGGAGGCATAAACAATCATAATTAAGATAATGCTACCATAACCACCTCTACATTCAATCATAATGATAATGCTGTATGAGTACCAAGTACCTTGAACGGTCAAAATGACGCAAGCACTTGCTAGGATTCAAATCTCACAAAGTCAGAAGGAACAGTATAGCAAAAATACAAAATGAAGGCAGTTTGGTTATATATTATGAAAATGTATCCAGTAACCAGAGCAGCACACAGTATCATAAGCTTTATTGCTTGATTATGGTAGAAGACATAGTGCTTAACATTCCAAGAAATAAATAGGCATGTTTTTAGCAATGACAAATAGAAGAAAGGATGCTGCTTCATTTCTCACAAGATAAATAATTTCCTGTTTTGATAACTGAATATATGTGCATAGAATAAATATGACAACGGGAAAGGATTGAGATAGAGTTATTACTGAAAAAACGTTGGTAAGCGCTACAGACCTGCAGATCAATTCATTTAACTCTCTTTCTGGTCTTAGAACAATTAATGCTTAGCTATCACTCTGCTCAGATGAATCTGCCTCCAGCTCCTCTTCCTTTGGAACAGAAGTTATATTCTTTTTCGCATTTTGATCCTTGAACATCACATTAATGGATCGTCCCATCAATTTCTGTGATAAATTGACAAGTTAGATATACCAAACAAACCACATCTCTGTCCTGTTGTACATTCTGCATTTCAGAGTATTCACCTTGCCATTGAAGGTAGATATGGCAGCCTCTGCCTCCTCTTTCGAGGAAAAGGAAACAAAGGCATAACCAGCTGATCGCCTTGGACTGGTGGTATGAAAGACAACTTCAACTGATTGGACACCTGGGGTTGAGGCAAATAATTCCCGAAGATGACGAGATCTCACTCTCCATGTCAAATTCCCCACAAACACACTATGCTTTGGCACGGGAGCTGATGGCACAACAGGCTGCTTCTTTCTAGGCCTTGCAAAGTCCACCTTAATTGTTCTATCGTTTAACACCTACAAAAGAAAATAAGTAGAAAGGGACATAAATAATGATCTCTATTCTCGTAAAAAGATATATAATGATCGATTTAAGTAAGCTGGTATGTCCAATAAGGAGAGACACATTCTTTCCATAACAAATTAGGACTTACAGTTGAATTGAGATTGTTGAGTGCTGAAAGAGCCTCCTCTTCTGAACCCATAGTTACAAATGCCAATCCTCTGTTTTTACTGGAATTGTACATCGAAAGCTAGCAAATCAACCAAGAAAAGTAATCACTAATGATGCCACTGCAGTACATTTCTTCATAAATAAATATAATCGAGAAACCCATTTTGAAATGCATTACATGGCAATCTGGTCCTGATGTCCCCATCTAAAACATTGAATTTATGTCGAATGTAAACCAGTTTATATCAGAGTAATATTAGTTCGCATGCTTGTTTCCCATATTTGTGCTAGGATATTTCCTTTTGTGCAGAGCAACAGTGGTAAAAAAGATTCAGAAATTTCAGGCCACTACATCGTGTTTTTCTTCAGTTAACTCTTTGGAAGCAGGCTGACAAGGAACGCGTCCACTTCAGTATAACCATTTCAACTATCTCGTTGCTACTTGAGCAGAGCCAGGTTTGATATGAACACTTGCCTAAACTAGCTACTGTTTCAGGCAAATGGACCGTGAGGTTCATGTCGACACACCAAATGCATTTCGGTTCTTTCTTCAACCCATATCATCTTTCTGGCACTACTACGTCGTGGCAATCACTCTTGAATTCGTTTGAGATTCGCCATCTCACCCGGTTACTGCTACTGCCTCAATGTTTACAGTTTGCTTGTCAGGAAGCAAAAACTCGCAATTTGCTGTTGATTTTTCTTTCCTTCAAGCGGATAAGGCGACGGAAACAAACTGTTAATACCTCCACATCGACGACGGAGCCGTGCCTCTCGAAGAGCGCGCGCATGTCGTCGCCCGTACAGTCCCACGGGATGTTCTGCGCGATGAGCCGCGTCCTCGGCCCAACGGACTCTTCCGTCCCCGGCGGTGCCGGCGCAGGAGCAGGGGCCACCGAGGCACTAGCAGCGCAGGCGGTGAACGCGGCGCGGTTTCTGGAGGAGCAAGCGGCGGTGGGGACAACGAAGGAGACGTGGCCATAGCGAGGTGGAGTGGAGTGCTTGGGGAAGCTGAGCGGCGGTTGGCACGCGGGGAGCGACGGGAGGCGGACGAGGGGTAGAGCCATCGCGAGGAAGCGAGCGGCACGGCGAAATATCACAGGCGTGGTCTACACTCGCTGGGTGGTTTTATCCGCCACGCCAAAATATCCCAAGCGGACGGCGAAAACATTCACGGCCGGCGTCTCGCCAGGCCGCCGTCCGTCTCAGCGACGGCCCTGGATTTGGTGTGAGCAGTGAGCTCGAGTGAACCAATTAGGGTGTATTTGTACAAATGGTATATATACATACTAAGAGAATTCTAATGTCCAATGCAACATGGTTGAAAAATTTCGGATCCTTCATACCCTTTTCCATATGTAAAAGGAATATATCGAAAGTGCTATTAGTATTAGAATCTCGATGATAAAAATATTCGATTCGTACGTTCATCTTCTTCATCTTGTTGAAATGTAGCTATAGACATAAAATTTTCGTATTTTTTGAATTTTTTACTATTTGCTTTGCATTTTCTAAGATCAGCGATCTAATTACATTTCAACAAGATGAAGAAGATGAACGGTTCGATCGAATGAAGGTATTTGCAAAATCTAAAAATCATGGACTCTCTTGCAATTTTTCATCACGGCTCACATTGGAATATCTTATAATTAGTGTATGAATGTACCCAAAGTGATAAAGGAGTATTTCAAGTTCGTTTAGGTAGTGGAATAACTACACTGAGTATGAGATATTTTCATATATATATATATATATAGAAAATGATTCCATACTCTTGGGTGTATGTACTCTCACTTTCAGATACCATTATACCTCTTTATCTTTTGAGTATACTCTAATACTAATTATAAGATACTTTAAAGTGATTTCCCTGAGGAATTTCATTAAAGTCCACCCTTTATAGCAATATTTATTTATATATTTCTTCTACATATATATATATATATGAGATGGTTTAAAAAATATCATTTATGTGTTTGATTATTTGAATGGATTCATCGTAAAAGGCTTCCTATATATATATATATATATGTGTGTATATATATATATATATATATATATATATATATATATATATATATATATAAGATAGTTTAAGAAAAATATCATTTATGTATTTGATTATTTGAATGGATTCATCTCATTCTGTACGGTGTGATACAAATTTAAGGAATATTCTCTATAGATACTGAACTATTCTATTCATCTAAAATAATGGAATCAAATAGTACAGAATCATCCTATCCTATTCAATCTTATTCCACCAACCGAACACACCCTTAGACAATTCGTGGGGTTAATAGCACTTTCTATTACAGAAACTGCTTACATTATTGGTAACAAAACATACAGAGACAAGTATGAACCCATTTAAGTTTTTTTTAAAGGGAATGAACTGAATTAGATGGCAGCCATATTTTATTAGCTAGTTTACAAGGACTATCTCTAGATGTATAGGCTACGGGTTCAACGAGTTCTGGGCATGAAAGAGGTAACTCATGGATTCTGGTTCGACAGGTGTAATCCACATGCCAGGAATGTGTTTATTCATTTTATGATTTGATACCATATAATCGTTCTATTGTGGAGCATGTTTTGTGAAGTTTTACATTCCATTACTATCTGTGTACTTCAACTCAACTTCGGCTTCGAGCGCCCAGCACGCCATCACCATACAGACTGGCAAAGGCAGTCATTCAAAAGAGAAAAGGAACAAACAACTCATACAATGGGAAGTGGGAACACTTCCCCTATACATAGCCAGTGATCATAAATGTGCGTTTACTCCATCATAGGATGTTGGATTTTGTTTCAGTTCCTTTCAAGCTCCTCGATTACAGGGTCTACTTCAGCAGCAATCTTGTGGCTGAACTTGTCAGTCTGTATTTTAGCGAGATGAACCATCAAAAGTCAGTAGCTTCATCCTTGGTTGTCTTTCACATTACTTCTAAAACAAGAGTAGACATTTTGATGGTTTCATTGAAAGAGAAGGAATGGTCCAAGGAAAGGGACCTTATGGGTCTGTAGGCATCTTTTTTATAATTCAGTTGGTTAGCTTATTTCTCAATGTTCCATAAAAGCGTAATGACATAAGAAGGCCACACACTAATCCCTCAAAATAATGAAAGCAAACTATTTCTAGATGCCTTGCAAACTGTATAGCACAGTAGAATTGCTTTAACAAAAATTGTGATAATGTCACCAAAATGAGTTTTAAAACGATAGTAGTACTCCTTCTGCAATACAACTAAGACCCTGCTTATTTAGGCTTAGGTTTTTTTAGTTTATAACTTAAAGTTAGCTTTTTTTTAGTAGTATTTCAATACTTTCCCTCTCAATATAAGTTACACAAATTTTGAAGCAAACGAAGGAGTAAGTAATCACTATCTACCCTTCATTTATACTTTAATATTTGTGCAACTGTTAACAAGAAAAGTATAGAAGCACCTCTTAGCTTTTTTGGCTTAAAGAGCTTACAAGCAATCGGTTTTATATATTGTAGAGATGAGCAATTTTACTTAACTTAAAATAGCATTAGCCTAAAATCAATCCTCAATAAGAAAAAAAGGCACCTCTCTGGTAGCTTTTAGCTTTCTGTTATATGAAGATCTATGGCTTTTGAAAAAAAAATCAGATAAAAAGCCACCCATTTGTTTATTAGCTTTTAAGCCAGTGAAAAAGTCTAAACATACAGATCTAAATCGTTCAAACGTTGAGTCATAAAAATTTTTAGTGCGGAGTAAGAGTAACACCGGAAATATTGAAACCAGGTTCAGTTCCTTACAAGAAACAACATAAAGCCGAAGGCTCACCAGTCGAAATGACTGAAATGGTCAGAAATTGCAAAGATAGGACATATGAGTGCTATATGATCTCCAAAAGAAAGTTGCATATATCATTCTCAATATCTCAAGTAATCATTTGCTTCAGGAGTTATAAAAGTTTCTTTTGACAGAGTGTAGAGGCACTTACAAATATTAGATGCCATATAAAATTGCCTTCTATTCAATTATTTTTAGCATTACCAATTTACCATACAGTACTGCCAATTGCTAATTTGCACTTAGACAATGTTCGCAAAAAATATTATCCATCATATGTGAAATATATTTGGAAATTAGCATCAAGCCTTAAAGAAGAAAACACTCCTTTACAGCAGTTCACATCTCCCACTATCTCGTTTGAGATAACAACCGGACCATAGCAATAAGATTTTCCTTACTTGTATGACATCTTGATAGTTTTTAACTGCTCAGTAGGCACTAGCAATTCATGAACTACACAATAACTTCTACTTGGTAGCAAGTAGCAACCAGCAATTCATGAACTCCACAATGATTACTATTTAATATAATAATTCATGAACTCCACAACGATGACCCTTCAGTTCTATTCAAGATTAGCCACTTGTGTTTTTTTGCAGGTAAACTATGAGTGACTATAGGTGAGAGTCTGACACAGACAATAACTGGTATTGAGTATTGAGTTGCACATATATACCTGTGACGAACAGGGTTTTTTGGACTACAACTTAAGCAGTTGTGTGCGCACAGTTGGATCGAAAAGCGACGGTCCAGATTAAGCCGAAGCACTATAGTGAAGCTACTGTTATTTTTTACTATAGCAGGTACTATAACAAACATTGTATCACATGAATTTAGAAGGCCCAGGTCGTCCGTTCACTCGATCGGACGGTCCATACCTGTGGGGACTGCTTAAATTGCAATCCCCACAGGGACTGCACCGGATCTCGCCCTCCACGTTCGACATGCCTAATTCTCTTGTAGAATGGCACCGCTATGTACACCACACCTCCAAGCACCCACTGCGCCCTAGGAGAACACCGAAACAAAGAGGCAAAAATATTTGGTCACAATTCAAACGAAAACAAACTAAGAACACGCTTTTTGTAGTACATAATTGGGGCAATTTTTTATATATCACTGAAAGTTAACCTCATCTCCTATACATCACTTAATATGTCACTGACACGTGGATTCTAACTCCACATGTCAATAACACAATCATGGATTTATCTCAAATTCTAATGGTATATGAGGAATCAATCCTATAAAACTATACGAAATCGCTAACTCATACCAGGTAAGCATCGTCGGAGAAGATCAGAGACGCCGGGCGCAATGTGCTGTGGCGGCAGCCAAATCCACCGAATCGATATTCGATTTCCCAAGAACAACTCAGCAGGCCCTATATCACGACATGTCATAGGGTTTCATGAAAAAAATGCTCCATTCTACTGAATCATAACCGTATATATTTGATCTAACGGCTCCTATCGTCCTACGAGACCGCACAGATAAATCACGACGATTCTGTGCTATTTAAAACAGATTGGGCCTTAATCGTCAATAAAATATAATTATAGGGTACTGTGTAAAAATCTCTGTGTGTTTCAATCCAAACCGTACAAGTTTGACGGAACGGTGTATATTGGTCCTTGTTCCTCTCTAGATGAGACGCGATCCAAACGGCGGGCCAACCTAGCCAGACCTCTCCAGCGGTGCCCAACCGCCGCCGCAACCACCGAGCTGCTCCACCCGTGCCTCCGCCCTCCCGGCGACCTCCGAGCTATGACTAGAAAGAGCCAAAGCCCATGCGCCATAGGCGTTCGTGGAGTGCCTCGATCGAGAGCCCGGAGGGATCCTCCGGTTCTCAGAGCGAAGTAACCCACGGCTGCCGCGGGAGACGTCAGAAAAACAGTGGAGCAGCCTATGCCACGATCGAAATTTGTGAATTAACTGTTGTTACTCATCTATTTTCACGCCGAAGTGCGGGATGGTGATGTGGAGACTAGAGAGTAATGGTAAGGAGCTCAGTTGCCGCGGGGAGGTGAGAGTATTTTTTTTATATTTAAGATTGACAGAAGCTCTGTTTTTCATTCAAGAAGGGGACGTGAGGGAACTAACCAGCAGATACCACGGGATGTCTAGGCTAGAAGAAGTACAGCAGAACCAAAGATAGAGAGCACTGGTATCTTATCATCGATTCATCGTAGCCTCCTTGATGACCGTCCCCACCGTCGTCGTTCACACAAGAGTAAGGCAGCAAGAGGACTGAGTGCGTCGCTATGCCAGTCATTCCGAGCTTAAGAATTGTGTAGGTCTCCTCAGTCATTTCGTAGGTCTCCTCAGTCATTTCGCCATAAATAATAAAAATTAGAAAAATTTAAATATTGCTAATTACCTTTCCTGCCTTCTAATTTGAAAGAATTGAAATTAAATAATATTACATTTAAAATAATTGAACTAATATTCCATTTGCAATAATTGAAAAGAACGATCAAACAGATTCAAAACTTTGAGGCCGTTTTGAGGCCCTAAACGACGCTTTTTTGAATTCGTCGCCAAGACGACTCAAGACAAATCATCAGGATCCGACCATCTGATTTTGGCGCACTTATGAAATTCGGGTACTACTTTTCGTTATCTTTCAAACGAGCCAAAGAACACCCCGATCGGAGTTACGAGTTAAAAGTTATGACCATTTTAACAAAAGTGCCCGGATTTCTTATTTGCAAACTAGAATCGGAGCCCAAAAAATATAATCGGAGAGCTCATCGTCTGATGATTCCGGAAAACTCAAGAACACCAAAATCGAAGGTACGAGTCAAAAGTTATGATGTTTTTACAAGTTCTGTGAATAATACTAGCACATACTCCCTCCATTCCTGTATCTAAAGTGCATAAAATTTTTGGTGTTGTTCCGTTTTGTAGGGCGCGGTAATTATTCCACTGATTGTAGCGCTAATTACTCTAATCACGTGCGCGTGCATGGCCCGAGCGCGTGCATGGCGAGTGCGTGCATGACGAGCGCGTGCATGGCCGAAGTAATTAGCGCATGCATGGCCGGAGTAATTAGCGGTATGCGCGAATCGAACGATTTACTACCGAGTAATTAGCTATAAACATGGAAAACATACAGGAACGAAGGGAGTATATTACAAGCATCGTTAATAGTCAAAAGTATGAAAAATAAATTTGAAAGTTTTAAATTTTGCTAATTACCTCTATAGTTTGCTAATTACCTCTATAGTTTGCTAATTTGAAATAATTGAAAATCAGTGTTTGGGTTCTTCACAGGGTTAAGAGAAAGAGGGACACATTATATATCAGATGTTATCATACCACCACTGGAGTAATGGATCTCATAAGAACTCTGAAGTTAAGCGTGCTTGAAGGAGAGTAGTAATAGGATGGGTGACCTCCTGGGAAATGACATTAAAAATATTCGAATACAATTATAATTCTGAAATTGAGTGTTCTTAGGCAAGAGGAGTATTAGGATGGTATTAGGATAGGTGACCTCCTAGGAAGTCCCCCCTAATTTAGTGTTTTTAAACTACCATCTAGCAAAAAAAACACTAATGATAACATTATCAGTGGTTGTTCTTGGCTAGAACCGCCACTGATAATATTATCAGTGGCGGTTCTAGCCAAAAACCGCCACTGATAATGTGATTATTAGTGGCTGTTCTAGCCAAGAACCGTCACTAATAATGTTATCAGTGACGGCGCCACTGATAATCTTCGATTATCAGTGGCACTATATTAGTGACGGTTCAAAAACCGCCACTAATAGCATTTATGAACCGTCACTGATGTGCTTTTTTCTAGTAGTGTCATAATGTGGAAATAAGAAAGGGAAACTATCAATTTTTTACCTAACAAGTGGAGCATTTGACATATTTCTGCCTTGAGGACACTTTCTGGTATGCGTTCTTGCACCCTGTTAGCACATATTTCAGGGGATAGTACGTTGTGCATAACTACATATTTGATGAACCGTTTATTTATTTTTAAAAAGATATAATGAACTCTTTATTTCACACTTTTTTTTATCAGAATAAGGTTTATCGTAGGAAGCTGCTGGATAGTTATTCTCCTTGTATCTGCATTTTTTTTGTCTCATTCAGCACATGCCTTCTTATCAGGTGGACATCAGGAGTTCGGGACTTAAATGGAGGATGGTAATGAACAACATTTTAAGAATAAATGTGAAAAGAATCCGGTAAGTCAGTTACTTTCTTTTAATGCATAGAAAGGACACTACTATCATATTTATTCTGTTGATTTTCAAAATTGTATCTTAAAGTGGGAAGCTGGTTTAGGAACTGCTTTCCTGTTTAGGATTAAAAGATGTAGATGCATGTAACTAGTTATGAGTGGTTGTTACGCTCAAGCTTCTTCACAAGAAGCTTCTTGGAGCTCGATTATTTGCCACACTGGTGTGTGTGTGTGTGTTCGAAGTTCTTTTTTATGGATGTGAAAACTTGGGAATTTTTGTTTTCTAGTCAACTAGCCAAGTAAAGAGGAAGTTGGGTTGCATAATTAAATATACCAGAACGAACCAATAATGGATTTTATTGGTCTTCTGCCAACATGTCGCTAGATCCTCTTATTCCTCTTGATAACCATGAAGAAATTCAGTTATGCTTGACTATCTGTCCACCTATTCCTGTATTTTATACTTTTACCGAGTCTCTTTCATCAGTAAATTTGTTTTGATTAGGAATCAAAAGAGACAAAACTGCAAATGTGTTAAGCTAGCTGGCTGCTTCTTTTAAGCTATTTGATGTGGGCATGCATCAGCTCGACCCTCTGATTGAGCAATGCAATGCTGCATTGGTTGGTGTCTTGGTGAGCAATAAGCCATTCATACCTCATATTATACTGCGAAACAACAAAATTGGCTTGCATATTTCCTTTGTAGATTTGTTTCTTACTTTGTCCAAACAAAATGTCACTTGGTTATATTTACGTTTTTTGCTTTTTTTCCTTGCAACATGTAAGGTTTTTACCCACTGAAATTCTGAATGAACTTTTCTTCAAAAACATTTTCTGAATGAACCAATACGCGCAGAATCTACATGACAAAGATATCGTAACATGCATGTGGTTAACTGGGATGTTATTAGTTGAACACAACGAATTTCCTTTAGCTAACTTGGGTTAAATGGTTGGAGCAGTGGGTTCCTATTTGTAACTATCTTTTTAGTGCATCCTTAGCTTTTATCTGTAGTGAAGTTGTTTCTTCGTAAGACTTCAACAGTGGATCTAAAAGTTCCTGTCAGCTTTCGGCGATTACTATGTCCCTGTGATTTAAGAATTAAGAGATACTTCGTCCGACATGTTGTAGATACAGGAATAATTTTTGTGAAGTTATTCTTATCGTGTCTATCAGGGATGTTCTAGGCCTACTTCAAGTGATTCCTTTCAGATAGCAGCTGAATATCAAACATTAAGTAGGCCACTGAACATGCAACTTATTGGCCTAAGTTTGGAAACATCCAGTGATATAATGAGAAAGTTCTGAGGCTACTTGTCTGTTTGTCTTTATATGATAAAATATGTCTAGTTCCTCCAAAGTCTCCTGTTGTATCGAGTTAGTTTTGCGAATTAGGTCTTGCCATGTTACCTCTAAAAATCTAGTTGTCTGAGCCGTGTGTCATTTTAATACGATCCTGAATGTTGCACATGGGGTTGTTCCTGGTACGTAGCTTCGAAGCACGTAGTGCTTTTCTGCTATCCTGTAGAATTGCTGATGCTGACTTTTCTTTGTGCTATGTTGATCGTTATGATTTTCAACTCCGAATGAGACCGACCGAGACCTCTGTGCTTAACTGTTTACCAGTCTTGCTGTCCCGAATATCAAACCTATTAAAGCCGAGAGAAAGCGAGCGCGACCAGGCCATCCACCTGTCGCCTACGTCATTTCACGAAAAAGTCCTTTCGTTTCTTCAAATTACGGATAGATCCTTACAAATTACAAATAGATCTTTGCGATTTTTTGTGAGAGGAAGATAATTTTTTTCATCGCGTTGGGGTCCCTGGCATGCTATTTTACGGAAAAAACCTCCCGTTAAGTTCAAATCCCAACAAAGCCCTTTTTTAATTTTTCAGGATAGCGGACAGGTCCAAAAACATAACAAACATACCTTTGCTCCTTACGTCTAGGTCCTTTCTCCGTTTTTCCCGGAAAAAATGTTTTCGTCACCAGAAATATATGTGCATCTCTATCTCTAGACTTTTTTCCCAGCTCGGTTTTCGATCTTGATCTCTGATATTTTTTTAAGCATGTATTATTACTCGGTGGACGTGTAGAGTGTTAGGCTCGACAAAAGAAGGTTGTCGTCTCTAATAATTTTTCGCCCTTTTTCCTCTAGGCTATTTTCCCACCTCGGTTTTTCAGCTCGGTTTTTCCCAAGAAAACACCGAAAGGCCCTCAAAAAAAATAGAAAATACATCTCGTTCTGTTTTTTCTCAAAAAACCGGGAAATCGTTTTCCGCTCACGCGCGCGCCGTGCGCCGTTGTACTCACGGTTAGGCCCTCCGGTGGGTAGTTTTGCAGAAACAAAAAAATACATCCGGCCCCTTTTACTGGTATAGACTTTTTTCCCATCTCGCTTTTCCATCTCGATGTCTGATATTTTTTAGAGCATGTATTATTACTCGGTGGATGCGTAGAGTGTTAGACTCGACAAAAGAAGGTTGTCATCTCTAATAATTTTTCGCCCTTTTTCTTCTAGGCTATTTTCCCATCTCTGTTTTCCAACTCGGTTTTTCCCAAGAAAACACCGAAAGACCCTCTAAAAAATAGAAAATACATCTCAGTCTGTTTTTTCTCAAAAACGGAAATCATTTCCTTCACGCGCCGGCGCGTCGTTGTATTCAGTTGGACCCCGATGGGTAGTTTTATGAAATAAAAAATACATCCAGCCCCTTCTACTGGTATAGACTTTTTTCCCAGCTCGCTTTTCCATCTCGATGTCTGATATTTTTTAGAGCATATATTATTACTTGGTGGACGCGTAGAGTGTTAGACTCAACAAAAGAAGGTTGTCATCTCTAATAATTTTTCGCCCTTTTTCTTCTAAGCTATTTTCACACCTCGGTTTTCTAGCTCGGTTTTTCCAAGAAAACACCGAAAGACTCTCAAAAAATAGAAAATACATCTCGATATGTTTTTTCTCAAAAAAATGGGAAATCGTTTTCCGCTCACACGCGCGCCGTACGCCTGTTGTATTCACGGTTGGGCCCTCCGGTGGGTAGTTTTGCGGAAACAAAAAAATCCATCTAGGCCCTTCTACTGGTAGTTTTACAAAAAAACCCTATAGTTTCGTATATTCGCGTACGGGTCCCCCAACTTTATTTTTTCGAGAAGAACCAGCGAACCAAATTTCATATGGAGCGTCGTACAGCTAATTTTACAAAAAGAACCCTGTAGTTTCGTATATTCGTGTGCATGTCCTCCAGCTTTATTTTCCCGGCGAGGATCCGCGAACCAAATTTCATGCGGAGCGGCGTAGCGCGGCGTAGCGCGGGTTCCTATCTAGTCACTTCTATTATAAGCTGTGAAATTGGAGGCCAACCAGAGCGTCCACGCGTCACCCTCCGGCATTTCGTAAAAAAGCGCCCCGTTTCTTCGAATTACGGATAGGTCCCTGCAGATTACGAATAAGTCCTTCGCTATTTTTTGTGAGGGGAAGATTTTTTTCCATTCATCGCATTTGGGTCCCTGGCGGCCGTTTTACGAAAAAAACCTCCCGTTAGATTCAAATCGTGGAAAAGCCCTTTTATAATTTTTCAGGATAGCGAACAGGTCCAAAAAAGTAACAAACAGGCCCTTACTATTTACGTCTAGGTCCTTTCTCCGTTTTTCCCGGAAATTTTTTTTTAGCACCAGAGAAATGTGTGCAACTCTATCTTTAGACTTTTTCCCCAACTCGATTTTCCATCTCGATCTCTGATATTTTTTTAAACATGTATTATTACTCGTGAACGCGTAAAGTGTTAGGCTCGACAAAAGAAGTTTGTTGTTTCTAATAATTTTTTGCCCTTTTTCCTCTAGACTATTTTGACCGGTGGGTGGTTTTGTGAAAATAAAAAAATGCATCCGGTCCCTTCGATCAGTGGTTTTGCAAAAAGGGCCCTATCGTTTCGTATATTCGCGTACGGGTCATTCGCCTTTATTTTTTCGTTTCCCAAAAAAAAATCCGTAGTTTTTGTATTCGTGGTTGGGTTCTCCGTTTTTCCTGAGAAAAAATGTTTTCATTGCTAGAGATATGTGTGCAGCTCTATCTCTAGACTTTTTCCCCAACTCGATTTTCCATCTCGATCTCTGATATTTTTTTAAACTTGTATTATTACTCGGTGAACGCGTAGAGTATTAGGCTCGACAAAAGAAAGTTGTCATCTCTAATAATTTTTCGCCCTTTTTCCTCTAGACTATTTTTCACCTGTGGATGGTTATGCGAACATGTATTATTACTCGGTGAACGCGTAGAGTATTAGGTTCGACAAAAGAAGGTTGTCATCTCTAATAATTTTTCGCCCTTTTTCCTCTAGACTATTTTTAACCGGTGGATGGTTTTGCGAAAATAAAAAAAATACATCTAGTCCCTTCGATCGGTGGTTTTGCAAAAATATTTAAATAATTTTGAAATCGTAAATAGGTCGTTCCACCGGTTATTTTGAAAAAAAGGACCTGCGATTCCGCAAATTCGATTTTCAAAAAACTCATACCGAATTTTTCTCTCGCGGCGTGGCATCGCGAGCGATTCTACCTAGTAACTTATCTATGAAAGCCGGGAGAATTGGAACCCAACCAGGGAGCCCACGTGTCACATGGTTTTTTTGCAAAAAAACCCTCCGTAAATTTTTTAATTACGTTTAGGTCCTCCAGCCGGTTATTTTGCGAAAAAAACTCCGTAGTCTATATATTCATGGGTGGGTCCTCAGGTGGGTGGTTTTGCAAACATAAAAAATTATATCTAGGCCCTTCTATTGGTAATTTTGCAAAAAGGCCCCTATGGTTTCGTATATTCGCATACGGGTCCTCCGCCTTTATTTTTTCATTTGCAAAAAAAGCTTCGTAGTCTGTATATTCACGGTTAGGTCCTCCGGTGGGTAGTTTTGCAAAACAAAAAATTACATCTAGGCCCTTCTATCGGTAATTTTACAAAAAGAACCCTATAGTTTCGTATATTCGCGTACAGGTCCTCCAACTTTATTTTTCGAGAAGAACCAATGAACCAAATTTCATACGGAGTGGCGTAGCGCGGGTTCCTATCTAGTTTACTTCATCGATCAGAAACTTGGTTACTTTGCCAGCACATTTTGGAGAGTGCAGTCACACATAGGACTAAGGATGTATTTGGTAGCGCTCTAGCTTCATTAGATCTGTGAATCTAGTGAGCTCGGTATTTCTAACTCTACCAGATCCGTGAAGTTGAAGCTATGAGTACATTAAGAGTGTTTAGATGGATCATCTTGTTTTCATTTTAAACAAAAATATAAACTTAATTCACTTTATTTTAGTCTACAAGTTTCAGATCTCAGGTGAAGCTAAGATCTGGAGCTCTACTAAACAAACTCTTACTGTGACCAATAATAGTCAGCTCAAATGTTATTTTTTGGTAGAAACAGACGGGTATGTGACTTAACTTAGTGCCAAGTTATTGTTGTGTTCAGCCTTTAACCACTAAGATTTTGTAAGTTAACCCTTGGAGGCTATGTCATCATGGAAAATGTGCTCTTACTTGTCTAACTTGCCATTACTTTCCAATGGGAAGATTTTGATTTGATTGGGCCATCAGATATTATGTGCATTTTTTTCATTTAATTTCAGTGAAGTGATTAACTCTTCTTATATTCTGTTGTTGTTTTTGGTTGATCATTGAGCCATTGACTACTCAATACTCACGACCAAGGAGAAGGGAAAGAGATCCACTGTAGTCTTCTGAAACCACAATTTTGGTAGTTGCATATGGACTGCTGGATCAAAAAGCAACGGCTCGAATCTTTTCGGAGTACTATAGCAACACTCTATGGCAATTTTCTACTGCAACAAACAATGTAGCTTAGTGATCCGGGCTGTTTGTCGCCCCAATCCAACGGTTCGATCGGATAGGGACTGTTTAAGTTGCAATCCCTTGATAACTGCACATAAACCCTATCAAGAAAAAGATCCTAGGTCTTCTTACCATGGAGAAGCTCTCCATGGGATTTGAGCTATCCTATAGGAATTCTGGTTCCTTGGGTAGTTTTTTGAATAAGCTATTCTATATAAATTATAGAGGAAAATAAATGTTATATGCAGCAACTATGGTTGTTGTGGGAATTTTTCTTCTAGCTCTAACCGCATTTGAGGCGGACAAGCAGAAGAATGTAGGAATCTCCTTACACTCTGATATCACTTCTTATGTGCAGTAGCTCCTGGATTAGATCAAAGTATTGTGAGATACGGCACGAATGTGCACGGTCTCAAGAATGATGAAGAAGATTAATCTTGTAGAAATAATGAATATAACAGTGTTGAAGCAACCACAACAAAACAGAAAGATTTGGTGAGGCCAATCGCAAATTTTTTAAGCATAACCTCAAAAAGAATAAGGGATTGTTGCTCTCTCACAACCTCTCAAATCTTTTAGACCCTCGGATACTTGCCCTATATAATAATCTAGTGCTAAAAAATTATCTAGCCACTAATCCTCTCATGCACTTTCTACTTTGGATGAGTTGGTTTGTGGTTTCTTGGTTACTTGGATTCTTTATGACCATCACATGGGTTCATATATGTCACTTAGTCCTCCTCCAAAACAAATATAAGTGCTACTCTGAAAAAAGAATGAATCTTAATTTTATTAGGATCCATCTAGCACATATTTTTAAATCTTAAAAGGCTAGATATAAGTCACTATATTTAACAATAAACATGAGTTATTACTCGTGATTTTTCGTGGGGCATCCAAACAATTGTTGTAAATTTTTCCATGTCTTTAACTCCTGTAGGGTACAAAGGGCATGCAATCTGCTTTCCAAAGTAGCCTTTAGTTTTACAAGTGATATATGTATTTTTTTCTTGAGTGCAACTACACAATGGAATAATGTTGCAACGGTATAGCAACAAGTTTAAGTAAGTTTCAAGAGAACGATAAAAAAGTTCTATGTTTCAGTGTGTTTTTGTATTTTTAGAAGTTTATAGAAGATTTCAAACCAAAAGTTTCAACGAGTTTCGGGCTCTCACTACTACAGAAAGGCCTATACTTGACGGCACCTCATCACAGACAATATTAAAAAACCATCTATGTTAAAGCTAATCACAACAGTTTTGCTAGTGTGACAATTTAAGTTACTGGATACACTAAGAACCGTATATGGTAAGCCACTATCATAGATGGTTCGTACCACGCACCGTCTGTGATATGAATACAAATCACAAGTGATTTTTACATAAAACCATAGATGATATGGATATTTCACAGACGGTTTTATCATAAAACCATCTGTGATATTTCCTGCTAATATATAATACAGATCTTGGACCCACTTAGGGTTTTCAGATCTGTCTGTGAGGCAATTTGGTGAAAGAAGACCGTGCATTTAGAAGAGTGATTGTAGATCCAATGTTCTCGGTGATCTAAGGTTAGTAATTGGTTTTAATTACATTATATTCAAGATCTAACTTGGTAAAGAAAGAATTGAAGATGGTTTAGATCTACCATATTGTAGGTTCATTTGTTCTTTGTGATATAAGGTAGTCATTGGTTGTAATTGCATTATATTCAAGATGTTACTAGCTTGGTAAAGAGGGAATTGAAGATGCTTGGCTTAGGTCTAGCTAGATTGCTACAGAGAGAAGATTTAGAATGTGTGCATGTGCACTCCTAGTCTACTTCAATTTAATTAATTTTTGCTAGCTACCTTAGATCATACTTAGTGTATTTAATATTTAACACTAATTATTATATACATAGCATAGATGGACCGACGCTAAATGTATGCTGAGAACCGTGCGAGTGTCAAGTACATTAATTGCTTCTTTGCTTTTAGAAGAGATGCAGAGGAGGATATGTTTAATAAGGGGTGCAATTTATGTCTTGTCCATGCATTGACTACGAAAATCTAAGGATGTTTCAAAACTTAGCACATATCGAAACACATTTGATTATTAGGGTTTCAAAAGAGGGTATACATGTTGGATCAGTCACAGTAAAGCGTAGATTATAAGGATGTAATACTGCAAAGCCTCGCTCCAAATTTTGGGCCTTCCGCCGGGAGTGTTTTGGCTGTCTGGCAGGTACTCTCAGAGGTGGTTGGTCCATCTGGGAGGTTTAGGGTAATGGTTTTGGGTTGGGATGGGTCTTTTTGGCATTTCCCCTCTCCACCTACTTTTCACCTAACCTCCCCTCTCCATTTTCAATTGTGTGGCTGTCATTTGCTCTCCCACGGCCCGGCCCTGATTTTTTTTTTTTCATCCTCTCATGCGCTCGACCTCTGGGCTTCTAGCTCCCTGCCGATCTCGCCTCCTGTGGCCAAGACCCACCCTAGCCAACTTCTCCACCAGAGCTCCTCAAGGCCAGTAGCTTCTCCTCTTGAGCACCCTCCAGTGAAGCTGCCTGGGTGGGCCTGCTCGCCTCGCCGAAGGCCTCCTGCCCGGGCGCCCACCTCCAAGCAACGTCATGCACTGAGCTCCTTGGGGTTCCTTGGCCGGCGTCGCCCGGTTCCTCCCCTCGACAAAAAGAAGAAGAGAGAGACCCGATGCAAAGACAACCCAAAGAAGAGCCGAGCTGGTGCCCTCCCTCTTGCCGAGCAAAGACTGGCCAAAGCAAAGCAGACTAAGCCACCGGCCAAAGCAAAGAAAGACCAGCTCCAAATTGAAGTAGCCTCAAAGATTGCCTCCTCTTGCCTTCCTCTTGTAGTGAGTACTGTATAATCAAGTTGAGGATTGGGTTCATTGTGCCTACCAGTGTTTGATGAATTGCTCTCAAAGGGCATGTCTTTTTTTTTCCTTGTTTGCTGCTATATGGGACCTGAGGATACCATATATCTATTAATTCCTTTGAGTTGCTAAGAAGACCAACCATGGTAATAAGGGTAGATGTAAACTCTAGACTAACATCTCTAGTTTTCATTATGTTTCAAGTCTTTAATTAGCATTTCTATTACAATCTGTTACTAGAGAGCAAGGCCCCGTTTGGTACGGTTCCAGATTCTAGTAGAAACAGAAATGGTTCCGGATTCTTGGTAGAAACGTTTCAGGTAGAATCAGAATCCGGATGAACGGGTTGCTAGCCGATTCGATCACGGCGTGTAAAAATCAGAAACGATTCGCTTTGAAACGTTCCGAGTCCTATTCCGTTTGGTTGGATTTATTTCAGATTCTAGGAGAAACAGTCCGGTTCCAAGTTGCCAAACGGGCCCAAATATCGATCTTTGGAGTCATCTCTGCGTCTTGTTGAACTTGTCTCCCCATTTATTTGCAAAGTCGTGATGTTTTACTCTTTAGATTTAGTGATCTGTGGTTGTTGCTTAAATCTCGCAAGATATTAGCCATTACGATGATTGTTTGCTTGCTTTCTCGTGATATCTGTCATGAGCATGTAAGATATAACTAACTTTTGCTAATAGCTTCAATGATTACATATCTTCATATAGTTAAAAATGTGGCGAGTTAACATTATTTCTGACTTGGTTAGGGTGTCTGCTCATAGTTGTGCGAATTTGGTGTCGTCTTTGCAATTTCCTTGGACCTACATCTTATTAAAGCATGCTAAAGAAAATTTTGTAATTGTTCTATTGCAAATATGCCGTCAAATGTCTTTGAGACTTGTATTAGGTTGTATAGCTGAATCCTATTGTTACCTCTC
Organism: Guadua angustifolia; assembly: GCA_036346375.1. Classification (NCBI taxonomy): domain Eukaryota; kingdom Viridiplantae; phylum Streptophyta; class Magnoliopsida; order Poales; family Poaceae; genus Guadua; species Guadua angustifolia. The sequence continues at coordinate 32,902,895 of CM070514.1, read as the reverse complement.
GCAGATGAACAACCTTGCATGAAATCTAATGCTTCTATCTCTTACATTCTCATCGATGGCTGTACAATTGCATTGTTATTTAGGACAATGGCACTATATCCTGCTACCTGTCTCCTTCTGCAATATGTGAACTCACAAGTTTACTTTGGATCCTTACAAGTGCTAAATAGAAGGATGACAATTACAAAAAAATAAATAAATAAAATAAAGACCAATTTCCATGTAAGCATTTTTTTTTGGGTTGAATGATGTCTATTGATCTTAGCCTTGTTGCTGACTTTTGCATATGCATGATCTGTTTGATGCAAGTGGCAACTCTTTTTATGAGGTTGCGTGATTAGTTTCCAGTCATAGCTGTTCCAGGAAACCTGTTGATGTTATTGGAGCTAAACACTATAGTGTAGATTATATTTATCAGAGTCAACCTAAAAGTGGAGCTTTCGTGGTTGTAGTTTGGGGGTGTAGAGCATTATTGAAAGGGTATAGTTTGTAAAGCGTTTTGCGACGGTTGTTTCAGGTGGAGTAGTTTCGGGAATGGCATAGCATCTTCCTCGCGCCACTCCGCTCCTTCCGGTAAAAGGCAAGTACACCGAGCTGTGTGTTTAATGGAGTTGTTCATTGTTATCTATTCATGGCTAATTTTCTCTTGATTATGGCAAGTATGAGTTATATTGGTGATCGTCCCTTCGAGGACATGATTAGTTATTGGATTCAAGTGGTCACTAGTAAGCCTTCATCTCGGTGAGTTTACTGTACCTTTGTTAATCTTGCAGTGATTAACTAGGATGGGGTACATGGACATTCGCGGTTAATTTATAAGAGTTGTACTTAACTGTGCCCCGTCTGGGGAATGGAATTGAGTATGTGTGCAAATCGATTAGATGCTTATGATTGTAGTTTGCAATTAATTGTGTTAATTGCATGACAGAAACGTTGTAATGTGTTGTCATGTTTTGTTGTTAAATTGGATGAGACTAGTACCGCTGGCAACTTATGAATGTGAGAATTGGCTATGTGTATGTATGTGGTTATGGTATGTTAGTGTTGGCATTGAATGAAAAGTTGCATTTCATTCATGAAAACTGCATTTGTGCATTCATAATGGAAGAGGCGACCCATTCTGATGCGGGCCTCTGTGTTCACACGTAGTGAACACGAAAGTCCTACCTCGTAGTCCCATTCATCGAGGTGGATGGGAGCGAGACAAGAAGAGTAGGCACCTTCCATCTACGGGATGGAAGGACGTGAGTGCACACCGACGGGTGGGCACTTTCAGCGATCGACACGATGACATGGAAATGAGCATTCATGTGCATTGCATCTTTAATATTGAGTGTTGTGGTAAATGGTGTGTCATATGGATGGTGATTATGGTAATTGAAGGTTGAGTCGTGGATTCAACCCATAAAGGGGAGATTGAATTGAATTGATGAATTAGCGCATGTCTTTTCTTTGCTTTGCTAATTATGTTGTATGAATATCGTGGATTGAAATTTGAGTTTTGAACTTCGAATAAAGTCGATGAAAATGGTTTGAGCTGCAACAAGGGGTGATTGAGTCGAAACGTAGTGACTTAGAGCCACGTGATGCCTCTTTTACGTTGAGTGGTTTTATTATCAAGTTGATGACTTGTTTGCGGTAAATTTTGGGTATGGTCAAGTTATTGCTTTAAGTGGGTACGAATGCTAGTTGTCCGGATATCGATTTATTTGCCTTACTTGCTCTCAGTTATTGTTTTAAATGGGTATGAATGCTTGTTGTCCGGATATTGTTTTATTTGCATTACTTGCTCTTATGGTTAAGTTTTTGTTTTACTTACGATAAATTGGGTTTATTATTCTCGTGTACTTTGGTCGAGTTTAAACTCACGCTTGTTATTTAATGTTTGTAGGTGTTCAAGCCGGCATGCATGGATGGGGTAGTAACACAATCACGATTGCATCACCGCTATTCCATCATATCAATTATAGTTCGTTTCTAGCTCATGCAAAATTTTTGTAAAAGATTGTTTGCGGTTATGTTTAATAAATTCCCTGTCCTATGATAATTATGTGGTGAAGTTTATTAAATTTCTAGAGAATGCGTGATTGGTTAACTAAGGACCTGCTAGAATGATATTATACTGCAAATGTTTTCTGCTTGCTGAGTGGATGTCCTAGTTTTTAGAGGAGGTACCGCCGAAATTTTTAATAATTTTGACAACCTCCTAGTTGTTAGCTTCCTTTACGAATATTTATTCGTAGTGATTTGTAATTGTTGGTGCTAGAGGGTGTAACATTCGGGGCACGGGGTGCCGAGGTGTTACAAAGGAAGTATGTAGTATTAACATTGTCGACGAAGTCAATGATATACCAGATGATATCGATTGTACTTTCAATGGGGATATGTTTCACAATGATATTCTGGATCAGATGTTGTGCGATGCAGAAGGCAACCATGATGAGAGAGTGTATGGTAAATTTTGGGGCTTCATGGATGATTCGGAGAAACATTTATTCTCAGGTTGCAAGTTGAAATACATAAGGTTGTTATCCGTGTTTGAACAACTAAAATTGAAGACAAGCAACGGTTGGTCCGATAGAGTTTTACGGTGATGTTAGATTTATTAGCAAACATGCTTCCAAAGAGAAATGGATTGCCAACAACCATGTACAAAGCCAAGAAGATTTTTTGTCCCTTGAAAATAGAAGCAAAAGAATACATACATGAAGGAACGACTATATCCTCTACCGCAAAAAGTACACAAACTTACACGTATGTTCGATGTGCAACGCATCCTGGTACAAGTGTTAGAGTCAATCAAATGATGACATCCAAGGCATCGAGGTGAAGAAAGGACCTGCTACTAAGGTAGCATGGTATATGCCTGTAATTCTCTATTTGAAGTATTTATTTGTAAACCCAAAGGAGGAAAAATTGCTGCGTTGGCACTCGGAGGAGTATAAGAATGATGGAATACTAAAACACCTTATTGATTCTGCCTAGTAGTGAAACACTGATGGGAGGTTTGAAGAATTCGGTGTGGAACCGAGGAATATAAGATTTAGATTGAGTACAAATGGAATATATCCTTTCGATAATATGAGCAGCGTGATTCTCCGTATCTACAATCTTCCTCCTTGGTTGTCTATAAGGCGGAAGTACATTTTATTGTATATACTTATCTGAGACTCAAAATAACCTAAAAACGATATTGATGTGTACCTAGCACTAGCACCATTGGTGGAAGATTTGAAAACACTGTGAGTTCATGGGGTACAGGTATGGATTGCATACAAACAAGAGAACTTCAATTTACACTGCTTGTTTTTTGTACCATAAATGATTATTCTACCTTTGCTAATCTGTTGGGACAGAGTACAAAATGAGTCAAAGCCTATACTCACTGCTTAGATGATATCGAGAGTTTGTGGCTGAATCACTCGCGCAAAATAGTGTACATGCGTTACCGTAGGTTCCTTCAGAGGAATCACCCATACTGCAAGATAAAGAAACAATTCAATGAAAGGAATGAGAACGATTCAGCTCCAAGGCCTATAAGCGGGAGATGTTTATGATATGGTTAAAGATTTGGATGTTGTGCTTGGAAAGAAATGTAAATCGAGGACCCGTGAGAAGAGCATATGGAAGAAGAGATCAATATTTTGGGACCTACCTTAATAGAAGCACTTAGAAGTTTGTCACTGCATTGACATCATGCATATAGAGAAGAACGTATGTGATGGCTTGATTTGTCTCTTATTGAATATTAAGGGAAAAACAAATGATTGTATCAACACATGGCTTAACTTAGTCTATATGAGCGTTAGACCTGAGTTAGTACCAATAAAGGCCAAACATACTACGAACCGGCTTGTTACACTCTGTCCAAAGACGAGAGAACTAAACTGTGCTAGTGCTTGCATGGTGTGAAAGGTCCATTCGATTACTCTTCCATCATAAAGAGACTTGTTTTGATGTAAGAATTGAAATTAATTGGCATGAAGTCTCATGATTATCATGTGCTGATGACGCATTTGCTCTCTATTGCAATTAGGAGTATTTTGCCGATCAAGATTTGGGAGACAACCATGAGGCTATTGTAAATCTCAAAAATTTCAAAATAATAAAAATAAAAATAAAAATTTGAAAATAAAATTAAATAAAAACTTTGAATTAGAATCAAGGGTATGATTTAAAATACTATCTTCTATCTCAATACCTTGAAATCAAATCTTAATAAAAGGATAAGCCACAATATCAAACTCTAAGTTAAATAAAATATAGTTGGAAATAAAATTTCATCTTAAAATTCTAACTAATGCTTTTATGAATTTTTCTGGATTTTATTGACTTATCCTAGATTCTCTTGCTTTTAATGAAGAAGCCCTATTTATAATATTAAGTAAATAGAGGAAAGAAAAGAATAAAATCTATAACAAGAAAATAAATAAAAATTTTATCCAAGCTCAGGACACCTCCAGTGACTCAATTATAAATTTAAAAAGTTATATCAAGTAATAGAATGTGAAAAGAAAGGAATTCAATGAACCTTAACTAACAATGGTGATAGTTTCAGAATTTAATAAAAATAATCTTATATTATTTCGACTTGAAAAATTTATATAATCCTTTTAATGGAGAAATACATCAACAATAAAAATATTAAAATTAATAAAAGGCTTAGTATACTTAAAAATCGATTACAAAAAGGCTAAAAATCCAAGAATCAGAATTTTAGAATTTTATTAAATTTAAATTTTAAATATTTTGAGTTTAAATTTTTATTAAAGAACTCTGTATCTAAATAAACTCATACAAAAAGTTTCAGAAAATTTTGATGAGTTATAGACTCCCAGAAAATTTTAAAAACAGAAAACTAAAAACTGTGCACAATACATTTTTAGAATTTTTATAAATTCTACATAGAATATTTTTGATTGAAAGTTTTAAAGTATGAAGATCATTTTCAAACCATCTCTTAGAAAAATTTTCACAAATTATTGACATGACTGGTAATAGATTCCATGAACTTAACTCTCCTTTGTTCCCAGTCAATTCCTGAGTTGCCTTGTTTCACCCCTTCCCCTCACTGCCAAGCGGGACTGATTCATTGCGCAGGCCCACCTATCGGTCTCAACTCCCATTGTATTCTTCCTCAGCTCACAGGTGTCCCGAAGTTGAACTCAATGCTTCTGTAGCTACATCATCCCCTATAAACCGCACGGCCCAAGCCTCGGTTCATCTCCCCTCATTGCCATGTGGAGCTCTTCGTCGTGTTTCTTGCTGAGCAACCCATACCCTACCATCCCTGTGTCTTGGTCATGCTCTGGTGCCAAAGAACAGCAAATTGCCATGATTTACCGCTGAGCTCTCGCAACGAATGAGCTCCGCCACACCATTTCTTCGCCTATAAATACCGATTGATCGTCACATTGAGTACCCACACCTCTCAGCCACTTCCTCATCTGAGCTCTACTTAGACCGAGCCTTCCTTTTTTGCTATTTTGCAAGAATATCAAACAAGAGGGGAAAGAGCAAAATTAAACAAGCCTGTTAAGTAATTTCCGAAATGATTGAAATCAAAGCACCCTAGTATACCCACAAGCTCTATCCTACTTTCATTTTTCAATCCTCGGCGACTGAAGCTCCACTGCCGCTTATACCCGTCTTCCCCATGGCCAACTCATAGTGGCGGGGTAACTCGGCTGTTCTCTATTCAAGAGAACCTATGAAATGGGTTCCTCTCTACTCCTATGTACTCACCATGAAATTAATTACCAGCAAAGATCTCTAAAACTTTTCTTCCGCCAATCAGCCATTGGAGCCACTGCAAGACCTCGGTGCCAGCCTTGTTCCATTCAGCTCCAGCTGGCTGAGCCTCCCCGTAGATGTGCGCACCCCTCCTCCGGCTCACCAGCCCGCCGACCGGTCAAATCCAACCACCGTTCGCTGGCATTGTTGTGCCCTGGCTTTCTCTCTCTGACTTCCATGTCCCATTAGTCAGTGGCACACAAGTCACTCCAGTGCAACCGGTAAAGACGTCTTCAGTTCAGTCAAAGCATATTTCAAAATATTCCATTTAATTTTCCAGACCGAACAAGATTCACATATTAGTAACATATGCATTTTAACTCCAATTTCGGTAAAACAAAATTATAAATTCATGTAAAAACATGAATATTTAGAATATGCAAAAATATTTAATTTTACACCTTAGATTAAATTATGTTAATTTAAGTATCAAGAAACCATATTATGGACACTATTGCACATATGAGAAATACAACTCCTAAATATATAGAATAAATCTTTAAATGCTCCTAAGACCATGAGAAACTCACTTGTGCATTTATGCAAAAATAGGGGTCGTTACAGCTATGTTATTTCTTTAACACAATTGCTCAAAAGGTCATCGATCCCGAAAAACTAGATACTCTTCGAGGTGGTGATGATTCTATATAATCTTCAAATGTATTTCCCTCTATCATTTTTGATATCCACTACTAGATTTCCAACTTTTACCGAGTATGAAAAATATGTCGGCCATTGCAAAATACCATAGGCCATGTATATGGGCTGCGTAAACCGCCTTGTAACTTCTCTCGGCCACTCATGGTCGGCCATTCGTGGGATTCTGAACGGTACCCTCGCTATTAGTTTAACGAGGGTTTTCATAGCACTTAGTAAATACATGGGTGAGAGGTTTTCTTCCCGACGGGTATGGAAACCCTCAAGAACTTCTCACAACTATATGTGAGATTTTTGTGTAAAAATGTAAAAAATAATTTCAAATTTAGGACTAGACCTCACAACTTTGTTTGCACCACATTCCCTTAAATCAATATTTTTTTATCTTCAAATTAGAAATACATGATGCCTAGGATTTGAACTCACAACCTCCTGAACACAACCTCTCCTCTTAACCAACTCACATCAACTGTCTTCTTGCTAGAAGTAAGATAAGTACTTCTTTTAACTCTTGTTCTCATGATACTTTATCAATTATTTAGTCAAATATATGACTTTAAATGGAAAAGTTGTCAACTACAAAGTTATATATTTCAATGAGAGCTACATTTTTTCATATATACATCACCTTCATCCAAACCTCAGTATGAATTTTGCAATAGCCAAGTGTCGGCAGATTCCACTGTAGACAGTGCCCGTGATCTCAGCATCGGGTTTTGTTCGCAGAGGGCGTCTCAAGGTCGGTTAATCGAGAGGGCGAAAACCCTAGAGGACTCCTGCGTGAGGGTTTTGGCGCCTATGAACTAAGGAGAACAAGTTTATTTTTACCTGTGTTCAGCCCCTTTGTAAGAAGGGTAATAACCTTACATCCCGCTAGATTTCAGATATGATGCTTTGAACTAGTACAGAGTTCTCGTTACAAGCGCATCCGCCACCTTTCTCTAGATATTGCTTGGTCGACCGATCTAGGATCCCATCCCCTTCCCCATGCACCCGAGGGCCCTTATATAGGCCAAAGCTAACGGGTAGGTACAGGAGAGGCCATCATGTCGATCTAAATACATTTAATGCTTTCTCTCGTCTTGTCCCGTTTCCTCCACCTCATTAAATGCCTACGCTGCGTGCCTTTGCCCGGTCCACGGATGGGACCCTCTTGTGACTGTAGGTGAGAGGCGCCGAGGAATGGGCTTGTTGCGTAAACCCCTCATATCGATAAGTCTCTTACGGCAGCCTGCTGCTCGACACGGACGGCGGTGGAAGGAGCCTTCGAGGCGGCCACCGTGGTGCTCCACCTTCTGCTTTGGCGGCGGGCGAAGCAGTATGCCTCGCCAATCGCCGCCACTCCGCCACGCTGGATTGGGCGCCGGCGGCGATGCGTGCGCCACCGCTTCGCCGGGCGCCACGCGGACCGACGGCCCTTTGCGGGCCGCGATCGCTTCGCCGATGGCTCCCGCCACTACGTACGGGCGCCGGCGAAAGCGGTGGCGTGCTTCGCCCACCTTTCGCTACGGGCGCCGTGGGACCGACTTTGGCTGGCGGTCGCGATCGTCGCTCGATGGTCTTTGCCGCCACGTTGGCGGCGGCAAGCCGGCGAGCAGGCGTGCTTTCGCCCACCGCTCGCCGGCGCCACGTGACCGACCGACTGGCTTTGGCGGCGGGTCGCGGATCGCCCGCCTGATGGCCCGGTTGCCACGGACCGTGATTTATGCGGTGGAGAGGGTACCTTGGCGTATAATACCGACACCAAGTGTATGATTTGTACCCTCGCTAAAAGTTGTACCCCGTCGGCAAATTATTGTAATAACCGAAAGTGTTATCTTTACACACACTAAATGTATTTCCACTCTATGATTGTTTGTAATGGCTTACGGTTAGCATTGCACTTACAAGAATTGTTGTACCCTCTCGGTGATTTCATACTATGATCGAGGGTTTTCCACCAACCGGTTTTTGTGGTAAGCCCCATCGATAAATCTTCTAATAGCCATCCATTTTTGTTCTACCTGGTCAGAAAAAAGATGCAATCGTCGGCCACCTTATTTTTTCCCGACGGCCCGTAGGCCATTACATTTCACACTCGATAAAAGTTAGATTTCTAGTAGTGATCATGGTCCATCTCATTGTTCACCTTGTGAGAGAGATTAAAAACATGCGGGCCCGTGTTCCTGTGTAGCATGTACCCGTTCGAGAGGTATATGGAAAATCTCAAGTCCTACGTATGGAAATTCTCCTTTTCTAAGTATGGGTTTATTGATGAAGACATATGACAATAATTTGTGGAGATGAAGATGATAGAAGAATTTGACCATCAAAGTGAAGTGCAAAGCGCCCTCTAGGCAAGGAGCACTCACCCCTATAGACTTAGAACTATTGGGTATATGGGTAAAAGCACACAATGGAGGAGGGAGGATGAGGAGGCCTCCTCGCCATTTGACTCGATCGTTGACCAATGCTCCCAAAACTAGCTAAGAGTGAGGTCACGTGCCACGTCTTCTAGCATTGTGCCCTTTACAAACCTCATAGATGAGAAAGTGTCCAAATGCCTGGTAAGATATCGAACTACCTAGTTTGTAATTAATACATAAATTCATAAGTGAAATAACATGTTAGAATCTTGCAGGTAGCGTTGAATACAAAATTTTTAAGGCTCTTTTTTGCCAGACATAGACGAATATGACAACAAATTTTCTATCGATGACACAAGGTAATATATATATCTTGAATGCCCGATAGATAGACCTAATGGATGCCTTAGCTAATTGTGTACCATTATATAGGTGGCCACGCAGTGCAATCTTTAAGTGAGACTTGCCAATTGCTCCGTTCCCCTTTAGGCTACTTGGGGGCTCACGTATCCATCTAGTCTAAGCGCATTGGTGCATAGTGGCTTGGTAGCGCCAAGTTTCATGAAGGTCAATGTGGATAGTGTACAAGAAAGCTTTAGGGCTATCACACTATAGATATTCCCAAATGACAAGATCGTGATATTAGGGGATGCCATTGGCACATTCATCCAGTGGCCCAGTAACGACATCTTCCTGGACACTCATCCTCTAGCCTTGGAGGTACATGCACTACTTAAATCACTTGTAGTACCTTAGCAGACCACCAAATCGGCTATCATGCCCCGTGCATCATAGGCCAGTACATCACTTTGTGCCCACTCGTCTCTCGTGAAGACGATCTATGATAGAAAGTGAGACAAGGACAAATTAAAGCAGATCACGAAGGCCCTCAACAATCTGTTTGCCCCATTGGCACAGAGATACAAGAACATTCATTGGTTTTCATTAGATTGCATGATTGGTACATGGAACAAGGCAACAAACTAGTGGCAGGATGGAAACGAGTATCCTGGTTAGCTTCAAGCAAGAGCATCTGTTGGACCAGTCACCGAGGGGCTTTTTTGGGGTCGACTTCAGCAACTTGTTTAATCTCTTCAACCTCAATGCCCTCGGCACCTCACTCTTGAGATACTGGATATTGTAAGTGTGTGCAATCACGGTCTACATTCGTATATACCGATAAATGTCATATATATATATATATATATATATATATATATATATATATATATATATATATATATATATATATATATATATATATATATATAGGAAAATGATTACTCACAGGTGTCTGTAATACCACCTAAGATAACTGCTTAAATGATGTTGTTATACTCTTTATCTTTTGAGTATACTCATATACTGATTATAAGATACTCCAAGATGAGTTCCATGAAAAATTTCATCAAAGTCCACCCTTTATAGCATAATTTGTTTATATATTCCTTTTATATATACAAAAAAGGGTATGTAGCTAAAAAAAATAAAGGGCTTTGATGAAATTTTTTCAATCATATCACATTGGACTCTTCTTATTATTATTGAGTATACACGAAAGTGATAAAGGAGTATAAAGCAATCATTTAAATGGTATATTAGATGGTGGGAGTATTATTCCCTGAGTAAAAAAAGGCTTCCTATATATATATATATAACTCCTTGTTTTTGTATATATTGATACATGGTGCTTGAAGCAAAAGGTTTTGTATATATAGATACATGATCCTTGAAGCGAAAGGCAAGAAAGGATCAGTGGGTTTCCTCATCCCACACATGGTCTTAAAGCAAATAATGGGTGAAAATTTAAAAGTCATTTAGGATTACGTGGAAGAGGCATTGGTGGCTCAACGTGATACAGAGTACATACTTTTACCCCATAACCTGGGGTAAGTACTACACCACTTGCTATACTTTGATTTGTACTTAAACGCAATTTCAAGTTAGGTTGAATGACCATGGCAACATACCTGTGTAGGTTTTACCAGATTCTAATTGTAATTCAACCAAGAAAGAACCGAGTTATCTATCTTGATTCTTTATAGAGCACAGCCACAACTTGAAGCCTATCGCAAAATTACTCGACAGGTAATCATGTTTTCTCTGTAGATAACTCTACTATAGGTTGTTCAAGGTGTACATTGCTCGTGAAATTCCCAAGGTTATTTTTTTAGAATCACATAGGTTGTTCAAAGTGTACAGAGCACTTGAAGGGCCATGCAAGGATGGGTCAAAGCTGAACCATGATTTTAAGTTTTCGGTATCTGCTAGTACACAATAATCCTATATCACACTCTATAATAATACACCTGGAACTAACAAATTCTATTTTTGCAGTGCCACTAGAAGGGAAAGGGAAATAACCTATGCTTGCCACAACATGCAATTCATCATTGGTAAAAAAAGACCAAAGACTCGGAGGTTTGTCAATCTTACAATAATTGTTTCATACTTATCAATTTATATTTATGCATGACTTTAGTATTCCCATTGATAGGTTTGTAAATGCGCTACAACTGTGTTAAATCAGGCCGATCTGATCGGAATTCGAGGATAACTTTGTTCCTTCTTGTTGAGGTCATAAAACCAAAAGACGAGTTCCACTCTGCCTAACTTGATGAGTTATATTATTTCTGAATTACCACTTTGGTTAACTTGTGAAACTTGTACTGTGAATTTGTGAATTGTAGTAGTGTATTCAATTGATGAATATTTTTTATTTCAATTGGTTAATATATCTGAGTTAATTTCTAAAATAGATATGCTGTCTTGTAATATGTAATATGCTTGTACTGTGATGTAACCTAAGTTGATTTTTGAAATGGATATAATCTGTAATATGCTTGTGATGTAATATGTGATGATAGATTATCGCAGATGGTTATTTATACAAACCATTTGTGATAGGCTATTACCATAGACAGTCTCTAATGAGAACCATTTGTGATAGTCTATTATAAAAAACAGTTATTTACATAAACCATTTGTGATAGTCTATTATCACTGACAGTTTATATAAAGAACCGTCTGTGATAGGTGTATCACAGATGGTTCAGAAACCATCTATGATGCACTGTTATTATAACTGACATATGGTTACAGAAAATTTAGAAAACCGTCTGTGTATATGTCTAAACCTCATGTTTCCGCCGATGAGTTTGCAACAAGATTCAACAATTTTAGCATGAAAGTTTTAAAAAGTTTTAGTGAGTTTCAACTAAAAGTTTTGGCAAGTTTTATCAAAAAAATAATGAAAAAAGAGCAAACAAAATCCTAACATGTTCACTAGGCGAGGGTGACGAAGAAGATGTCTGGATCTAATGAATCCCATTACCAGTGACGAATAGGACGATTGGATCCAGCTCATCTTATTGCCGGTGATGAGGAAGACGACTAGATCTAGTGTACTTGCCTGTAACATCTCGAAGTTCGCTATCCGTTGTGTGAACCCGCAATCTCTTGTCATCTCCCGCTGCCACATAAACCCACAATCGTCTCGCAGCTGTTTGCCTATTCACTGCTTGTAGCTTACTAGCATTTGCTCTAAGGTGGCTTCATGAGGAGATTCGCTAGCATTGGTAGCAAAGAATCCATGTGAGGAAGGGATGAGAGGGGGAGGGAGAGACAAGGATGGTTTAGCAAATTCAGGTTGTCTTAGGGAAAGCTTCGCAAGAAAATACTATATGATGCGATGTACAGATATTATCCAACAATAGGAGACTATCTAGTTAGCTTTGGTTCTAATGGTATTCAGTTTGGTAGTTTTTTGTTTTTTATTTTTGAGATCAATCAATAGTGATTTTCAATGGATTTTTTATAATATATATTTTAAAAAATTAAAGAAATAATATGCCATTTAAAACTTTTCCAGAACTACCCTACTATCGCCCAATGGAATGGCGACAATGCCCTTGTCATCATTCGAAATAGTGATAGAGGCTTATCGCCATTTGAAATAGCGATAAGCCTCTATCACCATTTAGAATGTTGACAAAGCCACTAAAAGCCTAGCCAGTAGCACACTGTCAGCTAGAACAACCATGTTTTGCATCTACCAGCCAAAAGAAAGAAAGAGAGAGGGGAAGGAGAAGAAAAAAGGGAGAAAGAGGAGGAGGAGGAAGAGGAGGAAGAGGAAGGGGATGAGAAGGAGGTGGAGGAAGGGAAGGAGGAAGAAGTCATTGGCTACATTGCAGGTATAATTTTGCTTCAATCGCTTTAGTTGTATAGAGTAATAATAGTTGCATAGTTATGTAGGTTTTTAAGATTTATAGTAGTATTTGAAATGTGTAAAATAGATCAGATTGGGAATGAAAAATTGTGAAAAGCATGTGCTGTATTATATAGTTCAGAAATTAAATTTATGAATGTTTCCGGTACTCATTTCATGTAGTGTAGAGTAGATAAGATGATGTTATGTTGTGCATGTAATAATAATTTGATGAAATGCTCGATAGGAATGGATGAATGAGTACAATTTAAAATACACTATAGAGAAGAGGTTCTATGCATGGGTGCACAAGGTGTGGAACTGGACCATTTTCTAAGTATGGTGGCTGGTCTGTCACGTGTAGGGGAGCATCCATAGGGCACGGTAACAAGATAGTTGTACCACCTATTCTCGTTGGACTATGAGTTACTTTATCTGAACTTACACGGGGTAGGCTGTTGGAGACGGGACTACATGTACTGGGAGTTAGTTGAACTGGAGGGGTCAAGTCATGGAGCTTGAATGTAAGATTGATGAATGAGAAAGGATGGCCATTAGTGTTGTTGGCTCATTCATTTCAGAAAGTCGATGCCAGCCATGTGACGCAGGAGGAGACAATAGGCTATTGTTGGCTATTGTTGACGAGCTAGAGGAAGTTAGGGAGAGCAGCCGAAGTGCAGAAGGTTTAGTGTGGCAGGATATGAGTTCAGGTCATGAGAGAGCATAAGCTGAGGAAGTTGATGTTCTATTGCCGGAGGTGCAGGAACTGATGGGTTTGGTAGATGAGGGAGAACACATTGAAGGTTTGGTAGAAGCGATGGAGGTTGAGAGCCGTGACTATGAGGCTTTATCTAATGAAGAAGGTGATGAACATCCATTTCTTGTGAAGTTTGAGGAGTACTAGTTTGATAGGCTGGTGTTCAATAAGGTTGAAAGTGTTGCATGGAAGTATGATCAGAATAAGGTGAGGCAAGGAGCTATTTACAGACTAAGTGAGAGGTACAGGAAGTAGTAATAGCATGGGCACTATTGTTGCAGAGAACCTTTAAGGTTGCTAAGTCAAATTCCCTAGTTTATGATGTGAGAACCTTTTGGGATGTACGAAGACTCCTATCAGAACCTACTTGGTATGCTTCAAGTGACAAGAAAAGGAATGTTGGGACTTATGTTGATATTTGTGAGCAGTATGTGAAGCACTTCGCTAGGAAGATGATACTGAAGCGTGCATTCTTTGCTTCAGTGCATGCATCAATGCCTTTAGGCATTATTGTCCATTACTTTGTGTGGATGGAACATTTCTAACTAGAAAGCATAAGGGCTAGATTTTGATTGCCACAGGAGTGGATGGCAATAATCAGATTCTTCCTATAGCATTGGCTTTTGTGGAGGGTGACAAACTGACAATTGGCTTTGGTTTCTAAGGAACATTAAAGCCAGCGTCATCGGTGAGCGGCCTGGAGTGTGTATCATACATGATCAGCATTCTGTGTTGTTGAAGGCGATCTTGCAGTTGCAACAAGGGCCAGATAAGCCATATCCATAGTGTGATTTGCAAAGTAGGTGGTGCAAGCGCAGATGGATACTAACTTCTATAAGCAGTTCAGGAACAAACAACTCACAAAGCTATTCAAGAGGCTGTGCGATCAGAACCAACAATGAAAGTTCAACGCACTATGGAAAAAGTTGGACGAGCTGACAACAAGGTATACATCGGAGAAGGCAACGGCTGCCATAGGAGAGTCCCCAATTGCGCTTGAAGAATTACCCAAGGACCCTCCGCAGTTGGTTCAGGAACGGACGGGCACTAAATGTTTCTCCGAGTGGATTGAGCATGAGTCTAGGGAGAAGTGGTCTCTACTTTATGACACCAACAGTGCTAGGTATGGGGTCGTGACAACAAACTTGGCTAAGGTGTACAACTGGGTCATGTTGGGTCTAAGGCCCCTTCCACTAGTAGCTATAGTAGAGGGAGTTCTCTGTGGGATCATGAAGTATTTCATGGATTGACATGCCAAAGTGTTGGTCCGCATGAATGATCCTACTGTCAAATACTCTGAGATGGTCACTATATGCATGGAATAGAAAGGCAGCAAGGGGATATGCACAGAGCAATGAAGATGGGGACGAGAGACCTTTGTTTTGAGGTATTGTGTAGAGACAAAATAGGTTGTGGCACGAATTGAAGAACAATTGTTCAGGAGTGCCTCATTCGGAGGCAAACATGTTCTTGTACATGCAACAAGCCTTGTCTGTTACACAGACCATGTGCACACATCATGGCTGCTTGCTTAATAGTACGTATGGATCCAGGTGCATTCATATCAAAGTACTTCACGAAGGAAGCAGTGATGGCAACTTAGAGTGGAGAAATGTATGAGTTTCGTGTGGTTTGTTCATTCACAGAGCATCACAGTTGGGAGGACACAAGGTGGGTTCAGGACATAGGGAGGCTAAAGGGCATCATGCTTCGGCAGACAAGGTGTATCAGGAATAACATGGACGCAACAAAATGTTAGCGTCGAGTCAAGAAATGTTCGCTTTGCAAGGAGATAGGCCACAATTTTAAGAATTGCCCAACGGTGCAAAAACCATGATTGTTGTGTACTTTCCATGTGTAAAACTGTTGTATGGAACTTGAATTTCTCTCATGCAGTTTGTATGTAAAATTGTTCTAAGCCTTCCATGTGTAATACTATTGTATGGAACTTGATTGTTGTACGCATTTTATTATTTCAAACAATTACATTACCATGTCGAATTATTGTACTAAATTATTGCATTTCTACATCAACTTATTACGTTCATCTGAGAGCACATGTTGTCTCCCATTTTTCAAAGCATGGTGACAACACACTGTCCATTGCTTTGTCAATCTGATTTGACAACACGATGTCCTAAGCTTTGTCAAACAAAATTGACATATCACACTATCCATTGCTTTTTCAGCCTGATTTCACAACACGTTGCTCCTGTTTTCTCAGTGCAAACTGACAACACACTGCCAATACGCTGTCAACTGCTTTTCTTAGAGCGAATTGACAACACATTGTCTATTATTTTGTCATTCCAAAGTGACGATACACTACCATCTACTTTATCAACCCTGCATCGACTACACACTATCTATAAAACCATCGGCCACCTACATAGTACTTCTTACTAGCCCAACCTTCACCACAGACACTCCATCTGTGCCAGCGCTACACCCAACACTCCCCTACAACGTCAGGGTTGCTGATGTCCAGCTACGTAGAGCTTGTTCCGAAGGGAAGGAAGAATCTTGAGAAGGTGGCATCCTATCCTCATAGTTTTTGAAAGGATACATCGTGCCCCCTGAGTTTCACTGGCCATATTGTGGCTGCAGTCTTTCGGTATAGATCAATCAGTCCATCTATATAAACACTGCTGGTTGCACTTTCTACATGTGTAGCCAGCTTCTCGTAAGTTAACAACAAGCATGTACATTCCGTAATGCATGTTGTGTCCCCCTGAGCTCTAACTTTATCCACGCATAATCCCAGTAAGAGACCACATGCTACTTCTTCTAGTAGATCGATGGGCTAGACAAGTACGATAGGACATTCTACGAATACACTCACTACCTGCACTACCTAGTAACGCCAAGCGATACAAACGTTGGAGGCCCGAGTCTTAGACCGCAAAATATAAACCAAAGCCATCTTGCCCCCACTTTGATGAAGCTTACTTGAAGAAAGCCAAGGCCTTAAGCCTCACATAATCAAAAAAGAAGGCATCGATGGATCTTTCTATAGGGTTTACGATAGCAAGCATGACTTTTTTCCAATTCCAAAATACGCGCATATACCTTAGCTGTAATTTCCATTCATGGTTCACTTGTGTCGTCTTGTCATGTCTCTTTAGTTATTTTTTATGTCAAGCTATGTTATTTTCTATGTCATGCTATGTCCACAATGTCATTTTCTATGTCCAGGGGCGGAGCCAGGCCTAGGGCAACTGAGGCCTTGGCCCGAGGTCTAACGTCAAAACACTATAAAAAATCTGATCTAAAATTAATGATCCAGTTAGTAGATGACCCATCAGCAGCAGCCCGGCCCGAGGCCTAGACCCATGCTAGCTCCGCCCCTGACTATGTCATGTTATCACTGTATTTTTCCTAAATTTCATTTGTTTGTCCTTTCTTTCATACTTGTTACCGATGTCATCAATCTTTTCATTTCTCATTTCTCACTGGCTTCACCGCACCGAAGCGATGTCCTCCTTGAATACATTGTACATCAATATTCTCATACAAATTACAATTTTTTTTAAAAAAAGCAAACACTCTCCCTCCATTTTAAATGGGACAGCAACATAATTTGTATAAATAATATAGCGATAATTCTAAACAAAAAATTTTACAAACTATTTACAACAAAAAAAATACAAAAACACTTGTCGCTATTTTAATTGGCGATAGGGCTCTATCGCCAAACGGAACTGTGACAGAAACTTGCCTTGTTGGCGACACGCTCCTGTTGCTATTTCATTTGACCAATTAAAATGGTGATAGATAGGTATTTTTGTCCATTTTTATTTCGGTACGTTATTTCGTAATTTTTTTTAAATATATTATTTAAAAAATCGACTTTCAATGGTACGGAGCATGCACCACGTGCACCGGCCTTGTGACATTGGTCTAATCGGTAGATAAAAAGACATCTCGAGAGAGTCGGGTCATTTCAGCTATTCGGTCAATCATGCCTATACAGAAAAGGTGAAAGGGTCTGTTAGGGAAAGGGAGCTCTGAGGCTCTGTCCTAGAATCTTTTTCCAAGGGTCAATGGAACAACATGAACAGCACGTCTTTTCCTACCATTTCCAGCTCTCGCCATCACCTCGCTTTGAAGCCGAAGCTTTTTTTTTTAAAGCACCTACAGCAACTTTTTTTTTAAAAAAAATCTAATTCGCACAATTTTTTTAAAATAGTGCTCTCTACATGTAGAAGATATATTATGTGACACACGGTCCACGACAAGATGACTCTGTCAAGATAGAGCACAACGGTAGAACCACTGCACCATCTGATGCCGTGCTTAGGGTGTTTGAAACCGGCAACAAGTCTGCCACGGTGCGCTATCTGTATGCTACCTCGATCGGCCAGTCTCTCATAGGTTCGAGATCCTACCGTGATACGCGGGTATGATAGATGATATGTGTTACCTGCTTATGTTTTCATAATCGAAGAGATGCTATTTTTATAATTATATGTGTGCAAGAGGGCCAGATTAAAAAAAAGCGTCGAGGGGTCAATTAAGCCCATGGTCTCCCTCACTTTCCAGCGTTCAGTATCATCGCTGGCTCTTGCCCACTCCATGCTCTTTCCCCAAAAGGTCCTGTTCTTCTTTGAGAGAAATGGTCCTTCCGAGTTGAGGCACACGCGCGGCAGATCCAACACTGGTTAATCCCTCCTATGATCTTGACTATGCAAACAATATGCTATGATCTAGCTAGATCTCTTTACCGTTTATCAATGGCCCTTTCACGAACGTGGCTTATTCATTGAAACCACATCATCATTGTTGATATATCACTCATATTTCCTTATCAGCTTTGTGCGAACTGATTATTGCATAAAACTTGATACCATACCACGTACTCCATAAGTGTTTGGCTTGCCTCAGGCTCCAGCTCACAGATACATGCAGTAGCGGAGCCAGAAATTTCTAAAGGAGAAGGCCTAAAAATGAATTGAATCTCTACAAATGATTGATATTCAAAGTTTAATATATAGTAAGTACAATATGTAACACTTATAACTTACCAGAAAATTTTCATATACATATATGTGTTGTTTTCATGAGCCACCGGGGGCCAGGCCCCCCGCCTCGCGACGGCTCCACCATTGGATATATGACATGCTTGGCCACTGTGCAGTGGGCCGGCAATTCCGTGAAACATATCGTCAGGCAGACACGTGCGCAACGTAGTCGGGCTGGCACACTATGTTAGGGGTGAGTCCAGAAAAATAAGTTACCGAGGTTATTGAGGTCATCACACATTAACCTAGCATGAGTTTTATATAAGATCATTGGGAGTCACAAGACTCTAGCTAATATATTTGGATCTGCCCTGCACTATGTGACCGGCCATTCACTGTGCAGTAGCTAGGCCGGCGACCGGCCGGCTGGCCTCCAAATTCACCGATCTTGCCATTGAGTGTGCGTACGTGGACCGCCAGAGGCAAGGAAAAATCTCTTTTCTCATTTGATATGGAAATGGTGCTTCACGAGGGGAACAGGGCCCTGAAAACACTGTGATTGTGCCTGTCAATCGTGTTGGATCCTACGGATCGAAGCAAGCCGCGCCCACAGGCAACGTCGTGTCTACATACGATTGTACTAAGCCCAAAATGATGACTCGAACGTACGTTGCGTGGGTCACCGATCGAAACATCGCACCTGGCCATGCACTGCACGTACGCTACATGCGTAGAGGAGTACATAGATCGATGCATAGAACGCTACAGTACATAGATCGATGCATAGAACGCTACAGTACATATATATAGCAAGCTAGCTAGCTAGCTGCCTAGAACTAGTACAGCTCGTTATATGCATCTGCAATGGCATCGCTAATTTTTCTGATCCGGTTAATTATTAAGCTAGCTACAGGCCTGCTGCTGCTCCTCTTGCTCGATTATCTCGACGATGCGGTGGACCGCCGTCGCGATGTCGTCCACCGACGAGAGCTGGCAGTCGTCTTCCACCTGCAGCAGCCATCAATCAATCGGAAAGGAGTTCATGTATATGTCCATGCAATTTATCTGGACATTAAAAAGTTGTTCTTTCTACGACGTGCTCGGTACTCTAGGTAAAAAACTGCATGTATGCAAGACAACGCAACTTCAATCAAAACACACAAACCGGAGAGTTTGGAGGAGTCGTCCCGGACAATGCACGGAAAACGAGGCTAGCTGGCTACTTAATTTGTTTCGCCATGGCGTTGCTAAGCGAATGGTCTCGAATAAGAACAGAGACAGAGCAGTATTTAGAAAGACGGTGGCCGAGGAATGCGTACGTACGTACCTTGAGGCTGATGGAGTAGAGGGCCATGTTGCCGGCGCTGGTCACGTTGAGGTGCAGCACGGCGATCCGGTGGCCCTGCAGCTCGGCTAACATCCTCGGCAGCTGCCTTGGCCGCCGCCGCGACAGAACCTTCAGGTTGGCGTGGCTCTCCACCACTGTCACCATGATGTCCGCCACGGCCGACTGCTTCGAGCCCGACGCGTCGGCGTCGGTGTCGGCGTTGCCGCCGACGTCATTGCCGTTGTCCGCAGAGGCTGTCTTTGTGGTAGTTGGGGAGCGGCCGGCGCTCATCGAGTACTGCGGGAAGGTGAAGAAGCCCGCGAAGGGCACCGCGGCGGAGGCGTCGACGGCGGCGAGGGGGCATTCCTGCCGGACGTGTCTCTGCACCTCCAGGGATTGGAGCAGCTGCTCCAGCTCTTTGACGTAGTTGATTGCACCGCCAATTATGGACGCCTGGTCGCCCTATCCACCCACATACGCAACTCATCTTTGTCATGACTCATGAGTTAGGCTATTCCAGTTTTATATGTTGTGCTTTTATCTCCGAAAGAAAAGCATACAATAACCTAATCAATCAAGGAGGCAAATTGCTCCTAAATTTTTTCAGTAGAAGAACTCTATCACCTACTAATTAAGAAGATTAACTATGTGGGCAAGAGCTGAGGCGTATTAGTTACTTAAGCCCTAGCAAGCTATGCGTACCCTTTGCACGTAGGAGGCCGGCATGAGAGACCGGAGCACGGCGAGGTACTCATTCATCTGCTTGCGGCGGTTGCGCTCGACGGCGATGTGGGTCATCCGCTGGCTCTCCACCTCCTCCCTGTTCTTCACGCTCCTTGCTCTGCGTCGCTTCCGCCTCCCTGCAGCCGGCGGCGCCGCCTCAGCACCATCAGCGTTTCCACAGCCACCGCCGTGCACCGGCGGCAGCACTGCCCCGGAGGAACCGCCGTCCGGCTCCTCAAGCCCGTGGGTCATCAAGGACAAGGAGGAGCTTGCACCCGCATCGGCCAAGTAGGCGTTGCTCCCGTCCAACTCCATCATCCCCTCCATGCCACCGTACCCATTGCTGCTCCAGCTCCAAGCTCCTCCTCCTTCCGCCGCCATGGCGCAGCATCCAAAGAATCCTTCCGAGAACACCACGGCCTCCAATGCCATGCCTTGATCAAGAAACCCCCAAGAAACAAAGACACACACGAAAGAGTATTAGCTATAGCTAACTCTCCTCCATGATCAGATCGATCGATGAGGTGTCCTTAGTCCCTAGGGCCTCGTGGTTGTTGCGGTTACTTATGTCACCAGGTTGGAGCGACTGGTGTGACACGTGAAGAGAGGGGAAGGAGGCGAGAAGGCGACATGGAACATGGAGCAAAGGAGGGAGAAGGCAGAGGAAGCCTTTCGGAGGCGACGAATAATTTACACTCCATACGGGGATTCATCAAAGGGCTTGGAATTTGGAAAGGAGAACGTGGTTTTTGGTGTGATTAGGCCATGATTTGGTTGGATGGTACGGCGTGGCATGGCAGAGACGACGCGACGGCTTGCAAGGGCATTGGGAAATGCAACCCTAGCGCATTGCTAAAAACAACAAGCCCAGAAAATACACGACCTGTCATGCATGCACACATGACATATGCATCCCGTGCCAATATATATCGCCAACCAAAGGAGCTAGCCGGGCAGCTGCTGCGGTACATCCATGAAGTAAAATAGTAACAGAATGTTGCCGCGCGGTAACTTTTCGAGCATATCTCGTCGTCATCGATCACCTGCTGGTTTCATCTGGCTTCGAGCATATCTCGTCGTCATCGATCACCTGATGTTTTCATCTGGCTGCTCCATGCATCGCAGGCACGTACAGACAGGTACAGCTTCAGCTTAGCCGCACTCCGATACTATCTGATGCAGGTATACATTCATTCATCCCTATGCACCGTATCTGTGAGAGAAGAATTATTTGACGGTCACAAGAGCCGTGTGTTTGAGTAAGTGTTGCAAATAATACATTGAAAAAGTAGAAATAGGAGACACGGATTTTATATGAAAAATTCTTGCGAGAAAAACCACGAGCATATAATGGCTATATCACTACAAGAGGAGATGTTTACAATGAACCTCTTGCACTTTTTGGTATATAACAAACTCCGTGTAGGAGTAGATTTGAGATAGAGTTGAATTTGTATTGCACTCAAAATCTACAGTAGCATGCGTGCTAGAGCCTTTACTACGTTGTCAAGCATGGGAACTTGCCCTTTTACGTATGATATGGTCTGGAATGCATGGAGACAGGTACGATCGAGGACCGTGCATCTGCAAGCCCTAGCGCGTATGTGTAGATCTCTGCCCACTCTCCGGTCACGTATATGCTTTCACTGTTTCTCTAACCTTCTCATGCATCTCGATCTGAAGACCAGGGGTAAAAAAACATTGATGAATGAGCCGTGGCTTTATGGTCCGTAAACAACATAGCTGTAAAATTAAAAAATAGATGTACTGCTGTAAGATTGATGGTGACACATCTGTGCAAAGATTGATCGAGTGAATTGGCTCCTAAATTTACTTATGTACTCCCTCCGGCCTCTTTTAATTTATAGATCAAGGTGAATTGGCTTCTAAAATTTACTTAGGATTAGCTACTGTGCATGAATGATAGCAAAGTTAATTTGAAGAGTATGGCTGTACGTACACATGTACTATACACTTTACTTTTGTTCTTCAACAAAGGTAAGAAAAGGAAGCTCCTTTTTAAATCTTCTGATGTCAAGAGGGCATGAAATAAGCTAAGAAAGTTATGATGTGATGAATAGAAAAATGTGCGTGGAGAGTCCCAATGTTGATTAGGGCTTGTGTCCTTCACATGTTTACTCCATAGTCTTCCAATCTTTCATATTTTTAATTAGTTCATGTTTCCAAGCTTTGTTTGCTGCATATTTTGACTTCAGTGTCGCCATTCTTGACGCTACTGTACGCAGGTTTTCTACTCAGTACATCATTGTTTAACTTAATTAGAACCTGCTTAGAATACATGAAACCTGCTTAGTAATTAGTATGTGATAACCTGGAAAACCATGACTAACCCTGGCTTTAGAGAAGGGAAGCAGGAGGCTACACCTACTACCCTACGTCGATGCAGGGCAAGTACTATAAAGATGATTGACAAAAGGCTACGAGTTCGTGACCTGGCAACGATTTGTCATTTTCAAGCCTATTATATTCCACGCAGACGTAGCTTGTCCCACGCTCTACTCGTAGCACCTATGCACCTTCTGCATTCTACTGTGAGGATTAGGTCTTCCCACCGAAAAATCGGACGCCAATTCTAGCTGCGTCCACCTGCCTGACCGGCCGATCGAGCCAGATCGTCATCTGCATCGTACATGCAAATTGCGCAGCTCTTTTATCCGTTGCCAAACGCGGTCGATCTAATTAAATGCCTGAAAGGTGTGTGTTCCTTTGGCATTCAGATCTTTGGATCCCCTTACCTCTTGTTACAAAAGAGACGGGAGGAGAGAGACACAGAGCTTAGTGATCACAAAATCTTTGCAAACTAGCGTGCATGCCGCGGCCGCCGGGCGGGCGACCGGCGTGAATGATCTCTCGGCGCCGCGGCGGCAGGGCGCAGCAAACTGTTTCGCCCGCGCGCGGGCCGCGCGCGGCTGTAGGTGCACGGCGCGCGCGGTGGAACATCCAAATGTCCTCTGTTCGCACGTACCAACCTCTCTGGGCGAGACGCACATGCGTGCCCCAGAGAGAAACAGTGAGAGCCGCGCGGCCGCGCAGATATTCTCGCGCGCCAGCCCGGTCTCCGTCTTTCTCGATTAGGCTGCATGCGCTAGCTAGCTAGCTGATACGTTTTGGTCTTTTGCATGCGCGCATATGCATGCTGCAGCATTTGTTACTTTCCTTGTTCTTGCGTGTTTGCTGCTTGCTTGCATGCAAGCATGCATGATTTGCCAATTTGCGAAAGCAGCGTACGTGTCGCGTAACTTGCGTTCGCTGCCGGCCCGTTGGGATGCTGTGCAACCGATCGAGCGGCAGAAACCTTGAAATGTGTATACATGATGATCTAATTACTATACATGGTAGTCTGTAGTATTTCTTTAGGCCATGCCTAATGCAAAGACGCTGAAAGATGTTTGAAGAGAGAGAAATAATACTATATCATGCATGAATCATTTATTCAAGAGTCCAGACCTTCAATGCAAACAATTAATTGACAGATCGATGCTTCTGCTTTGCTCCAATGCATCTTTCTAATCTTCGCTTGACAGCCCGTCTAAAAAGTCAGCACTTCACTTCGCTTTTCGCAGAAGCGTCTGTGGAAGCGTTCATGCGGAAGAAAAGAACAAAGCGCGGCCTCAACAGCAAGCAGCGCAGTAGGCGATCTGCATGCAAATCCTGTACACCGTGGCAAGGCCAAGCAGGCATTCCGTCCAAACGCCTGCTACGAGCATCGCATTGTACATGGCCTTAGAAGAAACTTTGGAAAGTGAACATATATCAATATATCTATTATATTATTAAAGTATATGCAAAAGAAACCACCACGTTCCCTCTCAAAACTGAAATTTTCACATTAGAGAAAAAAGAGAAAGATTAAAAAAAAGTTCATATCATATACAATCTAAAACGTAACTGAAATTCAGAAAAAATAAATAAAATAAAGAATTTGATTTCCATACGAATTTCTAAGCAAAATCCCTAAATAAAAAACTAAAATAAAAATTAAACAAATATTAGCAATTGGATTTGTATGAATTACAATAGAAATAACCGAAAATCAAAATAAAAAATAAAATAAAATTAGCAATTTGATTTCAATACAAATTCCAAAGTAAAATATATAATAACTGTAAATAAAAATAAAAATTAGCAATTGGATTTATATATGAATTCCAACCAAAAAATTGAAATAGAAAACAAAAGGAAATTAGTAATTTGATTTACGCACAATTTCAAAATAAAAATCCTTTAAAAATTCAAAATACATTAAAATATTAGCAATTTGGTTTCCATATGAATTACTAAGTAAAATCCTTAAATAAATAGATTTAAGAGTAAATATTAAACAAATATTTGTACTTGAATTCGAACAAAAATAATTGAATTTTGGAATAAAAATATAATAAAGTAGCAACTTTTATTTTGATATAAATTCCAAAATAAAATCTTTAAATAACTACAATTCTGAATAAAAATTAAACAAAAATTAGCAATTGAATTTTTGTACAAACCCCAACAAAAAATAATTGAAATTGGAGTGAAAACATTGCAATTTGATTTCCATGCTAAAACAAATTAAATAAAAAGATTTGTCTAAACGAGACATTGATCCATTAGGAAGCGAAGAGTAGTGGTAATGGCGTGGGGGATGAGAACAATGTCATGTTCCTCACCTAAGCTATTCGACAAGGATAATGTCGTGCTACTTGCTGAAGTCATTGAAGAGAAAGGCTAAAGTCAAAGGAGCGAAGGGCCATGACAACGAGTGGTGAGCGTCAATATTA
Source organism: Guadua angustifolia (assembly GCA_036346375.1). Taxonomy (NCBI): domain Eukaryota; kingdom Viridiplantae; phylum Streptophyta; class Magnoliopsida; order Poales; family Poaceae; genus Guadua; species Guadua angustifolia. The sequence continues at coordinate 32,877,344 of CM070514.1, read as the reverse complement.
ATTGTTGAAGAAGTCAGCGTACAAATAAAGCTTGATAATGGGGAAGCTTTGGTAGAAAGGAGATGAAGTTTTGCATCAAAGATGAGCTATAATGATATGGGGCCATCACATAGATAGAAGCGTGCATGTCATCACTGGTGATCATAGGGACAACATCATCGGCAATGGTGAGAAGATTCTTCGTAACGTTAAATAGCGACTAAAGCACATATGTTGGTATCAGTGAATATACAAGGTTAACACGATTAGCAAGGAAGCCACAATGTTGAGGTAGCTAATGTTGAAGAGGAGGAGCGATCGACATAGGAGAAAAGGAACATCAAATACGTATAATTTAAGGCATATGTATATACATGCATGCATTTGTACAAATAGAAACATGGATGTGCAGAAGCAGAGGAGCAAAGAGCTCGAAGTAGAGATGATGCAACTATAGGGAATAGACATAGGGTCATCTAACATCCCAGTTTTTCTGTTTTTCCAAAAATTAATTTTAAAATTAATTAATTCAAAATTTGGATTTTATTCGGATTATTATTTTATCTGGCTCAATTCCAATTCAAAAATTCAATTCTAAACTTCATTTGAAATTCCAAATCAATTTCTAAAGTCTCCAAAATTCGAAATTCACTTTCTCTCCCTAGTGGGCCAATTCCAATCCTGAAAATACTGTTTATCTTCCTAAAAAAATCCTGCTCTTGGTCAAGTTCTTACCCATGACAAGCAAAATATTCAATCACTCATAACTCCACTATAATAATCCAAAACGCTTGGGATCTAAAGCATTATGAAGATAATGATGTGAGGATTCATTCCCCTACTGTTACTTTGCCTTAAACTGAGCAAAACAGTCGCATTTAGCTCTCATTTCCGTTTCTTTCTTTGCCTCATAACTTGCCCATTTCTTCACCCCATCAAGCGTGTGAGCACTTAAAAGTTGCGTCTTGTTGTCCTCTATCCCGTGCTCACCTTTCCCCATTGATCCAGTACTGTTTTCCTCTCCAAAACTCACAAAAACCGTCTCTCGGCGCACTCCAAAGACACCAGCGAGCCAACTTTTGCTCCGGTGAGTTTTTGGGTAAACCACCCACGTCACTTTGTGCGCCTTGCCTACGTGATCACAACCCTTCAATCGGATTTGATTTTCGTTGTAGATTGACTCTGAATTTCGCGTTTGATCGTCGTCGGTCGCCGTTCCGTTCGTCACCGATTTCTCCCGATTTGGTATGATTCAATCCAATTCCTTCCACCCATAGGTTCCTCTAGATGTGTTCTAGCTAGTGCTCACCTCAATTTCGGGAAAATTTTTGTTTTTTATAAATTTGCCACCGAGCCGACGGGTTGTTTTAGCCTTCTTGGCCTCATCTTGCCACGGATCGTGTGCTCGCCGCCGTGTCGCCTCGCCGCACCCGCCGCCCTCGTAGACCGCCTCCGCCGCCATGCGCCACCATCACGTGCCGCGCCGCCGCTTTGCGCCGTCGTGCGCTGCTTGAAACCCGTCATGGCTTCCGCCCTTGGCCGCCGTGCACACCAATGAGCCCTTCAAGAGTGGCGCCACCCCTCCATGGCTTCCTCTGCTTTGGGCATTTGGAGAAGAAGCAATAGACAATGACGTGTGGGGCCCGCTTGGAAGTGGGATGAAAAATCAAGAAAAAATGGAGAAAAGAAAAGATGCTAAAGGAATATTCTCGTTTTTTCTATTTTTCAAACCGAGAGAATTCAATCAATTGTTTCTCCTTCGTCGTAACTCTGAATCAAGTGATTCAAATTTCTAAATTCATCCTCTTTCTGCCAGTATTTTTATTATAATTTTTAGTTTTTATTTATTTTCTGTTATTTATTTTGTGCTCCGTTTTGCATGTAGTCGAAGAAGCAGTTGTCGTCACTGACAAAGGAGAAGATCTTCAGAGCAGCGCATCGCACCTCGTCGACGAAGGCAAGTCTCCTTGATGTACGTTGATCCCATTGTTTATAATTGTTTTGATAAAATTGTTGACAACTTGTATGGCTAATTTTTATAAAACGATGACGTTAAAATGTAGGATGTTAGTCATACCTATTCCGAAATGACATCCTTGTTGTTTGATTACCATGCCTTTGTAACCTTAAGTTTTGACTAATCATGAAATCATATATCATGTGATTAAACTTGTTTAGTATGTTAGATTATGCTTAGGATTGTATTGATAAAAAATGCCTATAGTGGGATAAATTCTAAAATATTGTTAAAATGTGTTTTAACAAAATTGTAGCAAGTTAATTGCTGCTGTGATTGCAAAATAAAAATATTTTAGATTAGGACAGAATGGTTTGTCGGGCGGGTGCGGATGGAGCACTAGTCTTGGTTTGTGAAAGCCGCCCTAATCAATTTAAGGACTAACGCTTGTGATTGTCCAAACTAAGCACAACAGTACAACCACATGTCAAAATGGGCACGACCTGGCTATGTAATTTGTAATAGTCTAACTTAGACTCGCCTGATGGTTGAATGTGGGTGCCGGATGGAGGTAAGTTTGTTTTCCCCACACGGCGCAAGAGGGGGCTTCTGATTCCCTTCAGCGGTGAAACCTTAACGGGTGGAGTCGGGTTAGATTATTGCATTGTAAAGGTCTTGTGATATTCACTTTGTCGCACGCCTAAGGAAGCTTGTTATGGCTGACAATAAAAGTGAAGTATCTCTTGTGGGTAAAGTGTACAAACTCTGCAAAGTGTTAATAAACTATTCGAATAGCTTTGCCTACGGTCAAAGGCAGGCGAAGGATGCTTTCACATTGGTAGTCTTATGTTTTCTTTTCAAAAATGAGCTTTGGGAATCCGAAAGTAGATGGAACTTTCGGGTGTGCCTCTAGCGGCTAGAGCCAGTTAGGTAGTTGAAACTGTTTTATAATCTATGGTGGATGGAACCCTGATTTTAAATTGTGGCGGATAGAGCCTGTTAGCTAGTGATTGGTGGATGGAGCCTTCACTAGAGTTATACATAAATTCAAATGTTACAAATAATTGATAAAACTACTTTACAAAAATTATTACATGTAACGTTTAATAAAATTTGCTTTGTGCAAAAAGAACCATATTAAGCCACCTTTGGTAAGCCTTTCATCATGCATAATTACCAAACTTGCTGAGTACTTTGGTACTAATTTGCTACCAATCAATTCTTTAGAAGTTTTCCAAGATGCTGAGCCTAGTGGTGAGGTCTTCGAAGAGGTCTTCGAGGAAGGCAGTCCTGTTAGCTAGGCGCGTGTTTCTCCATTGTCTTCCTGTGGAGCTTGTGGCTCGCTCGTTTCTTTTGTTTCCGCTGTCTGTGTGTGTGTTCTAGGTCTTGTGACCTGCAGTTGCAATAAGTGGCCATAAGGCCAGTACTTTAGTTATTATCGTTTAATATATCGTTCTGGTTGTGATTATCACTGCTTCACTATGTGTACTAGCAACTGATCTGGGACTAGTACGGTTAAATACAGGGGATTCCGGGTGGTAAGTCTGGGGTCTCACAGGTCAACAGCAAGCCCCAGAATGGATCAGAGTTTTGTGAGATAAGACACATGCATGCATTGTCTCAAGAATGAAGCAGATGAATCTCGTGGAGAGAACTAAAATAATGATATTGAAGCAACCACAATGAGAGAAAAGATTTGGCAAAACCAACCACAAATTCTTTAAATAAAACCTCGAAAGAGTACAAGAGATTATTGCTCTCTCACAACCTCTCAAACCTTTTAGAACCCTCAGATCCTTACCCTATACATGAATCTAGTGCTAAAGAATAGCCTAGCCTTTAATCCTCTCATGCACCTTTTGCTCTGGATGACTTGGTTTGTGACTTCTTGGTTGTTTAGGTTTTTCATAACTACCCTATAGGTTTATACAGCCTCCCTAGCTCTCCTTCAAAGCAAATAGGAATCCTACTCCTATTAGGATTAGGAATTCCTCTCCTATTATGATTAGGAATTCTAATCCTATTAAGATTCATCTAACACACCTTTTCAAATCCTAAAAGGCTAGATATGAGTCACCATATTTAATAATATCCACCTTAACTCTCATCCATTGAAGTCACTGTGCTCTTCCAAGAACTCGCTCCAAGCTGGCTCCACATTTTTTTATTTTTCTTCCCACCTTTAGGAGTGCCCCTACCACAGGGGCTTATGCACATCACCGTGCTTGTTGCTATTCAGCTTTGTCTTCCAAACCCTCCAAGTAAGATCCCTTTTTTGTATAGTTTGGTTAGCCACACCTCATATTCCTATAGCCCTCCATACTATAGATTTGCATCGCCTCTAAGCTCCATCTTATCAATGGTACTGCATGGTTGATCCCGCCATGTCTTTTTTTCTTTCAACAACTCGCATTTTTGCCTTTATGTCTGTTAGATTTTGCAACTGTCTTTATAGTTCCGAACATAACTGTAGTTGAGATTTGATTTCCTATCGTCCGTGACACGGTTTCCTTCTCCTGACTAGGATTTTTTCAAATTATGATTGGTTGCCCTTCCTTTAGGTTTACCCATCAATCGATATCCCCCATTGCTCTATATACTTTTCATGATTACCTGTCCTTTGCAAGTAACTTTCATGACTCTACCTCGAAGTGATACCTTACAACCTTCGAGTTCAAGCAACTACACATATATTAGATTCTTTATACCGGAAACATACCAAACTACCAATAATGTGTGATGTGCTCCACCATACATCTTCAATATAACTGTTCCTACATCAGTAATTACATACTCCTTGCAAGCAGCCAGGTGAACAATTCTATGCACTTGGTGTAGAGATCCTTCACCAAATATCTCCCTCGTCGAACATATATGGAAGCAACACCTGACTCTAATATCCATTCATAAGAAGTACCTAGTTGACTAACGATAAGTACGTATGAATCATCTTTTTCTACCGACATGGAGCATGCACATTTCATTTGCTTCAAACTCGGATGGTCCTTTATCACATGACCTTCCTCTTCACATAGATAGCACACACGTGTGCTCTTGCTCTTGCCTTTCTTCTTCATGTAACTCTTCCTTTTGCCTACAACACATACTGCATCTAATAGTTGATCACTCAAGGATGAAGATTTGGATGGCTTTTCAAGGACTCTGCCTCTAATAGATATACAATTGCCTCGTTGAAGTTGATGGTGTTTTTTCAACAAGAATATTCATTACCAACTTCTCCTATGATGGTGGCAGAGATGATACCAATATAATAATTTCATCGTTCTCCTCAATTTTCTCATACACACTAATTAGTTGTATGAAAGCTTGAAAACGTTGAGATGATCAATGAACCGTGTACATTTCTCTATGCACAACTTGTACAGTTGTCACTTCAGCACCCATTGATTTGTCAGTAATTTTTTTATATATAATTCTTCTAAGTCCTTCTATAATTTCTTCAATGAATTCTCCTTGATCACTGAGTACTTTACCTCATCAGTGAGCACATTGAAGGATTGTACTGATAGCCTTCCGTTCCATGACCTTTCAGTCTTCAATGGATGTCTTTCCTGGTTTGTCCTCTTCAAGAGCAATGATTAACTCTTGCTAGATAAGGACATTCTTTACTACACATTGCCACATACTGAAATTTTCTTTATCATTAAATTTCTCTATTTTATTCCATATTGTTGACATCAATCTTGATTTTGTGCCACCTGATGCTTTACCGACATTCTCACAAATCTAATTAATCTAACCTTGGCTCTGATACCACTTGTTATACTCTAATATTGATTCTTATGTGCAGCATTCCTTGGTTTAGATCAGAGTTTTGTGAGATAAGGTCATGAATGTACATAGTCTCAAGAACGAAGTAAATAAATCTCATTGAAAGAATCCAAATAACGACATTGAAACAACAACAACAAGAGAGAAAAATTTGATGAAGCCAACTGTAAATTATTTAAGCATAACTTCAAAAGAGTACAAAGGATTATTGCTCTCTCATAACCTCTCAAACCTTTTAGGACTTTTTAATCCTTGTTCTATACAATAATCTAGAGCTAAGGAATAACCTAACATCTAATTCTCTCGTGCACCTTTTGCTCTAGATGAGTTGGTTTGTGGCTTGTTTGTTACTTGGGTTCTCCATGACCACTCCTAGGTTTATATAGCCTCCCTAGTTCTCCTCTAAAATAAATAGGAATCCTACTTCTATTAAGTTAGAAATCTCTATCCTATTATGACTAGGAATCCTAATCCTGTTAGGATTCATCTAGCACACATTTCCAAATCCTAAAAGGCTAGATATGAGTCACCATAGTTAACACCATGTAAACTAATTAGATAATTTACCACACATATAATCACTACTATAGAATGATATAACACTATCTTTTTATTTGGGTCGGTTCTCAACTTTTCAAAAAAAAACCAATAGTAATATGTGATTCGGCGTGGGTAAGAAATATGATGCAAAACATCACTATCAGTATGACCATAGAACCAATAGCGATGCACTGATAGTGATGTTATATATATCACTATCGGATCTGACATTAGAATCGAAAGTGATGTTATATGTATCACTATTGGTTCTGACATTAGAACCAATAGTGATTATGGTCATCATGATCGGTTTTTAAAGTTAGAACCGATTATGATAGTCATGGTTATCACAGCGCCTCAGCGAGACGAGTCACCTCTGGGGCGCCTGGACACCTAGGCGAGGATTAGGCGACTAAAACATATTATATATATGTGTAACATCGAGCTCCTGCCCTATCGCCTCCCCTATCGAGGTCCCCTGTCATCTCCCCCATCGAGCTCCCCCGCCTCTCCCATCGTCTCCCCAGTCGCCTTCCCCATCTCCCCGATCAAGCTTCCCTGTCGCCTCCCCCATCTAGACCTCACCTCAACCTTGCAACCGACATCAGTGATAGAGTAGAGGTAGCGGTAAAGCCCGACTGGAGGCAACACGGATCTAGTGCTAGTGACCCCAGATCTAGCACCGGAGAAGTAACTGGTGACCTCGGAGGAGCAGATCCAACGCGGAGGCTAGTAGAGGAGCAGATTTGGCTCAGATCTAGAGGTGACAGAGGTGCTAGTGACCTCGGAGGCATAGATCTGGCGAGGAGGCACGCGGAGGAGCAGATCCAGCACAGATCTATTGTTGGAATTTGTTCGGTCTTCCACGATGGATGGCGGCGATGGCACAATGTAGAGCAACGATAGCTAGAGCAGACAGCGGTGTGGGTGAATGGGTGACGTAGACCAGAGCTAGGTGATGTGAGCTACCATGGTGGGCTTCCTCTAGTGCCAGGACGCCTAGGCGGCACCTAAACATCACCTAGGCGACGACTTAATAACACTGATGATAGTAATACCAAATGCTTTTCTGTGCTTGACCTCTCAGCTTCTCCTAATGCATTCAAATACCAAAAGACGAGGTGTCCACCTCGCACTTGACCTCTCGGCTTCCCCTCCATTCTATAAAAAAGGTGTCGGGGACTGATGAATCTCTCACAGTCAACGCTGATCAACAGGTCAATGGCAGTGTGGGACTTCGACCACGACGAGTGCGGGACTTCGACCACGAGCTGGGGAGTGGGGGTCCAATCCCCGCACGACCTCAACCTTGGCTCGGACGCGTGCGCTTACTCGGCGGTTATCAAGACCGAGAATCCCGGAGTTAAGGAGGACGTGGGCGTCAGATCCGGGACGGTTGCAGCACGTCTTCAATGCACGCCATGCACTACCCCGGAAATCTCTCCTGGCCGTTTACGTAAGGTGGGAGGTATAAAATCCTCGGCGATGCGGCAAAGGGACATAGCGCACTAGCAATAGGCCAATAGACACAACCAGAACGCTCAAGCTCGAGCTGTAATCCACTCTCTATGCTCAAAGATAGTGAAACCCTCCACCTCAGGAGAAGACTGGAGTAGAGCTGTTACCCTCACGGGGGCTCGAACCAGTATAATTCGTTGTGTCCAGCTCGTTGACGCTTCACCCCGACCAACGTCCATACTTCCGTTGAGCGTAGCTCGTCTTGGGTCCCCTGTTCACACTAACCCCATTTCACATTTGCGGTCAAGCAATCCCGATCGTCGACAGCTGGCGCCCACCGTGGGGCCTAAAAGTTTCGCTCATCCGGAAGAGAACCAAGACCTTCAAGGTATGGCATCTGACGCTACAGCACATTCCGCGAGCTCGGGTTCGAATGCCGTCCCCGAGCATGGAAGGTCCACGTCCCTGTTCTCCCCCTCTCCGCCGCTGCGTGATCAGCTTGTTCTCATAGCCGCTAGCCATGGCATGAGCGTGGAGGAGGGGGAGCGCAGCCCGAAGACCCCTGAAGACGCTCGCCGAATGGCACAAGTCGCCATCAACCAGGCCGTAACTTCCCTCCAACGAGAGGAGCGCGAGAAGATCGGAACGTCATCAGCCCGTTCCAAGCTCCCTCAATCGAGCGAGCACCTCCGTGCGATCGCCCGAGTCATGACCGACCCCGCCCGTCCGAGGTCGGGCCTTTTCGGCCGAGCTCTCGCAGACGAGCTCGATAAGGCCGCCACCGAAGTTATGCCATCGCAACACCATGGCCGCCCTTCTGGGTCCCGGTCCCTGAAGAGTGACGGCAGCTCCTCGCGTAGGCGCCAGCGTCCTCGCTGGTCTCCCGCACGTTGACAATCCCGAGACCTGTCTCGTACACCGCCTCGCCGTCGCTCTCCGAGTACGACTCCGGATGGTGTGCGGCGACAGCCGGCCTACAGCGACTCTCGCTCTAGCAGTAGCATGTTAGGCCTCTCCCCCGACGTTCCCCCAAGGCGCCGCCGAGTCCACGAGCGCTTGCAGTACCTCCCGGGCGATGCTCGGGCCCATCGCCACGGCCGCCGTGGTCGTAGGTCGGGCCGCCGCGGCGACCATGAATCCGACTCCAGCAGCGGTGAACACCTCCCCAGGCGCGCCCCTGTTCCGGCTTATGGCTACGCGGCGTACTCCGACGACCTTCGGCGGGTGCGCTGGCCAGCTTGTTTCAAGCCCACCTTGATCGAGCGGTTCGACGGAACAAAGAACCCCGATGAGTTTCTGTCGATCTACACCACCGCTATCTTGGCCGCGGGGGGAGACGAGTACGTGATGGCCAATTACCTCCCAACTAGGGATGGCAATCGGGCACAACGGGCACGGGTAACCCTCGCCCATACCCGTACCGCGACCCGTATCCCCAGTGGGTATACATAAGCTTCATGCGAAGAACATCCCCATACCCGCCGCATGGTACCGTCGCCATGGTATACCCGTTTACCGCCAAATTATATGAACTCACAAAAGCAGATAGAATTGATTGGGGCATTGCCCATCAAAGTTCAAAGTATAATCACAGATTCACGGTAGCAACTAGCAATACATATCAAGGGTTATCTTCTCTCGTAAACAATCAAATACAAAGGAAATGAAATATTCTAAACACAAGGAAATAATATGGAAAGCATCATGCGGTGATCTCAAGCGCCAGAGGAAGAACTAGAAGAAAGCACTCATCAACTCCAAGGAAGGAAACATAGGAAAGCATTTTGGCGGATGTTGGAGCATGGCTAAATATTGCCTTGCTCTTGATTACCAATTTAGTGATTCACCATGGATGACTTTAAGGGATGGCGAGAAAGAAACATAAATTACTGAGTTGCGGTCTTGCAGAACATCCAACATTGCATCAACCAATGTAGACTTGGCCTAACTTAAGCGAACTAACATTATATTGAAGTTGGCAATACTTGGATTAGGAGTTGGGTCATCCGATGTAGACTTTGTATCATATATTCAGATCTAATATCCTTTATGCATATACTTTCCGATTTCAAATCTTATCGGACCTACAACACTAAAAAAGAATACACCTAATCTTCCTAACACTACAAAATCACTTGCATATTCCTTGCAATAGAGGAGGTGGCTTGGGGTATTACAGACCGGAGGAGGCAGGGCGAGGGCAGCTCGGGAGTCGGCCGGTCGGGAAGGGACGATCTGAGGCAGCAGGGCGGCGGCTGGTCGAGGTAGGAGGCGGCCGGGGACGGAGGCGATCTGAGGCAGCAGATCTGGAGGCGAAGCCGCCGCCCCGCCGCGCCGGTAGATCTGGAGGCGAAGCCGCCCTGCCGCGCTAGGACTTGGAGGCTAGAGCGGATCCCTGGCGGCCAGTCGAGAGAAAAATGGGGAGGATGGGCGATTCCGGTGATCGGGTCTGGCCTCTGGCGTCTGGGAGCCTTGGCGTCTGAGACTCTGAGAGAAATGGGGATGGGCGGCTGGGGGTGGGCGCCTGGGCGGTTGGGGATTTAGGGTTTTGGCTGGCTGGAGGTGGATCTAGGGTACGGGTATAGCGGTCCCACATGTCAGTCTAATTCGTGGGTAAATGGGTATAGCGGGTACGGGTATAGCTTACCCATACCGTGCCGTTGCAAGCGGGTAAAGAAATAGCCCCATTTCTATACCAGTGGGCAAAAAAACCCCATACCGCCTCTATTAGGGTATTTACCCATGGTACATGGAGTAGCGGGCACAATTGCCATCCCTACTCCCAACCGTATTGGACGGTGCCGCCCGCACCTGGCTCTTCAACCAGAAGCCCGGCACCTTCCGCTCGTGGCGCCAAATTCAGAGCGCCCTCCGTTCCAACTTCCAGAGCTGCTACAAGCGGTCCAGAAGGGAGAAAGGCCTGAACCGGGTTATCTAGGGGAAGAATGAACCCCTCCGCAACTTCGTGCGATGGTTCATTCGCACCAGGAACCTGATCCCAAGTGTCTCCGACGAGGCCGTGATTAAGGCCTTCAAGTTCAGCGTCCACGACCGGCGCCTCACTGAAGACCTAGAGATTACGACAAGGCTCACCGTCGGCAAGCTATTTCGCATGGTCGAGCGCTACGCGGATGCGGACGATGCGGTCCGCTGGAAGCGCGACTACGACCAAGGTAAGCTTGGCGTCAACTCGGGCGAGGCTGGCCCCTCCAACGCCAAGAGTGCCGACCAAGGCTCGACCGCCAAGAAGCGGAAGAGGGACTGTAAGCGCAGTGATGGCTGACCTCGGGTGACCGTTTCGGTGGACGGTCACCGCGAGGTCATGGAGGTGCGGAATTTAGCCCAAGAGGGGCCCATCCCCAACGAAATCGGCCACGACCTCAGTAGGCGCCACGCCGACCTAGGCAGGAGGATCGCGGTGCAGGTGTGGCGAGCCGACGGCCGCCCACGAGGTCTGAGGCGACCTCGATTCAGCGAACAAGTTTTGCTGTTCCACAGACTCGAGCCACGACCTGAGGTGCGAGGGCTGACGAGCAAGCCGGAGGCCTTCTATGATGGGCGCGAATGCCTATGCTCCGAAGGAGGAGATCGGCCGATAGGGTAAACACCGGAGAGGAACGGGCCGACCTCGACCTGGATTTCCAGCAGGGCGACCGCCAGATCGATGTCATCTTCGGCGGCTCGTCGGCGTATCAGTCCCGGCGTGAGATCAAGAATGCCGCGCGTGTGGTCTACTAGGCCACCGTCGGGAAGCCCGTGGACCAGCCCTGCAAGTGGGTCGGGGCTACAATAACCTTCTCGCAGGAGGATGCCCCCAAGGTATATCCAAGGATCTCAAGACTGCCCTAGTGGTGACCCTGACCATTAGTAACACCATGGTCGGGCGGGTCATGGTCGATGGGGGCAGTTTCCTCAACCTGCTGCAAATTCCCCGATCGAAGGTCAAGAACATCGCGATTCCATTCTTCGGGATTGTTCCCGGGAGCTCGACCACTCCTCTGGGCAAGTGGTTCTGCCCGTCACCTTCAGCACCTCGGACAACTTATGCAACGAGCTGATCACCTTCGAGGTGGTCGAGGGCGATCTTCCTTACAATGCCATCCTCGGGCGTACGGCTCTGGTCAAGATCATGGCGGCCAACCACTACGGCCACCGTTGCATGAAGCTCCCAGGGCCTAGTGGCATCATCCTTGTCTTGGGCGACCTCAAGGCGGCCTGCGGTTGCGAAACCAGGCCACGGCCCTCGCCCGACATGCTACCTCGGCGGGGCCTGGGCGACCACGAAGGTCGCCCGCTAGAGGGCGGTCATCCAGCCCAACGGGGCAACAAAGGCTGTGCCGCTCGAGGAGGGGGACTCATCCAAGTACGTCCACGTCTCGGCCGAGTTGAGTTCCAAATAGGAACTCGAGCTCGTCACCTTCCTCCGTGCCAACAAAGACATATTCGCATGGGAACCGGCGGACATGTCGGGTGTCCCGAGGGAGGTGGTCGAACCTGATGCAGTGTGGCCATTTGCCGCCGCCGTCTTGCGCCGAAGTTCGGCGCTTCTCTCCCAAGAAGGTCGCCATAATCAAGGAGAATCTCGACAAACTGCTGAAGGCCGGCTTCATTCATGAGATCGATTACTCCGAATGGCTAGCCAATCCCGTCATCATGCAGAAGAAAGGCGGGAAGTGGAGGATGTGCGTGGATCACACGGGGTTGAACTCGGCATGCTCGAAGGACAACTTCCCTCTCCCGCGAATCGACCAGATCGTCGACTCCACCGCGAGTGCCAAGCTACTAAGCTTCCTGGACGCCTACTCCGGGTACCACCAGATCAAGCTGGCGGTTGAAGATGAAAGCAAGACGTCATTCATCACACCGTTTGGGACCTACTGCTACACGACCATGTCGTTTGGTCTCCGCAACACCGGTGCGACCTTCCAGCGCCTGATGACCAAGACATTCGAGCCTCAGATCGGCCGCAACCTCGAGGTCTACATGGACGACATCATCATCAAGAGCTCCGCCGGAGACCGGAGACGACCACGTTCAAGATCTCGGGGAAACCTTCGCCAACCTAAACAAGCACAAGATCAAGCTCAATCCGGAAAATGCATATTTGGCGCTGCTTCAGGGAAGGTGCTCGGCTACATGATCGAGGGCTCGGGGGTCGGCCCGAACCCGGAGAAGATCAAGGCGATAGAAAAGATGGCCCCCCGAGTTCGGTAAGGCAGGTGCAATGCCTCACTGGCCGCATGGCTGCCCTCAGTCGGTTCATCTCGAGGCTCGGCGAGCGCAGATTGCCTTTCTTCAAGGCCTTGCGCAAGCAAGGGAGCTTCGAGTGGACGCCCGAGGCACAACGGTCCTTCGACGAGTTAAAGGTATACTTATCAAGCCCACCCTTGCTCACGACCCCGCAGCCAGGCGAAAAATTGCTGCTCTACCTCGCAGCCACCGCTCAGGCTGTCAGCGTTGTCTTGGTAGCCGACCGAGATGCACAGCAGCACCCGATCTACTACGTCAGCGAGGTCCTTCACGGGCCAAAGGAGCGCTACCCCCAGGTCCAGAAGTTACTGTACGCCCTCCTCATGGCTTCGCGTAAGCTCCGACATTATTTCCAGGCTCACTCCATGGTCGTCTTGAGCAACTTCCTGCTCGGGGAGATCTTGAGGAATCCAGAGATCGGAGGTCGCATCGCCAAGTGGGCCATGGAGCTAGCCGTCTTCGACCTCCAGTTCGTGGCGCGCACGGCCATCAAGTCGCAGGTGCTTGCCGACATCGTGGTCGGCGGAACATCGCAGACCAGACTCCTAAGCTCGAGGTCGAGGAGGAGAAACCACCGGTCATGTGCCGATGGTTGAGATCCTTCAAATGCTCGAAAGTGGGATCCTCATCCTCACCCACAAGGCGGCAGTGAGGTATGTGGTTCGTTTGATTCGGCGACAAATAATGCGGCAATCTGAGTACCGTCTGGCGGGACTCCGAGCTTGCAAGGCGCTGGGTGTTCGCCGGTTGGTCGTCAGAGGCGATTCACAGCTCGTCATCAACCAGTTCAACAAGGGCTATCAGTGCTCGGAAGGTTCCATGGCCAAATACCTCGCTGAAGCATGCAAGATGGAGAAATGGTTTCAAAACCTGGAAATCACGCATGTGGCGTGGAAGGATAACTCCGACGCAGACTTCCTCTCCAAGCTCGGATCGTCCGATGACGAAATTCCTCCAGATGTGATCCTGGAGACCCTGGCGTCACCCTCAATCTCCGACCAAGGGTCCTCGGTCGCCTTCATCAAAGGTATTCCCTCATGGGCTGAGCCAATCCATAATTTCCTGGTGAGAGGAGAGCTTCCGACCGATCCCGCGGAGAGGAGCAGGGTCAAGCGCCGGGCGAGCTCGTACAAGCTCGTGGATGGCAAGCTCTATCGTCGGAATGCTTCTGGCATCCTGACGAAGTGTGTTACCACGGAGGAGGGTAAGTACTTGTTAAACGACATTCATTTAGGTCTCTGTGGGGCACATTCTTCTTTTAGGACCATGGTCGGGAAAGCTTTCCGCATGGGGTTCTATTGGCCAACAACGCTCCAGGACGCTCGCAACATCGTCCGCACCTGTCGAGCCTACCAGTTCCATGATCGGAAGTCGCATCAACCGCCTACGCACTCCAGACCATTCCACTAGCTTGGCCTTTCTCGACCTGGGGGCTAGACGTCCTCGGCCCCTTCCCTTGGCGGCCGGGGAAGAAGTTTTGTTAAATCGCCATCGATACCATCACCAAATGGATCGAAGCCGAACCTGTCTCGACCATCACAGCTCGCGTGGCAGTCAAGTTTTTCTGCTTGTTCGTGGTCACCAAGTATGGGGTTCCATGCAGAATTATCACTGACAATGGAACATAATTTACCGATGAAGCTGTTCGAGAGTACGCGAACATCGGCACCAAAGTATGCTATGCTTGGTGGCCCATCCATGAAACAATAAGCGATGGAAGCGCCAGCAGACGGATCGTTCAAGGCGTCAAAAAGCAAGTATCAGATGAGCTCGAATGACACGGCCAGACCTGGGTGGATGAACTTCTCACCGTCTTATGGTCTATTCGTACCACAGTCAGCCGAGCAATGGGGTCCACACCCTTCCGGCTCGTGTTCGACATCCGGCCGCCCCTGTCTCCGAGAGGTCCTGCTGGCTCTGCCGAGTCGATTTCATCGACCAAATCGACTTCGAGCAAGAACGGTCCCTTGACCTTACCCTGGCGGAAGAAGTAAGATGCCGTGCACTACTACGATCGGTGCACTACCTGCAAGCTCTTCACAGACATGCGTCTCGGTCGGTACGACCTAGGGAGCTCCTTGTTGGGGACCTAGCCCTGAGACGGATTCAGGCTCTGTCCAACACCAACAAGTTTTCCCTGCGGTGGGAGGGCCCTTATAGAGTTGTTTCAACAGATCGCACGGGGGCTTACCGGCTAGCGATGCCCGATGGTAGAGACCTCTCTAACTCGTGGAACATTAACCAGCTTCGAAAATTCTATGTGTAACCCTTTCACCTTAAATTTCAATAAAGCTGTTATTCCATTGTCATGTTGGTCTCTGCCATATTTTGTGTTGGCTCGAGTTCGGGGCTTCTTTGAGTCCGACCTACGAACGAGCGCACTTGCTCTTGGCCCAGGCGTTGCGGGCTTAAGATTCGCCCCCAGTGGTCGAACTACTTGTAAGCCGAATCTCTTCGCATCAACGCTTCCCTTGCGCCAGGGTTCGAACTAAGCCCGCGACCGGGTCCATCGAGCAAAGCGCAAGTCATTGTCAGGACTTGGGAGGCTTGACCTAGAAACGATTCTAATACTCTAGAGCCTAAGTCTTTCCTCGTGCGCCTGTGTTATGCTCCCTGTGGGTTTTTCTCGATCTTGCAGGTCGTGGTCTTTGCAGGTTCTAACTTGCGCCCAAGGCCGGCGTTGCTTGACCTTGAGCCCAACAGGGGCTGGACAGGATATACTACAAACAGAAAGGCTTAGTGCACGATTAGGAAAAAATCTCTTGATCGCGAAATGATAAGCACACCAAGACATTAACTATTTTTGCCAAAACGATGTCATCCCATTGAACTTTTTTGTCTTACAAAAGGTCTTGTTTACAGGAAGTCTAAACCTATTTACAGATTGGCCATCTCACGCGTGAGCTTCTCCTGCTCGAGCTCGGCGACCTTGGCCCTCAAGGTCGAGAGTTCGCCCTGGAGTCGGAGGGCTTCGGCGGAGGCCTCGGTGGCGCGGTGTCGCTCTTCCTGAAATTGGGCCAAGGCATTTTTGGCCGTCTTGCTCGCCCGACCTAGCTTCTCCTCGAGCTCTTGGACCTTGGCTTCGAGCTCGGGGGAGACCCTCACTGTGGAGGGTGCTTGGTCCGCAGCGGCCTTCTTTAGCTCCTTGGACTTGGCTCGTTTGGCCTCGAGTGCCTTGGCCGACCTTGCACGCTCCTCCTCGACGGCTTTGTACGCGTGGTCGCGCTTGGAGGCAACAGCCCGCTCAAGCTCGGACTTGTGGGAGGCCTCGAGCATCTTCACCATCTTGCGGAGGCCGGCGATCTCGTTGGAATCGATTGCCGCCTTTCGTGCAGCATCCTCACGCTCGACCTCCAGGGCCGCCAAGAGCCTGGAACGCTTCGTCTCCCGATCCTCCACCATGTCGAGGAAGACCTTCAGCGCATCGGCATGCGTCTGAAGACCTTGCAGCCCTTGAGCTATCGAGTCGATGGCCTGCAGGGTTCTAAGGGTCAACACGGCACCCGTCGGAGGAAAGAAAAAACAAAAAAAGGGGAGACTCAATCTCGAGTTCCACAATGGGGTGGAGAGATTCAAATACCTGGGTAAGCCGGCCCTCGAAGCTTGCGCGGGAGTACTCGGTGGGTCTGCTGCCCGACGTCCTTGGCTGTATTGCCGTTCTTGGCTGGTCGTTAGGCGGGGCCTTCGGGCACTCCGTCAGGAGCGACTTCGCTTCGGGCCTCCTCCCCAGGGGGGCTCAAGCCGCCCTCGAGCTCGGCCCCAGCGGCTGTACCAGCCTCGTCTTCTGCGGCTGGGGCACCCTCTGTCCCCTCTCCCGTGGGAGTCTTGGCGGACCGCACGATCTTACAGGCTTGGTCGGCCGGCGTTCTCGACCTCGACGGTCGGGGCAGGAGCTGCCAGGGGGGCTTCGGCCGCCTCGTTCGAGGCACCCCGGGCGTCATCCTCTACAGTGACTTCGGGCGGGTCGACGCTATCCCCGGCATCCACGGACCCGGCAGCGTCATCTTCACTGGCCGCGGGCGTGGCGTCGTCTTCGACTGGGTCGTCGACCCCTTGGTCGAACTCCCCGACTGCGGCCCAGCTCTGGGGGCTAGATGGGGTGCGCCCTCGGCTCGAGGGCCAGTGGGGCGCCAGCATGTAGGACTCGCTCTGGACAACAGTCATCGTCAGGACGGGCAGGCATTGAGCTCGAGCGCTCAAGGTCTGCGATAAAGGAAGGCTACTAAGCTAAAAAGATAGAAAAGAAACCAAGCAAAGAGGGGGTCGATGACGCACCTGAGTCTGCAGCCTCCGCTTCACGGGGGGCTGACAAGGCCCTTGGTGCCCTGCGGGCGAGGGGGAGTCCCTTCCTCGGGAGCCTCGGGCCTTGGACCTCGGGGCCCGCGGTGGGTCCAGGTCCTCGGTCGAGGTCCTGGCTGCGTCTGCAGCGCTCTGTTGCTGTGAGAAGAAATCTAAGTTAGAGGGCGAAGGAGCATGAGCGAAGTGCTTGTGGGCTCGACCAAGGATACTCACCATCGTACGGTCGCCCCACTCGACGTGCTTCTTCTTCGGGCCTTTGCCGCTCGCTCTGTCCGGGGCTGGCCTCTTGCCCGTCTTCTTGCCCTTGCTCACCCCGGGTAGCGGCAGCATCTTCCTTGCTGTTTCAAGCAGTTTGAGCTTGTCCTGCAGGTGCATCAAAGAGTCAAGGGAGGCTCTAGGCGTACGCAGACTAAGAAGCTCGGTCCAGGGCGGCTTACCTCGGCTCTCCGGTGCAACACATTCCTCGGAATGGGATCATCAAGGGTGTAGTTGTACGCTGCCTTCCCGAACATCTCGTTCATCCGGGCGGCGATCCAAGACTCCTTTGGCGCTGCTGGAAAAATCAATTCATCAAAGGAACCCAGGGATCAAAACTGGAACAAGCTTCAGGACAGGGTGACTTACCAGATGTCCCCTCGCGAGTGAGGTCGTCGCGACTTTTGATCTTGAAGAACGGGTGCAACCTCTTCCGAAGAGGGAACACCCGGCTCCTCAGGAAGTCGTTGGCGATGGCCTGCCCGGTTAGGCACCACGAGGCGCAGTTGTGAATGGTGGCGATGGCCTCTTGGTCGTCCTCCAGGTCGCCTGCCTCCAGGGTCTGCTTCTTCCCGTTGATGGGGGTTCCGTCGAACGCCAGCGCGCCGTCTTCGCCCCGCTTCAAGTAGAACCACCGCTCGGTCCATGGGCCAAGGGAGTCCCGAGGGTGGATTTGGGGAAAAGACCAGGGGATCCCTGTCCGCAGCCGGAAGTAGAGGCATCCAACCACGGGGTCCTTCCCGGTGCGGAAGATGGAGAAGAAGCGAAAAAAAACGAGGGGGTGGGAAGGATTCCAAGGAACCCCTCGCACAAATGAGAAAAGATGGAAAGCAGAAGAATGGAGTTGGGTACCAGATTGATAAGCTCGATCTCGCATTGTGCGAGAATGGCTGCAAGGAAGTCGCTCTCCGGTGTCCGCAGGCGAAGAGCATGTAATGCTCTGTGCTGACGAGTTCGTCCTCCCGTGGCTGCGGCTCGGTCTCTCCGTCCGGCAGCCGCCACGTCGTCGGGTCCAATAGACCCAAGCCCTCAAGCTCTTTCATCCTCGCCGCTGTCAGGGAACTCTTTTCGAGCTTGGCCATGGCGGTTGAGGGGAAGTTTGGTCGGTGGGAGAGGAAGGGCTCAAGCGAGGAGTTAGAAGGAAAAGATTGCGAGAAGGTCGAGAGTTCTTCGGAGTTGCAATAGTCTCGAGTTTTATAAGCCCGGTGCGCTGCAGGCCGGAGGTTAGGGCATCTCAAAAGGCGCGCGGTCGAGTGATTCGGCAGTGCGATTAAGAAATTGCAGCGGTGGAATCGAGGCGTTGCGAACGGTTCCGTTGCTCGATCATGTCCGTACCAAAATTCTGAATATCAAGAGGCGCCAGGTGTAACGACGCCAGAGCCTGTCCGTAGGTCTCCACCCGACCTCAACTTCGGGCTCGAAAATTCCAGAAGACAGTCCCCTTTGACGGTGTGGAGAGACTCGAGGTCGACCCAAGTTCTTACCACGACCTTGAGCCTCGAGGGCTAGCTGTCGGGGACTGATGAATCTCTGACATGTCAACGCACAATCAACAGGGTCCCCCAGCTTGGGGCTGAGCAGCGTGGGACTTCGACCACGACCAGAGCTGCGCCAATCCCCGCACGACCTCGAGCTTGGGGAGTGGGGGTCCAATCCCCGCACGACCTCGACCTTGGCTCAGAGGCGTGCGCTTACTCGGCGGTTACCAAGACCGAGAATCCCGGAGTTAAGGAGGACGTGGGAGCCAGATCTGGGACGGTTGTAGCACGTCTTCAATGCACGCCATGCACTACCCCGGGAATCTCTCCTGGCCGTTTCTGGTAACGGCTGGGAGGGGTATAAAATCCCTCGAAGCATTACGGCAAAGGGGACATCAGCGCACTAGCAATAGGCCAATAGATAAAACCAGAACGCTCAAGCTCAAGCTGTAATCCACTCTCTGTACTCAAAGATAGTGAAGCCCTCCACCTCAGGAGAAGACTGGAGTAGAGCTGTTACCCTCACGGGGGCTCGAACCAGTATAATTCGTTGTGTCCAGCTCGTTGACGCTTCACCCCGACCAATGTCCATACTTTCGTTGAGCGTAGCTCGTCTTGGGTCCCCTGTTCACACTAACCCCGTTTCACATTTGCGGTCAGGCGATCCCGATCGTTGACAAAAGGAGTTCTCTCCTATCCTGCGTCACGCCTTGCCGTCTCCCCGGCTCCACGGTGCCTGTGTCTCCCCTTCCCCTCTCCTCGCTTGCATGGCCCCTCAGTCTCCCTAGCTCCATGGTGCCTATATCACCCCTCCGCCTCCTTGCCTCGCCCGCATCACCCCTCTGCCTCCCTGGCTCCATTACGCTAGGGTTGTTGCCGGTTGTATGCTCAATAATACTATGGGTCTGTTGCTGAACTAAAACAATTAAAGTAGTGAATGTAGCCTTGAACTATATAGTTGCTTCCTGTTAATGCTAAAAAGTATTGCTTTTATTTCACTGTCTTTGAGCTTGATCATCATATTTAGTATCTAATTTGATACTCGTTTGATTATTGCTGAATATACTGATTATGATTGCTTAGCTTACTTTGTTCATAGCCCTTGTTTAATAAGTTGTTGATATACCTGCTTGGCTAAACTATTCATAATCTAATTTTGATAATTTGAATAGTGAATGGTTGTCGGTTGTTTTGCTGCTAGTTGTATACTCAATGATGTTATAGGTCTATTGATGAACTAAAACAATTAAAGTAGTGAATGTGGCTTTGAACTATAAAGTTATTTTTTTTGTTAATGCTAGAAAGTATTTTTTTATTTCACTATCTTTGAGTTTAATCATCATATTCGGTATCTAGTTTGATTATTGTGGAATATACTGATTATGATTGCTTAGCTTGCTCTGTTTATAGCCTCTATTTAGTCTGTTGTTGATTATATCTACTTGGTCAAACTGTTCATAATATGATTTTGATCATTTCAATAGTAAAATTGAATTTAAATACTTTATACGTGCTTGGCCAAATTGTGTGTAATTTTGAAAAGTAAGAGTTCAAGAACTTATTTGCTTAGTTAATTGTCTAGTTCAATTTTGATTATATGACCTTGGTATAGTGGAGGTAAGAGATTAGTCTCTAATAGTCCTACACCTTATGGTAAGGAGGCTTAAATGGGGCTCCGACTGCTGTGCAAGCAGTCCAGCCGTGCAAGCATGCAAACAAAGCCTTTGTATCGGACGATCTTCATCCTATGGTTACTGTGTTTTTTGCACTTAAGCCCCCCCCACTTGCCCCCCTCAGCCCCATGTGCAATTTGCCAAAACCCCATGCACCTCTGAACAAAAACACAGCAACCACAGGATGAAGATCGTCCGGTACAGAGGCTTTGTTTGCATGCTTGCACGGCTGGACTGCTTACACAGCAGTCGGAGCCCTTAAATGGACCTTGTAGCAGCCCTACTCTATCCTATAATTATTCATCATATATTTATTTATGTCCCAGTGATTACAAATTGCACAAATATATAAAATTGAGCAAGGGGCCCGTTGACCAAGCTTTGACCAAGGGGCTGTTCATAATATAATTATTCTTGGCTGAGGCAAGCTCTAGGTCGTGCGGGATCGCATGGATCAGGTCATGGTCGACACCCCCGAGCAAGGGGCCCGTTGACCAAGCTTTGACTGGTTGAAGATCGCCCAATCCCCGTCATAGAGTTAGAAGAAGCCAAAACTAAGCTTATAGAGATAATATAAAGATTTCTAGTATTTAATTCAACGTGGTAACTGATAATATACCAAGATAGACTATTTTCAGAACAAAATGATGGCTTTTATGGAGATTAAGAGATATGACTAAAAGTCAATCAATTATTAGTGTCAAACAAATAGACACTGTGCTGGAGCTATGGAACTACAAGGAGAACTGAAAAGCCATTGTTGTGGAAGTTGTGACACATATGATGGCAGACATGGAAAAGCCCTAAGGTCTCTCCTTGTCTTGATCTATCAAATAATGTTGTTTCTCAATGTATGCTTGTTGATATTTGTGGTATCGTATCTTTTTAATATATTGTCATATGAAATTATTTTAACTAGTTTATTACATCCTTGTAACTTAACAGGAAATACTTCAAACAAAAGTTGGCTGTAAAAACAACTGCTCTTGTACCAAGAAATATGTGCATTATAGTGGACAGTCTCTGTGGTACTCTAAATGCAATTCCTTGGGGCAAAGATCCTTCTACTGGGACGTCAGGGCTGCTTAAAGAGAGTTACATTAGAGGATATTGTGCTACTGATTTCTGTATTGATTATATATCCTAAGGAGAGTTACATTAGAGGATTATGTTACTGATTTCTGTATTGAGTATGCATCCATAAATTAACACTGTCAACAGTTTTATGAATGTGAATATACTGTGAATTTGTTAAATTGTGAGTATACTATGAATTTGTCAATTATGCATATACTATTAATCTGTGAATATACTGTGAATATGTTAATCTATGAGTCTACTGTGAATGTGAATATACTCTGAATCTGTGACTTTCTGGTGTTGTTCCAGGAAAATAACCTAGGATTTATCTCTATTAGTTCCATGTTGAGAACCAATAGAGAAGTATAATCTCTATTGGTTAAGAGTATGGGACCGATAGAAATAATACACGAATCTATATCGGTTTAATGCTAATAACTAATAGAGATCAAAAGGACATCTCTATCGGTTCTGAGCGTGAAATCAATAGGATTCTCTATCAGCTCCACACTCAGAACTGATAGAGATAATTGTCTTCTTGGTCGGTTTCAAGCTCTGAACCAACCCAGATGACGCTATTTCTCTATTGAGCGAAAATTGATAGCCGCTCCTCATCACTATCTAAGTACTTTGTATCACCACCAAAACTGACCAATGATAAACAAGAACTGGCCTTCTTTAAGATTAAATAGAGGTATATGTGCATAATATGTTTTGGAAAAGAGTAACTAATGGAGGAGAATAGAGGCATGCAACTACATGATCCACACATAATTTAGACTGGTTACATTTTAAGAACATCAACAACTCAGTATGCTCAATGATTTTCTTCGATCAAACTCACATGTCAGTTACATTCTTCATGTTATATTTTCCCTCAAGTTTCTATTATCATTTCCAACCTACATCTGTACTAATTGGAGACCCTTCTAAAAACCCTCAAGTTAATCATAAGATGTAAAAGGCTAGAAATTCCTACATTAATTAAAGAAAAAGAAAATTTGCTAGAAAATCCCTCATTAATTTAAAAAGAAAAATCTTAGCCATTTAGCTTGTGTATAGGATGCAATGTAGGGACTGGATTGCATACATGCATTGTAGATTTACCTGTTTTGATTTAGTTATGGACATGTACGAGAGCGGTCAATGTTTCCAGCAATTCCAGATCAGACTCTAATTTCAAAAAAGGAAAGAAAAACAAATCAAACTCCCAATAAGTCAAGAAAAAATCTTGAAATTCCCATGTTAATCAAAGAAAAAGGAAAAAAATCCTAACCATGCATGTTGTGGATAACTTTTTAAACGGATAAGATTTAATTATAAGCATTCCAAAAGACCTAGAGTTCTCGTGGAATCATTGAATCTAATAAGTGTTGAGACAGCTATTTCCTTTGACGTTGTGTAGAAGTGTAGTATTACAATCTCTTTTATAGGGATGCAAATAGCCATGCATGTATTTTGAGTACAACATTATGATGCATGCAAGTATCAAATAATCCCTACACCGCGGGAGTCATCAAATTAATTCAGTCTACTTTGTCCAACAATTTTACTTTAGCTAATGATATACTATTATATATATGATACAGATCTATCTGTATGCATCGTGGACTAATGAGATAGTTAATAACATACAATTGTATCTTATGTAAGAAGTTAAAATAAACAAAAAATTTAGAATAAAATTAATCATGAATTTAATTCAAATCGATAAAATTTCAAAATAAAATTATTAATTTAATTATTTGTAATATATATTTTCTATTAAATTTGAATCCTAGTTAAATTAAATTTGAAACTATCTAAATCTAAGCAATACTAAATTTAAATCCAAAATAAAGTTAAACACAAAATAATGACACATAACTTTAATTAAACTAAATACAAAATCAATATTGAAAAACATCATAGTTAGATATTAAACTTGGAAAATAAGAATTGAACATTTGTGGGAGGTGATACCCCTTTAGTCTCTTTAATAAGGAGTATTTTTCTAGGCACAATGTATACAAAATCATACAACACCATTTAAAATGTTCATATTGATACAACAATTTGAGTCATGAAGTGTATGACACATAAGACATAAATTAAATAATAAAAACTCAAATATGTCATTAATATTATTTTTAGTTAATTTAAAAGTATCTAATAAAATTATATTAGGGTTCATATAAAATTGGAATATATAAACCCATATGTGGAATTAACTTTGATTAGCAGAAAATTAAATCAGAAATAAATATAATAAAAATATATTGAATCTAGAATACATACAGTGGAATTTGGATTACTATTAAACCTTGAAAATTAATATAAATTTGAAAAACAAGAACTCAAAATTTAAATTAAATTCAAGGAAAACATAAAGTGTCATATTCAAATTAGAATAAATGTATAACAATTACAATTTTAAACAAAAAACTTAATGCTTTTGAAAAAGTTCCAACGAAAACCTTTCAATTTTATACAACAACAAATTTAATTTGGAATATTATAAATTAATTTTATTCTAAAAGGAAATTAACATAAATTTTGGAGTTAATTTCAAAATGATTAATATAGGTTAAGGAAAAATCAAATTTCAAACTATGTAAAAATTCATATTCATAAATAAAATTATAATTTTTATAAAATATAAATTCAAAATTAATATAAAAATACATTTAGTTTAGTATAATTGAATAAGGATTAAAATGAAGTTCAAAACCAAATCAAACATAATTCTTACATGTTATTTAACACTAAATGCACATACATACATACATACATACATACATACATACATACATACATACATACATACATACACACACACACAACGTCAAATATGGCATGTAGATTCTATGCTTTATATAATCGCTTGCCCGTGCAGGCGCACCTGCTGATAACTAGTGTCTTAAAATCTTAAATAACCTACAAGATACATAAATATATCCTCAAACATCTAAATTATATCATTTAATACTAAAACCCTTGAAACAAATCTAGCTATGCGAATGTGCAGGCCACCATGCTAGTTATTATATATTAAAAGCTAATGAGAGTTGCTTAGAAAAAGAGAAATATGATAGAAATCCTTACAAAAAAAGTAAAACATCTGGACCTTAATTTGGTGGACCCTAATTACAACTACCATCAAATCTTTTGTTAAAAATAGGAATATGCTAGAAATTCTCACAAAAAAGCAAAACTACTATCCCTTAAACTAGTAGTCCTTAACTAAGTTAAAAAAAGCAAAACATCTGCCCCTTAATCCAGTAGTCATTAACTAAGTTGAACTATAGTAGTTATTGGATATTACTTAAAGAAAAACATCTAACTGCATATCTAGCGGACCCAAGTTAGAACGGCTTAGATTAAAAGAAAGAGTCCATGTCAAGTACAATAAAAAATAATAGAAATTTGAAATAAAAAATAATTAGCCCTTCGATTTTCATATGAACTAAAAATTAAAACCCGTACATAGCTAAAATTTGGAATAAAATTAAATGAAAATTAGCTAAATTTATGGTTTAAACCCTAAAAAGTTTTTAGTTATTACATCTAAATCTTTTAGGCTTTATTTAGTTACCAGAAAATGTTGTTATGTTGTTTTAATTCATATAAATTGAACCTTATAAATAGTTGCACCACAAATACTATCATGAAAGTCAAAGTATTTCCTGACATTGAAAAAGATGACTGGTAATGTTTTGACCATACATGGCAATTGTGGTAACATTGTTTAATCTAGAAGAACTTCTATAGTGTTACTAATGGGAACTAAAATAAACATCTATGATGCACTATTATTCCCAGAATCAACACAAACTCTTTTGAGTTTTAAAAACATCTTAAATAATGGTTTCAATATGAAAATGGAAGAAGAGAATGGGTCAGAGTACCTTCTATTAACAATAACAAAGAAAGTGATATATTAGAAGAAGAATTTTGAGAGGCTTCCCGCTTTTACCTTCGAACTATACTACACATTTATTAAACACAATGATGAATATATTGTAATCAGTATACAACTTAGTGGACCAAATTGTTTGAGAAAATGGCATGAAACATCTAGGTCATCTTAGGTACCATGTGATACGTCAAATCAAACAATATTCTGTTGACCATAGGTTGAGGGTCAACGAAATCCCTAATCCATCATACTTTGTGTGTAAAGATTGTACTAGATAAGGCAAGCTGATTATGTGACACTCGTATCAGCTGATAAGGGATGAGATAACTGATTTTCTGGAGAGAATTTAGGGGGATATATATAGACCTATTGAGCCCATGTCTGGGTCATTTGGAAAATTTATGGGACTAATTGATGTATCTACTAGGTAGATGATTGTTAGTCTACTTTTTAGTAGAAATCATGCATTTGTCAAGCTGATTTCATATATTATTGCACTAAGGGCTAAGTTTTCGGATCCTTAGATCGAATCCATAAGAATGGCTACCATTTGTAATTCAATGTTAATCAATATTGCTTCACAACAATGTGTTGATCTTCATCAATTTATGTCTATCTGGCAGTTGTTTGTATTCGATATTGCTTCGCGTTGATGTGTCTTCCAGGATCGACTTTCATCAAGGTTTTCTTGCTATCGATGATCCCTGTTGATTTTTGAAATCTTGCTAATTTCAATCACATCGACTGGTATGCCTCGATCACCGTATGCTTGACCTTTATACCTCGATAAGGACGCGGTGATGCTGTCCGCAAATCTCCTGGGGCAACACTAAGTACGGAGTATATATATTTTACACAGATGGCATGATGCGTTGTGCGTACAGTGCCGATCTTGGCTAGGTAGCCAGAGACATAACTCAGTGACAGCCTACCTCCGACAGATTCAGGAGCTAGCCCAGCTGGCTGCGTGGCACATAGAGCTGGCCACGGCCGGCAAGTGGCCGGCCGTGCGCGGCGGGCAGGAATACAGCAACTGATAAACGTGATGGGGGCGCGACGAGTAGACATGGCCGTACGTACGTGCGTCACGGCTGGACGCACAGGTATTTTAAAACAAGTACAGTAACAAAAGCCAGTTATTTATTTTATTTTCTACCTATGTCATTTAATGTAACCACTAAAATCAGTTTATATAATAACTATTTTTAAAAATTAGCTCTAAATACTGTAGGTTAACTATCTCTTCTCTTTTATACACAACTAATCTATCTATACTCCCATATGATACTTATTACTAAATAAGAGTCAGCTCTCTTCTCTCTTCTCTTTTTTTCACTTTTTCATATTAGACCAATATAATTTAAACGTATTAAAAATAAGTTAAGATAGCCTTATAGTACATACCCTAAGAGCATATTGCGGCGAGCGACGACCAGCCGTGACCAAGGACGAGACAATAGTCGAGCTGAATCGCCATGACACATGGCCTGAACCACCGCGTTGTAGGCGTGGCGAGAGTGCTGCCGCGTCCAATAATCGGTTTTCCGTGACACCAAAGATCGGACGGACGGAATTCAAATATTAGCAGAGAGTGCCTGCCGCGTTCCAGCGAATCGGTTTTCCCATGACACTAGCACTGGACGGACGGAATTCAAATATTAGACTCGTTCGTTCCATCAAGCTAGCGTTGTGGACTTGTGGTGCGGGGACGTGCAGCGGAGTGGCGGCGCGGAGTGTGTGTGGTGGCCGTGTAAGGGTGCGTTTAGTAGAGCGCGTTTCTCCATAAGAAGCTGAGGAGCTCTACCAAACAAGAAAAAATCAACTAGCTTCACATAAGAATCCGAGAAAGTAATTCATATTTTTTGATTTGCAGCCTGAAAGCCAAAAACACCTGCTTCCCACCTAATTCACAACCTCCCAGTTATGAACCTCTCCACCAAATTCATAACTATTTCTCAGATAGGAATCACTTCCACCAGAGAATTGATTCCATAAAGAATCAAGAGCTGAAACTGAAAAATCAGGATCTAGAGCTCTGTCAAACAGACCCTAATTAAGCAGCCGAGCGTGATGGACCTGCGCCACTCAAGAGAAGTGAGCAGGCCACAACATGTACGGCGTGATGCCTGTGATGTTTTGAGATGCGCATGATTGGCCACCTGTTGATGAGCCAGATGATTGCTGATATCCGGCTAAGTTTTGTGAGAAATAGGACATATGTTGCCACCCAAAGTTAGCAATTAGATAACGAGATAAATCCTACAATAGGAACAGACTCGAGACTGGGTAAAAATAGACTAGATATTTTCTGTCTAATCTAAGACCGGATCTAGGAAGATCAATGACTATCTGGTTAGATTCAGAATGAGATCTAGATATTTAAATTAGGATTAAGGATCGGATTGAGAGCAAGTAACATTCAGAAAATCTGGGACGAAATCCGGATACGATGTTTATTCTATCTGGAATTAGCCCATAGTCCACAGAACGTAGCCTGTTAGGCCGGCCCAGTCAAAGAAATCTGAACGTGTTTGGTTAGGCCCTTTTTAGCCCGTAATAGCTCCCAGCGCTATTGGATCCCGTTGGATGGCGTTTGGTTGGGTGAGTCCGTAAATCGATCGCAGCGCTATCCGATACCAGCCCACACAGTCTCGTTACCGCTCGGTCTCCAGCGTTATCCGTCTCTCTCTCGCTCGGGAGCCTCGCGACTTCACTGCGACCGCATCCTCGCCGCGCCTCCGGCGACCGCTTCCTCGCCGGTGAGGATCTCCTGCCCCCATCATCCTCCCGCTCTCCCTCTCCCTCTCCACCCTATCCGTTTCTCCAAACCCTAACCGTGAATGGATCTGATGGATTCTTGGTAGTTTCCCTTGGTTAAAGTCTTGTGTCTTTGCCTTGCTGCAGGTTGTCATCGGGGGTGGTTTCTAATGGATTCTTGGTAGTTTCCCTTGGTCAAAGTCTTGTGTCTTTGCCTTCTTCTTCTTTGTTCTTGGCACGGTGGTTTGTGTTTGTGGGGAAATACCTTGTCCTTCTCTAGGAACAATGAGAAGATCATTGGTAGCTCTGCGGGTGTTCGTTCCTTTTCTTTAATTCGTTTATTGGATATGGAATTTTAGGGCGCAATCCAACCCCCATTCTGTGCTTACAAAATTTGCCATCTTGAACTCGTTTTTCATCTTTGATTCGGGAACATGATGTACGCTTCTCCATGTTGTGTCTGTTCTTCATTTGCATTCCTCACGGAGTTCTTTGTCTCTGAAGCTAGATTCTTCTTGGAAGAAATTGTTCGGTAGGTATGTTTAGTTCAGTATCCAATATCCATTTGAATTGTCAAATTGTGTTTGTGTATTAATAAATTGTGTTTGGGTAATCCGATGATGATGATAGATTACACTGTTTAGTTCAATATCCAAGAAATTGTTCTGGTAGGTATGTTTAGCAGCATAGTTTGTAAAGAGAATTGAGTTTGCTAGTTATATAGTTCCATGATGCATAAGGCTCGGATATGTCGAGCTAGCACTCTAGCTAGTTTGGCACATTGGCACTCTGATCCCTACATGCATCCAAAATAATCCATGCAAGGTTAGGCTGGGATTTTACGTCGACTTGTGTCGGGCTTCTTTGCTAGCTTCACCGCTTCATGTTCATATGTGTAGATCGATCGAGTTGGCAACAAGCATGATATCTTTGCATATATGCATGTTAATTAGACTTTTGGTGAAGCATGCTTTCTTGGTTTCATCTTGCAAAAGTCATGAAGAAGCAACAGTAGGCTAGCTCTGCTGGTTTGCTCACATCGTGGTATATACCAATTACTTAATTATCGAGTAATGGACCAAATTAACTTGCATAGTTAATCTTGCAAATGAACAAGTCGGACTAGAAGTTTGTAGATGTGTAATCGAAAAGTTGGGCAATTAAGCCGTCTGTTGAGATGTAACACGAACCATAAAAATTAAGAAGAATCATTTATTTGATTAATAGACTCATGGAGCGTGATATCATTCATTCCTGCTCCTCTCATTGTCATAACTATGCACTGTAGCTTTTCAAGGAATCAAGTCCGACATATATAGGGTCTGATTGAGGGAGTTGTGTTTTTTTTAAAAAAACTATTTTTTTCTTTCTGGGCTATGTTATTGAATGGTTCACCTGCTGGAAGTTAGTCGAGTGGAAGTGACCTCTGTCTAGTTTAACTCACTTAATGCCTCTGCTTAGGTTCAGCTTTTGGGGTTTTAGAGTAATTCAGCTTGGTCAGCTAATCTGGATTAATTTCTTGCAATTTGGATTGATCTTGCTTTGTTCTGCTCATTATTTTAGGTTCAAATTACTGCTACTCTGATGTTTTAGGTTTTATGGTTTGTTGATTAAACAATGTGCTAGTCTTGATTGCCCTGGATCTTGTTTTTCATTTAGGGTTCCAATTAAAAATTATTCTTAAGATTGACTAATCTTGATATTCTGCCCAATTGCACTTTTTATATAGCCATTGTAGGTATTTTGGATAGAATTTGGATCTTGCCTCCTCACTACTTTATCTAGCCATTGTAGTCGATTGATCTTTTTCCTTCATTAGATGATGCTCAAAAAAGTGAGTCTGTTATATGGGAAGGAGGAAGAAACTTGGTATGGTGGCGTCTTGTTCATGATGTTCTTGGCAATGCATTCTGTGCTCCTGGTATTTCAATCCGATCCATCTGTGCTCCTAGTATTCTGTCGGCCATGGTGAGCATCCGAACCAGTGAAGGGTGTATGCGTGCGCTATTAAGTATGTCGACGTTGTGATCATGTACTACGTTTCTCATATCTGGGACTTAATATGGAGTGATTAATAAGTGGAGTGATCATGTACTACGTTTCTCATTTTTCTGGGACTTACATAATCTGTTAAGTATGTCGACGTTGTATATCCTTGTTGCTTGTCCTTAACTAGCTTAACCTATCTCTACCTGTTGCTTGATGAAATAAAATGAACTTGTTGCTTGATGAAATGAACCTGTTGCTTGATGAAATGAAATGAATACGCATGTTTCTGGGACTTGCATGCATGGGAAATTTCATACGCATGTTCCAGGAAATGAAATGAATACTTGCTGGGAATGCAGAAATTCGGTAGGACACCATTGTTACCTGTCGATGAAATGAATACTTCTTTGGGAATCTGACAAGCGTGTGTATATGACAACCATTGTTTGTGTAAGCTGTTACCTGTCTCTAGCCAAACACCATTAAAGAAATAGAAGCCGTTACATGACCAAACCAAACAAATGGTGTTATGTCTTCTGGTGGAACAGTTCCCCCTGTAATCTAATTACGTTACCTTTACCGGTTTTAGACTTGAACCAAACAGCACCTCTATGGTTCCCTCCCACTCTCCCAGCCCAAGGGAGCTGACCTCCCTGCAACGGCCCCGCGGCAGCCATGGTCTCGTGCGGACCATCGCTCATGCCGATTTCCACCGTTCCGCTTGTCGGCCCATGTGTGTAGCACTGAAAAGAAGGACAAGCAAACAACCACTCCAGTTTCCATCTCCCGTTCACCCCGGCACGACGGGAGAAAGACGCTGGCCCGAGCCTCTCGTCCGCACTAGGGCTGTAAAATAATTCAGGCTCACGAGTTATTCGAGCTCGGTTTGTAAGAGACTCGATTCGAGCTTAACTCGAGCTATAAACGAGTCGAACGTGAGCTCGAGCTCGTGAACTTAACCGAGCCGAGCTCGAATAGCTCACGAGTCTACTCGAGTCTGAACCAAGCTTCTTTAAGTTAAGCTTGTTACCGATGTTACTCGACTTTGTTACCAAGTCTACCGAGCTTATTCAAGCATATCAAGCCTACTCGAGCTTATCAAGCTTACCGAGCTTATTCGAACCAAGCTCGAACTTACTCGAGCTTAGATCGAGCCGACTCGAATTCTAACTCAAGCTCGGTTCGAGTCTTACTGAACTCGAGCCTGAAGAGCCAAACTAACTTAAGCTCGACTCATTCACAGTGCTAGTCCGCACACGTTTGGTGCCCCATCGGCCCATCCTCTCCAGGCATCTTCAAGCCAATCAACTCCAGGTCTCCAGTTCATTAATTAATTTGACAGGTGTTCATGGATTAATCTACTCTTCTTTTCTTTTCTTTATGCATCTATCCTTTCCATGGATCCTCCACCAAACTACTGGCCATGGTTCCGAAACTACTGGTCGCTAACTTTTCAGATAAGATTTTTCTCAGGATTTTGATGAGATTATCTTATTAAAAAGATGTTGACAGTTAAAATTTTGAAAATTTAACTATATCTATGTATAAAACGATTATTATTTGTAAGTAGAGTGAGTAACTTAATATTATGGCCATATACAGATTTTATTCAACATATATTACTCTCTCTCTCTATATGTGTGTGTATATATATATATATATATATATATATATATATATATATATATCTTTATCCGTTTGACCTTAATCTGCTATTTATTTGTTCGATGTCTGCATCTCAAATAGCCCAAATTCGTATCCGTATTTGACTATCTTGTATAAAAAAAATATAGATTAGAATACAAGAAGAGCAATATTCATCTGTATCCAACCCGTTTGCAGTAGTAGACAATTGGCGAAGCGATTTAGGGGGTGTTTGGCATAGTTTCAGAATTGGTGGAGCAGAGTATTTCTAACTCCAGGAATTTATGGAGCTGGAGCTGTGGATACATCAAGAGTGTTTAGGTGGGTCATCTTGTTTATATTTTAGACTAAAAATATAAACTTAATAGGGAAATATCTAGTGCAAATGGCTATTTAGTGCTAAAATGCTAACATCCATCGTAGGCTATCCGATCTATCATGTGTGGCTCAGATTGAGAGTGGTGAAAGCCCTTTATAGAATGAGGAGAGAAATAGAGGGGGGTTTTCGTAAAACTGTTTAACCTATAAACTTCAAATCTGAGGTAAAATTAGGGTAAGAGCTCCGCTAAACCGGGCCTAATCAGAGCACTGGAGACTGCGGGAAAGTTGCTGTGATCGGCCCAAGGAGCAGTCAGCGTACGTACTGGGAAAGAATTAGGCTGTGCCGGCAGGGGTTACTCGCCCTGGCCCGCATGTGGCTGCACCTCGTTCTCCCAAGTGCGTGCGCTGCTGCTGCTGCTGCTGGTGTTCGTTTGCGTCTCCATCCTTCATTGGGATGAACTTTGCGACAAGGAAGGTATAGCATAGCATTGCAAAAGGCGAGATTCCCCGCCCTCCCCAACCATGCTACGCCGCTCTCAGTTTTTGCCCCGGACAGACTTGGAATCTCCCGCCCCTTCCCTTCTATACAAGTACGAAGTGTGGCTCCCCTCCCCCTGCCTCGGTCAATTCTTGTCGTGCACACCGGCTATCTGATGCTTTGCCCACATGAGGCTCGCTCGCACTGGTTTCTTCATCGTTGGGTTTCTGTGTGTGTTCCAACCGTTGCATTCGTCATCAGGTGAAAATTCGCCTCGTGGCTGGGTCTAGGTGTCCCACCTGCTTCTGTGCGATTGTTATTGCCGTCTTGGTGCCTTATTCGTGTGCGTCGTCCTTGCAGGTAATGACTTCACCAAGGTCAGGGGGGTGAACTTGGGAGGTTGGCTGGTGGTGGAGGGGTGGATCAGGCCTTCCTTGTTCGATGACATCCCAAACGGTGACATGCTTGTGGGTTCTCTGGTTCAAGGAGTTCGTGTTGTGCGCAATGCTCTGCATTTTACATTCTTCTCATGTGACTGTCAGTTTTGTTTTTGTTTTGTTTTTTTGGTGGCTTCAGGATGGCACGCAGGTGCAGCTGAAGTCAGTGGGGCTCCAGAAGTACGTGAGTGCGAGCAGCGGCGGCGGCGGGAACGTGACGGTGGATCAGGATGCTGCTTCGTCATGGGAAACATTCAAGGTGTGTAGCCTGTGCTCTCTTATTGCTAGAACTGTCAAACGAAACTAAATTTGCAATACACATCTTTGGTGCCTACTGAGGAGTTGAATGGTTCTGTTTCGGAAATTTGAGACAAAATGACAAACTGCGCAGCAAAGTAGCATTTTCTTCAACTTTTAGGCCATAATTTTCTTTTCTCGAGAAAACTATTTTGATCCCCGAACTTCAATCTCTAAGTCCATCAGGTCTTTTAAGTCATCGACGCGGCTCACAAGTCTTATCAGTTGATTTAGACCGCCCACAAAGTTGAAGGACCAGTATAGTACCTGGGGACCAAGGCGAAACTGAACTTTTTAGTTATGCACAGGTTCAAAAATTCAATATTGATTCAAAATGTAACGTGCAGATGATAGAATTATCATATGTGTGTGAATGAGTGTTTCGCAGTGGCAGAGGTTCCGATTTTAGTAAATGACACAGATTCACCAGTTTTTTCTTCTTCATTTGTCGCCATTTTTCTTTAGTCTTGACTCTTGACAGTTTTGACGGAAGAGAAACATACTTGAAGAAAGTATTATATTATAATATAAAATTGATAGTAGACTAAAGTTAATCATATGTGAACTTTATCCTATTTGCATTCTTCTTGGTGCTCTTTTCAGCTGTGGAGAGTTTCATACAGCGAATTTCAATTCCGGTGCTTCAATGGTCAATTCTTAACGGCAAGGAATGGGGATGTGATCTCGGCAACTGCAGATTCAGCAGGAGACTCTGAAACATTTTACATCGAAAGGAACAATACAATGCTTCATATCAAGCTTTTAAATGGGAGCTATTTGCAGGTATTGCTTACCTTCTTAATGTCATCTTGATAGATGGCAGCAATTATGCACTATCATCAGATTCCATCTGATAGAAATGAAACTAAACAGCTTAAGCTTCAGCAGTGCCATCAGGAAAAGTTGACATATAGTCCATTATTCAGGTTACAGACAATAATCAGCTTACTTCAAATTATCCTTCCCAACCAGGATGGGATGATGATATGGCAACATTTGAGATGACAATTGTTGCCAACAACTTGCATGGAGATTACCAGCTTGCCAATGGGTATGGACCTGAGCAGGCAAAAGCAGTCTTGACAGTAAGTTGCATAATTTCAGAGCTGTGTCTTATCCTCCCGGATTGTATTTCAGAGTTTTTCTCTAATACAATCCTTGATATATTGTGTTGTTCATTTGCTGTTTTACACAATTCGCAGGAGCACCGGAAGAGCTTTGTTACTGGAAAAGATTTCTACTTCCTCTCACAAAACAGTATAAATGCAGTCAGGATTCCTGTTGGATGGTGGATTGCATATGATCCTGATCCACCTGCTCCATTTATCGGTGGTTCCTTGGATGCCCTCGATAGCGCATTCTACTGGGCACAGTAGGTCTAGCCTCTAAACTATTCTTTATTGTTACTTTCACAAAATTTTCTTTTAAAGTTTTGAGACTGCATGGTATGGAGGTTCTGATGTTGAGATCAGGATTTATGGTTTGAAGTGCATCATTGATCTTCACGCGGCTCCTGGATCTCAAAATGGAATGGAGCACAGTGCTAGCAGGGATGGTTCAGTAGATTGGCCTTCAGCATCTAATATTGAGAAAACATTGGATGTCATTAATTTTCTAGCTCAAAGGTAACTTGGATTCTTTCACTGTGTTCATTAGTTTGTTGTTGTGTTATTTTTTTGCTTTAAGTGGAGGAAAGGTTTCTTCATCATGTCATTGGTATTGGGTAACGTGAGGGTAGAAAAGGGCACCAGCAAGTTGGAAAATGGCATTGAATCTCTCTTTCCCATCAGTCATCCTTTTCATATCTTACAAACACAATGCAGTGGAAAATGAGCAGTAATAGGCACTACTTTGAGATATCCTAAGTTACTCTTTTTTCAACAATATAGGCTCTTGGTCACTAGAATAACTAGTAGAATTGCTTGCGCAATTGCACCGCTAGATTGTGACATAATGTATTTGTTGTACAACTATAATGCTTATGAAAAATAGTCATATTTGTCATACACCCGTAACACATGTAACATTTATATCCTATTATTAATATACACTGTTATAATCTAGCCCCATCAAAATAAATGGTATAGATCCTTCTCTTTTTCTCTCGATTAATGAGAGATTTCTAGTTTTTTTCTCTTTGTTACAGATTAATGTGGTAATTTGTAGCCTTTATGACAATGGAGGTGCCTTAAATCCTGCCAATTGTTTATATTTATATAGATTTCTGAGAAGAAAAAAAGAGAGACATTAGAAGATAAGTTAACATTGTTAAATCTGTTCACTAATCAGGAAATACACGAAAGTAAGGAGCTGTGTTTTGGATCCACTGACAATCTATTCAATAACATGAACAGCAAGAATCTATATGTCACAATTTCCTCAGTCCTAACAAGACGTACTGTGTCTTTCTCTGTAGGTATGCAGAAAACCCCTCTCTCCTAGGTATTGAGCTTTTGAATGAGCCTTCTGCAGGTGCAGTCCCACTAGATACTCTGGTGTCATATTATAAAACAGGCTATCAAATTGTACGAAGCTATTCGGATACAGCTTATGTTATATTCTGCCAGAGGATAGGGAACGCAGATCCAATGGAGCTTTATCAGGCTGACCTGGGTCCAACTAACACCGTCGTAGACCTGCATTACTACAATCTCTTTGATCCTTATTTTGAGAAACTTAATGCAACAGAGAACATACAGTTCATATATAAGAACAGACAGCCTCAAGTGCATTCCTTGAATGGTGCAAATGGACCTCTTGTTTTCATTGGTAGGTCCTGCAAACTCAATTTTAACAATGTTTTTGTATGTAATACTTCTTATAACTCTGCAATGAACCTCGTTAAAAAATTCCATTAGGTCATTTGAATTTTTGTCAACCATTTGTTGATAGGGGTTTATCAATTGATCCAACAGTTTAAAAGACTTTCTTGTACCAGATATCAGTCATTCTTCCCTTGTACTGCATCTCATAGGTACGCTCTATACTAATTTCTTCCCTCCTATTACATTATTCAGGAGAGTGGGTAAATGAATGGAATGTCTCAAACGCTTCACAAACTCAATACCAGTTATTTGGAAAAGCCCAATTAGAGGTCTACGGGGAAGCCTCCTTTGGCTGGTCTTATTGGACAGTCAAGTGCAACAATGTGCACTGGGATTATGAATGGAACATACGGAATAAGTATCTTATTGGTAAGCAGTTCATCCTGTGCCACCTCTCCACTGCTTCTTTCAACATCCAATCACTTCTAAACAAAATTTTACTATCATCATAAACAGTGGAGTTATATAACTATTAATTTTGCTCGGTAACACCTAGGTCACTATGTAATCCACTTATTAACCAAGGGCGTGTGCTATTAAGTTACATTAAACTTGGTTATCATATCAGTTGTCCTGACATTGTCATCCAAATGCTCACCCCTTGACAAATGGCTTAAGGGTAGAGTGAGTGGTAGAGTCTAGAGGAGCTGTAGCATCCTCTGTTATTACGATAGACAGTTGGATTCAAGTTGCTTAGGAAGTATTTCCTTTTGCAGTTCGATTCAGTAATGCCCATGTCCTGTGTTAACATGATTTTTTTCCCCTACAGGTGGTTCACCGCTGGAAAGCCCTAATTACATGTTGCTCATGGCAGGATGCCTCATGTATCTTTTGTCCATATTAAGTTATTAGCATGATAAAATAAACCTGCCAGCAGAAAATAGTCTAATACAAAGTTTTTGTTAAAAAAAGGATTAGCCGATAGAGTCCCTTTAATTTTGAGGCATTTATTTGTTCACAAATGTCGATGTAAAGAGTTCCTTAATGTATGATTCATCCCCCTTTCCCTCAAAACTTACCAGTACTGTTCATCCTTTCGTCAATCCTTTTTAAACTACAGGAAAATTGAGAAAATGCAGTGCAGCCTTTGCTGAACCTCTGACTCTGAATTCTCCCTCCTTATCTGAATTCTGAAGGAAACCACGCAACTTGCCGATGATGATGATGACAGTAGTGGACAATGTCACCATCAATGAATCAATGAAGCCTGTGAGCTATTATTTCCTTGCGTTAATCCGAAGCCGGTAGTTTGCCAGTTGTTACGTACGGCAGATGGCTGTTGCTTATTCGTTCGTGCGACCTACTATTGCGAATGTGCGATCGATTTGCCTTGCCATATTTCTAAAGTAAGCTTAATTTTGTGCATGCTAATCTAACAAGTTAGTGCAAACTGCAACAAGATCAAATGATTTCTTCACATTTGTGTTGACCTCGAGTGCTCCAGCGCCGACCTCCTGAATTATATAAAAAAAAGCAGCTTGCTGGCTGGCTGCCGTCCAAGTACTCGTAACTCGTAACAAACTGTTGATGATTGTATCAAGTAAACAAGTACTCACTTTCTATGGATATACCATCAAAAAAATTTTAGTACTAGCCAACAAATTTACACTGATATTATTACCTAATGACTTGTGATCGGATGTCCGATTTTTTCGGACGACTGCAACATTTTTTCCCCGTTTGTGCAATATTTTTTCCTATACGTGCAACATTTTCTTTTGATAACAGTAGGAATGTCGATCCAAATCGCCATAACATTTTTTTCTCATGTGTGCAACATCTGTAATGACCGTGTGCAATAAAAACGCTCGATAACAGTAGAAATGTGCACGCAAAAAAAATATTGCACACATAAGAAAAAAAAATCACGAATAGAAAAAAAATATTACACCGACACATAAAAAAACGTTTCAAATCGGACGTTCGATACCTAGCACTCGCCTTATTATTGCCATAACAGTTTAGCCACGTACGCGCATGGCAGGTTTTTGAGCGTATAGACCATGCACTCTCCGTCCTTCGCGCACGCTGCACATTCATGCGGCCTGCAGTACACATCAACCGTCGGTCTCTCGCTAGGCTCGCACATGATCCACATCCGACGGACGGCGACAGTGCATCACACTAGTATGTCCCGGTCGACGCGCATGACACGCGGCCGCATGGGTTGGGCCCCGCCATTATAGAACTGGTGACAGGGTAGGTATAATGGTTTAGGGACGCGTATCGTAGTGGGCCAATGACAGGGTGTCGTTATGGTAGAGGATCTATGATTATAGTTTAACATTAGTCGGTTATATGTCTTAAATTTTGGAAGTAATGTTGACTAAACGAATTTAATGATATTTTTCAAAGAAACCGTATGTTATCTTTTCTATTCATATCCACCTTTTTCTCTTTCATACTCACTTCTCTCACCTTCCTTTCTTCCTCTCTCTAACTCAAAAACTTAAATTAGATACCTCAAACTAACAAATTTAAGAATATTTTTGTATAATATCATATGTCATCTTCTCTATCCAACTTCACCCTTTTCTCTTCCCTACGAACTTCCCCAACCTCCCTCTCTAACTCAAAAATTTAAAACTAGAAAATTTTAACTTTGAAAACTTTAAATAGGAAGTTTCATCTTAAAAAAAATCAACTAAAAAAATTTAAATCAGAAAGTTTAAAGTCAAAAAATTTCAAATTAGAAAGTTTTAACTCAAAAATTTTAAATCAAAAAAATTCAAATTAGAAAGTTTTAACTTGAAAAATTGTAAAGAAAAATTCTCAAATTAGAAAGTCTCAACTCACAACGTTTCAACATGAAAAATTTCAAATTAAAATGTTTAAAATTAGAATGTTTCAAATCAAGAAGTTTCAACTGAAAATATTTTAAATCCAAAAATATCAAATTATAAAGTTTCAAATCAAAAAGTTTCAACTCAGAAGACTGTTCAAAAAGTTTTAATTTAAAATTAAATTAAAAAAATTGATCCAAAAATTTCAAATTAGAAAGTTTCAACTTGAAAAATTTTAATAAAAAATCAAATTAGAATGTTTCAAATCAAAAAATTCAAATAAAAAAGTTTCAACTACGAAAACTTTCAGTTCAAATAGTTTCTAATTAATAAACTTCCGGTTTGAAAAGTTTTGATAAAAAACTTTCGGAAGGGGTTAAAATTTGAAATACAAAAATAATTTTGAGTTTGAGGGAAAGTGAATAAAAGAAGAAATGGGGATAAAGGAGGTGTTGATATTTGTTACAAGGAGGGAACCTTTAAGGGGAAGGAAAATGATGGAAGGGAAGACGTGTTGTCACTTATCATGAGGAGAAGGTCTTTGAGGGGGAAGGAAAGTAAGGAAATGAAGAAATTACTACCGCTTGTCATAAGGAAAAATGTTCTCACCAAAGATTTGGTGAGGGTGCTCTTAAATTGGCAATTCTCATATTAGTCGTCTATAACTTTGTTACATAAATTTTTTACTTATATGGACGATAGAGAGCGCTTGTTTCTTCATAAAGAGACAATCATATAGATGTAACATTCCAAAATTTGTAAAATAATATTTTATTACTTATTCTAATTTTCTAAGATTTTTTATGAAGTTTCTGAATTTATAAAATTGTTTTTCTATTTTCAATATAACTAAAAGATTTTCTTGTAGAAAAATTATAATTTGAAAATTTCTAAAATTTTTAATTAAGATGGAAATATTCCAAGGTATTCTTGAGAATGTTTCCAGAATTTTTGATCTTATTTACTATTGTTTCAAAGCCTTTTATTTTAGAATTAAATTAAATTCAAAAATAAATAGTAAAGGAGCCCACATGTCGTATGTTGTCTTCAACCTCCAACAAGTAGCCAACACACATGTCTTCTCAGTTCTCCACCATGGCCAAGATTTTAGACTTTCCATTCAACAGTTTTTTGCTCCCGAATTCATGTCCAATACGTGTGTCACCTTATCCTCAACCAATCCTCATGATTCTTCCATCCTAATCCCCTCTTTTTTGGGAGAGATTTGAGTTTTATTCTATTTGGACTCCTCTTTAAAAAAACCCATATCGATCTCTACAAGCCACCTCGAGCTTATTTAAGGAGAGCACTGGGAGTCCGGGATCCCTGCTCATTGCTCTACCTGTTCGTCCCAACCTCTTATGCCTTCATTTGCTTGGAATGATACGATGCACAAAGCGTGAACTGAACATCGACCGACGTATCCTTGCAAGCTTCCTAGAGCTCCAAAGCGTCTCTTCCAAAACCGTCATGTCAAGTCGTATATGGGACGCTTCCCAGTCCATATCTCATATGGCGTCTTCTCTACGGATTTAGATGGAACTCTGTTCAATATGAACGCAGCTGTTTCTAGAGCATGCCCCCAAAACGACAATGGAAGATCAACTTGACTCATCATAGACTATACCATGTCCAACAAAGTCTGGTTCCTCCGTTCAGATACCCCATTCCATTGAGGTGTTTCGGCAGAGTTAGCTGCGGAACAATTCCACAACTCTATAGATGATCACTAAACTCCTGGCTCAAATATTCACCTCCACGATCAGATCGTAGAAATTTAATTTTCTTGCCAATATGATTTTGTACCTCATTCTGAAACTCTTTGAACTTTTCAAAAGATTCAGACTTGTGCCTCATTAGATAGACATAGCCATATCTACTAAAGTCATCGGTGAAAGCAATGAAGTACTGATAACTGCCTCTGGCCGTAGAGCTCATTGGTCCACATACATCAGTATGCACAAGGGCCAATAACTCATTCATCCTCTCACTCGAACCAGTGAAAGGTGCCTTAGTCATCTTGCCAAGTAAACAAGATTCGCATGGTTCAAAAGATTCTAAGTCAATTGAATCAAGAAGACCATCTTTATGGAGCTTCTCCATGCGCCCCATGTTTATATGGCCCAAGCGACAATGCCGTAAATAAGCGGAATCCAAATCGCATTTTGTTTTGAGTTTCTTAGTACTAATGTTATTAATAGAAGTATCACCAAGATCTAGCACATACAGCCCATTCACCAATGGACAGTTACCATAGAGCAAGCCATTGAAATAAATAGAACAACATTTGTTCTTTATTACAAAGTCATAACCCTCTTCCTCCAAAACTGAAGGAGAGATAAGGTTCTTACTCAAGGCAGGAATGTAATAACAATTATTCAATTCCATGACTAAACCAGAAGGTAATGACAAGGGATAAACGCCGACGGCCTTCGCAGCAACTTTTGCTCCATTGCCGACGCGAATCTCCAACTCACCACTCTCGCAATCTCTAATCCTCCTTAGCCCCTGCAACGATTTGCATGTATGAATCATCGAACCGGTATCAAATACCCATGATTCGGCAGGACGAGTTGCAAGATTAACTTCTATAACATTAATACCTTTAGAAGCTGGAACATTTTCATTCTTCTTGTCTTCCAGGTACTTTTTGCAGTTCCTCTTCCAATGCCCTTTACCCTTGCAGTAGTAGCATTTGTCAGAAGCACCGGGCTAGCCTTAGGCTTCGACTTTGGTTCTTGGATCTTATCCTCACCATTGCTTTTAGCCTTGCGCTTGCTCTTTTATCCTTCTGAACCATCATCACATGATTAGTGCCCTTTTTAACGCTTTCTTTTGTTGTTTTGAGCATCCCATGCAGCTCGGCCAGGGACTTCTCCATGCTGTTCATATGATAGTTCAAGATGCACGGCTTAAAGCTTGGAGGGAGCGACTGGAGAATCACATCCGTGGCCAACTCTTGGTTCAGTTCAAAACCGAATTTTCTAGTCTCTCAATGTAAACAATCATCTTGATCACATGAGAACTAACGGCTCCACCTTCTGCCAGCTTGGATGCAAATAGGGCTTTGGATATTGAATATGTTTCAGCCCTAGCTTGGTTCTCAAACATGCTCTTGAGGCCCTCGATCATATCGTAGCAAGCATGAGACAGCTAACATCAAGTGAGTCGTTAGTGTGCTTCTCATAAGTATGCCTATCAGCAGCAGAGGCATTATCAGGCAGTTCTTCAGGATAGGGCTTCTCTAGAACATATTCCTTTTTCTCTTGCTTGAGAACAATTCTCAAGTTACGATACCAATCCATAAAATTCGTCCCGGAGAGTTTCTCTCTCTCTCTAGAACCGACCGCAAGTTAAAACCATTTGTGTTAACAGCATTAGGTGCCATCTACAACAGAAATAAGTAAAGTTGCAGCACTATGTTCATGTTAATCTTCTATTAAACAAATTTAATAAAAGATGCTCCTACTAAGATCACTTTCCCTTTGGCGATCTCAATAGGACAAGATCCATATTCACTAAAGTTCGGGTGAGACTTGTCTGCACCGCTTGAACCTAGTGACATAGGTAGGCAACACCTTGCCAATCACATCATATGTGACTCTTGCTTGTTGGGGTGGCATCATATGCCCCGGCTCCCAACCCGATGCCCCAAAGTCCCAAATCCTATTTGGATTACTCCGATAAGCAAACCAATACTATGCATGTGAGTGCACGGGTTAGGCTATACTCACCCTATTGAACAAGGAAGAGGACGGCACCCCTGACTTGTCAGAAGTTTATCTGTCAATGTACAAGACAATAAGCGCAGCTATTGGAAGGGCATCTAACTTTTAATTTTTCGAGGAAACTATTCAATCAGGTTATCATATTAACCACATATGATGTAAAAGAATAGCAAAGTAAGGTAAAGCATCACAGATAATCACATTAAACTGTGAACTAGTATGGCCCATGACGTGGCGATCACTATCTCCATGACCATCGTTGTCCACCGGGCCACCAAGGTTGAAGCCTCCATAAATCTGTACTATACTATTACACCAAGCAGCTAGATACAAAATTACATGAGGATTCATAGCATCACATGCCGGCACGCAGGCCGTAATACAACAATGGAAAGCCTTCAGCTGCAATTAACCATAACACGCAGGTCATGAAAATAACAACCATGCATCACATACACAAAGGGTCCATACTGTTCACATCATTCCCTGCAAAAACAAGTTAGGCGTAGGATCGTATTCTGGCACACGATGTGAACCAGTTTTAGATTAATATTCAATCTGCATTCACGGCGGTTCCTCTTGCTAGTAAGTGGACTAGGGTTTGAAGGGGCGAGAGCCCCTCGCAGGTGCGGGCAGCGCCCGCGGCGAACTGTGTGGGGAACGTAGATCATATCTACGAAAACGCTATGAAAATTCCAATCTGGTTGATCATATCAAGCCGATTGCCGAGCCATCAGCATGCCTCAATTTTCATAAGACCGATCATATCGATCTAGCGCGCGAGGTCCCCTTGAGAAGACGGCAACAACATGCGACCTCGATCTGTTGGTCCGATCTATTCGGCGCGCGCGCATCCTCGATGGTGTTACCAGCCGGTAGGGGATTTGAGTGGCTCACATCTGAAAGGAAACAAACTAATCTTTTTGATCACGTGGAGCTATCAACTCATACCTCTACCCCAGAACTACCGATTGATCCAATCAACCCATGAACAACGGCCACATATCACTATATGCGCCTCATCCAGATCCAATACAACACATGATTGGCTCTGATAGCACTAAAGGGGACGCGGAGGCTACACTAGCACAAATTCAAAATTTTCTACCGCGAACACCCAGGATCACATGCAAGTAGAGGATCACGGATCGTTACCCTTGACGCGCAGATGCAGCGGAAGCAGAGTCATGCGCGTAGAGAAGTAGACGTTCATGCCCTGATCAACTCCGAGCAGATCGCAGCGTGGTCGGCGAGCAGGTCGTCGAGGTCGCCGAGCAGATCATCATGGTCACCGAGCAGATCGTCGATCCAACCGAACAGCGCGTCCACGTACGGCAGCGCGTCTAGCAGTATCCACACGAACCGAGCAGGAACGCCGTGCGTGGTGTGCTAGCACCTCGCCGCACAGTTAGGGTTTCTGGGGAGTGGGAGGGGCGTGTGGTGGCTAGGCGTGGTCAGGGCTCAACTTATGTCTACCCCTACATGCTACCCCTGGCCTCGCCTTATATAGACGCGCTAGTGGGCTTCAGCCCACTAGGGCTTTACCTCCTATGCGGATCATATCCACGCGCAAAACCCACTAAACAGTTCCAATCCATTAAGTGTGTGACCCGTTAGGTTCAGTGCAAGTCGGTCGTGGATTCGGAAACTCCTTTCCAACCCACAGATCAACAGCGGCACCTAGCAGTACGTATTAACCCTCGAATGCACAAAATACTTTATTCGGCTGAACCTTTGATACATTGCATATACCGATCCCTTTGCCACACGATACCAGTCAAGCTCAAGGCAAGATACGCGCCACCCTTGTTAGTAGCTCGACCACTTCACTTGTTAATGTGATGTATATAATACCATGACTAACTCCTTA
The DNA here is from genome assembly GCA_036346375.1 of Guadua angustifolia. Classification (NCBI taxonomy): domain Eukaryota; kingdom Viridiplantae; phylum Streptophyta; class Magnoliopsida; order Poales; family Poaceae; genus Guadua; species Guadua angustifolia. The sequence goes on along the minus strand of CM070514.1, from coordinate 32,832,556 downwards.
GTCACATTAGCACGGCCGTGTACTTTTCCTATCCATCCACACCGAGGGGCCCACAGGTATCTTCCCGTTATCTAGGAGGGGCAAATCCCATCTTGATCAATCACACCCCTGGCTATATTTCGTGGCATACCCAATAGTCACCTTTATAACTACCCTGTTACGGTGTAGAGTTTGATGACACCAAAGCATACGAATCCACATGCTGGGTGTCAGCGTATTCCGCCTGACAGGACCCCATCAACGAATAGGGTTAACTACTCCCAGGATGGAAGGTATGGTTCGGTAGAGGGCGTCTTCATGGCTGGAAACCCTAATGGCTCTCTACGATGGATCCCGGGGATCAGCAGATCAATGGACACGGTGATGTACCCAGGTTCGGGCCCCCAGCGCGGAAAATAGCCATACATCCTGCTAGATCTTTATTGAGGAAGTATGGAGGTGATTATAAAGGTTCTCTTGGTCCAGTGCTTCTTCCAAGCTTTCAACCTCTATGTCTCTTATGCGCCGCCCGCCTCCTCCATGCACCGAGGCACCCTTATATAGATGGGCCGGCCCGGGCAGGTGAGAAGATGACGCTATACTGATCTACGACTCATTAATTACACCCATCATTTGAGCCTTGTCTCACTGACTCATGACTCATTTATTACGCCCATCGCTGTAGCCTTGTCCTTCAAGCCCCATTTAATGCCGTGGTGTGGCTTCGCCCGGTCCGCCCCGGATATGACACTCCTTCGATGGGTTTGGTGAGAGGCTTCAGAGGGATGGGCCGTCGTCGTATCGGTAGCAGCATGCTTCACAATCAATGACCCTGACACGGCATGTCAGGGAAAGGAGACTTCGAGGCGAAGCTTTCTCCTTATTCCTTTGGTCGCCTCCGTGGCCTGACAAGGGGGGCCCAAACGCCTGCCCACTTGCCAGGCCGCCTCTTAAGCCAACGCCGTGGCGGAGGCTTGATCGCCTGCCGCGAGGCTTCGCCAGCCAGGCAGGCATGATCGCCCACCGCAGGGCACCACGCAGCCGCCGCCGACGAAAGCGGCGTATCGCCACCTATCCACCAAGGGTCCCGCTGGCCGCTTCGCGAAAGGAGGCGTGATCACCCACCGCCGCCAGGCGCCGCCCGCGGGCGGGGCATATCGCCCACCGCCGCCAGGCACCACGCTGGCCGCCGCTTCGGTGAGTGGTGGCGTGATCGCCCACCTACCGCCAGGCCACGCTGGCCGCTTCGCCCGCGAGCGTGGCGTGATTGCCCACCGCCGCCAAGGGCCTTTGCGGCGGACGGGCATGATCGCCCCACCGCCCGAGGCACCACGCGTGCGCTTCGCCCGGCGAAAGGCGTAATCTCCCACTGCCGCAAAGGCCACGCGGGCCGCTTCGCCCGTGAAGCGAGGTGTAATCGCCCACTGCTTTCGCTAGGGCCGCGCCGGCAGGCGTGGCATGATCGCCCACCTGCCCGCGTCAGTCCTTTTTAGTCCTCATTTAATGCTGGCGCATTCCCGGATGGGCCCACCACTTCTGAGCATGCAACCACCTCGGTCCTCCCCACTTCCGCCGATTTTTCTTGGGACCCGAAGCGTCGCATCTTTTTGCCTGTTCGCGAACCGTCTTCGTGGGGGGTCTATATATATATGCGCCCCCACCCAGTAGTTCACACCTTCTGATCTTCTCGCACTTTGCCCTTTCTCCTTCCTTGCTCAAAGAACTTTGCTTCTGCTTCAATGGCGCAGCCTCTTCTTTCTTCCACCGCTGGCCAGAGTAGGGTGGATTATCTTGCCAAGATGGCACCCGAGGGCTCCCTCCACCTTCGCCAGGGAACCTCGTGCCGAGCTACGAGCCAAGGGAATCATCGTCTTCGCCTAGGGACTTTTGGCGGGCTTGGTGCCGCTATTCTCTGAATTCTTTCTCACCGTCCTCTATTTCTACGAGATCCATCATCTCCATCTCTCCCCCAACTCCATCGTCCTTCTCTCCACCTTCGCCTACCTCTGCGAGATGTTCGTGGGGGTGATGCCCAATCTTCCTCTCTTCCGCTACTTCTACACCTGCAGCTCCCCTGATACTGGAATCGTGGGGAGCTGCCACTTCCGTCTCCACGATGGGTCGGCTCCCCGCTACATCCCCTTCCAGCCAAGATCCAACTAGAAGACGTGGCGGAGCGATTGGCTCTACTTCAGCGACGACAGCAGGGTCGACCTCCTTGGGGTGCCCTGAGTGCGGGCAGAAGTCCATAAAGAGGAGCTCGCCTGCTGAGGAGGCGGAGCTCTGGCGATGGCTACCGTGACGATCGATTATGGGCGCCCACTGATTAGCGCCAGTAGTCCGGGACTTCGTGGCTCGGAGGATCAGCCCCCTCCGTCGTCGTGCCCGCCCTGCATGGCAGTACACAGGAGACGACGACATGACACGCACGTACCCGGGCAGTAAGTCCTGTTGCTCTTCTTTTGAATGAATATTCTTATTCTCGTTCACCATCAACTAATATTTCTGTCTTCTTTTGGTGCCAGGCAAGGGAAACTTGGATGGCCCTGCCCTCTCTAGATGGCTATCTGGGCTGCTCCCGCCAATGCCAAGCGGCATGGACTTTCCGGCCGAGGCCCGACCGCTCTGCGATCTGGAGTTCGTAGAGCACCCGGATTATCCAATCGTTCCCGGCGATGGACTCCACGCGGACCTCAAGAGGGCCTGCATCGGGGGCCAAACTCTAGCTGTCGCCGCCTCCGCCGCTTCGCCAAGCACGCCTGAAGCAGCGGCATCTTCATCTGGGGCGGCGACGCCGTGCCGCCTCTCCTCGGCGCCCGGTACCGACGCCGACTCTGGCGCGTCTCCCCATCACCGACTCCACCGGCGCCAACTCCACCGGCGCCGACTCCCGGCTCATTGCTCGGTGCCGCTTAGCGGGTTCTATTCTACCTCCTTCAGCTTCAAGTCGCCCTCGAGAGCTGCCCGCCAAGGTGCCCCAGCCGTGCAGACATCTGCAGCGCCAACAGACGCAACGGGGGCTTCTGCTCAGGGCAGACCAATGACTCCGGCAGCCGGATCGGCGTCATTGGCGCCAAAGACTTCGCACCTTCGCCCGATCGTCCTCACCACCCGCACCACCGGCTTGAATGTCTTTGCTGTCGAAGCTTGGCGGCGCCACACCATGAACACTCTCCACACAGCAGCCACCCAGCGCGAAGCCCATGTGGCGCAACAGGTGGCAGCGTTGCGCGGGGAGCTGGAGAGGAAGGAGGCGCTGCTGGCCCAAGAGAGGGCCACCAGGGCGACCTTACTCGTCCGGACGCAGGAGGCTAAGGCAGCGCGGAGGGAGGCGACAGAGGAGCAACGGCGGGCGCTGCACAACATTGCGACCATTCTCCGGTCATCCTACCAACGCATGGCGAGGGTCTTGGAGCCGCTGGGGGTGGATCTTCATGAGCCGCTTGAGCCCACAGCGATGCAGTACGCCCACTGCATCACTCGGGTCGCCGCGGTGCTCTCCGGCCTACCAGCCGCCATGGCCGCCCGCTCCGTCCTGGAAGGGCATAAGGTTGCCAGGGCCACCGCGACCTTCGTGCTGGCGTGCTACGCCAGCCGCGACGCTGCCTTCAACCCAATGACTATCGCGGACGGCATTGAGGGAGACGAGGCGCAGGTGCGTGTTCACGAGGCTGCGGAGCACGTCGTCGGCATGATGGCGGCGGAGGGCCGGACCTCGATGCGGTGGCAGTGGAGCCAGATGTCGAGGAAGTCAATGGGCACATTCAAGTTGCCAACGACAACTGATGGCCCGAACTGCTTCCTTAATTTTCTTTGTTTCATCTTGTTCCTATTTTTTTTGTATGCCAGAACAATCTTAGCAAATGTAATGAAGTTGGCATTTTCTGGTTTTACCTGTGCATGTTTGTCTGTTCACATTTTGATTGTGCTTGCTCAACTCAATCATGGGTCGGTCAGCCCCCAGCCTTGTCACGATGCGAACCTAAGCACTCAAGTTAGGTCGATACTTAGGCATTTTTTGAGTGATTGCAATAATGCGAACAAAGATTACACAGAACATGCAGGATGCAGACAAGCAAAGTCTTAAGTCTTTGCACAAGGGTGTCACTGACTCCTACCCTTTTGGAACTTATATCCTTATGATCTCTTGGAACTTGACCGCAGCGTTGCACAACAAGAAAACAAGCTCCCAGGAGCGGTATCAGGCTTGCGGCACTCACGGTGACAGCCAGCGGTGCTTCGCGGAGCTAACCCGAGGTGTGCGACCCGCGTTTGAGTCACCGTGCCACACTCTCACTCCCGGTCACCCGTCCTTGCGACGCAAACGCTGGGCATTTCCTTTTATCAATGAGGAGCCATCAGGTTATCGGGACAGGGACAGCCACGCATAACTCAACCCTACAGGGTGCAGATGCAAAAGATAAGTCGGTACTGCTAGGGTGAGCAACTTATCTTTGCTATAGGCCACCAGGCGACCAGCCCCCAGGCTGGTCACGGAAGCCAACACTTGGCGAGCAGGGTGTGGTCGTCCACCTGCTCGCCCGGCGGGCAAGGCGTGGTCGCTCACCTGCCCGCCAGGTCACCACGGGGCCATCTCGGATGTTTGAATTAGACTAATGCTCCAGCACTTCATCTGCGAATGTACATAGCTACTGAAAGCACAAGTAAGCATTACGCAAAGCATGCAGGAAACATACTGAAGAACGCAAGTTCTGGCGTGGGTATGTCATGGTCCTTTTCTTTGGAACTTAGGCTCTTGTGACTCAGGACCAGCCCGCGGCGTTGCGTGGCATGGGAGCAGTTTCCCAGGAGTGGTATTGGGCTTGCGGTGCTCGCGGTGACAGCCAACGGTGCTTCGTGGAGCTAACCCAAGGTGTGCGAGCCGCGTTTGAGCCACCGTGCCACACTCACGCTCCTGGTCGCTCTTCAGCGCACGACACTAAGGCCGGGTGTAACCGCATATCAACAAGGAGCGGCCAAACCGCTGGAACCCATGACTCCCCCACGAAAGGCTATCCACTAGGGGACAAGCAAGGAGAATAAAGCAGAAGTCTTTAAGGCAAGCAACTTCTCTAACCACCAATAGTCGCCGATCACCGGGAAACTCGCCCACACAACTGATCAGAGCGAGCCACCGGGGACTTACAGCTTTTAGGGGTAAAACTTTCGCAACAGCTCTATGTTGAAGGAGTTGGCCAGCTCTTGATCGTCCTCAGTGGCCAACCGGACTGCCCCGGGTCGAGATACTGAGACCACCTTGAAGGGGCCCTCCCATCAGGGAGACAGTTTGTGGAGCCCGGCATGCGCCTGGATTCTGCGCAAGACTAGGTCACCTACTGCCAGTGTTCTCTCGCAGACCCGGGTGGCATGGTACCACCTGAGACTTTGTTGGTACTGGGCGGCGCGCAAGGCCGCCCGGTCACGCACCTCCTCCAGAAGGTTGACATCTTCTCCGCGGTGGTCTTCTTGTCCTTCCTCGCTGAACGCCGAGACGCGCGGTGAGCCGAACGACAGCTCGGATGGGAGGGCAACCGGCCCGAGACCGGGAAGAAGGCGTTCGCCGATCGCCCGACTAGGTGTGGTTCGGAGCGACCATAGCATAGCCGGGAGTTCTTCCGTCCACCGCGCCCCCCGCTTATGGAGCCGATCGAATGCTCTGGTCTTCAAGCCTCTCAACACCGGTAGCGTTGCACGCCACAGCCATTGCTCTTGGGATGGGCCACCGAAGCAAAGCATACCTTGGTGCCCATCTCCTCGCAGAACTCCAGGAAGGCCGTGCTGGTGAACTGAGTGCCGTTGTCGGTGATGATGCGATTGGCGACTCCAAAGCGGGTGAAGATCCCGTGGATGAACTTGATAGCAGCGGAAGCCGTGATGGCACGTACTGCTTCGGCTTCGACCCACTTAGTGAACTTGTCGATGGCGACAAACAGGTGGGTGAAGCCCCCTGTGGCCCGCGGGAATGGGCCCAGGATATCCAGCCCCCAGACCACGAACAGCCAAGAGAGCGGGATGGTTTGCAGAGCTTGTGCTAGTCGGTGGATTTGCCTGGCGAAGAACTGGCATGCTTCGCATCTCCTCACCAGATCGCAAGCATCCTGGAGGGCAGTAGGCCAATAAAATCCTTAGCGGAACGCTTTGCCGACAAGCGTCCGGGCGGACATATGGCTCCCGCACATGCCTCCGTGGATATCAAAGAGTAGGGCGCTCCCCTCTTCTCGAGTGATGCACTTCAGTAGAATTCCGTATCTGCTCCGGCGGTATAGGTCCCCACCTACCAGAACATAGCACTTGACCTTGCGTGCAATCTTCTCAGCTAAGGCATCATCGTCGGGGATCACTCAGTCTCGCAGGAAGGCTAGGATGGTATCCATCCACTAACCTTCTCGGCCGAGAGTGGCAATCACGTGGTGATCACTCGGGTACTCCGCCCGGCCAGGCTTTTCCCCGGGTGTCGCATCGGTGGCACCGCCGCCTTCCCTCCTGGATCTGGGGGCTGAGGCGGGTGCGCTGCCTGCCCTCCTTGAATCAGAGGCCACGACAGGCGCACCGCCTTCCTCGCCAGAATCGGAGGCCGCGACGGATGCACCATCGTTCCCGCCTGGACTGGGGGCAGCGATGGACGGTCATGATAGTCTTTCTTCAAAGACCATGACCGGAACAGAGGTTTTTGAGGACGCGAGCTGCGAGAGCCCATTCGCTAGATGGTTGTCGCGTCGAGGGATACGGATATGTCCCAATCCTTCGAAGTGACGCTCCATCTTCCTGACCTCCGCCAACTAGGCGGCCATGGTAGGATCAGAGCATTGAAATTCCTTCTACGCTTGATTGATGACCAGCAGAGAGTTGCCTTTGACTTGGAGGCACCGGACGCCTAACGTCGAGGCGACGCGCAGCCCTGCCAGCAGGCCCTCGTATTCACCGATGTTGTTAGTGGCCTTGAAGTTGAGGGCGACCACGTACTGGAGGGTGTCACTGGTCGGGGAGACCAGGACAACCCCAGTCCCCGCGCCTTCGAGCCTGAAGGAACCGTCGAAAAACAAGATCCAAGGGGAAGGCACGGGTGCTTCTTCGGCTTCAGGAGCGGCGAGAGTCCATTCGGCAACAAACTCCGCCAACTTCTGGCTCTTGATGGCGGTGCGGGGTACAAACTTGAGACAGAATTCCCCCAGCTCCACCGACTACTTGGCGATACGGCCTTCTGCTTCTCAGTTGTGAAGGATCTCTCGCAGGGGGTAGGCAGTGACCACCGTGACTTCTCGCCCTTGAAAATAGTGCCGCAGCTTCCTGGACGCCACCAGGACGGTGTACAACATCTTCGCGCTGGTATCTCGGTCTTCGCCAGATAGCACCTTGCTGACGTAGTAGACCGGCTTTTGGACGCTTTCCCTCTCCGCCACCAGTACCGCTCTCACTACCGCCGGGGTGGCAGCGATATACAAAAGCAATGGTTCGCCGGGCTGAGGGGCGACCAGTACTGGCGGAAAGGAGAGGTACTGCTTCAAGTCTTCGAATGCTCGTTGAGCCTCCTCGGTCCACTCGAAGTGGTTCATCTTCTTCAGTAGCTTGAAAAGGGGCAGGCTTCTTTATCCCAGCTGGGCAATAAATCGCCCAAAGGAGGCCAAGCGACCAGCCAGGCACTGCACCTGCTTGAGCCGAACTGGCGGCTTCATGTGTTCAATGGCTGCTATCTTGTCAGGGTTGGCCTCAATGCCTCGCCTGGACACGAGGAACCCTAACAGTTTTCCGGAGGGCACGCCGAATACGCATTTTTCAGGGTTGAGCTTCAAGCAATTCTTCCAGAGGTTGGCAAAGGTCTCCTCCAGGTCCTCGATCAACTCTTCGCTCTTTTTCACCTTTATGACTAGGTCGTTAACGCACACCTCAAGATTGCACCCTATCTGTGGACAAAAAGTAATATGCATGGCGCGTTGGTAAGTAGAACCAGCATTTTTTAACCCAAAAGCCATTCTGATATAACAATAAACGCCCATGGGTGTTACAAAAGCAATTTTTTCTTCATCTTCCGCCTCCATGCTAATCTGAGGGTACCCAAAGTATGCATCCAGAAAGCACAGCAGCTCACATCCCGCCGTCGAATCGATGATGAGATCGACGCGCGGCAAGGGGTAAGGATCCTTCGGGTAGGCTTTGTTGAGGTCAGTGAAATCGACGCACATCCGCCACTTCCCGTTGGACTTCTTGACAAGCACAGGGTTGGCAAGCCACTCAGGGTGAGAGACTTCCCAAACGATCCCTGCGCGCAGCAGCTTCTCTACCTCCTCCCGAATGGCGTCTTGCCGCTCTGGTGCTTGGCGCCAAACCTTCTGACAGACTGGGCGCACCTCGAGGAGCGTTGCTAGTCGGTCCTCAATCACCTCCCTGGGGACCCCAGTCATATCGGACGGTTGCCAGGCGAATACATCGGAATTAGACCGGAGGAAGGTGATGAGCGCGTCTTCCTACTTGGTGCTAAGGCTGGAGCCAATGAAGACGGGCTTCCCGGGCTCACCCTCACTTTGGGAGACCACCCTTACCTCGCCGGTCGGGCCGGGCGAGGCGCGGGTCTATGCCTGAGGGGCTCCCGGAAAGACGGCATCAGCCAACTTCACGCAGGTGGCGCTGGCCAGGTCCAGTGCGCGCTTGTGGCAGCGCAAAGCCTCTGGCATGTCCACCCAGATGATTATGGGGCCACCAGGCCCTAACATCTTCACCACCATGTATCCATAGTGGGTTGTCACCATGAACTTGGCCAACATCGGTCGGCCAAGTATGGCATTGTACGGGAGGTCGAAGTTGGCGACTTCGAAATCGACTAGCTCCGTACGGTAGTTGCTTTCTTCCCCAAAGGTGACGGGGAGGCGCACCTGGCCCAAGGGGATCATGACAGCCCCCGGGGCTACGCCGTAGAAGGGCAAGGCCGAGCGTAGCTCCTGGTTCGACACCTGGAGCGCCCGGAATGCCTCGAAGGACAGGAGGTTGATGGAGCTCCCTCCGTCCATCAGCACTCGCCCAAGCTTCACGTTCCGAATTGTGGGAGAGACCACGACCGAAAGGTGACTTATGCCGGCAGCTCTCGTGGTGGTCACCGATCAAGGTGATCGGCTCCCGACCACTTCAAAGATCCGACACGCCCCGAACTCGACAACAGAAGCGCAGACTTCCCTCCTCAACCGCTTATAGGACGCGTTGGAGGGGTAGGTGGACGAGCCACCATGAATGTACGCCAAGGCGCGATCTACCTGCTGGAAGGCCAGTGAGGTGGGGTCTTCGTCTTGGTCGTCGTCGTGAGGGCGGTGCTCCTTGAGCCGCTGCTTGACCATCTTGCTCACAACCTGGCAACTGTCCAGGCCGTGGGTGTTGGTCCTGTGGATTGGGCAGAAGGGCTCGCCCTCCTTCTCCTCACGGCGGTCGTTCCTCCGACCGTGGCGGTAACCCTGCCGGCCTCGGCAGTCATCCCGCCGGTCACGGCAGTCGCACTCACGCTCACGCTCACGCTCGGCGGCCAAGACCCGCCTGGTCTCAACTGCCTCGCGCTTTCGGACCTTCTTGCTTGCAGGGCCGGGGCCCCTAGAGGTCCCGGCTTTGTCCCCGCCACGCCCTCGTGTGGCGCCAGACACCGGCCCCCGAGCCTCCGCCGCCCGCGCGCACTTGTGCACCAAGGAGAAGAGCTCAGAGGTGGTGGCAATGTCACGGGTCGCCATCTTTTCCCGCATCTTGCGGTCGCGAACGCCTCTTCGAAAGGCAATGACGACCGACTGCTCTGAAATCCGGGGGATCGTGTTGCGGCAGTGGCAAATCGCCAAATGAAGTCGCGCAACGACTCCTCTTTTTCCTGCTCGAGGGCATGGAGATCATCCTCCACGCCCGGCTGTGCGAAGGAGCCTTGATAGTTGGCGACGAAGAGGCCACACTACTCCCCCCACGAGTGCACTAACCCTCGCAGGAGGTTCAACAGCCAGGACGGGGCAGACCCCGTCAAGGCCGTTGGAAAGTAGTTGGCCATGGCCTTCTCAGACCTGCCAGCGGCACGCACCACCGTGGTATAGATCTGCAGAAACTCCTCTGGGTTGGTGGTGCCATCGTACTTCTCAATGGAGGCCGGGCGAAACCTCTCGGGCCACGCCACGTGGCGCAGCCATTGGGAAAACACCTGGCATCCGACGCCGTAGGGGGAATCCTGCCGTCCACCTGAACCCCGACCCAGAGACCGTGCCGGGGAGTGCGGACTACGACTCCCCAAAGAGTCAGAGGAGCGGACTTCCTCCTCGCTCTGAAGGTGAGAGTCACGAGAGGAACTCTCACCCTTAGGGGCCATCCGTCCGTCGCGAACGCGACGCCGCAGTGATCACGCAAATCACCGCCGCGCCACCGGCGACGCTTCTCTAGATGGACCATCAGGTCCTCACGGCTCCTCGCGGAGCTTGGACCTTCTTCTTGCATGCCCTTTCCTTTACTCTGGCCCACCTGGCCAGAGCGCTTCCCACTTGGGCGGCTGGAAGCTTGGGTGTGATCGACGTGCACCATTGGTTGAGGGGTACCGACGGTCCCAAACCGATCGGGCATCCCTACGCAGAGCTGGACCATGTAGGGATGCCAGCAATATCCCGTAGCCACAGCATGGCCGGGGTGTCTCCTGCAAGTTCCACCGGAGGGTGGTCCAGGAGGAGACGGACCGCATGCAGGTTCTGGGCTGGAATGGCGGCCTCCATGGCCAGCCGACGCTGAACCGAAAGTTCGGCCGCTGCCGGGGGGCGCCACCGCCCTCCTGCAGGGGTGGCGTGAGGTGATCCCTCGTCCGGCAAGAGTGCCGAGACGTGTTCTGGGTGCTACTAGCCTCCGCTACTTCTCGCTGCTGCGAGTGCAAACCTGCCATCACCGGACGCAAAGTCCTCTCGGACAGAAGGTCGGAACCCGCCGGAGAGATGGCTGGGTGAGCCAACCACTAGCCCCTACTCCGGCGTGCCTGCCGGTGTATTCGCTCGACAGACCTCATCAACGAACAGGGTTGACTACTCCCAGGATGGAAGGTATGGTTCGGTAGAGGGCGTCTTCATGGCTGGAAACCCTAATGGCTCTCTACGATGGATCCCGGGGATCAGCAGATCAATGGACATGGTTGGATGTAGTTGGATCGGACGGACACCGTCACGCCACGTCGCCTCTCCATGTCGCCGCCTAACTTCGCCGCCGCCACGGACTCCTCCACGAATTTCACAATGGCACGGACATTTAGAGTCCCTATTTAATGCGCCGCCGCCTCTCCTGTGTTCCTCGGTTTGCGCCGCATCCAGCCGTACACTTCACGCTGCCCGAGCTGCCGCCGCTTCAACGCACGACTCGCCAAGCTACCGAGCCTTCGCCGCCATTTTTCGCCGTGGATTCACGCCGCGGTCATCCTCCGCCGCCGTTGGTCCTTCGACTCTTCGTGGAGTCACGTCGGAAGCCACTTCATCACGCCGGAGGAGCACGGAACACCGTCGGCCACGTCTTCTTCCTCCGCCGGTGAAGCCTCGCCCGCCGCCATCTTCGCCGAGCCCGAGCTCCATCCACCGTCCGATCATCGCCAACGCCGGATCACGCCACGCCGCTTGAAACATAAACCCCATCTCTAAACCTCAGCCATTAGATTAAGAATTAAGGGTTGGATTAGACCTAGGCTAGATTTGATTCAGACCGTAGGATCTAGATCGGCTGAGTTAGATCGAATCGCATACTGTGGAGGTAGATCTGTTCTTAGCCATTGGATTGGATTTGTGTGGTTAAGATTGAATCGGTTATTCGCAGTTATGTTGAATTAGGACCCTTAGATTTTAATCGGAGGGTTTTAGTGCTGCCACGTAGCTAAGCTGCCGCCGCCATCCGATACGCGCCGGTTGGTCCCTGATCGCGTCGCGTGTCGCGGCGTCGCCTTGCCGCCGAGCCGTCGGATCTAGATCTGAGGGTAGCCGTAGCGCCACACGTCGTGTCCGTAGTACGTCTGAGCCAAATAGGGAGGGATAATCCGAGCCGTTCATTTTGAATCGAACGGCTGTGATCGCGTCATGCTTGGTGAATAGGATCGTGCCGCGTGTCACCGAGGGATCCGATCGGCCACGTGATCTCGGCCGTCCGTTTAAACGAACGGGCCCGATTGAGTCTCGTGTGCACGAATCTCAAAGCACCAGCGTTGCACTGTGCGCGTGACGTCATTAGTGACATCACGGTGGGTCCCACCTGTCAGTGGGTTGACTGAGTCGTGCTGACGTCATAATTAGATTTTCCTTTATAAAAATAATTCGTAGAAATTCATTTCGGTGCTGACGTCAGCAGAGGCCAAGATGACGTCATATTTCCGAATTTCCCGTATAAAAATAAATATGGAAAATCGATTTATTCTTTTTAATTTATTTTCAAACTTCAATTGGCTATAACTTTTGCGTTTTAATTCCGATTTGAGTGATTCCAATTTCTATAAATTTGTAACATCAAATTCTTTTTGTTTACGAATTTTATTTGAATTTTAGACTTAAGTTGCTCTCTGTTTTATTTATTTATTGCTATTTATTTACGTTATGCGTAGACGTCGAGGTGCCCGAAGGTTTCGAAGGCGAAGTCTTGACCCAGGAGCCAGCTCAAGAACCAGAACCAGTACTTTTCGAAGGCAAGTTGTGTTTGATCATGTTGAACCTATCATAGCAAATTATTTTGATTTAAATTATTGCATGCTAATTTAATAGAGTTGGTTTTGAATAAATTCTTGGATTAGTTAAATGCCTAGTTGTTGTATGCCACCTTGTCGTATATAATTGTAGGCCATGAATCATTTGTCACCCAAGGTTGTGGACTAATAGTTGGACATAAATAATTTGCCAACATGGGTTGAGTAGACCATAAGTAATATGCTTAGCCCTGCCACGTAGATATTTCATGATTTCGGAATATCAAAGTTAATATTGACTTAATGAGATATGGAACGTGTTTTGTAAATGAGACATGTGTTATTGAGTTGATGATGGCACGTGGTGCAATGGTAAAGAACTGGGGTGGGAAAAAGATTTAGACTTGGGCAAGTGGCAAGATTGTTTCTGGTGGGCCAAGAGTGGCAACTGGGCGGTCGTATTTGGTTTTTGTTGGTTTTGGATATTTGAGATCACACTTGGTAAGTCTTGCCTCGGTCAACTAAGGACTTAACCTTGCAAGCCTTTGAACTGAGTCTTTCATACAACCACAAGTTCCGGAATAGGACGGACCTAGCTAAGTAAACTGTGAAATCTATTATTTGGTACTGTCGTGGTGGTGTGGGGCCCGGAGGAGCGGGTGAGAACTCACATGGCGCAAGAGGGGTGCCCTGGGTGTGGTAACCAGTCCCTCCAGTGTTGAAACCTTAGCGGGCAGTACTGGGTTTAGACGGATCTTTAGAAAGGCTTTGTTACGATTACTCGCCTTGGTGGCATTTGACTGTATCTTGTGGGTAAAGTGTATAACCTCTGCAGAGTGTACAACCTATTCGAATAGCCGTGCTCATGGTATTGAGCATTGCTCGGTGATTACAGTCAAGAGTTAGACTTTCATGAAAATAACATGATTATGGAAAATGCTTGGGATGGTATTGATGAACTTGGCTTAGGATGGAAAAAGATTTATGATTGAAATATTTGCGAAAGTTATTAACCTTACTATTGTTTTACTGCTTTGCAAACTACTACTGTTTATCTTGAACGCTGTACTGCAAATGAGCCCTAGCCTATCCTTTGTACCGAGCTATGCATGTAGAATACTAGAATTGCATTCTGTGCATGACTTGCTGAGTGCTCAAAGTACTCACCCTTGCAACAACACAACCTCAGTTGAAGAAGAAGCAACCCCTGCTCTGGAGGAGGAGTTTCAGGAGGAGCCGACGAACTAGGGAGCGAGCCCAGTCAGTTGCCTGTGGTAGATTGGTTGGCGCCACGAGTTATTATTTCCGCTGCACTTGGTTATTTTAATAAGTCTTCGCCCTGCGAGGCATACCTTTGTAACTCGACCATAAGGTCGATCAACTAGTTTGAGTATTCAATTAAAGTACTTAATATTTCGTTGGATATGTCTGTGATATGTACCGATGTTGAGACTATGTGCACTAGCGTGATCCTGGACTAGTGCTGAATACACAGAGGGTCCGGATTTGCACATTCGGGTCCCGACAGAGGTGTTATCAGAGCCATACTGACTGTAGGACTGGCCTTAATTAGAATGGTCATAGTGAGGATAAAACTATTTTCTAAAAGTTAAAATGTGTCAAGATGATAACGCATTCTCGACTTACCCCTTCTCTCTTTTCATACTCCTTGCTGAATTTTTCATGTTCTCACTTTGTTTTAAAATTTCTGAGATTTCACGTGAGTGTCCTTTGGCAGATGAGGATGATCCACTCTTTTGGTGAGCGCACTGGAGGGTACGCCGCGGAGCTATGGCATATGATGTAGCTGCTGGGAGGATACGACAGGCCGATCTACCGGGGACCATCAGAAAAGGGCAGATCGGATATCGCCTCGATGTCACAATCACGGTCTACGCTCGGGAGAGGGCGAGGGCGAGTCGCCCCATCCGCATCACTGCCAGGAGGTAATCGTTTGATGCTGGGATCCAAGAGACATCGCGATCTAGCGATGAGGCAGATTGCTCGTACCTACCCCACGGAGTTGGAAGGCACAGTGTTTCGTCATCATCCGCGCAGAGATAACCGCTACAACCGTGAGCCCATAGAGGAGGAGGATGCCATGATCACTCACCTGGCGAGGTATGTCATCGCTCAAGAGGATGCTATCGACGAGACGGTCCAGCAGCTACAGAGGACTCGCGACGAGTTCACGAAGGTGAAGACTCATCTCTGCGTGACTTGCGAGTACTTGGCTCACTCAATCCAGAGGATTAGGGAGCCGGAGACAACAGACGGACTCGAGCCGAGCTGGCCGAGCCGCATGACCTGACCGGAGGAGCCACAGCCAGAGCCACAGCCGCAGCCAGAGCCGGAACCCGAACCAGAGCCAGAGCCAGTGGAGGTTGAGCCCGAGCAGGAGGAGCAGGAGATGCATCCAGCTGCAGGTCGTTGGGATCGGTTTGTACCAAAGGCCACAAGACCCGGTGTATCCGTAGGAAGTTCTCGCGGAGGATGGCTCGAGGAGTGAGCGTTAGGATTAGCAGTTGAGACTCTTGCGTTGAGTCGTGTCATGGAATAAGAGTCACCCTTATAGGCGTTAGACTCCAGAGTATTAGTTGGAATTGCTTCTTACATGCTTGTGAGTGATCGGTATGCGTTGCATGGCCCTTAGGCGTTGTGAGCAACCATACCCAGTTATTAATAAAGTAATAAAGTTGGATTTTGTGCTACACCTTTGACCCCGCATAAGTACTCTACTACTTGTCTATTCTTATTTTCCCTCTCGTCTTTAAACCTTGGAGCAATCGGCAGATGGTGAACACTCGAGGAAACCAAGGAGGAAATAGAAGTGGATCACACTCAGCTGGAAACATTGAAGATGAAGGACAAGGACCCCAACCAGCACCGCCAGTAGACATGCAGAATTTTGGAGCCTTCCTTGCTGCACAGACCCAGTTAATGCATGCCATGATGCAGCAGGTCACCGCCCAAGCCGCCGCCACCCAGGCTAATCAAGTTAACCCAGCGCAGCGTCCACACTCGAGGTTGTCAGAATTCATGAGGACTCGTCCGCCCACATTCTCCGGGAATGCCAACCCATTGGAGGCGGATGATTGGCTGAGAACGATAGAGAGGAAGCTGCACATTACTCAGTGTGAAGGAAATGAGAGAGTACTGTATGCCTCCCATCAGCTTGAAGGAACTGCAGCTGAATGGTGGGAAAACTTCTGCGCTGCTGATGAGCACCCGCAGGACATCAGCTAGGAGGAATTCACGATTGCTTTCCGTCAGTACCATGTGCCCGAAGGCATAATGGAGCTGAAAAAAGGAGTTCAAGGCACTGAAGCAGGGCAACCAATCAGTGACTGAATATCTGAATAAGTTCACACCGCACGCTACGCTTTGAGGACGTAGCAATGCACAAGGTCAAGCGATCTCGTTTATGAAGGTGAATTGAGGCTGCGCAGTGGGACTCATAACCCACACCTTTCCTGATTTTCAAGAGCTAGTGAACAAGGTGCTGATATTGGAGGACAAGCGCAAGGAGCTGGAGGACAACCGGAAGCGCAGGATAGCATAGCAGGGAGCACGTCAGGGATCACAACGTTTGAGGGTTGCACCGAACCAGTTCTTCAGGTTTTAGCAAAGGAATGTGATGATGACACCGCCACCAGCACCGAGACCTGTCGGGCAAAATTTCCAGACACCCGCACGGTACGTGAATGCAACCGCAGAAGTCGATGGTTGGCGATCAAGCGTTGTTTAAATCAAGAACGAGTCAGGGCACTTTGCCAATTATTGCCCTAAGAAAGGAGGAGGAGTGACGCTAGTTCGCTTCAACCTCGGAGCTACTCCAACAAAGACACCTGCGCCAGGAGCAAGCCGTGGAGCTGCACAATCTAGAGCTGCAACACAAACCGTGGTGAGAGGCAGAGTGAATCATGTCACCGCAGATGCAGTGCAGAATAAGTCGGACGTCGTACTGGGTAAGTTACTTGTTAACTCAGTACCTGCAACAGTTTTACTTGATTCTGGAGCTTCGCATTCGTTTATATCTCGGGATTTTGCTGTGAACAATGGGTTGAAAATGGTGAACCTTAGGCATGTACTGCTAGTACAATCCCCGGGATCAGAACTCCGATCTGAGGTAGGATGTTCTGGAGTAAAGTTGCTTATAGACGGAACAGAGTTCCTAGCAAACCTAGTAGTGTTGGATACCCAAACCCTAGATGTCATATTGGGAATGGACTGGTGCTCCAAATATAAGGTCGTATTAGACTGTGGACGAAGAGTCATAACAGTCGAGAGCCCTTGTGGGAGAAGAATAGAGTTTCAAGCAACTGCCGTTCGGGATGGACAATTGATGGTCAATAGCAGTGAAGAAATTTGTCAACAGAGAAGATGTTCCAGCTTGTCGATGAGTACCCGGATGTATTTCCTGAAGATCTACCTGGAATGCCGCCAGACAAGGATATAGAGTTTGTGATTGAGTTAGTACCTGCAACAGCCCTGACAGCTAAGAGACCTTATCGGATGCCAACTGATGAGTTGGTAGAAATGAAGAAGCAGATTGAGGAGTTGATGGATAAATAATTTATCAGACCCAGTTCGTCACCATGGGGAGCGCCGGTTCTGTTTGTCAAGAAGAAGGACGGAAGTTACCGGATGTGTGTGGATTACCGAGCGCTAAATGAGGTCACTATAAAGAACAAGTATCCGCTACCCAGGATCGATGATCTGTTTGACCAGTTGAGAGGAGCCGGAGTTTTCTCCAAGATTGACCTGCGATCGGGATATCACCAGCTGAAGATTCGACCGGAGGATGTGCCGAAGACCGCATTTTCGTCAAGATATGGACACTACGAGTTTACAATTATGTCCTTTGGTTTGACGAATGCACCTGCATACTTCATGAACATGATGAATAAGGTTTTCATGGAGTACCTGGATAAGTTCGTTGTGGTATTTATAGATGACATTCTAGTCTACTCCAAGACGAGAGAAGAGCATGTAGAACATCTGAGGCTAGTTTTGGAGAAGTTAAGAGAACAACAACTTTTCGTTAAGTTTAGTAAGTGTAATTTCTGGAAGAACAAGGTGGAATTTCTTGGACATATGATGACCGCCGAAGGAGTCGCAGTTGACCCAAGCAAGGTGGAAGCAGTGTTGCATTGGGAGCCACCCAAGACGGTGACTCAGATCCGCAGTTTCCTTGGAATGGCCGGTTATTACCGCCGATTCATTGAAGGATTCTCAACAATCGCGAGACCTCTTACGCAATTGTTGAAAAAGGAGAAGAAGTTTGCATAGACGCCGGAATGCGAGCGGAGTTTTCAGGAGCTGAAGAAACATTTGACAACAGCACCAGTGTTAGTGTTACCCGATATAAGCCAAAGCTTTGATATATACTGTGATGCATCGCGTCAAGGACTAGGATGCGTGCTAATGCACACGTAAAGGTAAATCGATATGCATCAAGGCAGTTGAGGCCGCATGAAGAGAACTATCCGACGCGTGACCTAGAATTAGCAGCCATAGTGCATACCTTGAAGTTATGGCGACACTATCTGATAGGAAACAGATGTGAGGTGTACACAAACCATAAGAGTCTTAAGTATATTTTCACCCAATCGGAATTGAATATGAGGCAGAGAAGGTGGTTGGAACTAATTAAGGATTATAATCTGGGGATTCACTATCACCCAGGGAAGGTCAATGTGGTGGCTGATGCCTTAAGTTGGAAGAGCCACGCTGCAAACATGTTGGTGGAAGAAAGTCAAGTTGAGTTATGCAAGGAAATTTCAGAAGATGAAGTTGGAAGTTGTACCTAAAGGATTTTTAGCTGCTTTAGAGGTGAAGTCTACCTTGGAGGAGCAGATTCGTGAAGGCCAGAAGGATGATGTCAAGATTTAGAGGATTAAGTCCAAGATGGAGGAAGGCAAGGCGAAAGATTTCAAGCTGGACGAGCAAGGTACATTGTGGATCAAGAATCGCATCTGCATACCGCACAAGAAGGAGTTGAAACAGCTGATTCTGGAAGAAGCCCATGACTCCAAGTATTCCATTCATCCGGTAAGTGCCAAGATGTATCAAGATTTGAAGGAGAGATTTTGGTGGTCGAGCATGAAGCGTGAAGTTGCTGAGCATGTCGCAGCGACATATGCCAAAGAGTCAAAGCAATGCATCGAGGCCTGGCAGATTGTTGCAACCAGAAGATACCCGTGGAAATGGGAGGAGATCGAATGGACTTCATCACCGTTTACCTAGGACTCGTAAAGGGTATGACTCCATATGGGTTATAGTGGACCGTTTGACGAAGGTCGCTCATTGCATACCAGTAAAGACTACTTACTCAGGAGACCGCTTAGCAGATCTGTATATGTCAAGAATTGTATGTCTACATGGAGTTTCAAAGAAAATCGTATCGGACAGAGGCACCCAGTTTACCTCAAGGTTTTGGGATAAGTTGCATGAGGCCCTAGGGACCCGTCTGAACTTTAGTACAACTTATCACCGCAGACGGATGGACAAACAGAAATGGGTTAACCAGATTCTGGAGGACATGTTGAGAGCATGTGCATTGGCTTATACGACCTCGTGAGATAAGTGATTGTCGTACGCCGAGTTCAGCTACAACAATAGCTACTAGGCAAGTTTGCAGATGTCGCCTTTTGAAGCGCTATATGGGAGATCATGTAGGACACCGTTGAATTGGAATGAGACTGGAGAACGTCATATGTTTGGGCTGGATATTCTTCGAGAAGCTGAAGAACAGATAACCATTATCAGGGAAAGGTTGAAGATTGCACAATCGAGACAGAAAAGTTACGCCGATAATCGCCGCAGAGAGTTGAGCTTTGAGTCAGAAGATTTTGTGTATCTCAGGGTTACCCCACTCAAAGGAGTTAAGAGGTTCCACACCAAAGGGAAGCTAGCGCCAAGATATGTTGGCACTTTCAAGATCTTAAGTCGTAGAGGTGAAGTTGCGTACCAGCTAGAGTTACCGTAGTCTCTAGCAGGAGTGCATGATGTGTTCCATATGTCACAACTAAAGAAGTGTCTCCGTGTGCCAGAAGAGCAGATGCCGTTAGAGTCGGTCGAGCTGCAGGAAGATTTGACCTACAAAGAATACCCGGTGAAGATCTTGGACACGATGGATCGAGAAACGAGAAATAAGTCGACCCTCTTTTGTATAGTTCAGTGGAGTAACCATTCCGAGAGCGAAGCAACCTGGGAGCGCGAAGAGGATTTGAAGAAAGAATTCCCAAACCTATTCCTTAGTTAGCCCTGAATCTTGGGGTCGAGATTCCGTTAAGGGGGGAGGTTTGTAACACCCCAATTTTTGCTTTTCTTGCATTTAAGTGGTATTTCGAATTTTTGAGAATTTATGGAATTTATTTGGATTTAGCTATTTACTTAATTAACTAAATAATAGAAAAGTAAAAATAAAGTTTTGTTGCAAATATTTTATTTGAGTCCCAAATATCCTAAAATATTTTTGAGAATTTTTCCGATATTTTTAATGCCCCAAATGAGTTATTCTATTTTCTGGAATTATTTTTATTCGAAAAAGAATTGAAAAACGGTGAACAGTGTTGGGCCAAACACTGTGCAGCCCATTTCAGAAAAAACCTAGCGCCGTCGCCATGTGATCCGGATCCAAGGGCTCGCATCAAGCCGCGTCGCCACGTGCGTCACACCGTTGGATCTAGTTGGATCGGACGGACACCGTCGTGCCACGTCGCCTCTCCAAGTTGCCGCCGAACTCCGCCGCCGCCACAGACTCCTCCGCGAATTTTGCAACGGCACGGACGCCTAGAGCCGCTATTTAATGCGCCGTCACCTCTCCTGTGTTCCTCGGTTTGTGCTGCATCCAGCCGTACACTTCACGTTGTCCGAGCCACCGCCGCTTCGCCGCACGACCTCGCCGAAGCCAGCCGAGCCTTCCGCCGCCGTTTTTGCGTTGTTCCGTCGCCGCCGGTCATCCTCCGCTGCTGCCGTTGGTCCCTTCGGACTCTTCGTGTGGAGCCGCGTCGGGGAAGCCACTTCATCACGCCGGAGGAGCACGGGAACGCCGTCGCCACGTCTTCTTCTTCGCTCGGTGAAGCCTCGCCGCCGCCATCTTCGCCGAGCCCGAGCTCCATCCACCGTCCGATCATCGCCAACGCGTTTGGATCACACCATGTCGCCTTGAAACAAGAAACCCCATCTCTAAACCTCACCGTTAGATTAAGAATTAAGGGTTGGATTAGACCTAGGCTAGATTTGTTTCGCATCAGAGGATCTAGATCGGATGAGTTAGATCGAATCGCATACTGTGGAGGTAGATCTGTTCTTAGCCGTTGGATTGGATTTGTGTGGTTAAGATTGAATCGGTTATTCGCAGTTAGGTTGAATTAGGACCCTTAGATTTTAATCGGAGGGTTTTAGTGCTGCCATGTAGCTAAGCTGCCGCCGCCGTCCGATACGGGCCGGTTGGTCCCCGAGGGTAGCCGTAGCGCCACGCGTCGTGTCCGCAGTACGTCTGAGCCAAATCGGGAGGGATAATCCGAGCCGTTCATTTTGAATCGAACGGCTGTGATCGCGTCATGCTTGGTGAATAGGATCGCGCCGCTGCGGTCACCGAGGGATCCGATCGCCACGTGATCTCGGCCGTCCGCTTAAACGGGACGGGCCCGATTGAGTCTCGTGTGCACGAATCTCAAAGCACCGGCCAAGATCAGGCGCTGCGTGATGTCATCAATGACATCATGCCGACGTCCATCGTGGGTCCCACTGTCGCTGGGTTGACCGAAGTCGCGGCCGACGCTATAATTAGATTTTCCTTTATAAAAATAATTGTAGAAATTATTTTCGTCTTGGCGACAGAGAGGCCATGATGACGCTATATTTCCGAATTTCCGTATAAAAATAAATATGGAAAATCGATTTATTCTTTTTAATTTATTTACAAACTTCAATTGGCTATAACTTTTGCGCTTTTAACTCCGATTTGAGTGATTCTAATTTCTATAAATTTGTAAAATAAAGCTCCTTCGCTTATGAATTTTATTTGAATTTTAGACTGAGTTGCTCCTGCTTTATTTATTTATTGCTATTTATTTACGCTATGCGTAGACGCCGAGGTGCCCAAAGGTTTGAAGGCGAAGTCTTGACCCAGGAGCCAGCTCAAGAACCAGAACCAGTACTTTTCAAAGGCAAGTTGTGTTTGATCATGTTGAACCTATCATAGCAAATTATTTTGTTTTAAATTATTGCATGCTAATTTAATAGAGTTGGTTTTGAATAAATTCTGGGATTAGTTAAATGCCTAGTTGCTGTATGCCACCTTGTCGTATATAATTGTAGGACATGAATCATTTGTCAGCCTAGGTTGTGGACTAATAGTTGGACATAAATAATTTGCCAACATGGGTTGAGTAGACCATAAGTAATATGCTTAGCCCTGCCACGTAGATATTTCATGATTTTGAAATATCAAAGTTAACATTGACTTAATGAGATATGGAACGAGTTTTGTAAATGAGACATGTGTTATTGAGTTGATGATGGCACGTGGTGCAATGGTAAAGAACTGGGGTGGGAAAAAGATTTAGACTGGGGCAAGTGGTAAGATTGTTTCTAGTGGGCCAAGAGTGGCAACTGGGCGGTCGTCTTTGGTTTTTGTTGGTTTTGGATATTTGAGATCACACTTGGTTAGTCTTGCCTCGGTCAACAAGGACTTAACCTTGCAAGCCTTTGAACTGAGTCTTTCATACAACCACAAGTTCCTAATGGGACGGACCTAGCCGAGTAAACTGTGAAATCTATTATTTGAATCTTGTCATGGCGGTGTGGGGCCCGGAGGAGCGGGTGAGAACTCACATGGCGCAAGAGGGGGGCCCTGAGTGTGGTAACCAGTCCCTCCAGTGTTGAAACCTTAGCGGGCAGTACTGGGTTTAGACGGATCTTTGGAAAGGCTTTGTTACGGTTACTCGCCTTGGTGGCATTTGACTGTATCTTGTGGGTAAGTGTATAACCTTTGCAGAGTGTACAACCTATTCGAATAGCCGTGCTCACGGTATTGAGCATTGCTCGGTGATTACAATCAAGGGTTAGACTTTTATGAAAATAACATGTTTTTGGGAAATGCTTGGGATGGTATTGATGAACTTGGCTTAGGATGGAAAAAGATTTATGATTGAAATATTTGCGAAAGTTATTAACCTTACTATTGTTTTACTGCTTTGCAAACTACTACTGTTTATCTTGAACGCTGTACTTTAAATGAGCCCTAGCCTATCCTTTGTACCGAGCTATGCATGTAGAATACTAGAATTGCATTCTGTGCATGACTTGTTGAGTGCTCAAAGTACTCACCCTTGCAACAACACAACCTCAGTTGAAGAAGAAGCAACCCCGCCTGGAGGAGGAGTTTGAGGAGGAGCGAAGCGAACTAGGGAGCGAGCCCGGCCGATTGTTCGTGGTAGATTGGTTGGCGCCACGAGTTATTATTTCCGCCGCACTTGGTTATTTTAATAAGTCTTCGCTCTGAGGCATATTTTGTAACTCGACCATAAGGTCGATCAACTAGTTTGAGTATTCAATTAAAGTACTTAATATTTTGTTGGATATGTCTGTGATATGTACCGATGTTGAGGCTGTGTACACTAGCGTGATCTCGACTAGTGCTGAATACACGAGGGTCCGAATTGCACATTCGGTCCCGACAGCATGATCGCCCACCGCTCGGGGCACCACGCTGGCCGCCGCTCGCATGAAAGGTGGGCGTAATCACCCACTGCTAGCTGGGGCCACACGGCCGCCGTTCGGCGAGGAGGGCGTGATCGCCCACTTGCTCGCCGGGTCTTCGCCCGTAGGCGAGGCATGATCGCCACCGCCGCCCAGGCACCACGCTGGCCGCCGCCCGTGGCGGTATGCATCGCCCACCGCCGCCAGGCCACGGGCGAAGCAGAGCGCATCGCCACCGCTGTTGGGGGCTTCGCCCGTGAGGCAGGCATGATCGCCACCGCCGCCAGGCACCACGGCTTACCGCCCAATAGCAGGCATGATCGCCACCGCCGCCAGTCGCCATGCCGGGCCAGCCGCTTGGGCCTGCAACTTCTGCGGCGGAAAAGGTACCCCGGTGCAAAGTACATCGACACTGGGTATCCATGATGATCTCGGGTCTAAGGACCATATAGGCATACCACTCGAGACTATATACTGATGGCACTTTATAAGATAACAATCTCACAGCGTCTCGGAGTAGGTCTGTCCAACTACCCATGTTCTCCAACATATGTCCACATTATTGGTTCGATATCTCCATATCAATAGTATGCGAAACATTATCATCAACCAATCAATGTGCTGGTCAAATCACTACCGCTCCTCGTAGTGATATGGACCAGGGACTCGTTTAGAATAATGCCACTATAACGATGTGTTTCGCAACCAAGTCGCACTCGGTAAACAAAGTCATGACATTAATTCTTAGAACCGATAAGCAAAATTATCATAAGTGCATGAACAAAGATGTTTGTACAATCATCCGATAATTGACCTAAGGGCATATTCCCTACACCTCCGACGTTGCCAACGGTGAAATGACTGAAACCCATAAATAGCCGACACCTTATGATATGCATCATCTGATATACTGCTTCTAGCAGCATTTTTCCAAGGGCTAGCTGACTACGATCTACGAGCTGCTCTGCTAAGGTCTGATATACTTGGGTCGGTCCAAGAGACGCCCCGCAGAAAAGAAACCTGTCTAGCCAAAGGTTAAGGAAGGCAATGTGCTCCTCATCCGATACTGGCCCATTAACTTGATTGTTGTTGTTGATATACTTACTCCATCCTTCATCTTTGGATTTGATCAGCTTGAGTCTCGGTTTGGCACTGAAAGCTGACACTTGCTCCTCGTCGGGCCTTAAACAACACAACTGGGCCACATCTAGGGGAGTTAGGTTGATTGGACCGGTTCTAAATATAAAAACATTTAGAGTATCTGACCAGAAGTAACAAATCATGGCCACTAAGCGTTCATTGACCTCTGGATCGGCTAAAGATAGTGGGAGGCATTCAGCTATGCCCATCCTTTCCCAAACATCCCTCTTTTAATCTGCTACCCGATTATACCAGTTTCTCCACCCTCTTAATGCTGTCGAACAAACCCTAAAACTCTTGCTCCACCCCTCTATATTAAACCCATAAGCCGACAGGGGAAGACAGGGAATTTCTTGAGTTATGACCATGTCGGAGTCTAAATCTCCTACCAGACTTAGGTAGTACTCATCACTACTGTAAGGAATTGGAATAAGTACCTAGCTTGAGTCCATTAGCCGATTTGTGCAAAAGTCGATCGGGGTTGTAGGATGCAGGAGCACTGAAGAGCTTGAGAATAAGGGTGTACTTGAAAGCCGATGACAGAGGATCAGAGAGCTCGTGCACGTGAAAAATGACAAAGTGGGGGCCGTATATTTATAAGAGGGGTAAAAAGGTGAAACAGTGAGAAAGATTTTGAAGTAACACGTACAGCAAAACGCACAATACGCGTATCAATATTTTTACGGCACCATTAATTTGACGGTTACTGATGAAGATGTTACGACAAGCCGACATCACGAAAGCCGATGGTTAAGATTTTTGGAAGATAATAAGTTATCTCCCAAAAATGGGGAGCATATGTTTGCACCAAGATTTGGTAGGTGTGCTCAAAATTGTCAGGATAAAGTTAACGTATCATAGCCAACATCTGATATGGAAAGATATCCGAGGTCTTTGGTTATGATTAATATTTTAGAAAAATGTCATCCAGATTAAGGCTGATACGGATCATATTTTGTAGTATATTAGAAAAGGATACGATCTGCCTATAGGTATAAAAGATGGTCGTGGGCAAGCAAAAATAACACAATCCAATCAACACATACCACTTTTATTTTTCTATCGATTAGGAGTAGTCTCTATAATTTAGATTCTCTTTTGTAACTCAATTTGATCAAAAAAATTGTGCATCGCCGATTGTTGATCATCTTCTGTTAAGTCAATCAGATTTGATTTTCTCCGATCTTGTTGCGCATTGTCTTTTTAGAAAAGATCTACCTTTATCCTCTAATTATCCCTAATCGGCTAGTTAGACTTATCGTTACCCATGATTTGATCGGCTTTTAGCTGCTTAGATTTGAGTCGATCATTCCACGAGATCGGCTTTGAGCGTATTTTATTTTTTTCCTTACCGATTGTAGGATCAAATCGGTTGGCACGCCTTGAACTGCGGAACCCGGTGTTCGTTCGGTGTGCTGTTGCCGATAAACCCTACTTCAAGTTTTTGGTGCCAACAGTAATTTAATTACTAAAGAAATTGAGAAAAATTCTCGTGTTTTAAATAAGCTTACACGGTTAATTTTGAGCACAGAATGGGTACAAATTTCTGCATTTTATGCAAGCGAGAGTTAGGCAGAAAGTTGTGTTTGTGGCGGTGGATTAAAACTCATCACCGTAACTTCACGCGCACGGCGCCCGCGCGCCCTTTTTATCTTCCCTCCCACGTACGAACACACTCGGTGCTCCACTCTCCCTCGCCTCCGTTAGTACTCCCACCGGAAAGGAGAACCTGAGAAAGCCACCGCCTTCCACTGACCCCAACCCATGGGCCCGACGGGAGGCCGCGGCAATGGCCGCCGCTTCCTTCTCCTCGTCATCGTGCTCGTCGCTGGCACGGCCGACTTCGCGGCGGCGCAGCAGGGCTCGCCGTCGGGCCCTGGCCCAAACTACTTCGACCTCAAGATCAGCTCCAACACGTCGATGAAGATCGTGATCGGCGTTGTCATCATCGCCTTCTTCTTCCTCGGGTTCTTCTCGATTTACATCCGGCGGTGTGCCGGAGGCCCGCTAGGCGGGTCAGGGAACTACCCCGGCGCCGGCGGGCCGGGCGGGATCACGTTTGCCTCTGGCGCCGCGGGGTCGAGGAGGATGAGAGGGCTGAATCCGGCGGTTCTGGAGACGTTCCCGACCATGGCCTACGCCGACGTGAAGGTGCACAAGGCCGGCAAGGGCGCGCTTGAGTGCGCCGTGTGCCTCAGCGAGTTCGACGACGACGAGACGCTCCGCCTCCTGCCAAAGTGTTCCCACGCGTTCCACACGGACTGCATCGACGCGTGGCTCGCGTCGCACGTCACCTGCCCCGTCTGCCGCGCATACCTTGTCCCCGACGCCGAGGCGGCGATGGCTGTTAGTGCTATTGTGTCGACGACCACCGATCAGGATGTCCCTGCGCCAGAGCAGCCGGCGCAAGAAGCTGCCGCGGCGCCAGAGCAAGTGACAGTGGTCGTCGTTGATGCCGAGGAGGCAGAGGAAGAGAGGATTAGGAGGGAGGAGGCAGCCGAGCTGATGCGCATCGGCAGCTTGAAGCGCGCGCTGAGCAGCAAGTCGGGCCGGCGTCCGGCGCAGTTCCCGCGATCGCACACCACGGGGCACTCGCTCAACGGCGCTCCGATCGCCGCGGCCGGCGAGAGCGCTGAGAGGTTCACGCTGAGGCTGCCCGAGCACGTCCTCCGGGAGGTCGTCGCGTCGGGCAAGCTGCGGCGCATGACGAGCCTCCAAGCATTCCGGACGGGCGGAGACGGAAGCACGCGCCGCGGCTTCGGCGGCTTCGGCGGCGCCCGCGCCGCGAGGACCGTCCGGCTCGGCCAGTCCGGCCGGTGGCCCAACTTGTCGTTCTTGGCGCGCCCTTTCTCGGCGAGGCTGCCGGCGTGGGGGTCGGTGCGCCGTGGCGAGGCCGATGAGCCGGGCAAGGGCGCGAAAGTTGCCGGCGACGACAAGGCCGCGGAGGAGCAGTGCGACGTTGGGGCCTGCCCACTTTCACTTGGAGGCCGTGTTTGACGTCGCTTTTTGACGTGCTGAAAGTACACTAAAATTAAGAACGTGTGCCCTTGTCGTCGCCGTTAATCCTCGTTTCGGCGGCAAATTTAGTGTGTGTCTACAACTGTACATAGACTTAATAGTTGGTTAAAAAGGGATTCCCCGTTTATTTGGCTCTTTTATAATTAGCGCGGTAAATAATTTTACGGACAAGCTTTGGCATATATATTTCTGCATTTTCTTTTGTTCACAGCTCCTAATTAAGAGACACTGCGTGGAATGAGTAACGGATGTCCCGGTCCCTTGCTCGTCACCTTAAAATCATCTTTGTAGATAATGTAGTTATTTTTTTCAGAACAAACAAAAGCTTTACAAGTCATTGCACTAAGAACAGAGAAGAAGAAAAAGATGGCCGATGAGCTGGTGGTGGAAGTGAGGATGTTCCTTTTCACTCAGCTAGGTTCAATCTCTAGGATAGACGTCTTAAATATGTTCAGTGATAAAAGATGTGCATGCTGAGTGAGATTATGGAGCCTGCTCTAAAATTCTAGCATGTGCAGTGGAGGTGCACGTACGGGTGCGCATGAGTCTGCCGCTACAGGACCGAAGCAAAAGAGAAAAACAACTAAAGCTAAAAATAACTAACCACGGAGACTGAAATAGGCAACAAATTTATAGTAGTACTGACTTGACATTTGACAACTACTATATAGTTTTCCAACTGAGCAGGTTAACAAACCGGTTAAATGCAAGCAAGGAGTTATTACAGTTTATCACACTCACACAGCTCACCTATTGACCTATCCTTTACAAGTCGTCGTACATTTCACTTTCAGGTTTGCCCATCAAACGCCTCTCAATAATGGTATTAGGAATCCGGCGTTTCGATATGACGTGACTGAAAAATCCGCATGTATCCTGAGTCCCTGATGAATGGTTCAGTCAGTGAGTCCGCTAACCGACGCCAAAATTCGCGGCCAGTTAAACGAAGCCCGTTTACCGTAGACCAAATTCAATTTGGCTGTTCATTCTTCTTAATCTAATAGAGCAGATTAGTGGTGTTTATTTATACTTCCATTGGTGAAATACCCTTCATAAATCAATGGCTAGAACTGATTTTTACTATCCATCATATACTAATAGTATAATGCACCGTAAAATTTCTCTTAACCGATGGACGGCTAGTTTGCAATTAGTTAACATGTAAACGTATACAATCTATCTATTATTAAAGCAAAGTCAAAAAAAAGTGTAAAGATTAAACCATCACTACTAGAAAAATACACATCAGTAGCAGTTCGTAACTGCCATCAGTGACGGTTTTTAAACCGCCACTAATATAGTGCCACTGATAATCGAGAATTATCAGTGACGATTTTCGAATCGTCACTGATAATATTATCAGTGGTGGTTTTTGGCTAAAACCGTCACTGATAATAGAATCTAGAAAAATACGCAGCGATGGAATTAAAAAAAGGTCGTTTAGGGTCTCAAAACGGCCTCCAAAATTTTGAATTGTTTTGTCGTTTTTTTTAATTATTACAAATAGAATATTAGTTCCAATTATTTTAAATGTAATATTATTTAATTTTAATTCTTTCAAATTAGAAGGCAAAAGAGGTAATTAGAAATATTTAAATTTTTCTATTTTTTTATTATTTGTGGCGGTTTTAAATTAAAACTGCCGTAGGTAATATTATCAGTGGCGGTTTTAGTCAAAAACCGCCACAGATACTCACATTATCAGTGGCGGTTTTTGGCTAAAACCGCCAAAGATACTCACATTATCAGTGACAGTTTTAGTCAAAAACCGCCATAGATACTCATATTATCAGTGGCGGTTTTTGGCTAAAACCGTCACGGATGTATTTGCGGTAGTTCTAAAGAAAAACCGCCACTGATAATGCATTATTTGTAACGGTTCTAAATAAAAACCGTTACAAATAGTCTTTTCACTATTTTTTTTAAAAAACCGCCACTGATAATACTATTTGTGATAGTTTCAAAAAACCGCCACAAATAAAGTGTTATCTATGTGCTATTTGTAGTAGTGCATGTCAGGAATATAAAGAGGTACAAACAAATACAACTCTATTTTGCCATATTAGATATCGAATACAAAGAGTTCGATTCAAATCAAATTTAAGGACACGTTGAAGACAATGATATACATTTATACGTATTGCATATGGCCACCACCGTTGACATAGTTGGGGTTAAGTTTGTGTCGACGATTCGGGAACCGGTTCCCCGCCGAGCTTACTTGTTGAATGAGGGATCAACCTAAGGCCCCTTTCCCGCGAGGGGTATAGCTTCCGAGGTCCTATCGAGCTACAAAACACAAGGCAGCAAGGCAGTTGCAACGAGCAGGGAGATTGTTTTTTTGCCTAGTTCGGGCCTCTCGTTCAGGAGATAACAACCCTACGTCCAGTGGTTGAACTGATATGTGAAGGTGGTTTACAACGTGCTATGCTCTGCATATATGTGTGAAAAGTAGATAGAGTCGAACCCCCAACCCTTCGCGGGAGGAGGTATTTATAGGAGGTTCTGAGCGACAAAGTAGTTATTTAGGGGCGCCGCCATTGCTAGACGTGTCTTGAGTTGTTGCGCGCCACCCGCCAGCACCACGCGACGGGTGCAGGGCGTGGGTGTGGGTGCGCAGACCACGAGTGGTCACAAGATTAATGCCACGCTTCTTCGCAGACCGTGCGGCTTTTGGGTGAACCGAGGTATCTTGATGGGCCACGCCGTCGTCGGCCGCAGACCTCGGCGTGATTGCTCGGGGGCTCGGCGAAGGTCGGAGTGGCGAGGTCGATCGCCGGGACGTGTCCCGAGTAAGGGCATGCTCGGAGACCACCGAAGCTCGATGGTCGTCATGCGAATCTCCAATCCCGGCGCTTATCCCCGAGGTCAAGGGGGAGGTGCTCACCGAGGACTCCGCCTTAAGCCTCCATACGCCTGTCAAAGGATTGGAGCCTTGCGGTGAAGATCTACCGAGACTCCCGAGGATCCCCGCTCGAAGACGGGAATCCCGCGGCGAAAGACTACCGCAACATTCGAGCGACCTTGCTCGGGGATGGAAAGCTCGCGGCGAAAAAAAACTATCACAAAGATCCGAGCGGCCTTTAGAACGAAGGTCTTCTTGCGAAAAAATCGCCGCAAAGATCCGAGCGGATTTTGCCCGGAATGGAGGTCTTATGGCGAAAAAAATCGCGCAAAGATCCGAGCAACCTTTGCTCGGCGCGATTTGCCCAAGGGTCAACCGGCAATACTTTGAAAGCTTAAGGGAAGCCACGACGGTTCCTTCTCAGCGAAGCTTTGCTGGTACGATTCTAAAAGTTTTTGGAAACCGCACCACTATAGGATAGTTTTGAAAACCGAACCACCACGCGTGCCGCCTTGCCGCCTTGGCCCCTCCGCCCATAAATGCCGGGGAACAATTTTTGAGCTTTTCTCCCCATATTCGCCCTTGAACCCGTAAAGGCAGTACTGCTCCCAAACTTCTTCGTCTTTGCCGCCCCTCCCATCGCGATTCTCCTCATGGCGGTTTAAGCAAGCAAGACCACCGCAGAGAGGCTTCGGGTGCTCCAGGATTTCGGCTACCTTGATCCGTACTCCTAGCGGGTCCCCGAAGGCGAATCGGCCCCGGCGTCGCACGACGATGAGATAGTCTCGTGCGAGCTATACATCGATCAGCGGGCTTCAATGCCCGAGAGTGAGTTCGTGGAATCCGTGATTGTATTATGAAAAGTAGATCACGATCCAACCCCAACTCCATCTTGATCCCCGACCATTTTCGCCCATCTTTGTGAGGCCTTCGTGGGCGCCATTCCCACACCGGACCTTTTCTTCCATTTCTATTCTTTGTTCCAAGACCGTGCAATGCTCTCGCGACGGTGCTCAGATTACCGAGGCCCCAATGCCGTGATGAGTACCCTTCTTCAACCTCAAGGACTCATCATGGGTGGCTGATTTGGTTCTACTCGGAAGGCGGAAGGAGCCGCAAGAGTTATCTTGAGGGGACGGCACCAGTCCGAGACGCCCCCCGCCATCGGCGCGAGGAGGAGGGCCACGATCGATCGCTGAGCTCACGAACATGGGCTGACTGGTCGAGACATCGTCCGCGGCCTCCTCAAGAACAGGGTGTCCCCTCTAAGGAAGAGGGAGCACCCCTTCTACGAGATCACCGGGTGGGACGTCATCACCCGCGAGGGCTCCTCTGGTAAGCTTCGCGACCTTGGAGACTCTTTGCTCTGCTTCCGCCGCTTGGGTCCGTGCTGATTGTGCTTGCTGACTGACGATAGTGCCGGGCTTCGACTGGCTGGAAAAGAGGGTCGGAGAGATGTCGGCACCCCCAAGGGCAAAGAGCTCGAGCGCAACCGGCAAGTCCCGAAAAACGAGTTCGAGCGGGGCGACGTGGTAAGTTGCTTCATAGTTTATGCTCGGGGGGAAGCATCCCGAGCCTTTCTGACGCTTCCTTAATGCATTGCTGCAGGAGAAGACCGCCCTGGACTTGGCGGTGGCCGCGCTTCGCCCCTAGCAGCGGCAAGGGAGTGCTTATCCCAGCCCCCCGGACCAAGGGCACGAGGGGTAAGAGGAGCGCCCCGCCACCGGCGACCACCCGGTCGTCGAAGAGGCAGGCGGCTGCGTCCAAGGATCCGCCGGCGCCCCATAAGGAGTACGCCGATCGGAAGGAGGAGGTAAGCCGCCTGAGGCTCTGGCTGAAGAACTATAGTCTGAGGGTTCAAGTGGAACAGATCGAGGCGGAGGGAAGACTGATCGAAGGGATGGTGCAGGCCGAGCGGGAGGCACTGAAGAGAGAGCTCGCCGATTTAAGGGCCGAGGTCGAGCAAGCTAAGAAAGCCCGGGCCCTCGCAATCACTGACCAGGACGCGCAGCCCCTCGCGACAGATCGCGGAGGTTCGGAGAGGGCACTGGTGGAAGTCGACATGGAGGAGGTCGACCCTCGCCTGGCGAGGATCACCCATGCCGCAGAGAAGAAAGCCGAGATGGTGGTCGCGGCGGCGGTGAACCCATCCGGAGGTGGCGATGAAGGCCTGGCCGAAGGTGAGTCTTGGGCCTTGTGTGCCTCAGTTTCGTGCGTTCTTTACCCGAGCTAGCCCCACTCATCTGACGTGGGCAACACAGCTCGTAGGTCTTCTCCGAACTTCCGCAAAATGTTTGACGAGATCCTCGATCGTGTCGTAGAGAGGGGGATCGCCCTCGCCAACGACATTGTAATGGCAGAAGGCGTGGCGGTGGTGGACGCCCTCGTCGCCGACGACCAAGGCGGGGTGGATCCCGCCGCCCCGAAGGAAATGCCTCCCCGGGATGAGCTTCTCGCTCTCCCCGGCACGGAGGGCGCACGAGGAAAGGAGGGGGTTGATCTCGAGGCCTTGGGCGGAAAGACTGCCCAGGAAGGCTCGAAACCCCCGGGCGAACCGCCTGCCCGGGACGAAGGCGCGAAGCCCCCGAGCAAATAGCATGCTCGGGATGAGACGGCGCCTGCCCCGAGCGGATCGCATGCTCGGGGTGATCCACTGCTGCCACCGAGCGAACAACATGCCCCGGTGAGCAGTGAGAAGACCCTGAGCAAACTGGTTGCTCAAGAGGGGAGCGTAGTGCCCCAGGGCGAACTTCGTGCCCAGGGGGATGATTCAGCGTCTTCAATCAACCCGCCTTCCTGGAAGGACTCGAGGGAAGCCCCCAACCCCCTGCGGAAGCTTGAAGATCTTCGGGGGCATGAGGTCGCCGAGCGCTTCCGGGAAGTTGTCAGCACGGGCTTCAGTTTGGTGAGAATGCTTCTTTTTATCGCTGTAGTAGTTTCATCTTTTCGAGTTTTAAGGGCGGCGCCTGAGTTTCTCCCGTCTGAAGCTTCTTCAGAAGACCCTGGAGGAGTTTGACGCGGCGATGACCGCTCTCGAGGACGAGTCGGATCGCCGAGGAACACGAGGCACGGATAATAAGCTCGAGCAGCGTGGCGACCTCAATGCCCGGACACCTCGCCGTGCATAGGTGCCGCCAAAGTGAGGCGACGCCCAGCATATAAGGAGAAAAGTCTTGGCCTCGAGCAAGAGCTTGAGCAAGAAAAGCTGCGCTCCCACCAGGCCAAGGACGATGCCACCGGGGCCAAGGAGAAGGTCCTTGCGCTCGAGGAGAAGCTCGAGAAGCAGAGGCTGAACTCCTGCCAAGCGGAGAAGGATCTTGCCGTGGGCCGGTCGAGAGTTCTTGAGCTTGAATCGAAGGTGGTAGACCTAGAGCGGGCAGCGCGAGCGGCCGCCGACCTTGCCACCCAAGGCAACGAAGAGCTAGAGCAACTTCGCGGGGAGGCCCGTGAGGGTCGCGAAGCTCGGCGGAAGGTGCTCGACCTCGAGGCCAAGATTGATGATCTGCGGCAGAAGCTTAGCCGCGGCGCTTAGGGCGCTTTTTTTTCTGCTTTCGATGTTTCTGGTTGACTCTTGACTATGTTGTCGGAGCATGTAACTTTTTCTTGCTTAAGGGTTGCGCCTGGTGCAATGCTCCTTTTGCTCTTGTTTGGCTTTTCCCTGTAAATAATGACCATGAGGCAAACAGCGAAAAATAAGTCGATCGCGGGTTAGAACGAAACATGGGTGACACAAGCCCAAAATGCATGAAGGACGACCTTACAAAGGTAACATGCCCTTAAGAAAGAAGCAACGTTACGCTTGGCAAGATAGAACGAGGCACTCGGCCGTGATTTTTTGAAATGATGCTAGCGTGGCAACTCGCTCACCCCAAGCCCCCGCTGCGAATGAAGGTCGTGCACCTATGTTGCGAGCACGGGCTCGTTCGCAAGAGAGTTGAGAAAGAACGCGCCCCCCCAACCAAGGCACCAGTTTTTTCGAGGAGCGAATGTGGTTTTGGTTTGGGGGGAAGAACGAGCAAGGCCTGGACTTCCTTAATGCTTAGGACGCATCCCCCTGAGTTGCAAGTATGGTCGTAGGCGAGTAAAGACGCACGGTTGCCCGACAGGGTGCGTGACGACCAAACACACGTGTGCCAGAGTAAATCTCCGGACCAACCAAGGGGTTGTCTGTATGCGACTTGTGTCGCGGCAAATAAGAGCTACCGCGACCAAGGTCGGCTTATTGAGACCGGAGCCCTGTGGCGAGATTTTAGTGTCGGGGTGTTGGTCGTAGCACTTGTGCGATCGCTGCGCGTCGCCACTGAACTTAGAGTAGGAAGAATTTGCGGCGACTAATTGCGCCAACGCACTTGTCTCGTTACCAAGATCGTGAAACAAAAGAAGAGTGTGCCCTTGCGCGAGGCTGGTCGGCTTTTACCAAAAGCGGTGACCTTATATATATTTTCACAGCATCTTGGGGATGTCGGGACCCGAATTTGCAAATCCGACCCTCGTGTATTCAGACTAGTCCAGATCACGCTTAGTGCACACAGCCTCAACATTGGTACATATCACACCATAACCAACGCAATAATAAGTACTTTAATTAAATACTCAACTAGTTGGTAGACCTTATGGTCAAGTTACAAAGATACGAATACACGCAGGCTTAAAACTTATTAAAATATTCAAATGCAATGAAATAAACTCGTGGCGCCAACCAATTTGCCACAGTAACCGATCGGGCTCGCTCCCTAGTTCGCTCGGCTCCCCGATACTCCTCCTCCTGAAAGGGGGTTGCTTCTTCTTCAACTGAAGTTGTGTTGTTGTGGGTGAGTACTTTGAGCACTCAAAGAAGTCATGCATGTAATGCAATTCTAATATTCTACATGCATGGCTTAGTACAAAGGATAGGCTATGGTTCATGAGCGAGACAAAGATTCAAGATAAACAGAATAGATTGCAAAGCAAGAAAAAAGAGTAAGAATAATAGCTTTCACAAACATTTCAATCGTAAATCCTTTTTCCATCCTAAGTCAAGTTCATCATCACCAACCCAAGCATTTTTCCATCAACAATTCATTTTTATGAAAATCTAACCCTTGACCGTAATCACCGAGCGATGCTCAATACCGTGAGCACGGCTATTCAATAGGTTGTACACTCTGCAGAGGTTATACACTTTACCCACAAGATACAGTCAAATACCACCAAGGCAAATAACCGTAACGAAGCCTTTCCAAAGTTCCATCTAAACCCAGTACTGCCCGCTAAGGTTTCAACACTGGAGGGACTGGTTACCACACCCAGGGCCCCCCTCTTGCGCCATGTGAGTTCTCATTCCGCTTCTCGGGCCTCACACCACCACGACAGTATTCAAAGAATAGATTTCCGGTTTACTCACTAAGCCCGTCCCATTACTTGAGCTTGTGGTCAGTATGAGAGACTCAGTTCAAATGCTCGCAAGGTTAAGTCCTTAGTTGACCGAGGCAAGACTAACCAAGTGTGATCTCAATTATCCAAAACCAATAAAACCAATACGACCGCCCAGCTTGCCACTCTTGGCCCACGTAAACAATCTTGCCATTTGCCCCAGTCTAAATCATTTTCCCACCCGGTTCTTTACCATTGCACCACGTGCCATCATCAACTCAATAACACATGTCTCATTCACAAAGCATGTTCAATATCTCATTAAGTCAAGATTCACTTTGGTATTCCAAAATCATGAAATGTCCACGTATGGCAGGGCTAAGCATACTACTTGGTCTACTCAACCCATGTTGGCAAATTATAAAAGTCCAACTATTAATCCATATCCTAGGGTGACAAAAGATTCATGGCCTACAATTATATATGACAAGGTGGCATACAAACAACTTAGGCATTTAACTAATCCCAAAACTTATTCAAAATCATTTCTATCAAATTAGCATGCAATAGTTTAAATCAAAATAATTTGCTCTAATAGGTCCAACATGATCAAACACAACTTGCCTTCAAAAGTGCTGGTTACGGTTCTGAACTTGCTCTCGGTCGAACTTCTCCTCGAAACCTTCGGGCACTTCAACGCTTCACGCCAGAACGTAAATAAATAGCAATAAATAAATAAAACAGAGAGCAACTCAAACCTAAAATTCAAATAAAATTCATAAACAGAAAGAGCTTGATTTTACAAATTTATAGAAATTGGAATCACTCAAATCGGAGTTAAAACGCAAAAGTTATAAGCATTTGAAGTTTCAAAATACATTTAAAATCAATAAACCGAATTAAATAAATATTTTCTTTTTCGAAAATTAATTATTGCGTCATCTGTGACACGTTCCACCAGAGAGTGACACGTGGCTTCTTGCCGACGCCACCGACCGGCTCCGCGATGACGCCAAGATGACGTCATCGGACGCCGCCGACGATTTCGGCTTATCTCGCCGACAAGTGGGTCCCACCGTGACGCGTGGCGGTGACGTCCTACGCCGCGACGGCGTGGCGGCCGACGAGTGGGCCCGTCTTTGTCGGCGTCTCATCCGTGACAAAGACACAAAGGCGATCGACATGTGGGTCCCACGCGTCAGTGACACGGTGAACAGTGCATGGTGCGGTGCGATTCGAGCCGTAGGATCTAGATCTAACGGATGAGGTTTGAAGATGAAGTTTACTGTGCAAGGGCGACGTGGCGGAATCCGGGTCGTCGATTGGAGATCGGACGGTCGACGGAGTTTCGGGACGGCGATGAAAGTCTTGGCGGCTGCTTGACCGAAAGACGGAGACGACGACGCGCTGCGCGGCGTTCCGTGGTCCTCCATGACGAAGCGGTGATGCTCCCGACGCAGCGCGACGAGGTGAGTTCGGGTGGCACGGCGACGGCAGAGAGTGACCGGCGGCAATGAACGGCGCGAAGAACTTCGGCGGTGGCTCTAAGAACTTCGGCGAGCTTCGTGGCGAGGCGCGGCGCGCGTCTCGGCGGCGTGAAGTGTACTGGACGGTGCGGCGCGAGGTGAGGATCACGACACGGGTGGCGGCGAATAAATAGCCCCCGACGTCCGGAAAAGCGCGGAGACCGAGGCCCACGGCGGCGGCGGAATCCGGTGGATTCGGATTGGGTGACGTGGCGCAACATAGCCGTCGGATGAAGATCGAACAATGGGGCGTTAGGGTTTTTCCGAGCGGCCGCACAAGATTTGCCCAAGATCTGTTCATCGATTTTTAATCCTTTTCCGATTAAAAATAATTCGAAAATCAAATAATTTATTTGGGGCTTTAAAAATACTAGAAAAATTCTGGAAAAATTCCCAAAAATATTTTAAGACATTTGTGACTCAAATAAAATATTTTCAGCAAAATTTTATTTTAACTTTTCTATTATTTAATTAATTTGGTAAATGGCTTAATTCAAAATAAATTCAAATAATTCCAAATAAATCCAAATAAATTCCAGAAATTCCCAAAAATTCAAAATACCATTTAAATGCAAGAAAAGCAAAAATTGGGGTGTTACAAACCTCCCCCCCTTAACGGAATCTCGACCCCGAGATTCAGGGCTGACTAAGGAATAGGTTGGGGAATTCCTTCTTCAGGTCTTCTTCACGCCCAAAGTTGCTTCGCTCTCTAATGGTTACTCCAATCGAACTCGCAGAAGCGGGTCGATTTATTTCTCGCTTCTCGTCCATCGATCCAAGATCTTTCTGGGTACTCTTTATAGGTCAAATCCTCCTGCTGAATCGACCACTCTAACTTCAAGATCCGCTCTTCCGCACTCGGAGACATTTCTTTAATTGTGACACATGGAACACATCATGCACTCTGCTAATGATTGCAGTAACTCCTAAGCGACACGCTACTTCACCTCTCGACTTAGATCTTGAACAGGCCAACATATCTTGGCGCTAACTTCCCTTTAGTGTGAAACCTCTTAACTCCTTTAAGTGGGGTAACTCGAGATACACAAAATCTTCAGCTCAAAGCTCAAATCCTCGCGGCGATTATCAAGATAACTCTTACGTCTTGATTGTGCAATTTTCAACCTTTCACGATCATGGCTATCCGCTTCTTCACTTCTCAAGAATATCCGCCCAAACATATTACGTTCTCCCGTCTCATTCCAGTTCAACGGCGTTCGACCAGGGTCTTCCATATAGTGCTTCAAATGGCGACATCTGCAAACTTGCTCGGTAGTGTTGTTATATTTGAACTTCGACATCGGCAAACACTTATCCCACGAAGTTGTATAAGCCAATGCACATGCCCTCAACATGTCCTCCAGTATCTGATTAACTCTTTCCGTTTGCCCATCTGTCTGTGGGTGATATGCGGTGCTGAAGTTCAGGCGGGTCCCTAGGGCCTCATGCAACTTATCCCAAAATCTTGAGGTAAACTGGGTACCTCGGTCCGACACAATCTTCTTCGGAACTCCATGTAGACATACAATTCTTGACATATATACATCTGCTAAGCGGTCCCCCGAATAGGTAGTCTTCACCGGTATGAAGTGGGCAACCTTTGTCAAACGGTCCACTATAACCCATATAGAGTCATACCCTGTCTGGGTCCTCGGTAAACCGGTAATGAAGTCCATTCCGATTTCCTCCCATTTCCACTCAGGTATCTTCGGTGGTTGTCAGAGTAACCTCGCCGCCTTTGATGCATTGCTTTGACTCTTTGGCATATGTCGCACAACGCAACATGCTCTGCAACTTCACGCTTCATGCTTGGCCACCAAAATCTTTCCTTCAGGTCTTGGTACATCTTAGCGCTTCCGGATGAATCGAGTACTTGGAGTCATGAGCTTCTTCCAGAATCAGCTGTTTCAGTTTCTTCTTGTGCGGTACGCAAATGCGCTTCTTGATCCACAATGTACCTTGCTCATCCAGCTTGAAATCCTTCGCCTTGCCTTCCTCCATTTTAGACTTAATCCTCTGAATCTTGACATCGTCTTTCTGTCCTTCACGAATCTGATCTTCCGAGTAGGCTTCACTTCTAGAGCGGCTATAAATCCTTTAGGCACAACATCCAAATTTCACCACCAAATTCCTTGCATAACTCAACTGGTTTTCTCCACCAACATGCTCCATGAATGGCTTTTTCGACTTAAAGCATCGCCACCACATTGGCTTTCCGGGTGATAATGAATCCTCAGATTGTAATCCTTAATTAGTTCCAACCACCTCCTCTCGCCTCATGTTCAGTCCGATTGGGTAAATATATATTTAAGACTCTTATGGTCCGTGTACACTTCACATCTGCTTCCAATCAAATAATGCCTCCATAACTTCAAGGCGTGTACCACGACTGCTAATTCCAAGTCATGCGTCGGATAGTTCTCTTCATGCGGCCTCAATCGCTCTTGATGCGT
Organism: Guadua angustifolia; assembly: GCA_036346375.1. NCBI lineage: Eukaryota > Viridiplantae > Streptophyta > Magnoliopsida > Poales > Poaceae > Guadua > Guadua angustifolia. Next base: position 32,792,890 of record CM070514.1, on the reverse strand, counting down.
ATGCAACGACCTTCGCTCGCATGAGCACACATCCTAGTCCTTGACGCGATGCATCACAAAGATATATCAAAGCTCGCTTAAATCCGGTAGAACTAACACCGTGCCGATGTCAAACGTTTCTTCAACTCTGGAAACTCCGCCACATTCGGCGTCCATGCAAACTTCTTCTCCTTCTTCAACAATTGCGTAAGTGGTCTCGCAATCGCTGAGAATCCTTCAATAAATCGGCGGTAATAACCGCCATTCCAAGGAAACTACGAATTTGAGTCACCGTTTTGGGTGGCTCCCAATGCAACACCGCTTCCACCTTACTTGGGTCAATCATGCGACTCCTTGGCGGTCACCACATGTCCAAGAAATTCCACCTTGTTCTTCCGTAAGTCACACTTGCTAAACTTAGCTAAAAGTTGTCGCTCTCTTAACCTCTCCGTAACTAGATTCCGATGCTCTGCATGCTCTTCCCTCGTCTTGGAGTAAACTAGAATGTCATCTATGAACACAACAACGAACTTATCCAGTATTCCATGAAAACCTTGTTCATCATGTTCATGAAATATGCAGTGCATTTGTCAAACCGAAAGACATAATCGTGAACTCAGAATGTCCATATCTTGATGAAAATCTTGTCTTCGCACATCCTCCGATCGAATCTTCACCGGTGATAACCTCGATCGAGGTCAATCTTGGAGAAAACTCGGCTCCTCTCAACTGGTCAAACAGATCATCGATCCCGGTAGCGGATACTTATTCTTTATAGTGACTTCATTCAAGGTTGCTCATTAATCCACACACATCCCAGAACTCCGCCCTTCTTCTTGACAAATAGAACCGGTGCTCCCCATGGCGCATTTAACTTGGTCTAATAAATCCCTTTATCCATTAACTCCTCTATCTCGCTTCTTCATTTCCACTAGCTCATCGGCTGACATCCGATAAGGTCTTTTAGCTATCGGGCCGTTCTCGGTACTAACTCGACATAAACTCTATGTCCTCGTCTGTGGCATCCTGTAAATCCTCCGAAATACATCCGTATTCTCGACAACCGGTACATCTTCTATGCCGACGGCCTTCACACTATTGACCATCAACCGTCCATCCCGAAGCAGCTGTTCTGAAACTCTATTTTTCTCCCACAAGGACTCTCGATCGATATGACTCTTCGTCCACGCCTATCACAACCTTGTGTTTAGACAACCATCCATTCCCAAAATAACATCTAGGTGCGGGTATCTAACACCACTAAGTTTGCTAGAACTCCATTCCATCTATAAGCAACTTTACCCCAGAACATCCTACATCGATCGGAGTTCGATCCCGGGATTGTACTAGCAATACATGCCTAAGGTTCACCATTTTCAACCCATTGTTCACAAGCAAAAATCCGAGATATAAACGAATGCGAAGCTCCGTAATCAAATAAAACTATTGCAGTGTATCGAGTTGACAAGTAACTTACCCAAGACGACGTCTGATGTGTTCTCAGACCGCATCGGCGGTGACATGATTGACTCGCCTCTTACCCACGATCGTGTGGCGGCTCCAGATTGTGTAACTCCCGCTTGCTCTCGACGCTGGTGCCTTCGTTGGAGTAGTTCCAAGATTGAAGCTTAACGGTGTCACTCCTCCTCCTCCTTCTTAGGACAATAATTGGCAAAATGCTCGCTCGTGATGATAAAACAACGTTTAACTGCCGATCGCTGCTCCTCGCAATTGCATTCCTAACCGTGTTGGTGTTCGGAAATTTTGTCCGCAGTCTTGGTATCGTGGCGGCGTCGCCATCACATTCCTTGGCTGAAATCAAGAACTGATTTGGTGTAACCTCAAACGCCGCGCCTCGGGCGTGTTCCTGTTTGTGCCATTCTCAAGGCTCCGTTGTCCTCCGGCTCCTTGCGCTTGTCCTCCAATATTAGCGCTTTGTTCACTAGCTCTCGGAAGTCGAAAAGTGTGGGTTATGAGTCCCACCGCAGCCCTCAATTGATCCTTTCATGAATCGAGATCGCTCGCCTTATCCGCTGTTACGCCCTAGGTGCGTAGCATGCCGTTCTATGTGAACTTATTCAGATACTCGGACATCGGTTGATTGCCCCGCTTCGTGCTCTAAACTCCTCCTTTTTCAGCTCCATGATGCCTTCGCACATGGTACCGCCGAAAGCGATCGTGAACTCCTCCTACCGATGTCTGCGGGTGCTCATGAGCAGCAGCAAGAGTTTTCCCACCATTCACCGCAGTTCCTTCAAGGCGATGAGAGGCATAGAGTACCTCTCATTTCCTTCACACCGGTAATGTGCAACTTTCTCTATCGCCCTCACCAATCATACGCCTCCAATGGATTGGCATTCTTTAAAATGTAGGCGGTCGTTCTCATGAATTCGACGGCCTCGAGTGTGGCCTCGTGACCGGGTTGACCTGGTTAACTTGGGCGGCGGCGTGGCTTGGGCAATGACTCGTGCAGATCTGCATGATCATGGCATGCATTAATCGGGTCTGCGGCAAGAATAAAGGCTCCAAAGTTCTCGTGATATCAACTGGCAAGTCTTTGGTTGAGGTCCTTGTCCTTCCCCATCGATGTTTCCAATGAAGCGAGAACCACTCCCATTTCCTCCTTGGTTTCCACGAGTGTTCACCATCCGCCGATTACTCCATGGTTTAGAGACGAGAGGAAATAAGAATAGACAAGTAATGGAATACTTATGCGGGACAAAGGTGTAACACAAAATCTAACTTTATTACTTTATTAATATCAAGGTATGGTTGCTCACAATGCCTATGGGCCATGCAACACATACCGATCACTCACAAGCATGAAAGAAGCAAATCGAACTAACACTGAGTCAAACGCCTAAGGGTGACTCTTATTCCAAGACGCGACTCAACGCAGAGTCTCAACTGCTAATCCTAACGCTCACTCCTCTAGCCATCCCCACCGAACTTCTGGTGGATACACCGCGGTGTCGGTGTCTGGTACAAACCTATCCTAACGATCCTCACTGGCCGGGCCTCCTGCTCCTCCTCTGCGGGCTCCACCTCCACTGCTCGCTTGACTTCCATCGCTTCGCTCCGGCTTGACCTCCACTGGCAGCTCGCTCGCCGGCTCTCCAGGCTCCTCCGGTTCGGTCGTAGCTCCAAAGACTCGGCCCGCTCGTCCGCATGTTGTTCTCCAGCTCCCAATCCTCTGGATAGAGTGGGCCAAGTACTCACAAGTCTGCAACAGATGAGCCTCACTGCGTGAACAGCGCCACGAGACCTCTCGCAGCCTCTGAACCATCTCGCCGATAGCATCCTCTTGAGCGGCGACATATCCGCCAGTGGGTGATCGTGGCATCCTCCTCCTCTATGGGCTCTCGGTTGTAGCGAGTGTCTCGTGGGTGGTGACGTAAACATCGTGCCATCCAACTCCTCAGGGTAGGTACGAGCAATCGCTCATCGCCAGACGCGATGTCTCTGGATCCCAAAGATCAAATGACGACCTCCGGGCAAGTGATGCGGATGGGACGACTTCGCCCTCGCCATATCCCGAAAGCGTAAACCGTGATAGTGACATCCCAAGCAATATCCATCCCGCTTGACTACAAGAGTTCCCAGAGATCGCCTGTCATAATCCTCCAAGCGGTTGCATCATACGCCAAAGCTCATGGCACCTCTCGAGGCGCCACCAAAAGAGTGGATCATCCTCATCCGCCAAAGGACACTCATGTGAAACTCGAAATTTTAAACACAAAGAAATATGTGTTAAATTCAGCAAGGGGTATGAAAGAAGAGAAGGGGTAAGTCGAGATTGCATTATCATCTTGGCACATTTTAGCTTTTAGAAAATAGTTTTATCCTCACTACGACCATTCTAACTAAGGGCCAGTCCTACAGTCAGAATGGCTCTGATACCACCTCTGTCGGGACCCAAATTTGCAAATCCGGACCCTCTGTGTATTCAGCACTAGTCCAGGATCACGCTAGTGCACACAGTCTCAACATTGGTACATATCACAGTCATAACCAACGCAATAATAAGTACTTTAATTAAATACTCAACTAGTTGGTAGACCTTATGGTCAAGTTACAAAGATACGCCTCGCAGGGCGAAAACTTATTAAAATATTCAAATGCAGCGGAAATAAACTCGTGGCGCCAACCAATTTGCCACAGGCAACTGACTGGGCTCGCTCCCTAGTTCGTCGGCTCCTCCTGATACTCCTCCTCCGCGAGGGTTGCTTCTTCTTCAACGAAGTTGTGTTGTTGTGGGGTGAGTACTTTGAGCACTCGACAAGTCATGCCTGAGAATGCAATTCTAATATTCTACATGCATGGCTTAGTACAAAGGATAGGCTATGGTTCATGAGCAGTACAGCATTCAAGATAAACAGTAATAGATTGCAAAGCATTAAAACAGTAGTAGGAATAATAGCTTTCACAAACATTTCAATCGTAAATCATTTTTCCATCCTAAGTCAAGTTCATCATCACCAACCCAAGCATTTTTCCATCAACAATTCATTTTTATGAAAATCTAACCCTTGACCGTAATCACCGAGCGATGCTCAATCCGTGAACACGGCTATTGAATAGGTTGTACACTCTGCAGAGGTTATACACTTTACCCACAAGATACAGTCAAATACCACCAAGGCAAATAACAATAACGAAGCCTTTCCAAAGTTCCATCTAAACCCAAGATCTTGCCGCTAAGGTTTCAACACTTTGGAGGGTGGTTACCACACCAGGGCCCCCTCTTGCGCCATGTGAGTTCTCATTCCGCTTCTCGGGCCTCACACCACCACGACAGATACAAAGAATAGATTTCCCGGTTTACTCACCTAAGCCCGTCCCATTACAGAGCTTGTGGGTGTATGAGAGACTCAGTTCAAATGCTGCAAGGTTAAGTCCTTAGTTGACCGAGGCAAGACTAACCAAGTGTGATCTCAATTATCCAAAAACCAATAAAAACCAAATACGACCGCCCAGTTGCCACTCTTGGCCCACCAGAAACAATCTTGCCATTTGCCCCAGTCTAAATCATTTTCCCACCCCGGTTCTTTACCATTGCACCACGTGCCATCATCAACTCAATAACACATGTCTCATTCACAAAGCATGTTCAATATCTCATTAAGTCAGTATTCACTTTGGTATTCCAAAATCATGAAATGTCCACGTGGCAGGGCTAAGCATACTACTTCGGTCTACTCAACCCATGTTGGCAAATTATAAAAGTCCAACTATTAATCCATATCCTAGGGTGACAAAAGATTCATGGCCTACAATTATATATGACAAGGTGGCATCTGACAACTTAGGCATTTAACTAATCCCAAAACTTATTCAAAATCATTTCTATCAAATTAGCATGCAATAGTTTAAATCAAAATAATTTGCTCTAATAGGTCCAACACGATCAAACACAACTTGCCTTCAAAAAGTGCTGGTTCTGGTTCCTGAACTTGCTCCTGGGTCAGAACTTCTCCCTCGAAACCGTCGGGCACTTCAACGTCTACGCGTAACGTAAATAAATAGCAATAAATAAATAAAACAGAGAGCAACTCAAACCTAAAATTCAAATAAAATTCATAAACAGAAAGAGCTTGATTTTACAAATTTATAGAAATTGGAATCACTCAAATCGGAGTTAAAACGCAAAAGTTATAAGCATTTGAAGTTTCAAAATACATTTTAAAATCAATAAACCGAATTAAATAAATATTTTCTTTTTCGGAAAATTAATTATTGCGTCATCTGTGACACGTGTCTCCACCAGAGAGTGACACGTGGCCTTGCCGACGTCGATACGACAGCTCCGCGATAGCGCCAAGATGACGCCATCGTGCTATCGACGACTTCGGTATCTCCGACAAGTGGGTCCCACCGTGACGCGTCAGCGGTGACGCCCTACGCCGCGGTCGCGTCTTGGTGACGAGTGGGCCCGTCTTTGTCGGCGTCTCATCCGTCTGAGACACAGGCGTCGACATGTGGGTCCCACAGCGTCGGTGACACGATGAAGCGATGCATGGTGCGGTGCGATTCGAGCCGTAGGATCTAGATCTAACGGATGAGGTTTGAAGATGAAGTTCTTGTGCAAAGGGCGGCGTGGCGGAATCCGGATCGTCGATTGGAGATCGGACGGTCGCGGAGCTTCGGGGCAGCGGCGATGGTCTTGGCGTGGCGGCAGCCGGAGAGCGAGACGACGGCAGCGTCGCGTGGCGTTTCCGTGGTCCTCGGCGGCGTCGCGGTGATACTCGGCGCGGCGGCGAGGTGAGTTCGAAGGTAGCGGCGGCGGCGGAGAGTGGCCGGCGACAGCGGAAGTAGGCGCGAAGAACTTCGGCGGGTGGCTCGGCAACCAGCGAGCGGCGTGGCGGCGTCTCGGCGCGTGAAGTGTCTGACGTCTTGGCAGCGTGAAGAGATGACGACATGGGTGGCGCAATAAATAGCCCCCGACGTCGTGAAAGCGGAGACCGAGGCCCACGCGGCATGGCGGCGGAATCCGCGGCGGTCGGATTGGGTGGCGTGGTATAGCGTGGGCCGTCGGATGAAGATCGAGCAATTTGGCGCGTTAGGGTTTTTTCCGGTGGCCGCACGATTACTCGCCCCGATCTTGTTCATCGGGATTTTAATCTTTTTCCGATTAAAAATAATTCCCGAAAATCAAATAATTTATTTGGGGCTTTAAAAATACTAGAAAAATTCTGGAAAAATTTCCAAAATATTTTAAGACATTTGTGACTCAAACAAAATATTTTCAGCAAAATTTTATTTTAACTTTTCTATTATTTAATTAATTTGGTAAATGGCTTAATTCAAAATAAATTCAAATAATTCCAAATAAATTCCAGAAATTCCCAAAAATTCAAAATACTATTTAAATGCGAGAAAAGCAAAAATTGCGGTGTTACAGGGAAATAGACATTGCATGCATGATCGCGACGAAAGTGCTACTTTCTTAAATAGAAAAGGGAAAACGCAAAATTATAGAAGGTGCAAAACGGAGCATAAGTTTTAGACATAGAACTTGCGCAGCTGGTCAATATTCCACGAGCTCGCGAGCACGCGGTCATCCTCCCTTGCGGTGGGCGGCCCGGCGTGCTATCAAGACGGCCAGTGAAAGGACCTTCCCACCTGGGGGAGAGCTTGTTGGCCTTCGACGTATCCTGAATGCGCCGTAGGACGAGGTTCCCAACCTGCAGGGCTCGGGGCCGAATTGACTTGGCCGCGTGCCTGCGAAGAGCTTGTTGGTAGACGGCGGATCGGAGCAGCGCCCTAGAGCGCGCCTCTTCGGCGAGGTCGAGGTCGAGGCGACGCTCGCGACCTTGGTGAATATTTTTGGCCAGGTGAATTCTCGGGGATCTGAGCACGATTTTGGTAGGCAGGACAACCTCAGCACCATAGACGAGCTGGAAGGGCATTTCGCCCGTAGTTCGGCTCGCCGTGGTGCGCACAGACCAGAGGACGGAAGGAAGCTCGTCCACCCATGATCCGCCGTGCCGGGTGAGGTCTTTGAAGACCCTTTTCTTGATCTCTTGAAGGATTTGGCCATTTGCTCGCTCGGCTGCTCCGTTACTCTGTGGATGAGCCACAGAGGCGAAGCAGACCTTTGTTCGATGTCTTCGCAGAGGCTTGGAGCAGTTCATTTGTGAACGGGTGCCATTGTCCGTGATGAGGCGATTGGGGATCCCAAGCGTCACTGCGTTCTTTGCGGAAAAATCTCTTGGTCGCTTGAGCGAAATGGTTGATCTGAGCTCGGCCTCGATCCACTTAGAAAGTGTTGATGGCCACGAGCAAGTATTTGCGACCCTTTCGATCACGGGGGAAAGGCCCGAGGATGTCAGCCCCCAAGTCGAGAATGGCCATGAGAGTGGGATGGTCTGCAGCGCGTACGCTGTCTGGTGGGCCTTATGGGCGTGGAATTGGCACGCCTGGCAGGTCGCCACGAGTGCCCGAGCGTCGTCTAAAGCTGTTGGCCAATAATATCCCAAGCGGAATGCTTTGCTTACGAGCGTCCGGAAGGACGAGTGAGCGTCACACATTCCTTCATGGATATCTCTGAGAAGGAAATGGCCCTCTTCTCGAGATATGCACTTGGAGAGGACTCCAAGTGCCCCTTTGCGGTATAAGGCGCCCTCTACTAGCTTGTAAGCAGAGGACCGCCTTTTAAGCTGGGAATGCTCGGCTTCCTCCTCGGGCAGTGTCCCGTGGGCAAGATACTAGACGAATGGCGTCATCCAGTTTGCACCATGCTCGAGGAAGGTGACGTTACCGTACGTCTCTTGTGACTCCTCTACAGAGGGAACGGAGGGCTTGTGCAGATACTCTGCAGGCGCCTCGGGCAGGGCGGGCATCTGGGGGGTTGCCTCCTCTACAGAGGGAATGAAGGGTTTGTGCAGATGCTCAATGAGCGCCCCCGGAGGGGCAGGCATCTGCGAGTAACCGACCTTGGAAAGGTAGTCGGCCAGGGAATTGTCCTTCCTGGGGATGTAGAGTACTTCAAAATTTCTAAAGTACCGCTCCATCTTCCTTACCTCAACCAAGTAAAGCGTCATTGAGTGATCGGAACACTGATACTCCTTGTTGACTTGGTTGACGACCACCGCGAATCGCCCTTCACGATTAGCATTTGGACTCGAGCACCTTGCACGCTCGTAGCCCGGCCAAGAGGCCTTCATACTCCGCCGCGTTGTTGGTTGCGGTGAAGTGCAATTGGATAACGTATTTGAGCCGATCCCCTTGAGGGGATACCAGTATAACGCCAGCCCCCGAGCGTTCGAAAGCTCGGGAGCCGTCGAAGTACATGGTCCAGTGGCCGTCTCGAGATTCCTAAGACTCAGCGGCGGGCTGGGCGGGGTTCGTCCATTTCGCTACGAAGTCTACCAAAATCTGGGACTTAATTGCCGTGCGGGCAGAGAAGTGGATGTCGAACTCCGCGAGTTCCATGGCCCACTTCGCTATCCAGCTGCTGGCGTCTGGATTTCTTAGGATCTCCCTAAGTGGGAAGCTGGTCGGGATGATGACCTTGTGGGCTTGGAAGTAGTGGCGTAACTTCCTAGAAGCCACGAGCAGTGAGTACAGGAGCTTCTGGACCTCAGGGTAACGCTCCTTTGGTCCATGCAAGACCTCGCTGACGTAGTATATCGGATGTTGCGTCCCTTCGCTCTATCACTTGACCCGCGCTTCGGCATGGGGTGTCATTGCGAGGTAAAGTAGAGGGCTCTCCGACCTTGCGTGGCCAAGATCGAGGGGTGGGCAGTCTTGCTTCACTCCTCGAAGGAGCGGTCACCCTCTTCTGTTCAGATGAAGCCCTCGTGACTGCGGAGGGCCTTAAAGAAGGGCAGACCGCGCTCACCTGACCGGGAAATGAAGCGACTTAGGGCCACCATGCGCCCGGTCAAGGTTTGGATTTCCTTAACAGAGCTCAGAGGGCGCATCCTTTCGATGGCTTCAATTTTCTTCGGATTGGCACCAATACCCTGCGGCCCGATAAGGTACCCGAGCACTTTGTCCGCTTTCACCCCAAAGACGCATTTCTCGGGATTAAGCTTTATTCGTTGTCTATTGAGATTACAAAAGGTCTCCTCGAGGTTGGATATATGACCTGAGATGGGCTTACTTTTAACTACGATATCATCTACATATACTTCCAGGTTTCGACCTATTTGGTCCTGGAAAGTTTTCTGCATCAAGCGTTGGAAGGTCGCCCCGGCATTCCGCAGACCGAAAGACATGGTCGTATAGCAGAACGTGCCGAATGGAGTAATGAAGGAAGTCTTCTCTTCGTCTCCGGGGAACAAGCTAATCTGGTGATAGCCCGAGTAGGCGTCCAGGAAGCTCATCACCTGAGACTCTGTCGTTGCGTCGACAAGTTGGTCAATGCGTGGCAGCGGAAAGTTGTCCTTCGGGCAGGTGGCATTTAGGCCGGTGTGGTCGACACACATGCGCCACTTGCCACCCTTCTTCTTGACAATGACCGGGTTTGCTAGCCACTCCGAATGCTTCGACTTCCCTGACAAAGCCGGCTTTGAGGAGTTTGTCAAGTTCCTCCCGGATGATTGCCTGTTTCTCCGGAGAAAATCGCCTGAGCTTCTGACGCACAGGTCTTTTATCAGGCCGAACAGCTAGCCTGTGCTCAATCCCAAGCGAACACGTCCGCGCTCCTCCGGAGGAAAGTGACAAGCTCGAGTTCCTATTTGGGATCTAGGGAAGATCCCAAATGGAAGACCTTGGACGGGTCGGCCTCGCTCAGAGGGACCACCTTGGTTTCTCCTCTGGGCTGGAGGGTAACTTTAGGCCGGGAGTGCATCGGCGCTTGGTTGGGGCCGCGTTGAGGCAGCTGGTCGACCATATCGAGCGACTTCTCGTCGCAGTTCAAGGCCGCCCTATGGTCGCCTTTGATAGTGATAGCGCCCTTCGGTCCGGGGACCTTCAGGCACTGATACGCATGATGCGTGGCGGCCATGAACTTGGAGAGGGACGGCCTGCCCAGGACGGCGTTGTAGGCTGACTTGAAGTCAACGACCTCGAAGTTGATTAGCTCGGTTCGGAAGTTCGTGAGGCCACCGAACGTCACGGGCAGAATGATCTGGCCGAGAGGCTTGATCGAGGTGCCGGGAACGATCCCGAAGAACGGGACGGCTATGCTCTTGATCTTGGAGCGAGGGACTTGCATCTCGTCCAGGACCGTGGTGGATATGAGATCCAAAGAGCTCCCGCCGTCGATGAGAACCCGGACGACCTTGGCATTTTTGATGGTCGGGCTCACAACCAACAGGAGCCTTTGGGGTTTGGTCATTCCAAGGGGACAATCGTCCTTGGAGAAAGTGAGGGGCAGCTCGGACCACCTGAGCTGTTGTACGGGTGGCTTGCCCTGGGCGATATGGCCGACCTCCCGTGCCGCCTCCTTCAGATCCCTGCGGGATTTATAGGCCGAGGAGTCCCCGAATATGACCGCTATGTGGTTGCGGGGCTCCTGGTAACTCATGTCGTCGTCGTGGGCGGGGCCCTTGCCCTTGCCACCGTCTCCCTTTTCTGGCAGTGTGGGCATGGGGCCCTCGCCGTTGTAGAACTTCTCCAGCAAGACGCCCAAGTCCGCGATTCTGAAGGTCGTGGCCGTCACCTGATGGAACGAAGCGGCGACGCTCAAACGGCACCCGCTCCCGTGCTCTCGCCGCCGCGACCTTGGTCGTCGCGATCTTGATCACCGCGGCCTTGGTCGTTGTTATCTTGGTCGTCACGCCTCTGTCGTGGCCGACCCCGCCCCCCCCCCTCGTGCTGCCGAGCAGGCTGAGCACGCGGTGGACGGCGATCAACGGCGGCCACCACGCCCGACGCGTGTGACCTCTTTTTCTTTTTGATCTTCCTCTCAACGGAGCCCGAGTGCTTTTTGCTCGAGGAGCCTTTCAGGCCCGGCTGGGGCGGCAGCTTGCCCTTCGTTGATCATCTTCTTCCATTGCATGGCTTCACCGGCATTTGCGTAGCGGTCGACCATACGGAGCAGCTCGTTGGCCGACAGGTCGGGGTGGATCTCCAGGTCTTGAGTGAGGCGGACATCACGGACCCCAAACTTGAAGGCCCGAACAACCGCCTCATCCGAAATGCTTGGGATGGAGTTCCTCACCTTAATGAATCTTTGGACGAATTCTCGTAAAGTTTCTTTGTCCGTTTGGATCAGCCTCTCTAGGTCGCGCTCGTTGCCTGGTCGAGTATAACAGCTTTGGAAATTTGCTCGGAGGGCTTCGGAGAGCTGCCTCCACGAGCGGATCGACCCCTCCTTCTGATTGAAGAGCCATGTCTGGGCGGAGCCATCGAGGATGGTGGGGAGGTAATTTGCCATAATCCCCTTGTCCCCTCCGGCCGCCAGGACGGCAGTGGAGTAGATCGAGAGGAACTCGTCCGGGTTCTGAGTCCCATTGAACTGCTCGATGTGGCTGGGCTTGAACTTGCTCGACCACGAGACGTCACGGAGGGACGCCGAAAAGGCTCGGCACCCGAACGCCGGGCCATCGTGGCGACCCCTCCGGGCATGGTGATCGCTGCGTCTAGGGCCCAGACGGTCCTTTGCGCATGGGGTGAGGCGAGAGAATATACCCCCCTGCTGGCGCGACAACGGCAGATTCGAAGTGGAACACTCGGACTGCTCGTGGGCGGACGAAGCAAGCCTGCGAGCCCACGAGGCCATCTGGGAACCACTTCGGATGTCCTCACGGGGCCGGTGTTGCTTCCGCAGCCCTCCCGGCGAGCAGACTTCGGAGGCGCTAGCCGGGGAATGGTGCTTATGGTCCTAGGAAACGCCCGGGTTTTTAAACACCAGCGGTCTGGGAGCCCTATATCGGTGGCGGCTTTTCTAGGTTTTCAGCCACTGGCGCCCCATGGCCGCCAGTCCGCTTGGTTGGAGAAATTTCGAGACCGCGCGACGGCCGCCGCCATGGCGCTCGCGCGGCGCTTCGTGGGAGCAACGAAGGCGACCTTTGAAGGCGATCGCGACGTGTTCGGGAGTGGTATTCACTGGGATCTTCGCGGGCCGGCCTCTGCCGGCGCTGCTTCGCTAGGTTGGCGGTGGATGATCACCGGGTTCTCGCCGGGACAACTCGAGTAATCCCGCCAAGATTGTCTTTGGTGACGGGAGAGATCGCCGAGATCGCCACTTTCTTGGTCGCCCTCCCTTCCCGCCATGTTGACGCTGTGGGAGCACCAGGACTGCGCGGGCGACGCCGAAGTGGTGTCGTACGCCGCAGTCCCTTGGCTGAACTTGAGACGGTCGGGAGCGTTCCGATCGTCACGGAGGTCGCCAGATTCTTCCTCGTGAACGAGGGTATCCGGCCGCGAGCGGAGGAAATTCTCTCACGCCGCGGCCACCGGGGAAAGACTCCCGGTCTCGGTGTGGCCTTCGGATCTACCGCACCACCCACGCCGTCGACTGGCGTAGTACTCGTCGTCGTCCTCCACGTCGTCGAAGACGCAGAGATCTTGATTGTCTTGTGAGTTCGGCATCCTCAGGGATTCCTCGCGAAAAGACTCAGTCGATCCCCACGGACGGCGCCAGCTGTCGACGATTCGGGAACCGGTCCCCCGCCGAGCTTACTTGTTGAATGAGGGATCAACCAAAGGCCCCTTTCCCGCGAGGGGTATAGCTTCCGAGGTCCTACCGAGCTACAAAACACAAGGCAACAAGGCAGTCACAACGAGCAGGGAGATCGTTTTTTTGCCTGGTTCAGGGCTCTCGCTTAGGAGATAACAACCCTACATCCAGTGGTTGAACTGATATGTGAAGGTGGTTTATAACGTGCTATGCTCTGCGTACATGTGTGAAAAATAGATAGAGTCGAACCCCCAACCCTTCGCGGGAGGAGGTATTTATAGGATGTTACAGGCGACAAAGTAGTTATTACAAGGCGCACCACTATGCTAGACGTGTGCAGAGCTGTTGCCGTGCCACCCGCCAGGCACCACGCGACGTGGGTACAGTGGGCGTAGATTGCGGGTGCGCAGACCACGGGCAGCCGCGCAGTTAATGCCACGTCTTCTTCGCAGACCGTGCCCGGCTTTTGGATGAACTTCGAGGTATCTTCAGCGAGCCACGTCGTCCGGCCGCGGACCTCGAGCAGGATTGCTCGGGGGGGCTCGACGAAGGTCGGAGTGGCCCGGAGGTCGGACTGCCCGGGGATGTGTCCCGAGCAAGGGCATGCTTGGAGACCACCGAGCTACGATGGTCGCCTGTGGCGAATCTCCAATCCCGACAATTTGCTACTTGCGACGAGAGAACTAGGATGCATCTAGCTGTAGGTCGCAAGCACGAGATCGGCAGGACACAAGGCATGATCGTCCATGTGAACCGTTCATAAGTATCGTTCCAAGGCCACGGGTAGTTCGATGGATCATCTGCAAGACTACAACGTTGAGTTAAAGGTAGTTCAAAGCAGGAGATAGAAGCGTTAGAATCGATTCGATACAGTGGAGGAATCGATCCAAATAAAAATTATTTTGGACCCGAACCATCGTCTTTAATCGAAGCCAAGGAATAATAATAATAATAATAATAATAGTTGTCCATGCTGTTGTCGCGCACCTGATGTTGTTGCAGTTGGGATGAAAACGGAAAGGAAACTGTCGGTAAATGGTTGTTTCGTTTTTGTTTTCACATTTTTTACCAATAACGACAACTAAATAATAAACCCCAAAAACAGATACGGAAACGGACAGTGACAAAAACGGATGCGGAACGGAACTATCGGGGATTGGATAATTTTCATAAAAACCATCATACCCTGGCAGCCGGTTTTCAGCCAACCATACTTCCCCTTGGATGATATCTCCAAGGAAGATTCTCGGGCGGACTAGCTAGTAGGTCTGCCCCGACCATGTCTTTGGTGTTGACCCTTCTCATGATCTTATTGGTTTTTCTCATGAGTTGAGCCAGCTCCTTTACATCTTTATCTTCATCATTGCTAAACTCCTCACCATATTCATCATCGGAGGAGTCTTGTATCTTCTCCATGGCTTTGAGAGCTAGACTTCTTCTTTAGAACATCGTCTTCAGCTAAGGTGAGCTCATGAGCTGAAATTTTGCCCAAGAGCTCTATGGGAGTCAGCCTCTTGAGATCACCACTGTTGGATAGGTAGGTAATAAAACTATGGTAAGCCCGGGGCAACACTCTTATCATTTTCCTGCACACTTCAACATCTGAGATTTTAGTTCCAAGAACTTTAAATTCATTAATAATAGGATTAAGCCTAGAGAACATATCATTAGCATTCTCATAAGGAAGCATCTTAAACTAATCAAATTTTTCTCTAATCACAAAATACTTTTCCTCCTTTATATCTGAGGTTCCCTCATGAATTTCTTGCAAGGTTGTCCAAATATCATAAGCAGTAGACAGATTACTAACTCTATCAAAAACTTCTATACTAAGACAAGAGAAAATAGCATTTCTAGCTTAAGCATCATATTGCAAATTTTGGATCTCACTAGGAGTGGGATCACCTGAACTCGACTGACCTTCAAGAATGATCTGTGGAGGCAAAGGTCTTTCTGTGATCCTCCACACATCATACCCCTCTGATCCTCCACACATCATACCCTACGGCCTCCAAATATCATCTCATCTGAATTTTCCAATAAGCATAATTAGTGCCATCAAATATAGGAACTCTACCTACACTAATAGTTGCAGACCCATTTCCCTCGGCCATTTACCAAAGCTGGTTAAGCTGAGCAAGATAAACCTGCTCTGATACCACTTGAAGGATCGAGTTGGCCTAGAGGGGGGGTGAATAGGCATCTTTTCAAATTTCAGAAATAATTACTTAATAAAAAAACAACCCGAGAGCTTAACTACTGAAGATTCAAATTGATGACAAGAAAGCACTGAAATAGCTTCAAATGAAAAACTGATCGTAGAAATTAATCAAGTGATACAAGAATTTATCCTGTGGTTCAGAACCAAACTCCTACTCCACGTTAGAGCACTTCTCACAAAGTATAGCTCCTCCAAAGCTAGACACAGTAACTTTGGTCTCCACTAAGGTGATTCTTTCAGCACTCCGGTGAGATGAATCCCAACCTCTCACAACTAATGGTGGCCTCCCACAATCACTTTTGGACAGGACACACCACACTTTCTCCAAGCCGCCTAGGAACAATTAGTTCCAAGAGTAATAGACTATCCACAAGCTCTGTCTCTTGGTTCACTCTGCACAACACTAACTAGACTAAGCTTGGAGTCAAAAACACTTAGAAAGTATTGAGTTTGAGTTTAAGGTTGAAGCATGATCTCCTTGAAGGAATGAAAAGCTCTAAGGTGCTAAAATGTCAAGAAGATCAAAAGATATACAAAGGAATGCTCAGATAATACTTATATAGCCATTTGAACTGTAGCTAGCCATTACACCTATCACAAGAGCCGTTGGAACGTGACAGACTATCAAAACAGTCTACACATAATTGCAACGGACTTAGGAAGATTAGGCTTCAAAATAAGTTCTTTATACTCCGAACCGATATTGTTGAAAAGAGTATTTGTGCTGGACTGAATTTGCTTGGTCCGTCATACATAGGATTTGAGCGAAATTTGGTCCGACAAAAGGATGGGTACTTGAACATATGCACCGGACCTAAAATATTTGAGTCGTTGAAGAAGGATTTCAAAGTGTTTGCCTAGAGGACTTTTTGATAGAACAAAATATGTCTAACCGAGAGGAATACATCTGTGCCGGACTAAATTTTGCGTTAGCGGAAGTTGGTCCAGCGTGAATGGTGTACGCTCGGTTAAACTTTTATTCAAGAGACTTTTAATAATAGACCAAAAATAAATGGTCCAACGAAGACAAATCTTGCATCGAACTAAATTTTATGAGTAGACCAAGATGGTCCGTTGTGAATGAAATGTGCTCGGTTAGAAATTTTGACTGAGTAGATTTCGACGCCAGATTAAAAAGAAATGGTCCGACGAAGACTTTAGTTGGCTCCGGAAAAATTTTTGGACAAACAAGAATGGTCCAGCCGAAATGGGATTTTGACTGAGGTTGCGCCGGACTTAAGGAAAGAGCAATGAAATTGAGTTCGGGGAAAACACATATTATTTGTTTGAGAGAAAGACTGATTCAGAGGGGAAAATATAATTGAAGGATTTTGACTCCAAGCAGTCTAATTAATCTTAGCCTATAAACCAAACCTTGAACTTGTGCATAATCCCTCTTTATAGTACGGCCAATCTAAAATAAACATAACTACTTGGTTTGAATCATCTCCCAAGCCTAAACTAGTAACAAAGGTTCTTAATCTTGACCTTTTTGATTAATGTCATCCTGGATACTCAACCAGTAAACTTCTTGCTTAGTGGTCATTGACTTAGTCATCAACACCAAAACCAAGAGATCATATATAATGAAAAATTAGGGGGCCTAGATGCTATCAGGTTTTAGAGAGTCCATTGCTCTTTGTGGTTGAGTTGTGCATGTGTTGCACTCTTCAATTTAGTTTTTGAGCTAAGAGTGAGTTCTAATTGCATGTGTTACAATTAGGAGAGGATTGAGAGTCTCTTGTGCATGTGTTGCACTTCAAGGAGCTTTGTGCATATGTTACACTCGGTGATCACCATTGTACATGTGTTGTACTTGGTGGAGCTCAAGTTAGAGGGCTTAACTTGTTATTCTTAGTATTTGCTGACACCTAGACATCTTATAGAGGCGTCGTGCGTGGTGACCTTCTCAAAGAGATTATGAGAAGGCCCAGCAAAGTTGTGAATGTCGGAACTTACCTACTTGGAGAGGGAAAGAGCTACCACTAGTGGAATCGAAGCAGGTGCTCAATTCGTGGAGCCGGTCTAAAGTGGTTTGGGCTAGTCTCAACGTGGATTTGGGGAGACCGGCAAGTCTCTCGAACACCACGGTTACATATCGGTGTGTCTCTTTGTGGTTGCTTGCAATTCTTATTTATATTGTTGCAATTTATATTTCTAAAATTAAATTGCTTGAATGTCTTTATAATTGCATATTCTTGTTAGAGAAATAATTAACTAGTGCACTTAATGAGCCTAGTTGACTTAAGCTTAATTGTGAAAACCTTAGTTTATCGCTTTCGCATTAATTTTTGTTTAGGTTTTGACACAGGGATAAATAGGCGAGATTTTAACTAATCGTAGAAGAAATTTCTAAAGCCGCCTATTCACCCCCCTCTAGTCGGTATCCTCGAACTTACAACAAAGAATCCCCAAAAATGATCAGCTTATCACTGAGAGCTCAGACTATGGAAGAGAACCAACGAGAGTCTCAAGTCATGTGATGAGAACAACCGAAGTCAACGATCCATACCTCTCCCTTCCCATCCTACAAACCTGTATTAACTCAAAAGAGAGAGGTGACTCAGTACTAAGACAAACAAGAGCAGATCTAGGAACCCAATACTAAATCACACGACACTCCGAAGTACCAACCACAGAAATAAAAGACGGAACTCTAGTGTCTCTCTGACGCTCAACTCTCACAAATACAAAAGCAAAGCCAACAAAAGATCTGGAAGCTAGAGCTGGGTTGGCCTGTCATCGTGCAAAGATCAGACCATCCCAGTTAGTGGTGGGCATTTTGTTTTTTCATCTAATAGGTTTGGTTTTTTTAGTTTTAAAATAATTCAATTTTTGGAAACTGGCTACCAAATTTCTCGGACCAAAATAAAAAATCAAAATGAATTAACTAAAATATTTTAGTTCATAATTTGGTTTTTCAATTAACCAAAATCTGAATAAATACTAGGTAGATTAGATTTAGTCCTTCTTATATTGCAACACAGACAAGTGATAAACCTACATTATATTCATAGGTCATTATAGTATAAGCACAATTGAGCATATGAATATACCAAACATATGCATAAATATGTTAGAATGTGAGAATTATTTAGTGGCTTTTGGAAGAACATTATAAATGTAGTATTGTACATGAGCTATTCAGTTATTCGGTTATTTTGATTTTTGGAGGCGAAAAACTGAACCGAATACCAAAAACTAAATTATACCAAAATAAAAACCAAGCCAAAAATCAAAAACCAAAAAAACTAAAATAATTAGTTAATTCGATTTGATTTAGTTCCGTAATTCGATTTCGGTTTTAAAATGCCCACCCCTAATCCTAGTGAAACTGTCCAAATCTTCTACTAGAAAACACCTCACGCCATTGACATCTACCTTGATGGAAAGAACGAGGAATATCAAAAAAGACGGTGGAGAGACTAACCACGAGTAGCTCCAGAAGGAACAGGTTGAAGACCAAGTCCTAGATGCTGTCCAAAAATAAAAGAAACTCTACCATGTCTAGAAGCCGTGGGTGCCTTAAAAGCACTCCAAGTCTGGAGATGACCTTGAATGCCTCTAAGAGCATGACCATGCTCATGACGTGCAATATTAGTACGTCTGAAGTAAAAATCTACTAGATGTCCATACTTCTGATAGAAGATGCATGTATACTTTACCTTGCTAAAGGCAAGATCATCAAGAGGAGCAACTTTCTGATTAGAGATCCTATGGACAATCCTAGTAGACCTAAACACAGTGGTGCTCACCCTGGAAACTACCATGATCTCTTCACTCTTGGAGCCACGCACAATGGTGGGAGGATGCGCTCGAGCGTGATCCAAGTAGTCAAATCCTAGATCTTGATTGAATCTACTAATTTTGGACTGATCTATGATGAGATTGAGTTTCTTCTTGCCTCCCACAAACTTCTCAAGAGTGCTCATGAGGTACTCATACTCTTGGAAAAGAAAGGCATAAGAAGAACTAGGGGAAGAAGATGAAGAGCCGGGCAAGAAAGAAGACTAGCACATGTATTTTTCTTTCTAAGCATGAAACACATGTCGGTGAAGTCGTCGCTGCCTTTGTTCTTCTCTTATGGATCATCCTCACTCTCGTCACTCTAGATCTCTATATCAGAGAGGATGATGTTGTCGAGTGTGGCAAGAACGTGGTGGAAGAGTTTCTTGTTCTTTGAGAAGTTGTGGTACTTCTTCTCATGCATCGGGTCATGAGCTGGAGGCTTCTTGTTGCTGTTTTTATCAATGTAGTCATTTTTTCCTAACTAGCCAAATTTTCTCTTACCCTTTTCTAGCTTTGGGTAGTTCGTCCGAATATGGTTGGGACCACCACACTTGAAGCAAGTGATCGTGCCACCTCTCTTCCTCTCCCGTACCCTCTTATATGCATAAGAAAATTTGTAGGCTAAAAGAGCAAACTCACTTTCTAAAATTTTTTTCAGCTATTGATCGCTTAGCTCATAAAGGGTTTAAAGGGAGAAACCAACTGAAGTTTCAGAACGGGATCCAATAGGATCAGCGACCAAGACCATCGACTGTGACTTCGTCTTACAAGAGACGACATCGATCTCATGAGTCTTGAGTTGAAAATAAAGTCCATCATGAGTCAGAGTCGATAAGTCCATGGTGTCCTTGAAACACTCGAGCGCAAAGGAGCAAACAGATAAAACTCGCCCTGGCTGGTACTACTGTAGCATGGGGAGCGGTAGTGCCGGCTCCCAGAATACAGGGCAAAAACAACACAATCCCAAAATAAAAAAATGACGAAACATTAGATCGGCTGGTCCAACGCTCATGAAGCTTTTTATGCACCTTCTTATAAAGGTCAGGAACCTATTCCATCCTTCAATCCAAAGAATTGACATTAAGTTCTGACTTTTTCAAATTCAAAGGAAAAGTGCACCAAAACCAGGCAAAAACCATAATCTTGGTTTTAGACTTGTTCATGGGGTTTTGATGATCAAGATTATCTTGGATAACCTCTCACTTGTCACAGTAAGTAACAACACAAGAAACAAGCACTTCAAACACGATCTACAAAGAAGTCTCAAAAAATGAGCAAAAAGAACGAGTTCATACAAAATATTGCCTAGATGATGAGAATATGATCTGAAGAAGATTCATCCATCAATCATTCATCCTTAGCATAAAATCTACAAGCATTTAGAAGGAGGGTAGACAAATCCAAATGTGTGGAAAGTAAATTACAAGAATTTAAATTATGGAAAGTAAATACTGAATTTAAGTGTTGAATTTAATGTATAATGTAAATGCTAAAAGTAAATTTAGATGTAAGAAAATAAAACTTTTATTTTTTAGGAGAAAAGTTTACAAAGCCTTACAACAAAACGAGTAATACTCAAAGGACCATACAAAACCGTCAAGGGAGAGACACCCATCTCCCCTCTATTTATAGCAACCTCAGAGCAATCTCCACCCTTGGATGACCTTCTTGGCCCTCAAGAAACCTTATCAAGCATTGAGATTCACTCCCTCACTCATACATGGGCTAACCCACAACCCAATAACATAACAGGTTTGCACGCTTCTCAAAGTAAGCTAACATAACCTCTACTCTATCCTCTAAACCGCAATCCAACGGTACTCCTTGATGTGAGTAGCTCCAAGCTAGCATCTCAACCATTCCCTTGTCTTCTAGGCTCACAGAGACTCCATCGCCTGTTCACCTCCGGTGATCCTCGACCGTCCGGACCTCCAGCGCATCTCGCCTAGTCTCAGTCATCCTTCGCCTCAGCATGACCTAGCACTATCGTCCTGCAACCATCGAAAACAAGGAAACACTTTACATAGCAATGTCCAAATTGATATGTGATAAACCTCACACAAATTCAAAATTCAATTCCCAACTTCGCAAACAATGTCGACACTACCGCCTACTAGGGATCGGTAGTACTGCTGGTCGACACTACGCACCCCAGTAGCTGGTAGTGTTGCTCACTCTCAAATGCAAAGGAAAACTCAGTACAAGCACACGCTAGTACTACCACCACCTAGGTTCGGTAGTGCCGCCTAAGATAGACAAAACTCAAATTGCTTTATTTTGAAAATCAATTCAAATTAAACTCAAACCTGAGCACACCTTACTCAAACATGGTCAAATACTCATCACAAATATGAATAGACCTCCACATAGTCTTTCACAAACTAACAACATGCCAGTGCATGTACGGATGCAATCATATGCATTATACGACTTAATCTATCTGGTCCGGTTGGAACAAATGTCCAAATACTAGAAGGAAAAGTGTCCTTTTCCTATTTGCATTGTTGAATCGTATTCCATTTCTTAGAGTTATAGCTTTAGGTATAAATTCAGGGGTAGTCATGAGTTTTGTAAGCAAGAAAGTAAGTAAGCAAGCAGAGAGCTAATAAAAGTATTAGTTGTGTTTTATACTTTTTCAATGTTTTTATTTTCGGTCTTGGTGTTCTATACCAACAAGTGGTATCAGAGCTTTAGGAGTATGCTGAAGCAGATGCTGAGGTGAACACAATCTGATTCTGAACTTCATGACTCAAGATCTGCATTGTCTAAATTCCTAAGTGGAGGTGCCATTGACGGGATGATGGAAAGAAAAGAGAGCAATGTCTCGTTGCAGAATCCGTTGCTCACACAGAGTAACTATGGTGTGTGGTCGTTAAAGATGTGTGTTAATCTACAGGCACAAGGCATGTGGGACTCCGTTACAAGTGATGACATTGACAAATAGAAGGATAGGATGGCTCTCACTACCATCTATCAGATGGTACGAGAGGACGTACTCCTAATGTTGGCTGGGAAAGACTCTACCAAGAAAGCATAGAAGACACTCCTAATGATACACATGGGAGCTGATCGTGTCAAGGAGGCGAAGATCCAAACCTTGAGGAGTGCCTTCGAGGTGATTCGCATGAAGAAAAGCAATTCAGTGGATGATTTTGCAATGAAGCTGACAATAATCGCCAATGGCATCCGAGCTCTAAGCAAACGAGTGGACGAAATCACCATCATCCGCAAATTCCTCTAAGCAGTTCTAATAAAATTTTTACCGATCATAATGCCAATTGAGCAATTTAGTGACCGCAAGACCATGTCTATTGAGGAGCTAATCGGCCACCTCAAAACTTTTGAAGAGAGAGTTCAAAGCTACAATGACAAAGAAGAGCAGTAGCACTTGCTACTCACGCACTTGGAGTGGATGGCCCACATGAAGAAGAACAGAGGAGGGGAATCTTTCGCTGTCTCGAGGGGTTGCGGCGGGAATGGTAGCAATAGCTGGGGCTACAGATGAGGACGTGATCGTGGCTGCGGATGTTTCATGGGAGAAGCAAACACATTGAGACCCAATTTCATTTTATCAGAGAATGCATGGAGAAGAGACTGATTTTCTCAAGCACATGTGCATAGAGGAGCAACGTGCAGATGTTGTCACAAAGGCACTTGCATGGGTCAAGTTTAAAGACATGTGTGATCTGATGGGTATTAGAGAATTCACACAATAAGACTAGATTAGTGGGGGATTGTTCGGATTAATCTATCTAGTCCAGTTATGACAAATGTCTGAATCCTAGAAGGAAAAGTGTCCTTTTCCTATTTGGATTGTTGAATCCTATTCTGTTTCTTAGAGCTATATGTTTGGGCATAAATTCAGAGGTAATCCTGAGTTTTGTAAGCAAAAAAGCAAGCAAGCAACTAAAGAGCTAATAAAAGTATTAGTTGTGTTTTGTGCTTCTCCAATATTTTTATTTTCGGTCTTGGTGTTCTATGCCAACAAGCATTGCAAGAGTAATGCATCACCTCATCAAAATTGAGCCGAGGGCATGATACGAGCAGGTTTGTTGTTGATGATGATCGGCCTGTCGACAAGCCATCAAGGAATACAATGGACAAGGCCGCAGAGGAAGAGGTCAAAAGTGCTTGGGTGGTGTTGTCCTTTTCCCAGAGAGGTAGTAGAGGCAGAGAATGGGAGGGGGACAATGGCGGAGTGTGATGGTCTGGAGCGGTGGTGAACCAGAGATAGAAGATGTACAAGGCCGCAGAGGAAGAGGTCAAAAGTGCTTGGGTGGTGTTGTCCTTTTCTCGGAGAGGTAGTAGAGGCAGAGAATGGGAGGGGGACAACAGCAGAGTGCAACGGTCTAGAGTGGTGGAGAACCGGAGATAGAAGATGTATGATGTGGTGCGGCCACCGCGTGTGCTGATGTGCTGGCCAACTCTCATGCCATTAAGTCTGATGCACCAACTGACCTATCAATCTATTATATATTAAAAGCTCATTGGAAGTTGCTAAGAAAAAAGAGAAATAGGTTAGAAATTTCCATAAAAAACAAAACATCTAGCCTTTAATCTGGTGGACAATAATTAGTTGAACTGTAATAGCTATTGGATGTTATTATTTAAAAAAACAATTAACCGTCTATCTAGAGAATTTGAGTTATAACAGCTTAGATTATATATTAAAATCTCATGAATAGTTGCTAAGAAAAAGAGAATAGGGTAGAAATTCTCGCAAAAAAGGAAAAACATCTAGCCCTTAATCTCTTGGACCCTAACTAAGTTAAACTATAGTAGCTATTGGATGTTATTATTTAAAGAAAAACATCTAACAGTCTATCTAGCTGACCTGAGTTATAATAGCTTAGATTTTAAAAAATATTCTATGCTAAGTACAATAAAAATAATAGAAATTTAGAATAAAAAGATAAAAAAAGGCTGATGAAGAGTTGCTAAGAAAAAAAAGAAATAGGCTAGAAATTCTCATAAAAAGTAAAATATCTATCTCTTAAACTGGTAGACCCTAACTAAGTTAAACTATAATAGCCATTGGATGTTATTATTTAAAGAAAATATCTAACCATTTATCTAGTGGACCCGAGTTATAATGACTTAGCTTAAAAGAAAGGATCCTTACCAAATACAATAGAAAATAGGGTTAATTAGATATATGCCACTGTAGGAACCGCTTATTCGAGATTTGCTATCATTCCTTTACTTTTTCGAACGATGCCATTATGAAACCGTGCTTATTCGAAATATGCCACCGCTCGCGAGACGTGTCCCGTCCGGTCAAACCGAGCGCCCATTCGGACGATTTTGCCCTCTGTATACAATTTACATCCATTTTGTTTTATATTTAATTTAAGGCTAAAATGGTATTAATATTTTATGAAAATTTTATCAAGATCTAAAATAGTATTATTAATCTTATATAAAGTTTTAAAAATTTTATATTTTATATTTAAATTTTAAAAATTCTGACATTGCTATTTTCAACTTTATTTGTTTTCTATTTTTGAATTTCCAAAAGTTTCAAATGTAAGTTTTAATTTTTTATATTTTTACCAGAGGTAGATGAGGATCTTGGGTCACCAAGGTAAAAATCTTAGCTTCAGATCTTCTTTGGAGATTTCTACGAAATTCTGACAAGACTTTAGGTGATCCAGAGGGGCAAAATCATCCGAATGGGCGCTCGGTTTGACCGGACGGGACACGTGTCGCGAGCGGTGGCATATTTCGAATAAGCACGGTTTCATAATGGCATCGTTCGAAAAAGCAAAGGAACGATGGCAAATCTCGAATAAGCGGTTACTACAGTGGCATATATCCAATTAACCCTAGAAAATAACAGATATTTGCAACAAAAATTAAAAATAAATTAGCAATTTAATTTTCATACAAACTCTAAATCAAAACATATAAACATTAAAATTCAGAAGCAGTTAGATTTATATATTAATCCTAACCTAAAACTAATATTCAAAAATTAAATAAAATTAACAGTATAGATTAGAAGAAAGAGTCTATACCAAGTACAATAACAATAATAGAAATTTGGAATAAAAAATAAGAGGAAATCAACCATTTAACAATAATAGATTAAAAGGATGATATTTCTATATTTGTTTACTCGGCTATACCGGTATAAGCAATGTGGTGTGCACTAGAATAAGTACTCAAAGAAAGAGACAAGTATTGCAACAATGAAATTAAGAGCTAATGATATAAAATGGAAAATGCTATACTACGTTTATTGTTTTGCTATGCAAGTATTTGAATAATAAGTTTCGGTCACATATGATAAGTATTGGGAAGCGGTGTGATTATATTCAATCCTATAATATATTATGTCAAAATATTACAAATTAAGTTATGCACGATCTACTTTCGAACAGGCAAAATCACATATGTATTGTTAAGTCATTTAAATTTGCTTTAAGGATGTTGCGCGTGCAACTGCGTGGACCACCTCGGTAGTTACTTAGAAAAATAGATATATGGGATTCAGGCGGGTGCTTTTGCATGCGTTACTGATGGCCAGTCTTCCATTTGAAGGGGGCTCTGTACAAGCACTCAAGCAGTCTTTCAGGCTATAAAAACAGTTGAACTTGATTTTCACAGTGGTCAATGGCAATCAGTATCTGTTGTTGCACGTGATCTTATTAGCCGAATGCTTCATCGAGATGACTCATCAAGATTAGATACTGACGGAACCAACCACTCTGATGAGCAGGATGAACGCGGCATAGTTGATGCACTGACGACAGCAATTACACAAGGATATCAGAGCCCAAAACGAGTCAGGTCTGCACCCCAGCAATTTCTAGCCAGCAGGATTCTCTTCTAACTTGAAGAGTTTCAAGTGCGGCATTCTGAGTTCTGACCTGACATCATCTATGTATACCCCTCTGATTTGAATATTGCGAATTTCTTAACCAAGGTCGATCTGAAGCAGTTGTTCATGCCATGCATATCTCCTTTAGATGAGTGCCTGCTCACATACCAGACGTTGCATGCTTGCTGATGCTGTAAATTTTATGAATATTGCATCATTTCTGTAGCCTGCAGCAACGCTAATCTTATGAGAATTGGTTCCATCTATGTCGTATTACATAGTATGTACTTAATTCTAGCATGCTGTGGTGCCTTGGTTCCGGTTTGTAATTGTTTGCCAAAATAGTAGTAGTTTTTCTTTGTTAGTTGATCTTCATAATTTTGACATCTTTGGTCTTGGAGTATCGACCGTTTCCAACCGTGGACACCTGAGTCAACAGCAGGAGCGAAATACAGCATGTTTTTGTGAACAAGTTCGATGTGACTGTAAAAGAATTAAGAGCAGAACGTTCTTAAGTGGAAAAGACAATTCAACTGTGCAACGGACGGATGAGCTTATGAGCAAGGTTGCCATGTCAACATTTCAAATAGACAGAAATACTATACAGCCCAACAGGTGCGGTAGTTCTCGCCCGCACAGTGGCTGCCAGCGACCGCTGGGGTGGGTGAAAGATTTTGATGGTTTGAAATTTGTAAGATTTTAGAACTACTTGTATTGTATTTTTAGCAAACTAGCGAGGTGTGCCACGTACTTTGGCGTATATGATCCTTATAGTGTATTTAAATGACTTGGCAATGCATTTGTGATTTTGCTTTTTAGAAAATAAATCATTGCAGAACTTCATTTGTGATATTTTGATATTATATATTAAAGGAGAAAATATATTCATGTTGTTTCGCAATACTTGTTACATATGATATAAACTTTTTTCCAAATACTTGCATAGTAAAATAGTAAACATAGCACAACATAACATTTTTCATTTATATCATCATCTCATAATTTCTTTATTGCAATACTTTTCTTTTTCTTTCAGTACTTTTTTTTAATGCACATCACATTGATTATACCGGTATAGTCGAGTAAGCACTTATCGATGCATCACTATCTTAATCATTTTATTCCATGGAGGTCCACCAAATAAAAAATCAGAATATTTTCTTTTTTCTTCGAGAATTCTTATCTTATTCTATATTTTCTTATAGATTGTAAAAAATATGTATTGAGTTTTATTACATAATAGTTTATATATATATACACACACACACACACACACACACACACACACAAATCAAATTCCTTATCATATTGTTTTTTCTCAAATTAAAATATTTATAAAATCTAAATTCTTAATAAAATAAAAATTATATTTTTCACTTATTATGAAATTAAAAACAATCCCTAATTTTTGTTATTTTTATTTAATTTCTAATTTAGGTTTTAATTTAGAGTTAAAATCAAATGGCTAATGTCCTTTTGTTGTTCATTTCAAATTTGTGTTAATTTTTATTGCTATTTTTTAATTAATATTGCATATGAATTTTATATTAGAATTCATATACAAATCCAAATGCTAATTTTTATTCCAAATTTTAAATACATAAAGGTGTTAATTTGGAGTTTGTATGAATGTTAAATGGCTAATTTCTTTTTCCTTTTGTATTCTAAATTTTTTGATTTTTTTATTATACTTGGTATCGATCCTTTCTTATAATCTAACATTTAATGGCTACTATAATTCAAATTAGTTAGGGTTCACCAAATTAAGGGCTATATATTTTGTTTTTTTATGAGAATTTCTAGCATATTCCCATTTTTAGCAAATGTTCCAACGGTAGTTGTATTTATGATTCACTATATTAAAGGTAAGATGTTTTGCTTTTTGTGAAAATTTCTAGCCTATCTTCCTTTTTTTCTTAGTAATTCTGTATAATATTTATCTAATTTTTATTCCAAATTCTAGCTATGTATAGTATACATAGCTATAAAACTTATACAGGAATTAGAATTATGCATACGAAGTGTCCTATTCAAAATTTTCGAGTTCCGCTCGCCTGCTCCGTCGGCGCCACTTACTAGTGGCGGTGGGCCTCGGCGCTGCCCTCGTTCGGTTGAACATGTACGTGGTCGGTGCCGTGCGAGTACGTAAAGCGCGATGAGAGTACGTAAAGCAGGATGAGGTGGCGGCCTTCTCGTCTTGAATTGAAGTTGCGGAAGAGAACAGGTCTGTGGGCCGTAGGAATTTTTCTTTGACGACGAGCCAGCCCTGGAGCTGTGCGCGGCCCGGTCCACCGGGGACTCTTCGACGCGGCTGGAGATCGAAGGCGTACGTGCGTTCGTCTCGCATTGCGCGCGCTGTCAAGAGGGAGGTACCGCAAATTTGCAAAAGGCCAAGCGGCACCGGCACGTTGTCTGCAGTGCCTGCCCGGTTGCGACAGTCGCGAAAGAAGAAGCGCCCGTGGGATCCCGTCCCGGCGGCCGGGTGCGATCTGCCCTTTGACGAGCTCGTGAATCGCTTGATCGGTGAAGTGGGCGTCCAAAGAACAGCGCTGGCCATGCTGACGCGTCGTTGGCAGAATTGATGGACGGCGTCGGCGATAGTAGGGGAACCGCCGCTTGCTGCAAGGTACTCAGGTTGACAAGGGAGCACTCTCTTGAACTAGCATGCATGTGATGTAAGTTGAAACTGGTTGGTATATATCTCCCACTGACCCACTGTGGGCGTAGGGGAGTATTTGCTGCGACAGCCAAAACTTCCACAACGAATGAGGCTAGCACCACCACCAAGGTGCCCATCAAAATCAGCATGGCCATGGAGAGCTACTTAATCAAAGGTTGTTGCTGGCTCACAGGATGTAGATACAATTTATTAACAAAGTTGCTAGCTTAAATCAGCGTATGATACAGGAAGCTGCTACCCTCACATCACTGCGCGAGATGTTATTTGGTTGGATGATCCTGAACAGTCGTGCCGTCGTGTTTCTGAGTTTTTCAACAAACACAAAGGAAAATTAAAAAAAAACAAGCTCGTTCCTCCAAACAAGGTGCCCGTATACGCATACAACAGATATATGAAGCAACAACAGCCAACACAAGCAAGCAAGAACACAACTCGAAAAAATAATGAACTGCCTCTTGCTCTTGGTTGGATGCCCGCACACGCGCGCACAACCACCTGACCAGGGGCAGGCATCATCGGATCTGCCAACTTGGGGTGCGTGTTTCTTTAGCTTTAGCCCGTAGGCTCGCACTCAGATGTATCACGGTGCCGTGCGTGAAAGATCGATGAAGTGAGAAGAAAGAGACAAGGAAAAGGCTAGGAAACCAGAGGCGAGGGGGGGGGGGGGGGTTGTCTTTTGGAACCCATGGATTGGATGTTCGGATTGGATTGGACTGGACAGAAAGTGCTGGCTTCCCCTTGTGTTGTCTTCATCAGACATTGTTTTCACCCTAGCAATCGAATGCCTCCATGTCCGGGCTAGCTATCAGCACGCCGCACCTTGCGAATGATGGGTGGTGAGGAAAGGGGGTGCATGCCGTGCTGTGTTGCTATGTTGCGAGACAGCAAATTTTCGTACTGTTTAACATGTTGTCCTTGGAACATTTGGTACTAGCAGGGTTAAGTAAGTTTGGGAAAGGAAAAAAACAATAGTTGCCTTAAGCATTCACGCTGTTCAGGATTAATGCTGAACCCAAAGGCAGATAAAAGTTCATCATTAAGCATTATGTTCCACATAATTCATTATTTATCTTGTCAATGAACCTTATTTTTTTTATAAATCTAGCTCTCTTGTATGTACATTTGTAAATTTTATCTCTTCCCGCCCTCTACCACGTCCACGAGTGTGAAAGCTTATCGGCACTACGGTAGCTCGCGTTAGCACGGAAGCAAGATTTTCCACGCTCTCTAGGTGTGGTAGAGAACACGTGCCATCTATCGTGCCTTCCGCAAAATAAGATAAATCTATTTTTAAAAATACGTTAAAAGGATAAATTTGAAAAAAAATGTCTAGTAAACTAGATATGAACGATGTTCTGTTCCGTACTTTGTTAACCGGCCGGTGTCCTTTTTTCCTTAAAAGACAGTGTAGCGCGAAAATGAAACAAATCTAAAATGTCCTTTAATTTGTCTTCAGTTTAGGAAATTAAATAGATAGCAAAAAACAAATGGTCACGCACACTTTTCCGGTATGCATCAAGGTTTTAAATCGTGATTTTCACAAATAGGTCCCAAAACTGTAGCGGCTATCGCAAATGTTATCATTCATCATATTTTCAATTTTAAACTTTTTTATAAAAAATATGTTTATAACATAAGTCATCTTCAAACAAATCATAAAAACATAGCGCTTTAGAAAGTACTAATATTTTTATAATAAGAATATAAATCAAGTCTAAAATCAACAACATATTAATATATGTCTAAAAGATCATAAATAACAACTATATGATAATGTTCTCAACACCAACTACTTAATCACTGAGAAATATGAATGGTGATTTTTTAAAAAAAAAAGATGTGGTCTTTTACTTAGTTTTTTAATAGTTTAGACTCATAAGAGATGCATTTATACCTTTTAGTAATGCTGAATTTCAAAAGGTGTCCGATGTTTTGGCCTATATATACCTATGTAGGATAGCAGCAGAGCTATCATTGGCTATAAACTACGTCACGTAGCAGAGCTATTAGTAGTTATACCGCTTGTAACTGATGTAACGAAATATTAACCTGTAGCTTAACGGGTAAAAAAAGGTTATAGCGCAGCTAATAGCTAAGGTATTTGGACCGCTAGTACGCATTGACGTGCAGTTTTGTATTATACAAAAAGACAACAGGTGTCGATTTTGACGGACGGATAATTTCATGAAGAGTGTAGGCCTACCTAGCCAGAGTTCAGAAATATTGTAAGGCGAACATGTCGCTGTTCCTTGGTCTCTCTCTCTCTCTCTCTCTCGTTGGAGCTGGTTCCTTTTGGCGAGAGCATGATTGCTGGAGCGGAGGCACGAGTCGGGGGGGAACTAAGGAACATGGGGACAGCAGCACATCTGTGACTCGGCTGTGTGTTGGTGGGATAGCAAGTGTGACAAGCGGTGCTTGTGCGACGACGCTAAGCCGAAACAGGCAAGTGACTAATCATGAGCCCCGGGAACTCAAGGCGACGGCCATGGACTTGTCGCCCTCCCATCCACTGCTCACCATGCCCCCCTCTCTCTCTCCTCCTTCTATTATCCATGGACACGTATGCTGCAGCTAGCTAGCTCTCTCTCGGTCTGATCACTAATCTCTTCGTTTTTTTTTTCAGTCCATAGCTCATGCGTGCGTGCATGGGTCGGCATCATGAGCCATTGGGCGGGTGCATGTCCGTGTCTCACATATGATTCCTCACGTCGCCATGCTTTTGCATGTAGCTCGTCCTTCATGCATGCATACTGCGATGGAGCAATTGCAAAAGAGGAGCGGTCTGATGCTGTCGTGTGGAGGGTG
Organism: Guadua angustifolia; assembly: GCA_036346375.1. Taxonomy (NCBI): domain Eukaryota; kingdom Viridiplantae; phylum Streptophyta; class Magnoliopsida; order Poales; family Poaceae; genus Guadua; species Guadua angustifolia. Next base: position 32,761,521 of record CM070514.1, on the reverse strand, counting down.
GCATTTATTCGTTCTTTTGGAGAGGCGAGTGCCGGTAGTAGCAGCAGCAGGAGGCAGTAGGTCGCAGAGGAGGGGAGAGGCAAGAGGAAATTATGGCAATCATGAGGAGAGAATGGAGACAACAATGGAATATGTCCTGTGCCCTCGGCTCCCTCACCTGGATGGGTTGCTGTTGCAGCTGCAGCTGGCTGGCTCCATGGAGAAATAGCGCTTGGTGGGGGCGCCCAAATCTGCCACGCACTGTTCGTGCGCGAGTAAATAATTACTGCTTCCGCGTACTTGCGCTCTGCTTACTGAAGTTACTGTGGTGAAAATTGAAGACGCTGTCTGTCAAGCGAAAGCGCTGGCCTGTGCGCAATTTTCGCTGAAAGCGTCGCAGTTAGCCATGATTCAGGACGTCAGGAAATTAATTAGGCGTAGCGAGCGGCCCGACCAGGTCACGACCTTTACTGACTTACCCTAGGTAATTTTTTTTTTGGTGGTTTCTGAAATCTGATGGCTGTCTTACCGAAAAAAAAAAAATGAAATCTGATGCTGTCTGAGTGTCTAGTTAAGTTTCTGATAACTCTAACCTGATCGATGCTACACAAACGAGGCGTACATGTATTATGGCCTGGCGCTCCGGCTGGTCAAGGGTTTGAGTTTTTATTCTGAATTCTAATCCTATAAACAGAATAAAAAATAAACGGTCTATTTCTAGAATTCGATTCTCACAATCCAGCCCATCCATATATACTAGAATCTACAATCCACTTCATATTTGCTTTTGGATTCCAGTTTTTTGAGAATCAAGTTTTCTACCACCACAATCAGAATCAGTTTTTAAAAAATCCAAAACTGAAACAAACAGAACCTAATTGATCTATGAGCTGGCTTGGTCAAATGGTTTGAATAAAACTTGGTTAGCGTTGGACTCTTCTGTCTTTTTTTTCTCGGGTCATCTCTTCATTTATGCTACTATCCATTTGCTCCTTACAGAAAGAGATATTGCTATAGAGTAACAACTTCAACTTTAGTAATGATATATGAACCGTTCGTAAAAAGTGATGACGTAGATCTTTTCATTGTTTAAAAAAATGCTGTACCGATTTTTTATATTGTAGCATTTAAAATACTACGGCTTAGCACTATTGAGTGACATCAGTCGGTGGTTATCTCGATCCAGTGGTCCAAATAGATAGCGGTCCCTATTAAAACCGCTGCAGGAACCATTTTCAGTTCTTAGATAGGAGGAATCACCCAACGCCGGTCGGCTCGGTCTCACATCCAGCCTTTCATCGCATGCAATATCTGGATTTTTTTAGCGGAATTGTTTGGTTTTACCCGATATATTGCCGTTAGCATTTTAAAGAGAGAAGGGTTCAAGAAACAAAAGCCTGAGAGGAATAGAAATGGAAATCACGGTCGGCCCTACTTTTCTCGACTTGTCACTATCTACCCACTTCTTTTCCTGCAGACATCCCCTTCCCCCCCTCTCTCTCTCTCTCTCTCTGGGCAGGGGCAGTTTGAAATTTAATCACGTTGGTTGTAACCAGTAAGGACACACAGACAGTAAGAGAGGTACCACCACGGCGCCAACTCGCGATGTGCGCCCTGCCACGCGGGACGGAGCGCATGACGCGTGCTGCGGCCGGCACAGTGGCTCCCCGCCGCCGAACTGCCTGCCTGCCTGCGCGGCACGGCCTTCGTCTAGCTCGGCCGGAGAGTGAGCGTTCGGAAAGCATGGCGCGGACGCTGTAGCGAGCTCGATCGTGCTGGGGGACAGGTCCGGCCGGCTGGTGCGTGATTCGGCAGTGGGCACTGGTGTGGTATGGCGGGGAGGGGTGCCGCCGTGGTGCATGGCCGTGTCCGCGCAGCACGGACAAGCTGGGGCTTAGGTCCGGTCCGGTCTGGTCAGTCAGGTCACCGCCCGGGTCATGCATGCTGCCATGGCCCCTTGCCTGTGAGTGACCACATGGATCGGCTCGGTGGACTCTGCCTCTGTATGGAGACTAAAATTTTAGCGAAATCTCATAATTTTAGGTGAAATCCGATCAAAATGCATAAAGAAAATTTGAAATCCAGAATTTTTGAATCGAAATTCGGTCGAAATTACCGAAATCTCGCCAAAAAATATTGAAATTTCAACGAAATTCAACCGAGCGAAAAATAGTCGAAATGATGTTAAAATTTTTAATTTTTTTAATGTTTCTAGCACATTACTAATATTCTCACAAAAATTTGTCGGGAGCCGAATATGCAAATCTGGACCCTCCATTTATATCACACTAATCTATAATCACGCTAATGTGCACAGACTCAACATAAATAAATATCACAATCATACATAGCGGAAATGTAATAAAAGACTTCATATATTAAATAATACCTGTTGAATGACCTTATGGTTGATCTTACATGAATATGCCTCGTAAGGCTAACATGTGAATAACAAATTAAACTGCAGCAGAATAAAAACGTAGATAAACCCTCAGTATACCACAGGTAACCGAAAAGACTCGCACCCTAAATGTTCATCTCTTTCTAATACTTCTCCTCAAAACTAGTGTAGACTCTTCCTCAACTGGTGATTTTGTTATTGACAAGAGTGAATACTTAAAACACTCAATAAATTATGCACATAATGCAATTTTAACATAACTATATGCAAGACTTATTCCAATGAAATGGCTAATATGACTATTTTACAATAAAGCAGTATTTCTAAAAGAATACAATAAATATATTGAAATGACTGTAAAACAAATAATAGTAAAAAGTAATTTATAGGTATTATCTCAAGTAAATATGTCATCCAGCCCTGGATCATATTCCAAACTTTCCAGCAATATCCAACTTTTCCATTCAAATTTTCATTTTATAAAATCTATACCTTGATTGTAATTTCCGAGCATTATCCATAACCGCGGAGATGGCTTTCCAAATAGATTTAACACTCTGCAAGGATTATGCACTTTACCCACACGATGTGATCGTTTCTTTGTTGTCATGCAATTAACACACTTTCTTCAGTGTGTTAGAAGAGAGGCCATGACACAACCTTTCAGAAACCTTTATTCTAATACTGACCCTCCCGATAAGCCATACACTATCTCTTTCCTCGGCGGAGGTGAGATTAGGACCAACATACCGTTGGATTGACGTGAGACCGAAGTACATCACATCTTCCGCCATGACCACATTTCCATGTGATTAGATATCACATGTCAAGATATCAGTACTCCTACTTAGTTAGGCCCGTCCCATACCAAATATATAGTTGCATGTTTGACTCAATTTAAATGTTTGCAAGGTTAAGTCATTAGGTTGATTGAGGCGACTTCCACAATCCCTCTGCCATCCTGGCCTATAATGGCATACTGCCCCTTGCTACTTACTCTAATCTAAATTATTTATCACCCCAATTGATTATCATACACCACATGTCATCATGTCAACATCGTTTTGTGACACATGTCACTACAACTGTGACAGCATGGCCGACACAACCGTGACACGTCAATAGTTGAACCAATTTGGCTATGATGCAGATGCCACCGTGGAGCCACGTGGCATTCACGAGACGTGACACATCGGTCGACGATGCGCAGAACCCTAGGGTCACCGCCGGTGAACAAGAAGGGCACCTTCAGGTCGGTCTCGGTGAGACACCAGATGACGTGCTCGGTTTCCTTCCTGGCAACTCCAAACGATGGTGACGACGACTGCAAGCTTTTGCAAATGAGGGTTCCACGGGTGGCGATGCTCCAGTGCAATTTCAAACAAATCAACACGCACACCAGGTAGCTCTCGCAACGGCGATACTAATGTGACCGATCTCAAGCTCTATAGTTCACGAACGACGATGAATTAAGTCATTCCCTCAGCGGTGATGCTCAGCAAAATGATGAAATCCAACGCAATGTCGTCCAAATCCTCGCAACTGACTTAGGGTTTTGGCTTCTTGGTCCTTTGGGTAGTCGATGCTCCCTCCTTTATAGCACTAACCGATCAGGACGAGTATGACACGACATAGAATCCATGGTGGTGACGACTGCTTTGTTCTGAGTTTGCCACGAAGAAGAGTGACGACCAAACATGTGTCTTGATAGGCACCTCAGATTGACTCAAAAACAAAGAATCTCAGCCCCACACATGACCACAACCAGACGGCCAACAACATTAGGGTTACGCGTCTCCCGGACGATCACCCGATTCACATCCAAGGGTTCATCTACTGCGGTTAGCAGGTATAGGCTGCAATAGACCGGGCTGCACAGTACATGGCAATCCAGCTCACATGAAACAAATAGTTGGATCCAAAGGACTACCAACCCAACACAAGGGTGGAAATCAAGCCAAATCCATGTTTTTTCGAGTTTTTTTCGAAATGAACATAGTTTGATTTAAAATTATTTTATTTATAGTTTAGAATTATTTTTAGAATCGAGCTAACAAGCCGAGCCGAACCGAGCCAAAGCAAAATCCAATTTCATTTGAAATTGACTCATTTCAATGTTTAACGAAAGAACGAGTGTAATTGGCATAATTTTAAACCGAGCCAATGAGCCCTACAAAGAGCTTTTTTCTAGCCCTACCAACACTGCTATATTAATTTTCCAGAATTTTTCCTTTTAAAATAATTCTATAAAATAGTTTACATCAATTGAATTAGTAAAAATATCAGAAAAATTTCAAAAAAAAAATAAAATATTTTGAGATATTTAGAACCCAAATAAAATATTTTTGACAAAAGTTTATTTAAACTTTCTAAACTTTTATATACTTGTCATATTGAACATATTTTAAAAACAACAAAAAATACAAATAAATTCTAAAAAATTCCAAAAATTCAGAAAACCCACAAATAACCATATTAAATCCAAATGAGCCAAAATTGGAATATTACAAAATTTCAGATGATTATCAATCATGAGGAATTTTTTAAATTCTGAAAGTGCTACTGTCCTAAAATTGCAGATGATTATCAATCATGAGCAATTTTTTAAATTCTGACAGTGCTACTGTTCTAATAAAAAGCTGTCCAACAAAATTTCAACCTAATGAAAAATAGTGGAAACCATGTTAGTAAATTTTGAAAAAAAAATTGGATGGTTCTAATGCATAAATAATGTTCTCATAAAATTTTTAGATAATGATCAAGCTTGAGAAATTTTTAAAAATGAGGAAAGTGCTACTGAAGGTTGACGAGTAAATTTCAATTGAATAAAAAATAGTATAAACCGCATTAGAAATTTTTTAGAATTTTTGTGGGTAGTCTTGAAGCATCACTAATGCTCTCAAAAAGTTTTCATATGATTATCAAGAATAAGGAATTTTTAAAAATTTTGACACTGTTACTGTCCTGATAAAAGCCTCATGATTAATAAATAGATTTGATTGAGCAACTAAAAAATGTTAGAATTTTTGAAACTTACAGAGAAGAATGCTGAGGCAATTCTTAAGCTCTCATAAAAATTTTGGATCATGATAACACTCCAGTGTTACTTATGTTATTGATTTTTGAAAGGTAACAAATGAATTTCAATGCATCCATAGATTTGATTGAGTGAACAAAAAAGTTCAAAATTTTTGAAAATTTTAGAGAAGGGTTCTGACGAAATTCTTAAGATGTCATAAAATCACACTCGAGAAAATTTATAAAATTTTGACAAGGTTACTATCTCAGTTTTGTTCATTCTGTTTTGATTTTTTAAAAGATAACAAATGTAGTTTGATTATTTGGAAAAATTTTATGTATAATCAAGCTTATACAATTTTATAAAAATCTAATAGTAGGTCTACCAAAATTATAAAACGACCCTAAAATTTAGTTTTTCAATAAATTTTCATTAAAGATGACTTTATTATGGGTTATTAGGTCAAATCTGGTAAAAAAAAAGTCAAATTTTGCTCGAGTTTTTGGAAAATACTGTAGCAACATACTTTTTATAATTTTTTTATCTGATCGAGATTTTAAATTTCGTTCTCAGCCCAAATCTAATATCTCGCCTGAATTTTGCAAAATTTCACTCGCCTAGATTTTGCTAAATTTCACCGAGATTTATAACCTCGTGCCTTGTTCACTTCCTTGGGAGGCTATAACTTGGGGCCCACTGACAGGGGGCGCTGGACGCCTCGTATGCTGCCTGTCTGCGGCTGCCGCACAAGCAAACTGTGCAGTGTGGAGTGTGGACTACCTCCTGTCACCGGACAGTGATAGGCTGCTGTACGAGATCTCATAAACTTGCAGATATAATCGTCGTTCATTGGTTCCTGGTGCCTCTGGTGGGCGATTACCATACGTCCAATCTTAATCTCGAAACAATAAAATGTCCGTCCAAGTACGATCGGCCACGCATTTACGAAAGCTACGCTTCCAAAACTGCAAAAGCTAGGGCGCATGTTGCCATGTTAGCAATGCAATGTATGTCAGATTGTCAGTGTCACGGACAAGTACCACTCTGTACTACATCAGTCATTTGACGTATCTTTTTGGGCGGTGATTCTAAGTTTTTCCTCCGATCAAAGTTTTAAATTTTGTTTTCTAACCACATATTAGAGGTGTCAAAAAACTAAAAATAAGTGAGATTTTAGAATTTTGGATAAAATCCGAATAAATTCAAAAATCAAATTTGAAATCTGAAAATTTTGGGGCCAAAATTTTCGAAATTTCTGCATAGCAATTTTCAACCAACTGTAAAATAGTCTCCCAAGGCTAAAAATTGGAAAAATATAAAACAAATCATTTAAGCATTTATGTACATTTTCTATCAATTTAAATGTAAAATACTAAGTATTTATACATAAAGGACTCTAAATTTGGCAATGAGAAGTTTCTTAATAGCACCCCCTAAGACATGACCTGATAAAAGCAAGAATCGCATGATCTACTTTCTTGTAGCATGGCCTTATGGTAAGTCGGTACTTTACTCAAGATTTTTGTCTTGGCCTAGTCCTATGCTTCAAATTTCTACGCATGATGTTTTACTGATGAGAATTGTAAACGGTTATCAATCTATCTTATCTATATTAGTTACTTTCCTACGTAAGTACCTGTATCCTCCCCTAATTAAAGTTCGCAAGGTTCCGGCTCAGGGAGCCTGTCCACGTGCCCACCTTGGAAACTTTGCGAAAAACTCCTGTGCTTCTTGGAATTACGGATAGGTTCCTGTACATTATGAATAGGTCCTTCGCGATTTTTTGTGAGGGAAAGATTTTCTTTTCTAAATCGCATTTGGGTCCCTCGTGCGCCGTTTTACGGAAAAAACCTTTCGTTAAATTCAAATCGCGAACAAACCCTTTTCTAATTTTTCAGGATAGCAGATAGGTCCAAAAACGTAACATTCAGGTCCTTACTCTTTACGTTTAGATCCTTTCTCCGTTTTTCTCAGGAAAAAATGTTTTCATCACCAGAAAAATATGTTCAGCTCTATCTCTAGACTTTTTCCCTCCGTTCTTTCCGGAAAAAATATTTTCGTGCTCTGTTTTTCCTCGTTTTTCCCGAAAAAAATGTTTTCGTGGTCCGTTTTCCCAAAAAAAAATTGTGGTCCGTTTTTTCTCCGAGAAAAACACAAATTTGTTTTCCGTTCACGCGCGCGACGTGCGCCGCGTTTAGTCCTTTCTCCATTTTTGCGAAAAAGATATTTTCGTGCTCCGTTTTTTCCGGAAAAAATGTTTTCGTGCTCCGTTTTTCCTCGCTTTTCCAAAAAAAAATCCCGTGGTCCGTTTTTTCTCTGAGAAAAACACAAATTTGTTTTTCGTTCACGCACGCGGTAAAATTTGTTTTCGTGATCCGTTTTTCTCCGAAAAAATATAAACTTGTTTTCCGTTCACGGGCGCGGCGTGCCGCCGCGCTTCCTTTTCTAGTCTATCTGACAAGAACTATGGTAAGGGAATGTACGTCTAAGCAATAGATATGTAAGCTCAATGATGCAAAAATGGACTGACATCAACCAACACACTAATTATTTTTAGATTGGTATCTAAAATCTTCTTGCTAAAAGAAGATATGGCAAAACTGATATGAACATGTTCTAACATCAAGAATCATGGTAATAGCTCAATGATCGAAAGAGATAACAGCAGGCATTACAATTTTCACATGTATTCTTCAAAAAAGACATTACAATTTTCTACAATAATTTGGTGCTAAATTCGGTACAAAAACAATGCAAACTGGTCCAAAACACATGAAATGAGGTCTGTAGCAATTCTAAAATTTTCAAAATATTTTATTTTGCCAAGATTTGGTATCTTGGCCCAACCAAAATAAAAAATCTTGGTCGAAATTTTGCCAAGATTTTGAACCTTGCTCCCAATACAAGTTGTACAAATATTAAAACAAACAAATAAGTAAGTAATAGTTATCTATCCTTCATTCATGTTTTAACATTTGTGTAATTTTAATGATCTTATATGCTTTTCTTTTTTAATGATATTATCTATAAATATAAGACGTATTTCATATTTTAAATTTTCAATGCAAATTTAATGTGATATTTCCTCTATACCCCTAATAAATATCTATCTTTATTTTATAATCTCTACATGTATGCATTAAATTTATTACTTAGTGATAATAATTAAGACATATTTAATATGTTCTTAGTCTGTGTAAAAAAAAACGAATTGTAGACTTAAGTCGCGAGTCTTTGCAACAACCACCCTGAAACTTCGGCCAAGGCGGTGTGGGCCGTGTGGCCTCCTGCAGGTGGATCATGTGAGCAACTGACGGGTACTGACTGCCTCTGCAGAGGCAGACGTTGGCGCAGGCAATGCGAGCACACAACGTTTACACACTAACACAGGCAGAAATCAACTCATGCACGCAACCGTCCAAGCCAGGCTTTAACTCCTCCCGTCCGGCCGGCTCCCCCTCGCGACCCCCACCATGCCTGGGTCTGATTCGGTCCTTAATATCATGACCTGCTGTTCCCCATCTGCCATGTCCCAGCAGTATATGTGCACTCCGAATATTGTAGGCACGGCGACGCAGGCAGAGCCCCAGGGACAGAGAACAAGCGCTGCAATGCTGCGTGCGTATAATGCATGGTTTGGTTCTCTCCTCCGACAGTCGCTGTCTCACGGTAGCCACAGCTTGCTGCTTCTACAAATTGGTTGGAAGGAGTAGCTTGTTTCGAGGCGTTAGGACTTAGGAGTGCTCGTCTGAACCGGGGTGGGGAGACTTGCTGGTTTCGTCGCCTAGCTACCACTTCGCCGGCACCGAGTCCCAAGACGCAACGCCTCTGATCCATCTTTTCATCCGCTTGGACGCGTCCCTGTAGCTGCTGCGATCTGCATGCCCTTTCTCCCTCCGCCCTCTTTTTTATCTCTCTCGTTTGGATGGACGCGAGTTTGGACGGACGGGAGCTAGGCATGCCGCATGCACGCGCTAGCTACCGAGAGAGATGGTGCTCTGCGCTGCATGCACGCAAAGACTTAGCTACAAAGTGGACGAAAGACACGCAGAGGAGATCTCCCTCGCATCGCGAAAGGGGCCGCATGCAATCATGCGGCGGGATCTTTGCGGGGTGGTAGTGCGTGCCGTGCATATATACGAATTTTTTTTTACCGTAAACCACTCGTCACTTTTTTTGTTTTTGAAAAATAGTCACATTGCGTAAATTAGCTCCGTGCTGGAGTGCGGAAGATCTGAAAGGTGTCGTGGTACAGTAGCTCGGTAGGGAGTGACAGCGTGGTAATGCGGCCGAGCTGGAACATTTCAGAAAAATACAATAAAATAAAAATAAATATTTGAATTTAAATGTGATTATTTCTGAATTTTCTTGGTATTATTCATTTTTATTGGAATTTCCTGGATTTTTGGCTTTAATAAAAAATAATTAATGGTATTAGTGAATGGATAATGGTAAGAAGGTAAAAAGATTAAAGTAGAAATATGAAAAAATTGATATTAAAATTTCTGATGTTTCTAGTGACCCCTTTCACCTGTCAAATGAATTTTAATGCAAAGGATAATAATTAGAATTATGAAATGATTCCTTTTGACTCTCAAACAGTGCATATTCAGAATTTTGCAAAACTCTTCGAAAATTATCTTCAGCTAAAACATTCATCATGTCTTCCTCAAAACATTATTTACCGCTAGTAAAAATATAAAAAATTAATAATTTCATTTAATGCATTTCAAAATTCAAAAACAGGAATCTTGATAATCTTAAATTTGCCATTTCAGAATTTTTAGAAAATAAATATATATTATTTTGATTTGATATTTTTATTCAAGCATTCTTAGCCTATATGAAACTCTATCAAAAAGTTTCAAAAATTTTTGGTATCATTTTCATCCTCAAATAAAATAATTTCAGAAATGGATTTTCTGTTCTGTTGGCATTGTTAGAATTTGTATAATTTTTAGATAAAATATTTTAATCCAATATTTTTACTGGGTGTTAAACCTTATCTGAGGACCCAGGTAAAAAATTGATGAAAAATATCATGACGATTTGGTAGCTCCTTAATTGCTTGAGATAACGCTGTCCTGAACCTTATCTTGCGAGATTAGCCGATTAGCCACTTACAGGTGGGGCCATCGGCAAATGCCAGGTGCGAACGAACCAGCATCCCTCTCCCTCTTCCTAGTGGGCTCTGGCCCCACTCGGCAGCCCCTTCCTTCGTTCTTCTTCTTCAAAGCTCTATTAGCCGACGAGCTGCTGCCACGCCAAGCTTCAAAAATCTCCACCCATACCCTGCCATCGATTCCACATTTACTACCATGATATGCGGTAATCTTCCCGTGCATCCTCTCTGGCCAGCTCGATCGCCCGAGATCGTTTTTCCCCTCCAATTGTCGCCGCGGCCACATCGGAGCATCACTTCAATCAAACTAAGTCGAATCAAACAACTAGTGAATTGCCCGATCCCTGCCACGGTATTGTTTTGTGCTGCGATTAGCCGGGATCACTGCCACGTCGGTGAAGCTCACGCTACCGCTTGACTGGCCGCAACTTCTCTTCTGCGTTCAAACACTACACCTCACCTCGGGATGTAAGTGAGATGTATTGTAGGTTAGCCACATATTGTCTACATTGATCATAAATATTTATATGGGATATTATAGTAGCTCACGAAAGATTTATGCGGATAATACAGCACCTACAAAACCCCCAAGAGGAGAATAAGAGTATGGACTACCTAATAAACACTAGGCCAAGTAGGCTTGTATATAGGAATTGCAATATACCTATGAAACTAAGAAATATTTCAGAATATGACACTCAATTCGTGTGCCTCTTTAGCTATGTGTATGACATATGGGGCCATCTGAGTCAATGACTGTGGGCCAGAGTGTCAAATCCTAAAATGTGAATTTTAAATAGTGTCATATTCTGAAATCTCCCTGAACCTAAGGGCTAACAAGATGATTAAGATGATAAAAAAGGGCTAGAATTGTAAGTATCATGTACATATTGGCTAACAATTACTGCAGTTCGCCTGCCTTGATATCAAATTCTTCTTTGGTTGATAATATCTTTACACAAACCATGCCTCAATACCACGCAGATTTTCCAACCAAAATCTAGTAGCTATACCAAGAAAAGTTAAGTTCTACAAGGTTGTGCAGATCTGGCTTTCTTCCGCACCACTTGAGCTTATAGATAGCCAAATGGGCGGCACGGCACGACACGGCACGAGCACGACTCGGCACGGCCCGTTTAGGCACGGCACGACAAAGCACGAAGAGCTAATCGTGCGTCGTGCGTCGCCCACACGGCCAAGATCGTGCCTGCACGGCACGAAGAGGGGAAAATAGTGCCGTGCCGACACGAATAGCCCGTCGTGCTCATAGTGCCGTGCCGGCCCATCAGCACTATACAACAAAAACCCCTCAAACAAGGGAGATTTTATATGGCTAGGGTTTCAGTTTTGCCTCCGTTCTGGTCTGATCGTGCCCGTGCCGTGCCCATTGTCCGTGCCTTCATAGTGCCGCCGTGCGTCTGCCTGTGCCCATTTTTCGTGCTGCGTGTGCGTGTCACCCACGGACCGAAGATCGAGCCCGAGCGCGGCACGATTTGTAGTGCCGTCGCAAGACACGCACTATGAATATCGTGCCGGGCCATGCCTAGTGCCGGGCCCAACTCCCGTGCCTCGGGCCGACCCGTTTAACCCGGCCCATCTGGCCAACTATACTTGAGCTGGCTATAAATCCACCGTAAATGTCTTCTGGTTCCTCATACCTCTTCTTCACCGCTCCATCTAATTCGCGCTCAGCCACGGCCTAGTCTCCACAAAAAGCCGCCAGTTCCAGCAAACTCTGCACTCAGAGGCCGAAGCTCAATTCAACTGCTACAGTAAACAATCACTCAATTCGTTTGTGCGCAAGCGTTTTGGGTACCTAACAATCACTTTTCCCCACTTTGACTAGCTTTTACTCACTGGAAAACCGCTGCAATCGCTATTCATCCTCCCCAGGGGCGATGCTCGGTGGTAGGATCTTCCGAGCATTCCATGACCTCATAAGCAGGTAAAATGGGTTTATGCCGACCCATTGATGCTCAAGAACCAATCGCTCAGTGAAAATGCACTGAGATTTGAGCTCTCGTCAGCCCGGCCAGGGCGCCGCCGCACCCTAGCGGCGGCGGAGCCCTTCCGGCTATCGTCGCCGGTGTCCGAGCCCACCAGCAGGTGCGAATTAGCGCCCTGGTGCTCGCAGGACACTCAGCCGGCCGGCTACGCCGTGCCATCGTTTCCCGCGTGATGCCCTAGCCCATGCCCTGTTTTTCCCTCACTGGCGCGTGGGCCCTGATGTCAGTGGCTGTGCTCTGGTTCAAATGGTTGCTGCGCAAATCGCTAATATGTTTCTGTTTAATGAAAGCGTATTTCTTTATTTCAGTATTATTGAAAACCCGAAAATATTCAAATTGATATAACTTTCGTATTTTTAGTCCAAATCAAATGAAACAAATTTAAAAAATAATCTAAAATGATATAGTTTCAGAATATGCAAAAATATTTTGAAAATGAACATTGTGTAAATTTAAAATGTTGTACATGCATTTTTTTTCAAATGAGCTCAAAAATGAATTAAACCAATTTTATTGAAATCCTTAGATCATAAGCTTTCAAAATATGTAAAAATATTTAACTTTAAATTCTCAGATTGATTTATTTGAATTAAACTAATATAAACATAAACTTTATTATGGACCATAATAAACGCTACATAAAACATAAGTTATAAAATAATGTAAATACTTTTTGTGAGCTCTTAAGACTATGATGAACTCATTTGTGCAAAAATAATTGATTTTTAAACTAATTTTGAATTATTTGTCTAAAATTGAAGAAAATCCTAGTATGGTTATTATTAAAAATACATAAACTATTACTCCTAAAATCATGAAATTAATTTTGAAAAATACTAACACCTGAGAGACTCTATTTCTACAAAAAATATTTAGATTTGAATTTAGTTTGATTCAAATTTGAAGATATGCATAGAAAATCAAAATAGTTAAAACTTGAATTAAATAAACTCAAATTTTGGTAGCACCAATTCTTAGGTCTTAGTAATACCATAAAACCCCTGTTTATACAAAAACATTTATAGTTTGAACTAATTTTATAACTGACCATGCATATATGAATAATATATATATATGAAGTCCATAATTAAGTGCCTTCATACGATACTAGTGAGTTTAAGGAATTCAATATATAAGATGTCACAAATTGAATGATAGAATCATGTAGTGTTAATTTCAAAACATTCCTAAAGACAAAATCATATTAGTAGACAAAAAAGATCTAATTTGAATTAAGTTCATAAAAGACTTCATTCTTCATATGCATGTAATCTATTGCGGCTAAAAGCAAAAAGATACAAAATTAGTTTTAAAACACTTCTAGGGTCATACCATACTAATGCCAAAAAAATAATTGCATAATCATGTAAAGTGCTATCACAAACCTAAAACAAAATCTGATTACTTATAATGTAAACTTTAATACCATATAAGCTATTTCAGTATCAAATAAAATATCTCGTCTAAGTTCAAAAGTTTATAAAATTAGCTTAGAAATGCTCTCCAAAGTAAATACTACCCTATTCTAAAGAAATAATCTCATTTCATCATGCTTTATATATAAATCCTATTGGCAAAATAACCTTAAGTATTATGATCTCTAAAATCCGTAATATGAATAAACGAACTTAATAACAAATAAGAAATCAATAATTAATATATTTGTATCACTAGAATATTCTCAAAAACCACGAAAATAAAACCAATGGCCTAAAACCTAATAGACCTAACATATACTGAAACTACTTCTTATACAAAATCAATTAAGGTTTAAGTACTATTCATGCATAACCTATTACATAATGATTAATATCTTAATCCTATTAATCCAAATAATTTTTACCTCTTCAATTCAAAATTATAAATTAAAAACCCCATAATTTTAGTATCTTGAATTCGTAAGACAAAAATAGATAATTTATAAAGGAAATCGTGCCTTGCTCAACTTCTGTTGAATATGTATGTATGTATGTATGTATGTATGTATGTATATACATACATAATTGGCTAAAACGTGAGAACGTGAAATCATTTAACCCAAACCCTAATCCACACGTGCTTTCTATGGCCTACATTATTCATGCATAAATGACGGTGGATAGGTGTGAAAAAGTAATATTGTTATTATAATTATGGTAGTCATACATAGAGTAAAATACTAGTATAAATAGTAGTGCACAAAATTGGTACAATAAAAAATTGCGTAAAAATTGGTATAAGAAATGTACACATGAATCGTGTGTATTTAGTGAAATTAGAAGATGCAAAAATAATATTGATGCATAAATAACGACGTGAAGGTGTGTAAAAAGTAATTATTATTATTATAATGATAGTGTACATACATAGAGTAAAATATTAGTATAATTAGTAGTAGACAACATTGGTGCCTTCAAAATGGAGTAAAATTAATATAAGAAACATGCACAAACCATGTCTATGTAGGAAATTACTATTGTGCACCAATTCCACCATTATCATCCTATAAATACCTCATACACCATGAACTAACTACTTCATATGTAGCATGACGGACAAACCAGGTAACTCAAGGAATGGGAGGGGAAGACAGGAACAATCAGGGTTTTAAGGGTGTGACACTTACCTTGAGGACACAAGCATCTGTGGTCCCCATAACCCTGATGCCCCCAACCCCGATCTTCCACTCAAAATATGAGATTCATACACCGGTACAAAGCCGCTGAATGACTATACACACCTCTCTGAACATTGGCCACAGTGCAAGCATGACAACGACATGGGAGTCTAGGTTTACGACGACAATTTTAATCCATGACATCATTTTTGCATGCCCTCCTTTTATGGTAACTATATCAATTCTTACCTATAATTCCATACATGTATTTCTATATCACTCGCTAACACTTGCTCTTTCTTGCAAACCGCGAATTGCAAATTCGTTTAATAGGTCGACCCACTGTATCACATACGAGCCCAACAAGTAGGGGTGGATCCAATGAAGGGACAAGGGTATACAACTGTACACCTAAATTTTTCTTAGAAAAAAAATGATTATATAATATGTATATTAGCTATATATATTAATAATATGACAATATCAGCACATATATTCACTTATCAACAAATTTTAGCCCATTTCCATTCTCCCAAAACTCCCCCTCTCAACTAGCCAGCCTAGCCCATTAATGAAAAGCCCACACCTTCCATTTCCCAACCTACCAAAGCACATTGCACATCATAACCAACCCTAGCCAAAATTTTCTTTTTTTTGTCTCTCATTCTCTCTCTCTCTGTGCCTCGGGGCATCTGCCAGTGACATATATTAACAAGCAGGCAGCGGTGGAAGCATAGAGGCTAAGGCGATAACCAAGCTATTGACCAAGTAGCAACCGCATCACTATGGGTTGCACAGCTACATCAGCCAGTTAGGTCCATCGACCAGATACTATAGGTATTCATATATTGTCTTGTTGAATGTTGAGAACTTGAAATGTTGATAAAAGGTGAATCTGTGGGATTAATTAGTTGATTTTGTGAATGTAGAGCTTAAGAAAATGAAGATGTATTATGTAGATTGGAAAGCTTTGTAGGATTGATCCGAAAAGATATAGAAGACAATTACAACTACTACCTCCACATCAAAACCAATACCTATATAAAGCAAATTTGTTTTCAACAATTAATTTTTTGAAAGAACCAACTAAGTATAATGGATGATCAATTTTTTTTCTACAAGTTAGTGATGAAGCCATATATGTCACTTTTAAGTTATGGAGTCTTGCGAGTTAGTTTGTATTTTTCCTTAATTATTTTTAAATTTTCTAATTTATTGTGGCATATTTACTCTAATATGAACAATTTGTATTTTAATTTTTGTTATTTTTAACTTTAAACTTTTATATTAAATAATATTTTTGTTAACTCTGTACACCCATATAAAAATTCCTAGATCCACCACTGAGCCCAAGTTTATATCCACACAGTGCTAGTATGCCTTGATGAATTAAAAGGGGAGCTCGGCATGGAGAAGATCAACAACAAAGTGTTCCAGAGGCAAAATGATGAGCTCTAGAGGAAGAACGATGGCACTCGGAAGTATATGATCAGGGACAGGAACAATGATCGATGTGGTCCACCTCGGCAATGACTAGCACCCTTATTGCTGCTATGCCAATCAAAGCTGTAATTGATCTTGCCGCTGCCATGACAACCAATCGTGTCCACACCGACCTAACAATCGGCACTATATGTGGGTGTCATACAGTTTCCCATTTGATTCATAGGGGCATGCGCTAAGAACGTAGATTCTATATACATTCAACATGACTTTTTCCATCCCCTTGTGTTTTATGTTCCAAAAGGTGCACATGTATCTTAGCTATAGTTTTTGTTCACAATTCATCCATGTCACCATTTGTACTGTACAACATAGCCATCAAATCAAACTCCATGCGTCATGTAATTCGCATGTATATTACGAAATACTATTTCCACCTTCGTTCGGTTTTTTTCAAATAGGAAATAGCACTTCACCTCATCACATGCATACAATGAATTCCTCATGTATCATTTAGTCCACACATCCAGACACTGTTTGCCGAATGTACTACATGTTCTCAGATATCCACATAAGTGATTGTTGCGTATTCGTATTTCACATTACATGTTGCCTTCTTCAGTACCACTAGCATTTTTTCTGCCAGCCCATGCTGAATAAATTTTAAAAAGTAATTTAAAAAAATTACACAGCAAGGGCGTCCTACCACGCTATTGTTGCGCCACAAGCTCTGCTGCTGCGGTACCGTGCCTTGTCAAGTGCTGCCGCTTTGCCCTAGCACGGTAGGAAGAGGTAGCACCTACCACTCTGCTGTGGTACAGTAGGCTCGCTCCTCTCGTGTGTAAGTTCAAGCTTCATTAATTTTGGTGATTGGTTTTAGATTAATGCTTAATTATTGTTTAATGACAAATCTAATCATTATGAGGCTAACATGTTTATTGAGCTTCATTCCTATTAATCTCAAATTTGGATGAAAAATAGAAAACCCAAGGTATGCACACATATTCATTTTTATTGTCTTATTGCATACTTAGGATTTAAGTTAAAGGATGAACTCTTCCATTGCTTTAGTACAAATATATGCATTATTTTCTCTCTCTCTCTATACACACACACACACATCTAGAGGGAGTTCATAATTTAACTTGATGTTTCAATAGTATATTAAAGCATTAGTTTCATCAAAATACTTAAGACATATTTAATCATTCAAATCGATTTGGGTTGTGCTCAATTGATCTTAGAGGCATCCATTATGTGTTAATGGAGTGCAAGTGATGATTGAGGCAACCGTGTTTGTTGGACTAACGATCTTCAATGAGTTGTGAAGTAGGTTGAGTCTAAGAAGATGAAAAATCAGGAACAAGAAGTCATCATATATTGATGAGCTTCAAGAGGAGATTCCGAAGTGAAAAGAAAGGCTAGAGAAGGTTCATCATGTGTTGATGAATAAAAAGAATAAGATTCGATCCTGGAGAAAAGATGATTGGAAATCATAAAAGCTCCAAGTGGATTGCTAGAGGCAAATGTATAACTAGTTAGGGCTAAGGGTGTGTTTCTAGTCTTTTACCGATCTCGGTGTTTGGATGGAAGACCGGATTGCTAGTTAGGTGTCGTACTATTAAGAGGGGTTAAGTCTTTTAGCTTGAACTTCATCATGTGTTGATGAATTTAATTCGGTTCACTATAGCTCACTCTCTTGATTGGATTTTGCATGACCTAATTATTTGCATGTGTTGCAAATAAGGATGCTCATGCGTGCTTTTTATTTGAATCTTAATCGATCTGGTTTTACATGGAGCTATGGATTTGTATGTGTTGCAAAAGGGAGATAGCTCATATAATTTGGTTTATGTGGCCTTTGCATTGAGCTAAGTTTTGCATGTGATGCAAAAGTTGAGAGCTTATGCATCATGTTTTAGCTTGTGATTGGATCATGTGTTGATCATCACAAGGCTAAGCTTGGTTTGTGCTTTAAGTTTGTAAAATATGTTTTTGCAAAATATTGATATTTATGCTTCTTATCTTGAAGCATGAGATAAACATTTACAAATGTATTTTGCAATATGTTGGGATCATGTGTTGATCATCTCATGGCTCAAGATGTGTTTTTATATGGTTGGATTTGTTATTTGCAAATAATCTAGAAGTTGTGGGTTTCAATTCTAGAGCATGTGTTGGCATTTGCAAATGTGTTTTGCAAAGTGTCGGATCATGTGTTGATCCTTACATGGCTAATAGGATTGATCTCATAGGTTCTCGGTTTATTTGCGAATATGTTTTGCAAAGAAGTTGGAGTTGTTATTTGTAAATGTGTTTTGCAAATGAGCAAGAGGTTATGGGTTTCAATCCTAGAGAACGTGTTGGCATTTGTAAAAGTGTTTTGCAAAGTGTCGGAATCATGTGTTGATCCTTACATGGCTAAAGGATTGATCTCATAGGTTCATGGTTTATTTACGAATGTATTTTGCAAATAAAGTGGAGTTTAATGCGATTCTTTGCAGCATATAAATTGGGTTTGCAAATGTGTTTTGCAAATTGCTTGATTATGTGTTGATCATCACATGGCTCAATGAATCAATCATTATTGGTGGTTGATTCAAAAAAAAAAAGATTTCTATGTGAAATATGATTTTATCTGGAAATCCGATAGTACCACAGTTATAACGCCAGTACTACCGCTGGTCCGGTAGTATCGCTGTTTTGAAGCTGGTACTACCAGAGGTCAGTAGTACCGTGCGTGTGGTCGGTTGTTATTTTCTAGAAGGGTGTATTTTCTCGGTTTTTGAAGGCCAGAGCTACCGTCGGTCATTGGGCGGTACTACTGGAGGTGCGGTAGTACTGGGTCTAAGTCGCCGGTAGTTATTTTCCAGAGAGGGTGTTTTTTGCATTCGGGTGGAGGCTAGTTCTACCGGGGTGGAGACCTGTACTATCGCTTGAGCGATACTATCGGGATTTTGCCTGCGGTAGTACCGGGTTTCCTGCACAACAGCTAGATTTCGAGCCATTGCCTTGAGGTTGGTACTACCGTTCCTATAAGGGCGGTAGTACGGGGATTTGTTGATTTTGCTCATTTTGCCCTCCAATGGTTAGATTTCGTGTGGGGGGCTATAAAAGGATGCCAAGGGCTGGCATTTGGGTTTGTTGACTTTAGGGAGAGTTTGTGGGAGTTGGTTGCATGCGTTGCACTCTTCCAATTGGTTTTTGAGCTAAGAGTGAGCCATAATTATATGTGTTGTAATTAGGAAGTGGATTGAGAGCCTCTTGTGCATATGTTGCACTTGAGGAGGATCCTAGTGCATGTGTTGCACTCAGGAGGACATCGGAGTGCATGTGTTGCACTAGGTGAAGCTCAAGCGGAAGGCTTGACTTGTTACTCTTGGTGTTTATCGACACCTAGACGGCGTGTGGAGGCGTCGTGCGCGGGAGTTCTCAACAGAGGTTGTGAGATGCCCTGGCAAAGTTGTGAAGGTTGATGCTCGCCTACCCGAAGGGGGAAAGAAAAACCACTAGTGGATTCGACGCGGGTGCTCAATTTGTGGTGCCGGTCCAATTCGTTTGGGCTAGCCTCAACGTAGATTAGGGGACACCGGTAAGTCTCCGAACACCACGGTAAAAAGTATCGTGTCTTCTTGTGGATGCTTGAAATTCTTTATTTACCTTGTTGCAATTTACATTCCTAAAATTAAATTGTTTGCTTATTTTTAGAATTGTAATTTATTGTTAGAGACATAATTAATTAATGCACATAGTAAGCCTAGTTGATTTAGGATTTAATTTTCAAAACCATAGTTTATCACTTCCGCATTAATAATTGTTAAGGTTTTGGCATTAAGGTAATTAGGGGTGAATTCAATTGTAGAGATTAGTAGAAGTAATTTTTAAAAGCCGCCTATTCACCCCCTCTAGTCGGCATCCTTGACCTTACATCGTGGCCTCCCAATGCTCCCACGATCTAGCCTCCTGCCGTGGCGGTAGCTCACGTCTGCATTGCTCTAGCGTTGCAGGGGACAGGTAGCCTTTTGTGCTCACTCAGGGGGGCAAGATTTGCAACAAAAAAATTCACATGAGAGCCAAATTTGGAAAAAAAAGAAGTCTACAAGGCTACGTAAGTGAACAGTTATGCGTATACATGTGCATAGGGTTGAAAATGGAACGGAAAGTTCTCGACTGTCTTGATGAAAAACGGAAATGGAAGCGTTTTTTGGAAATAAAAATGAAAATTTTTTACCAGAAATGGAAATGGAAATGAGAGAGCCAATTCCGATGAAAACGAAAACAGAACGAAAATTCCATATAAATGAAACCGGAATTTCCAAAATATGACCCACTACTCAAGCCTGTCCTCCGTACTGGCCCATAAGCCCATCATCCCACGCGGAAGCCATCACATTATCGTTGTGAGATCCACACTCTAGGGTTTCGAACCTCGCTGCTGCCTGGGGAGATGATGCTGCGACGCGAGGAGGAAGATGAGGAGGAGAGCATCTGCATTCTCGGTTGACTAGCAGCAAATGCGTCGCATCCCCTACTCCACATCTTGTCTCGCTGCCTCCGCTTCCCTATCTATGTTGCCCTAATAGCGACTCCTAGTTTGTATTTCATGAGGTTGACGAAGATGAGCGGTGGGCATTGGTGGCCTGCAGCGGGGAGGTGGTCGTCAACTCAAGGTCCATTGCCACGTCTTCGCTTTCTAGGAAGTGGGCAAATTTCTTGCTCATGGCAGGTACATCGCATCCACCGTGGAATTTTGCTGCCTCTGCTCCCTGTTCAACGGTGCCTAAATTGCATATCCCGATTGGGATTTTGCAGGCCAACCAATGAAGATGAGCTCCTGGAGGTGGCCTGCAGCGGTTAGGTGTCTTGCACATTTGGCATTTTGGAGTTAGATTGATCTCTTTTTTTTGTCAAAATGTACTAAATACATTCTAAGTTTTAGAGTGATGTTTGTTGTGGTGGCTGTTTCTAGGATTTGATTTGTTGGTTCCTCAATATACTAAATCCATGCTAAATACCTCAGTAAGTGATTAGTTGGTGTATTTTGTACCAAACTAGTAAGTTAATAATTTAAAGTGACCTTAGCTAACTTTGATGCTAAAAATAGACATGCCTTCAGAGTTAAGGGATTGAACACAAAGATGAAGGATGAATGTGGACTGTATGTTAATCTATTGAATTTTCTTAATGCCATAAGGTTCATTGGGTGAACTTAACTGAGAGATCATGACAGATAACTATTGGTTTTGCTTGCCAAAATGGTCCTCTTAATTTGAAAATATTTTTTGTTTCAAAATCTTATTTTATTAGTTCTGCTTTACTGAACTTCCTCATTTTTTACCTTAGGATTCACTTGGATTTGACTTGATGGAAGTACCTTGCGTAGTTGTGCCCCATGTACAGTAAAGATAGCCCAGTGAAGTTGTATCGCATTGCATCTGCACATCATGTATTTTTCTCTTCTGCTCAAAATTCAATTTGTGTCAATCCATCTGGGAGCTTAGGGCTTGTATTGTTGATATGACCGAATTTAAGCCAAGGATCAGAATTCAGAACTACTCCGACACCACTTGTTTAGTTGTCCAGCTGTGTAGAATTAGTAGGAAGGCTAAACTAATTTTGCCAGGGTTTGGCACCTCCCTTATATTTCAATATGATTGCCCAACTATGTAGAATTAGTAGAAGGCTCAATAGCCAGATGAATAGCTTAGAAGGTTAATGTAGCTAGAGATGTAGTTGGGTGGATTTTCCTTTGTTTTGTTGTTGAACTTGATTGTCAGTCTTGTATATCCTGTTGTTTCAATGAAGATTTTCTTAGCGTGTATCAATGTTTTGATGTTTGTAATAGGTTGTCTTAAGATTTAGGTTAAGGGCTGACTGGTTGTAGTCTTGTAGGACTAAATCTACTATATTGTTGTTGTAAGCTTTCCTTTGTCTTTATACAACTAATGGTCCCCTTCATGATAGCTTCTGATTATGCAGATTCTAGATTGTAGTTAGCTGTCTGGAAAAGCAGCTGTCTGAAGAATCTGCTGATTGGAGAATCTGGCCGTTCGGCAATCATAATTGTCTGTGTTGATTGTTGATCGGCGTCGGTGACGGATGAGCGGATGAGGGTGGTGGAGGGGCGTAGGGACGACGGCGGAAGCTTTTATGCTTACGACGACTCGTGGGAGGCGAAACTCGCAGAATCTAAGTTAGAATCCGCAGAATCAGGTGGGTGGCGGCTTCGATTACGTGTACAAATCGATTCGATTACGTGTACAAATCGATTCGATTACGATACAAATCGATTCGATTCTTGGAGAAGCTATCTAGAATCCTACTATTCGGCATACAATTCATTTTTATTTTAAGCAGAAGTTGTATTTAAGCTGAAACAAAGGAGGCCAATATATTGTTTGTGTCTAGTGTTAGTTGATTTCAATGGGCCTACTATATCAATTTTCTGACGGGTTAGATCTAGGGACACATATGTGCTGGTTCAGTGGCTAGAAAGGGCAGGTGTGGCTATAAATAGGAGGTAATTTGAATTGAATGTTATTGAACAACTAGAAAATGTTTAACTAATGAGTATATCTTCTTGTCATCGGCAAACTTAAATTACTGCAATTCATTGTGGTTGATCTTTTTCCGCTTGCTGGGGTCTGGAAATATCAGCTAGTGGTCCATTATTCGGTTATATTGTAATGATCTTTTTTTAGCAAACAACCCTTTAGTTCCCAGTCTTTGATGCTATATAATGTTTTCTTCTCTAGGCCTTTCATTCAAGTAAGTTTATTGCCTGTTCTCCCCCTTTTCTATTTGCTGCCTCTTCTCCACCATTTTACATTTTCATTCAAAGTTGGTACATTTGGAGAGGTCATGTACTATGTTCTTGTAGAATTTTTCGCTTTCGTTTTCGTATCCGTTTTGCTCCATTTTGCATCCGTTTGTCACTGTCCGTTTCCATATCCGTTTTTGTGGTTTTCGATTATGTTTCCATTACCAGTAAAAAATGTGGAAACGAAAACGGAATAGCCATTTGCCGACACTTTTCGTTCTATTTTCATCCCTACATGTGCATGTGGGCAAGGCGCGGGGTGTTGCATCTGAGGTCACACTCATGTAGCCTTTTGCATGTTGGAATCATGTGTGTACGTAGCCATTTGCACAATTTTTTTCTTCATGTTTGGTCCTTCTCCAAATTAAATTACAAATCCACTCTCTTCTCAACCATAAAAGTACCGGTAGATAACATTCACCTACTATACTCCCTTCTTGAAACATGTAGGTAGAACAATAAATGCAGGTGGGGCTACTACCGAGCATAGGCAGGAGGATGGTAAGTCTTGCCGAGCTCAGCATCGTTAGGTCAATTGCCACGGTCTTACCTGTTTACCAAGCTAGATGTCATTTTTGCAATTTTATTTAAATTGAGTGCAAATTTGAAAAAAAAAAGTACTAAGGGACCACGCAAGCCAAACTTCATGCTTGTTGGGCGATCTCGGCTGGGAAAGGGTGGGCGTGCAGGACTTGTGTTCCATCGATCAGAGGGCCACACATCATCGCTTACATCAGCAGTGGATCTACGTTTATGCACGATATTTCCAGACCTTTAAATATTTGTGGTTGGCTGGTTGCTACGAGCATGAGCTCGTGATCTTCAGCTCAATCGGTTCAAGGGTAATCTATACGCGCGTCTACTAGTAGGCGCTAGATTCTTGAATACGACTATCCCTCTGATCGAAATGCTGCACACACGGGACATGCATGTTGGCTCATGTGCACCAAGCCAAAAATTGTACCACGATGGCGTAAATTTTGGTTACGGGCAAGAACGGATATGCCAAGGAGGTGAGATCGATGCACATAGTAAAAGAAGGACCTCATACTGTTGCGGACTAGACTTGTAACACGAAAAGACAAATCAGTCGTCACAGCACATAGGTGTACAACTTGGCGAAGAGCGTTTACCTTCTAGTCTCCAAAAAGTGCCTCGGTACACCATGTCATGACTCGTGACATATATTTAAAGTATTAGGGCACTCTCAATGAATAATATCTATAATAGTGTCTATAATCTATTATCTCATATAGATTTTATCATATAGAAATAGTGGTTTTCCAATAGCAAGTTTCTATCAAATGTGTATTTGATACTTCTAATGCGAATATCCTCTCCCAATGCATACACTCTCTCTCAGCACGAAGCACAAGGTAGTTGTTAGACACTGTTTTTTATCCCAGTGGTATTTCTACCTGTTTCTACTTGTTTTCAATGTATTGATCTACGAGTTTAAATGGTGTCACATGCAAGACACTGCTTTCTTCTCTTACTTTCTTTACTACCCCTTCAACTCATCTAAAATATGACATGACATGTTATTTATTATCTATAGATATTGTTGAGATTTGAGATGTATCATTGAGAGTGCCCTTAGCCTTATATACAGGTGGCCTTTCAATTCACTCATAGTACCACTTTCTTTACGTGTTGCATTTAGCTCCATGATGTAATAATAGTATCTACTATCTAGAAAGAGAGTACGCAATCTTAAACACGTGCACTGGTTGGCTTGAGCATGTGGCACAAGATTAGGAGGAGCTTAGTGCGCGTAGTGTGCGCGGCGTGCAGCCAACGAACTGCAATCCGTTTGAGCTATATATGTTGACATGGATCGACAGATGAGACAAACAGATGGGCTATGTATCGAAGTGTTACTGACAAGGGCTGTCACGGTGGAAGTTTTATTATTATTTAATGAAGTGATATATCAGTAAAAATAATAATATAGTAAAAAAATTATGAGGAGAGAGAAGATGAGTTTCATTTGGTTGAAACCGGGTGCATACCGTTTCCAACACATTAGAAACCGAATAAAACCGCATTAAGAGCGCATTGTTTCATCTCACGTATTCCCACACACTGAAATCGAATGAAACTGCACCAAATGGAACATTTAATCACAACACCATGCAATAATTAAATGCTATGACTAGCCTATGAAACTGCGAAATGAAACTGTGCATTGGGAGGTCTTATTTCATTTATCAACCCAAACCCCTTTAGATGATATGGCATTCCTGAAAACCGTGAGAAACATGCCACTGGAAAGGCCTAAGCGGTCAGTGGGGGTGAAAGCGAGTCAGATACAGTCGGGTAGTAGGTCATCCTGTATCCTACCCTAATTATTATTTTTTTCCAATATGAGTATGGGTACGAGTATTGGAAAAATCGGGTAGGATACGGATACGGATACCGGGTATTTACGAACGGGTAGAAAATGGATACCGAATATTATACGGACGGATACAATACGGATAACGAGTACTTAGTCGAAAATTTCAGATTGGCATAAAAACTGGGACACCAAAAGAAGGCCCTTTCCATACATGACTAAAAGCTCCCATTTAGATACAAACCTTGCGCGTTATGTCTACAACTCTTGTATGGTCCAAACGAAGTGCAAGAACATTGAAAAGATCGTTGATAAGATCAGAATGCTCTTGCAGATAGAACTATAGAAGTGCACTGCCTTGCAATATAGCTCAACATGAGAGAAATAAGTTCATTAAAGCAATAAGATAACTACCATCCTCTTAAAACTGATGCTAAATTCAGCATTCATTCAAAACTAGAAAGAAAACCAATTTTCATCAAATTCTTAGCAATATATAACTATATATCAAAATAATAAACCACACCACGAGCCCCAACAATGCCAGACTTCCTAGTGTGAAAATGCCAGCATCCTCAAATTTTGCCACTTCCTGATCAATAGACCACAACCGCACTTCAATCGAACAGATCTCGCCTGTCAAAATTATCCTTAACCATTAAAATTCAACAGGACAAATTTGATCTATAACTACTACATCACTGCTTTGTTAAACTACTGCAACATACAACAACTTCTTAGAACAATCTAGTTATAGGATCTCCTAAAATAGTAATTAGAATACACTAATTCCAAGCTACTGAGCTCGGAAAAATATCACC
Organism: Guadua angustifolia; assembly: GCA_036346375.1. Taxonomy (NCBI): domain Eukaryota; kingdom Viridiplantae; phylum Streptophyta; class Magnoliopsida; order Poales; family Poaceae; genus Guadua; species Guadua angustifolia. The sequence continues at coordinate 32,734,976 of CM070514.1, read as the reverse complement.
TGCCGTAACGATAGAGGATGCACGTCCACTGAGCTCTAGCACCAAGCTTCTGAACAAAAACATAGATTTCAGTATTTGCCTTGTCAAGTTTTAGCAGACCCTGCCTTACTCAAACAAATTTCTTGCTTTCGTATCAGTATACCAACCAAAGCATAGGATTTACCATTCCTCAGCCTAAGCTTCAACATACAGCGAGTCAACAATTCCCAGCTAGTCCAAATAAGTTTCAAACTTTAACACCAACTTCCCACTATCTACATTTGAACAGATCACAACCAGAGTGACAGTACAGCAAGCCTGACACTCATATTATTTGCCGGGTACCCGAACCCCGAGTATCCGTATCCGCACGAGATCCTCGGGTATTTGCTGGGTAGTGCTCGCTCCGAATTCGACCCGAATCCGACGCTCAGCTATCCGGGTACTATCTATATCTGATATCCGCCGGATATAATACCCGACCCGTTTTCACCCCTAGTGGTCAGCATTGGTGTATGCAGGAAATAGGTCTTAACTCTTTCACGCACTGTGATGCCCAGCTATGTGGTTTCATTGCATACGATTAATGTAGTAAATGTTGTAGAAGGAGCAACAGAAGTACGTATGCATGCATGTTTCGTAAATAGAAATCTTTATACATGTAACCAAAATTATCAACTTTTGTGCTGTACGAGTAGGCTACATGAAAACCCATGTGTGTAAGGTTTAGTATTTGTGCCCTACATGAAAACCCATGTGTGCAAGCTGTAGTATTTGTGTCGTAGAGGCTGGGTATGGTTTAATGAAAACCCATTAAGCCAAATACATAGCACGGAAGGAGTGAGAGATTGCACGGGTCAATCGGCTGGTTCGCAAAAGTTGCCCAGCAAGTGAAGGAAAAGATGGAATATATATATATATATGAATATATATATATCTGTCGCACTTATGATCCATTCATGTATTACGATTTACGAATTTACCTCGCGTTATGGTTTTCACAGTCTCCCTTCAATTCCATAACATATTGTCTGTTTGTTTTACCGTGAATGTATTGTGCAGTAGAAGGCATTTGCATTTTCCCTTGTTGACGTCCGAACTCCGAGCTCGTATTCTGTAGTTATTAACAGGAGTCGCAGCTCCGGTATTGCCAGACCTACCGGTTGAAGCACACCATATACGTACCGGATGGTGCCATCCTGTCCATGCGTAAATGAAGAATGGCCGGGGCTCTGGCTAGTCAACCTGTACGCACCCCGATTACGCACGTACATTCATTGAAGGTAGCAAATGCCGCCGTACGAGTACGCACGTACATTCGCAACCCGTAGAACGAGAAGTGATCGTCAGGGACAAAATTTGCAGTCCCGCGTACCGATGCGTTGCATGGAGAGTAGGATAAATTTCGGGAGCTGTTGCTGGACGAAATAGCTGTTCGACGATACGGAGGTAGCATTGATGGGAAAAGAATTATGGCACTCCTGAACAAATCATATGGGTTCATTTAAATATTTGAATTCGAGTATATTTTTTTAAAGTTATGTATTTCATTCGAATTGTTATAGATAGGTATATATTTTAAAACTGAAAGTTTCAAAAAATATATCCGAATTTAGCATGAATTCATGTATTTAAAATTATGATACGCAGACCCTATAGTTCTCTATTTCGCTGTATGGTAAATACATATCTCAAAATAATTAAATCTTTTCTCTCTATTCAATATATACCACATGTCTTTGTTCTAAGAGGGATGCTATATATGTACAAGGAAGCTGGCGCCATAGATTTTTTTTTCTAGCATTGGTTGCTGTGCTTCTCAAGTCTTTTGTCTATTGGTCTTGCTTGCATACATTTTTTATTATTTTTGGCCTAAGTGAAATTACAAATTTAATGAATTTCTCAACCACGGAAGGAATAGCAGACGACATGTATCACCTAACATACCCTTATACTGCAACAGGTTGTTGGCACCACAACTCCCCTTCATGCCGAGGGCGCGATCAGGTACCACGGCGGGCACCTATCGACCTCAGATACCATGGTACCTTATATTGCTGAGCACGGTAGGTACTTACCGTGGTACCCGAACTCGATAGGATGGGGAGCTATGGTATGGGAGAGCGGTAAGTGATACGTGATCACCGTCGGTGCTTTCACGATCGAAGAGACTAAATTTATAATTTCATTTAAGAGGGAGCTAAATTTTTTTAAAAAAAAAAAGTCCGCAAAGGACCACGTACATCTAAGCCTTCGCAGCAACGGACATGGAGCTTGGGGCTATTCCTCTCTCATTTCGCTGGATCGGACGGCCGGTTGGTTCGCGTTTCATGGTTGCACGCGCGATGTGGCACGGGATTTCCACTGTTTTCTCGGATCGCAGGAACGTGGGACGTACGGTGGCAATAAGGGCATTGTTCTGTGGCGTTCGATTCGGGATTGCTGGAGATTCGGACGGTATGCTTAGATACCTGAATGTCCTGATTATGCCAAGCAGCAAGACCTTCAGTAGTACTCCATGCACTAGTATTTCCTAGTCAGATTTTGAAGAAAAAAAAACACTGAGCACATGTCTTCGGGTGCATTGGAAAACATAATTTTACATTCCTGTGTAATTTAATATTCCTCTCAATTTGATTATTGGAAAACACATTATCAGCAATATAGGATTCTATCGTTTGGTTAGTTTGAAGGAAACAACACAATGGTTCATGTAAGAGTTTAAATATTTCATAACTCGAAGACCACAAATTCAAATTGCAGGATTTAAAATTTTAAACCTGGAAGGTTAACATTTACAAATTTTAAAGACAACGAAAATTTAGCAATTTAAAATTGCAACATTCAAAATTTCAATTCTTATGATTCAAAAGTTCAAATGTTGGATTTATGATATTTAAATTTTGAGTTTTGGTATTTAAATTTTAAATTGTAAGATTCAAATTTTCAAACAATGGAAATTTGAAACCCAAATATGATATTTTGAATTTTGAAATTTAAATTGTCTAAATTCAAGATTCCAAAAGGCAATATTCAAATTTTGATATTTTGGTTTCAAAATTCATATTTTGAATTCTTAAAGTTCAAAATTTGACTATTACAAATTAATTCAAATAATAAAAGCATAATAGTAAAGATTCATTTCCCTTAATAATCTAAGATAAACACCATTTTTCTACGTAAGCATATTCCTAGAATTGATAGTGATGTGTTTCTCAAGGTAATTTTGGATTTCTAGTTAAAATTAATTATTGTTTACCAAACAAGATTATCTCGTAATATTATTGGGGCACTCCCAATGGTACAACTCAGCGGTGTCTATAGACAATAAATAACATGCCATGTCATATTTTGGATGAGTTGGAGGGATAGTAAAGGAAGTGAAAGAAGAAAGCAGTGTCTTGCATGGGACACCACTTAAACTCGTAGACCAATACATTGAAAACAACTAGAAACAGGTAGAAATACCATTGGGATAAAAGGTAGTGTCTAACAACTGCCTTGTGCTTCGTGCTGAAAGAGAGTATGCATTGGGAGAGGATATTAGCATTGGGAGTATCAAATACACATTTATAGAAACTTGCTATTGTAAAACCACTATTTTTATATGGTAATATCTATCTGAGGTGGCGAGTCATAGACACTACTATAGACATCCTCCATTGGGAGTGCCCTGAAGGATTCCTGAAAATCCTCCTAGGATTTCGTCAACCAAACACACTCTTAAAATAGCTTCCACCTAAGTTTCGTAAGTACAAGTTGGAACGAGTGTTCATGGAACAAAATTGGGGTACAACTTGAATTTCGTGCTTAATGGAACAATTTATTTCATTGCAATTGTTAGGATTCCTTGTTGCAGTGATTCCCATGTGTGGGGGATATACACCCCGGGGGCCCACAAGGCAGACCTGCGAGGCCCAACCAGGCGAAATTAGGCCAGGCCGACTACGGAGGACTAGAGGCATACTGGGCTGAGCGAGATATGAAGAATCAGAGCAAAATCCCAGCTAAGGAAACCGAGTCGTATTAGGCAAAGGATGATTGTAATCCAAACTGATATAGAGTCGGATAGATATGAAGGTGCAATTTCCATCTCGTATCCGAGTGGGATTCCCTATTGTAACCACCCTTCTCTGCTATATAAAGGGAGGGGCGGGGAACCATCAACAAACAACATCATCAGCAAATAAGTTAGCCACTCATAATTCCAGAGCACAGGACTAGGGTATTATCTCCACCGCGAGAGCCCGAACCTGTATAATTTCCCGTGTCTTGTGCTACCATCGAGTTCCCGATCCAGCGCTTAGCCCCCTTTTAATTATTGTCGGTAACAAACCTCGACAGTTGGCGCGCCAGGTAGGGGCTGCGCTGGGATCAATCTTGGCAAGCTCAATGGCGATCTTCACCAAAAGTATGGCCACCGTCGCGCCGGCCCAGGCGTTTCACTTCGGAAGTCTGGATTTCATCGCCGACGATCTTGGCCATCTTTCCCTTTCGGATTCGGATCAGTTCCAATCTGGAAGCAATTCTGAGGTTCCCTTAGCCGGACAACCACTCGGATCGGGAACGGTCATGGCCATCTGTCCTGGGACGGTAAGCCAAAGGGCCGAACCTCGTCTGGAGCTGGAACCAGCTGATGGAGAATCCCGAGTGGTCAAAGATGTTAAAAAACCACTCGGACTTAAAGGTCGGTACCACTCATCTTCTTGTTCCTCTGATTCAGAAGGTGGGGCGGAAGATTCCCAGAGCTTTCGCAGCATTTTCGTAATAGAGGAGCTGCGAACGGAATCCCAAAGAATGTAAAGATGCGCAAACGCGAAGAAGACCGTCATTATCAAGAAGGCAGGGCGAAGCTCCTCCAGAACAAAGCCCGCAACGTTAATGAAGAAATCTTGCAGACAAAGATGGGGAACCAATCGGTTTTCCATACTCCTCAGCAGAACATCGTGGCCTCCAAAACGCTTCTTGATACTTTAGGGCCACCGCTGGTCTCGATAGCCCCGCCGCCCGATCGTAGCCTGTGTTCAAAGCTATGGTGGCGGCGGCAATTGTTCAAAGAACACCAGAGGAGCTGTGTCGTACTCGCCTCGTCAACTCACAGTCGCTAGCAAAGAATACGGCTCGCAATGCCGCAAAGCGAGAGCTTCGGCGGGGAAGACGCGCGACAAAGATCGGCCGACCTCGCGCAGGATTTAAACGCCAAATGGCGCGACCGGGAAGATGAAGAGCGCCGTAGGCGCAGAGATAACAATGAACGTTTTGGCATTGGCCACGACGATCGGGACGATCACCGTAATAATCCCCGCTATTGTGGAGGGGAAAACGAAGACCGACGAGCTAAATCACCCCATCGACGCTCTCCACGAAGGCGCAACGACGGCCCCATTGAAGGCATCCGGGCTTTCACCCCTCGCCTTCGCCGAGTGGTCTGGCCCGAAGGATTCAACCCAAAGAGCATCACCAAGTTTGACGGAGAAAGAGATCCTGAAGCTTGGCTCTAAGTTTACTCTCTTGCGATCATGGCTGCCGGGGGCGATCGCAATGTGATGGCTAATTACCTTCTAGTCATGCTCACCTCTTCGGCTCAAGCATGGCTTACAGGACTTCCAGCGAATTCCATAGATTCCTGGGAGGATCTTTGTGACCTGTACCAACTTCGCCAGAAAAGAAATGAGACGCTCCGAGAATTTATCCGGCGCTTCATGCAAAAGAAGAATACGATCAGGGATATTTCGGAAGCAGCAGTCATCGCGGCAATCCAGAAGGGTGTCAACGACCCCGACCTGATCAAGAAGATGTCTCGAAAGCCGCCGAACACCGTAAAGGAGATGTTCGAGCTGGCGGATCGTTATGCGACGGCTTCAGATGCGTTGGCCGAACGACAAGACGATCGCCCACGACAAAAAGACAGGAAGGATTACGCTGAGTCGTCAAGGCAATGAGACAGAAGCGAAACTCAAGAGATAGTGGCAAGAATGAAAGCAAGGCGGCATCGCTAGGCCACGCACCGAGCGACTACGATACGGTGATGGAGGCTATTTGTCCTTTTCACCCAAAAGGTAAACATCTTGCAAAAGATTGCTTCACTTTGAGAAGATTTGCTAAGGAATCCGAGCGACCACCAGAGGCGAAGCAAAAGAAGAAGATAAGAAAAAGCAAAATTCCCCTGAAGATGATGAAGGAGAATATCAAAAGATGGAACGGGAGCTCAATTACATCTACGGAGGCTCAATGGCTTACGAGTCAGAGCGGAAGCAAAAACTCACGGCCAGGGACGTTAACGCCGTCATGCCAGCAACCCCCCAATATCTCAGATGGTCCGAGGCCTCCATCACCTTTGACCGTTCGGATCATCCGGATCACATCCCTTATCCTGGAAGATTCCCGCTGGTGTTGGATCCGGTGGTGCGCAATGTTAAGCTCAAGAGGGTGCTGGTCGACGGAGGCAGTGGGCTCAATGTTCTTTTCTCCAAAACTTTTGACGACATGAAGATCCCCCGTTCCGAGCTAAAGCGGGGCTCATCACCATTCCATGGAGTGATTCCCGGGACTTCTTTGGTCCCACTCGGGCAAATCACCTTGCCGGTCACGTTTGGAACCAAGGAGAATTTTTGGACCGAGTACCTCAACTTTGAAGTAGCCGACTTCCAGACGGCATATCATGCCATCTTGAGAAGGCCTGGCTTGGCCAGATTCATGGCCGTACCACATTATAGTTATCTCGCCTTGAAGATGCCAGGGCCGAAGGGTATCATTTCCATACGGGGTGATGTCAAACAGTCGTTTGTCTGCGACAGAGAAAGCTGTGAGATGGCCGAAGCTCAAGAGGTGGCAGATGACAGAGAGAAGATCCGGCAGGCGGCCGCACACCAAGAAGACGAAGGAGAGGTGCCGGCCAAGAAGCAGACCAGGGCAAGCCTAAAACCTGAGGAGGGGGCCAAGAAGGTAATTCTCGACCCGTCCAACCCTGCCTAGACAGCTCTGATTGGGACAGGCCTCGCCCCAAATAGGAAGACGCGCTCGTCACCTTTCTTCGGGCCAACCGGAACATCTTCGCGTGGAAACCATCCGATATGCCCGGTGTTCCCAGAGAGGTGATCGAGCACTCTTTGAACGTTGACGAGAAGGCCAAGCCCATCAAGCAACGGCTCCGAAGATTTGCTCAAGACAGAAAAGAAGCCATTAGGGAGGAGATCACAAAGCTTCTAGCAGCAGGTTTCATAAAAGAAGTGTACCATCCCGACTGGCTGGCGAACCCAGTGCTTGTTCGCAAAAAGAATAAAAGTTGGCGCATGTGCGTTGATTATACCGATCTCAACAAGGCTTGCCCGAAAGATCCTTTTGGGCTGCCTCGTATAGACCAAGTGGTAGATTCGACGGCGGGCTGTGAACTCCTGAGTTTTCTGGATGCCTACTCGGGATATCACCAGATCAGGCTAAAAGAAGAAGATTGTATCAAGACTTCGTTCATCACTCCATTTGGCGCGTTCTGCTACGTCACGATGCCGTTCGGTTTGAAAAACGCTGGCGCAACTTATCAACGCGCAATACAGCGATGTTTTCACTCCCAGATCGGGCGCAACGTGGAGGCATATGTCGACGACGTCGTTGTCAAGACCCGTGCGAAGGAAGACCTCATATCTGACTTGGCGGAAACTTTCGAAAGCCTAAGGGCTTACAAAATGAAGCTGAATCCGGAAAAATGCGTTTTTGGAGTCCCGTCAGTAAAATTACTCGGATTTATTGTGTCACAGCGCGGCATCGAGGCAAACCCAGAGAAGATCAACGCAATTCTGAAAATGAAACCTCCAACCAGTCAGAAGGACGTCCAGAAGCTCACCGGATGCATGGTGGCACTCGGCAGATTCATCTCTCGGCTAGGATCTCGAGGAATGCCCTTTTTCAAACTTCTAAAGAAGTAGGGTAACTTTCAATGGACCTCCGAAGCACAACAAGCTTTCGAAGAACTGAAGACATTCTTATCATCCCCACCTGTGCTAGTCCCTCCAATGCTCGAAGAGCCCCTTTTTCTCTACATTGCCATGACGACTCATGTAGTCGGCCACAGAATCGTTGCAGAGCGGAAGGAAGAAGGGCACCTCCAGAAAATCCAGCGGCTAGTTTATTTCATCAGCGAGGTGTTGGGAGAATCCAAGGAGCGCTACCCACAGGTACAAAAACTATTGTACGCCGTGTTGCTCGCCTCACGCAAACTCAAGTATTACTTCCAAGAACATTCAATCGCAGTGGTCACCACTTTCCCGCTTGGGGACATACTCCACAATCGGGAGGCCACTAGGAGGATCGCAAAATGGGCAGTCGAGCTCGGGGCCTTTGAAATCTCTTTCACACCGCAAACGGCAATAAAATCTCAAATACTTGCCGACTTCACCGCTGAATGGACAGAATTGCAAATTCCGACGACTACTGAAGAGATGGAGTACTAGACGATGTATTTCGACGGTTCCCTCATGCTCAATGGCGCAGGGGCTGGCGTGGTCCTCATCTCTCCAACAGGTGAGCGCCTGAAATACGTCCTCCAGATCCACTTCCCGGCATCAAATAATGCCGCCGAGTACGAGGCACTCATCCACGGGCTTTGCATTGCGATATCCCTCGGTGTCCGGCGGCTAACTATTCGGGGCGACTCCATGCTGGTAATTAATCAAGTACAGAAGGAGTGGTCGTGCGTTGAAAACAACATGGCAGCATATTGCCAGGAGGTACGGAAGCTAGAAGGCAAGTTCGACGGGCTGGAACTCATTCACGTGTTCGACGTGACAACGGCAAAGCATTTAATTGGCAAGGCTAGGCTCCACTCGCAACAAGATACCGGTGTGTTTGTCGAAGAGCTCCATAAGCCTTCAATAAGCCCAAAGCAGGAACAAGGCAAGTCGGAAGAAACACCCATTGAAGAAGAGGTCTTGGTCATCAACGCAGATTGGACAGCTCCTTTTCTCAATTACCTGTTAAAGGATGAACTCCCAGAATACCGGACAGAGGCAGAACGTATCTCGCGACGCAGCAAGAATTACGTGATAATAGGCGAAGAATTGTTCCGAAGAAGTACCTCCGGAGTTCTAAGGCGATGCATATCAGAGCAAGAAGGAAGAAACCTATTCAGAGAAATCCACTCAGGAATCTGTGGACATCACGCGGCGTCAAGCACTCTGGTGGGCAAGGCATATCGACAAGGCTTCTTCGCCGATCACAGGATCGACGCGAAGACATCGTCCGAACCTGTGAAGGATGCCAGTTTTTTGCCCGCCAAATACACGTGCCCACTCAGAAGCTGCAGACAATTTCGATCACTTGGCCGTTCGCAGTCTGGGGGCTCGACATGGTCGGCCCATTGAAGAAAGCTCAAGGTGGCTTCACTCATCTCTTTGTCGCCGTCGATAAATTCACCAAGTGGATAGAAGCAAAACCAGTAGCTACAATCACAGCAGCCAAGGCCAAAGAGTTTTTTCAGGAGATCGTCGTAAGATTCGGCGTACCAAACAGGATTATCACGGACAATGGAACCCAATTCCGAGGAGAAGAATTTCAAGACTGGTGTGACGAGCTTGGCATCAAAGTTTGCTTCGCCTCCGTGGCTCATCCAAAGAGCAATGGTCAGGTAGAAAGGGCAAACGGCATGGTGCTCGCAGGCTTAAAGGCGCGATCTTGGACCGCTCAAACCGACGCCACCCGATGGGTAAAAGAATTGCCTTTTCGCAGACTGGGGCCGAGAACCACCCCAGCGAGGCAACCGGCGATCACCTTTTTTCCTGATCTACGGCTCAGAAGCGGTTCTACCCACCGAGTTGACCTTCGGATCCCCTCGGGTCCGAAATTTCAAGGAGGCCGAGTCGGAGGAAAGCAGAATGGAAGACATCGATCGATTGGAGGAGGCAAGGGAAGTCGCTGCGGTCCAGTCGGCCAAATACCTCCAGGCCCTGCGCCGCTATCATGACCGAAACGTCCGAAACCGAGCATTCTCCAGGGGCGATTTGGTCCTAATAAAGAGCCAGAAGCACGAGCACAAGTTATCTCCAAATTGGGAAGGACCCTACATCGTCGACGAAGTGACGCGTCCGGGAGCTTATAGGCTTAAGCGAGAAGACGGCGCCATCATCAGTAACTCATGGAACATAGAGCAGCTACGTCGTTTTTACTCTTAAAATGTTCTGTGGGTGTTGAATCTTTCCCTAGACTTGCTACTCAATTGTTACTCAATTAAGCAGTAAGTCGGGGGCTACACCTAATAGTGTTGCGCATGCGCAACTCGGCCAGGAGGATTATTTGTTTAAAGAGATGTCATATGTCAGAATCCTTTTCAATTGACTTGCTACTCAATTGCTTCTCAATTAAGCAGTAAGTCGGGGGCTACACCTAATAGTGTTGCACATATGCAACCCCGCTTGCAAATCAGCTCCTATCCTTTCCCTACGGTCACGATTAAATCCAAGTGCTCTATACCCTCGACGGTGAAACCCTGGACGAAAAAAATCTAGTTACCTGATGAAAGGCATGCTCGAGGGAAAAGGCCAAAGCGCCAACTCGCGATGCTCGGGGGCTATACTAATCGCACGGGGTGCTTAAACATAAGGGAGGATGAAAACCACTTGGGAAAAGTCAAAAAGACCTAAGCAAGGAAAAGGAAATGGCAAGTTTGTAGCCAAAACAGTCTTACAAAAGCCCAGCATCATTCAAAGACCATGGAAGATTTATACAACAAAAGCGCTATCTAAACGACAACAAAAGTGCTACTTTTCTTACGGAGATAAAAAAAACTACTCCCGGCGCGCGCGGCCAGCGGCCGCGATGAGGGCATCCCTAGCTCTGATGAGCCTAGGAACGACCTTGATCAGGGCATTGACGGCGGCGACGTCTTGGGCGACGGCCTCCTGCTCCGCGGCCTCCGCCATGGCGAGGTCGTATGCAGCCCAGAGCTCGGCGAGTTCGTCCTCAGGCTCCACGGGGGTGTCGTCCCCAAAGCTGTGGAACAGGTTCTCGATCCACGGCTCCACCGGCGGACCCAGGGACTCTGGAGGGAGAGACAGAGGAGAGAGATCCTTAGAAGAAGAGGAAGAATCCATGAAGAAGAAGAAGGCAACCTGCAAAAAAGGCGAACGATCAACCGGCGGTCACAATTCCACAAGCACGAAAAACAAAGAAATCAAGCAAAGAAGGAAGCTAACAGTCGAGTGTTTCAAAGAAATAAGAAGAAGTTCCTGAAGAAATGAAGAAGAACGAGCCGGCGGAGAATGGTAGTGCGCTGCAAATCGCCAAGATCGAGGCTAAGTACACTCTTATAAGGGGCAAACGTCTGTCTCTGGAGAGAGACTCGCTCTGACTCAAGGCGACGCTTGGCATGGAGGCGGGAACGATTCACCTTCCGGGTGCGCCGAACGTAACGTCGCACGTGTCTCGAGGAGTGTCAGACGCCAGGATGATCAAAGACTTCAGAAACGGGCCAAGACGCCAGATATGCCCCCTAATGGGCCGAGAATTAGCGAAGTACATTAAGGCAGCGGCTAAGCATTCCCGCAAAGCAGATTCAGGCCCGGAGGAAACTTTTTTCAACATTAGAACAATTATCCCGAAGGAACAGCAAAAAACACAGGATAAGTTCAGTACAAACAGAAGACTACACGGGACCCAGGTCCAGGTTTTTAACCAATACAGAAGCAGTATCCTTGACTTCATCCATAAGGGCGAGCGCTTGATCGTCATCAACAGTGCGGGCAAACCCCTCCTTGACAGCCTCGAGCTCCACCCGCGGATATAAGGACTTGGTGATCGTCAACACCTGGCAGGCGCTCGTAATTGCAATGTCCTCCAAGTGCGCAGTCAGCTTCTTAGGGGCTTCTTCTAGCTTCTGAATTGTGATATCAGCGTCATAGGGGACACCACTGGTGCCAGCTTCATCAGGACCCAGGATTCGCAGCATCCTTTCAGAGCCCAATTGGAGACGGTCAACCCTCGCTTCAGTACTTTTGATCTTATCATCAAGAGCCCCAGATCGAGCTTGAAGTTGACCCGATGCACCGCAGGATACCAGTCGGGTAAGTCTGAAGCTGCTAAAAGAAAAAGGGACAACAGGATAAAAGACAAGACCGAAAATACACCTTCCAATTCTCTTGTCAACTTGGCCACTTGTTCTTTGGCGTCCTCTTCAGCCTTCTTCAGCTCTTCGTTCCGGGAAAGAGAGGATTCGAGCTTCTCCCGGAAATCTGACAAAAAGATGAAGACCGGGGCATCAGAAGACGAAGGATAAAGTCGAGCCTGTGGCACTTGACAAAAAGATTACCGCCGAAAGACCGGTCAAGTTCAATTTCTCTGCCGAGGGATGGATGCGACTTCAAGCCCTTCCAGCCTCTCGATTCGCCACGCAGTGCGTGTGAGCTCGCCTCAAACTCGGTCATGAACCGCCGACCTCCTCAGCGTAATCCTTCCTCATTTTCATCCTTGGAAATAATTTTTGAAGAAGGAAGTTCCGGTCCTTGGCGAAAGATGATAGGCGCTGAAGACGGCAAAGCAATGTTAGGCTTCAGGGAAAAAAGAAGACTTTCAAAGAAAGCGCGGCACAGACAACTCACATTGCCAAGACGCCAACACTCGCGGGCAGCATCGAAGAACGACTCCCAATCCTTACCTTCGACCTCGCCATCCAAAAGGACTATGTCACCGTCGTCATCAGTAAATGCAGCCCGCACCGGAGATTTAAGGGGGCGGAGGATTCGACGCACGGTGGCAGGATGGCGAGGGAGGTGGAGGATCTTCGGCGGCAAAGGAGCAAGAGCATCAATGGGGACGGCGGCGGATCGGCCGGGAAGGAATGGCGGTAAGGAGTCACTCGGCTCCAGGCGGCACTCGTTGCCCATGGCCTCGGGGGCTGTTGGGAGCACCGTCCCGACTAGTTCCGGGGTAGCGCTGAGAACAGAAGGCACAGCATCAATCGACGCCTCAGCCTCTGCCACGTCAACACTACCATCGCCAACAACCGCTGGAGGCTCCAGGGGCGACGTTTCATGAAGAACTTCGTCAACAGGATCCCTACGAGAAGAAACTATCAGGACATGATCCAGGGGAGCAAAGAAAGACTGGCAGGGAAATCCAACCTGTTGGATCTTGTTATCTTGCACTTTAAACCCCTCCGAGTGGAAGGACTACCAGTAGGAGTCCCCGCAGGCGCACCCTGCGCGGCAGACAAGGGAACTCCAGTCGGGCGCGCGGGCGAAGGCACACTCTCCACTGAAGGTGGGGCCGAGGGCTTAAACACCTCGGGTTCCACTGACTGGCTCGAAGAAGAAGAAGTCGGGGGAGGAGGTCATACGGCTGCGGGGTCCTGAATCTTCGGACCCCCAGTCGGGGGTACACCTTTATCCGACTGCTTCCGCTTGGCCTTGCGAACAATCGGAGCTTTTCCCTTCCTAGATGGATCATCACCGGACGCGCTCGTCTTGCTTCGCTTCGCGCTTGGGGCAGCAGAAGGAACGCTGGCGGGGAAGTTTCGCTTATCACTCTTATGAACGGGAAACTCAGGTAATGGCGCATCGGAAAAGAAGGCATCACGTCCCTGCAAATGTGAAAGCACATCCAAATCAAGATTCAGATAAAAGTTAGAAGAATCGGTACCAGAAGGCATCAAAGAAGCCCTTACCGGAGGCGCTGGATTCACCAGAAAAGGTCTTGGCTTTCAGAACAAATGATCTTCTCATTTGGGGCAAAGAAGTCAGAGACACGACCGAAAAACACCGCCGAAGTAATTTCTTTAGAAACCTCCCGTGTGGGATCATCGGAGTCCTCATACTCATACCCTGGATGAACTCGGTCCTTGAGGGGCTGAATCCGGCGAATACAAAAATTAGCAATAATGGCCATACTAGTAAGCCCATTTTCCTTCAACTCGGCAATCAGCCCCATGAGATCAATCACTTGGTCCATCCCATCATCTTTGGGGAGCGATGTCCAGTCAGGAGAGGGCTTGGGTGGCTTCCCAGAAAAAGTGGGCAATGGAGGCTCGGGATTGGCACAGTAGAACCACTCTTGGTGCCAGCCTTTATTCGAGGTCTTGAAAGGAATGTTAAAGTATGGTTTTTTCATGCCATCCCTCAGCTGGAATCCGGCACCTCCGACCACTTTGGGGGAGTTCTTATTAGGAAAAGGGTTAAGAAGGAAAAGGTGGCGAAAGAGATTGAAGTGGGGACGGACGCCAAGGAAGGCCTCGCAAAGATTGACAAAGGCAGCGATTTGGAGAATGGAATTGGGGTTGAGGTGAGTTAGTTCGATCCCAGAGAATTCAAGAATGCCATGAAAAAGGGGATGCCGGAAGACCCAACCCACGCATAAAGAAGGATTCGAAGATGACCACCTCCTCAGCGCGGGGGGTAGGGCAGAATTCACCTGCGGCAGGGCGGGCGGCGAGCATCACCAATGGCGGAAAAACACCAACGCCCACTAAAACCTCCAACCGCCCTTCCATCGTTACCGAGGTAGCCCAATCCTTGGTCGAGGCGGACGGGTGAACAGTTGCGGGAGAAGGGGACGACATCCTCGAACGAAGAAGCCTCGCGATCGCGTGAGATTAGGAGTTAACCCTAGCGGCGGAGGTCGCGAGGGAAGAGATTGGAGACCAAAGGGGTGAAAAGGAACAGTGCAAAGACACTTCATTTTACCATATATTGATAGGGGAGCGGTGCTAACTTTCACCTCGAGCGGGAAACCGCATCACCCTTCTCATGCCCTGAAGCAGCCCTAGGGAGCACTTCAGGGTGGGCCGGCGAGCACGCATGTCGTGCACAATCGCTAGTGGCCCAACAAAATAAATTGGGAAAGGGTACGCCCCAAGACGGGCCAAAAGCCAAAAACCCGTGACACACGGGATCATGGGTACCACCCAAGGAAAAACATCCTCTTATGGTATACCTCATGCTAGGTCGCATGCTGATAACGTTCAGAGAACGAAATCAGATACCATAAAGATGACTTAACAAAAAACAGATGCCCACAGGGTACGAGGCTCGTATGACCTTAAAAAAGGGCGACGACGGATACCGAATGGGCAGGATGAAATGCGCTCTGTAAAAAAAAGCCAGGGGTTAAGCGTTAGGACGCGCCAATACCACTCTACCGAAAGTACGATGTGCACGTGAAACATGCTAAATAACGAAGCCTACCGATAAACCGGTCGAGATAGCTCGGAATAATCATACAAAGAATTTCGTCGAGTTCTTCGTGACCTCCTCGCCAAGTGACAAGCACTCGGCTAGAAGCACTCGGGAAGACTTGACCGCAAAAAGGCACTCGATCGCGAAGCACTCGGGGGCTACTGTGGGGGATATACACCCCGGGGGCCCACAAGGCAGACCTGCGAGGCCCAACCAGGCGAAATTAGGCCAGGCCGACTACGGAGGACTGGAGGCATACTAGGCTGAGCGAGATATGAAGAATCAGAGCAAAATCCCAGCTAAGGAAACCGAGTCGTATTAGGCAAAGGATGATTGTAATCCAAACTGATATAGAGTCGGATAGATATGAATGTGCAATTTCCATCTCGTATCCGAGTGGGATTCCCTATTGTAACCGCCCTTCTCTGCTATATAAAGGGAGGGGCGAGGAACCATAAACACACAACATCATCAGCAAATAAGTTAGCCACTCATAATTCCAGAGCACAGGACTAGGGTATTATCTCCACCGCGAGAGCCCGAACATGTATAATTTCCCGTATCTTGTGCTACCATCGAGTTCCCGATCCAGCGCTTAGCCCCCTTTTAATTATTATCAGTAACAAACCTCGACACCATGCTCAATTAACACGGTTGGGGTGTCTTTAAAGTTTTGTTTACAAGCTTGTCAGCAATTAGGCTTCGAAGCCTCGCAAGAAAAAAAAGAATTGGCCTTAATTCTTCAAAACACATGGTTTTGTGAGAACAAGGTTAAAAATTTCATGAAAACTCGGAGAGATCAAATTTCGACCAGCGACAAGATTCAAAATCCTGGCTAGAAAAAAATTAAAAAAATCAAATTACTACAGTAACTTCAGAACTTTCCGTAAATCTCACCGAAATCTCATGTTTTTTTATTGGATTTGTCCCAATAACCATTAACAATGTCATCTTCCATGAAAATTTGTTGAAAAACTGAATTTTTGATATGTTTTAAAATTTTGGCAAAAACCCTATCAGATTTTTATAAAATTGTACAAACATCATCATGCTCTAAAACATTTATGGTGATATCTTTAGTCATCTAGATAAATATATTAAAATTTTCATAAGAATTGAACTTCATTTGTTATCTTTAAAATATCAAAAATCAAATGAACATAATTGAGACACTAACATGTTCATAATTTTATAAATTTTCTCGAGTGTAATCATGATCCAAAATTTTTATGAGACCTTGAGCATTGCCTGAGAACCCTTCTTTTGCCTGAGAACTCTTCTTTAAAATTTGTAAAAATTTTAAATATTTCTTTTTCATAATGAAATCTATAGAAGCATTGAACTTCATTTCACTACTACAAAACAGCACATAGGTGACGCCCTATTTGTGGCGGTTCTTTTGGAACCATCACAAATACATGTATCAGTGGCGGGTCTATATGAAAATTGGCGGGAGAACCATTTGTAGCGGTTTCATCTAAAACCACCACAGATAATACATTAACTGAGGCGGTTTTTATTTGAAACCGCCACTGATAACGCTGGGACTATTTGTGGCGGTTCCATCCAAAAACCGCCACAGATAACTCATTTATCTGTGGCGGTTTATTTTGGAACCGCCATCGATAAGGAGGGTCTATTTGTGGCGCTTTTAGTCGAACCGTCACAGATAATAAATTATCTGTGGCGGTTTGTTTTTAGAACCGCCACTAATATAATTATCTGTGGCGGTTTTAATTTAAAACCGCCACAAATAATGTTTCCGATAAATACTCGTTGTTGCCTGTCGCTGGTCATCTTCCTCCCCGAGAAGAAAAGGTAGCTTTTTGATTTCAGATTTTGTTTGGCCAAGATCTTGTGCTTCTACTTCCTAGAATTATTCCAAGGTGTGTAAAATATGTCTCCTCTCTTCATTTGTACTGTAAAATTGTAATTAAAGGTTTATTCCTAGCTTAATTAAGGTTTAGATGCAAGGTCTACATTTAGTTTGTTTTTTATTTACCTAGCAATTTGTAGATGATGAATTTATTACCTTGCTGTATTAGATTAAGTTGTCTACCTTATTTAGATGATGAATTTTTTGTCAAGCATATAACAAATTTATGTAATTACGATTATTGGATATTAATGAAAAATAAATTATAGTTAATATGATAGATGGGTGATCATGAAGTTGCCTTGCATTTTGAGATGAGGAATTTATTATGTAGCTCTTCTAGAGGATATATTTAAGTTTGGCTAGGTACGAGTATGTATAAAAATTACGTAGTTAATATTTTTTTCTTAGTTACCATTAATTTTTTTTCGTTAGCGCGTGCATATACAACTTGCTCCATTAGTGGGTATTGTTAGTGAATTTTTTATGAAGCATATAAACCCAATTTATGTAATTAAGATTGTTGGATGTGAATGATAAATAAATTTTAGTTAATATGGTAGTTGGGTGATCATAAAATTTTGAGATGAGGAATTTAATATGTTGATCTTCCGAAGGATATATATAATTTTTTGTTACGTATGAGTATATATTAAAATTAATTAATTAAGTTTGCAACATTTACTTAGCATTAATGTTGTCCCGTTAGTGGATATTGTTGAATATTAGAATAACAATTTATTTAATTAAGATTTTTGGATATTAATAATTGCTTAAATTAATGAACTGTAGATGGACCGAGATGGATGTACGATGCGTAACCGCTGCACCAAGAATATATCGACGGTGTATCTGTTTTTCTAAGGGCACCGAGGAGAACAAATTTTGCAAAAGAAGATGAATACATAAATTGTCCATGCATTGATTGCAAGAATGAGAAGATGTTTTCGAACAAAAACCATATCCATTTGCACTTGATCCGGAGGGTTTTGTACCGCTATACAATTTGGACAAGATACGGTGAAGAGGAGATCATACTTCAACGTGATAACGCCGACGATGATGGAGCCGCAATGTGGCAACGACATCGATTATGGATCCGATGAGGATAGGTTGGTCGTCGATGACGACAATAACTGCTCAAATGTTGCGCGATGCGTAAGAGAACTACACTAGTCGAGAGAGTTTAATCAATTCAAGGGTTTGATGGAGGATTCAGAGAAACCTTTGTTCCTGGGTTGTAAGGAGGAATACACAAAGTTGCACACGGTGCTCTCGCTGCTGAAATGGAAGGCAGGCAATGGTTAGTCCGACAAGAGTTTCACGGCGTTGTTACATCTCTTAGCGGACATACTGCCTGACGGAAACGTGTTGCCTAAAACCACGTATCTAGCTAAGAAGGTTGTATGTCCCTTGTGATTGGAAGTAGAAAGAATACATGCTTGTCCAAACGACTGTATACTCTATCGCAAAGACTATGCAGATATTCATGTATGTCCGGTGTGCAAAGCATCGCGATACAAGCGTAAGGGCGATGATAGCGAAGTTATCGAGGTGAAGAAAGGAGCTCCTGCTAAAGTGGTGTGGTATTTGCCAGTAATACCTCGTTTGAAGTGTTTATTTGGAAACAAAAAGCACGCCAAATTGATGCGATGGCACTCGGAAGACCGTAAGAGGGATGGAAAACTGAGACACCCGGCTGATTCTACCCAGTGGAGAACCATCGATAGACTCTTTAGGGAGAACTTCGGAAATAAACTGAGGAATGTAAGGTTTGGCTTGAGTACGGATGGAATGAATCCTTTCGGTAACATGAGCAGCATTCATAGCACTTGGCCCGTGATTCTGTGTATATACAACCTTCCACCCGGTTATGTATGAAGCGAAAGTACATTATGATGTCGCCGCTATCCAAGGGCCGAGACAACCGCAACGAAATTGATGTATACCTACAACCATTGGTGGAAGATCTTGTGATCTTGTGGAACGAAGGTGTACGGTATGGGACGAGTACAAACGAGAGTACTTCACTCTACGCGCATTGTTGTTCTGCACCATCAATGATTTTCCTGTGCTTGGTAACCTGTTCGACCGTACTATAAAAGGAGCCAAAGCATACCCCAGTGCATGGATGAAACCGCTAGTATGTGGCTCAACAACTCGAGGAAAACAGTGTACATGCGTCACCGGAGGTTTCTTCGTTGGAATCATCCGTACCGTAATATGAAAAAACAATTCGACGGGACAAAGGAGAACGGTTTAGCTCCAAGGTGTCTTCATGGGGAAGAGGTGTATGATATGGTTAGGGATCTTAATGTTGTACTTGGAAAGGGAGTACTGGTAATACATCGCGGGCCCATACTGAGAAGACCACGTGGAAGAAGAGATCCATCTTTTGGGACTTGCCCTACTGGATGGACTTGGAAGTTCGACACTGCATCGATGTCATGCATGTAGAGAAGAATATATGTGACAGCGTGGTTGGTCTTTTACTGAATATTCCTAGCAAAACAAAGGATGGACTGAAGGCACGAAGGGATCTAGAAGACATGAAAATCAGAGCCAAGCTACATCCTCAAGACACTAGGAAATGCCGGCTTTACCTTCCCCCAGCTTGCTACACTTTGAGCAAGAAAGAGAAACAGAACTCTGCAAGTGCTTGCATGGTGTGAAAGTTTCGTCCGGTTACTCCGCAAACATCAAGAAACTGGTATCGATGAAAGATTTGAAGTTAACTGGCATGAAGTCTCGCCGGTACACCATCTCGGAGGTTTCAGATACTGGGGCCCCTGTTGCACCGAGAAAATCAGCAGCAAAATACAGGTCAACGTGCGGGTACATCGTAAAGGATAAAGTGCCAATCACTTATTCGGATTGGCATAAAGTGCCCCGAGCCACCAAAGAGGATCTATGGACTGAGCTCAAAGAAACCTTCGAATTCCCCGAAGGAGCCGAAGAACTCGTGCATCGCGATGCATTGATGACTATGGATGCGGCGTGGAGAAACTTCAAGGCGAGGCTGAACGTAAATTATGTGAAGCAAAATCGGTCAGCCATCGGAGACTACCCAAGATTAGAGCCATACTGGGATGAGTTTATGGCGATGAAGCAATCTGAAGCAGCAAGGAAGTCCAGTGAGGACCACATTAGCATCGCAAGAAGGAATACTCACCCCCACAGACTTGGCACGAGTGGGTACGCGGGTAAAATTGCTCAATGGGAGAGGCAGGAATTAGAAGCGCTCCAACAGACTGGCACAAGTGAAGGAGAACGCGTATGCTACACTAGCCGAAAACAAAATTTTCTACGCATTCAATCGGGATACATGCGAGTCAAAGATCATGGAGCATTACCCTTGGAGCACGTTAGCGGCGAAGTAGAGTGGGTGAAGCCTCCCGCGTGTTCAAGCTAATCAGACGTAGTCGAGCGTACTCGATCGCTTTCGGCCGAGTGCTTGCGAGATCACCCGAGTGCTCGCCGAGTGGTCTCCGGACCGCCCGATGCTCGCCAAGTGATCGCTGAGTCCTGACGTCTCCTCGCCGCGGTGCACGATGCAGAGTTGGAGAGGGTGAAACCGATCGCCGATCGGCGCCGAGGGCGGTCTGTGGCGCCTACAAGATCCACACGTCCGGGGTGGAACGCCAGGCGCCGGTGTGCTAGCACTGTATGCGACGGCTAGGGTTTCTGGCGGGGTAGGGTCGACGGCTAGGGTTTCGTGGTGGGGAGAACCTCATGGTCGCACACCCCACACCCCTTTATATAGAGTGCACTAACGGGCCTTCTACGATACAAGCCCACTAGGACTCACTAATGGATCTTCTCAAGAGAAATCCATTAAGACGCCAGAGGATCCAAACGTGTAAACCCACTAATGGATCCAATCCATCGACATGATCCAACCCGTTAAGTGTGTGACCCGTTAGGTTCATGCGCCAAATGGCCATGGCCCCGAAACCTCTTTTCCGCACCATCGGACAACAAATGGTTCCTAGCAGGACATGTTGTCCCCGAATGCAGAATGATCGTGAATTTGAACCATGATATACTCATATACCAATCCTTTTGCCACGCGATACCAGTCAAGCTCAAGGCAAGATGTGTGCCATCCTTGTGATAGCTCGACCCATTCACTCGTCAATGTAATGGATATAATTCGTGATTAACACTTTAATCACTTTGGCATGGCCATGCACTTTCCTTATCCATCCACACCGAGGGGCCCAGAGATATCTCTCCCGTTATCAAGGAGGGGCAAATTCCATCTTGATCTCTTATATCTCACGTTATGTTTCATGGCATACTCGTAAGCTACCTTTATAACTCTCCTGCTACGGAGAAGCGTTTGATAGCCCCAAGTATACAATTACACATGCTGAGAATCAATAAGAATCTCGTGTCAAAGGATCGTATAGGTATACCACTCGAGACTACACTCGATGGCACTTCTAAGATAACAATCTCATCAGTGTCTCGGAGCGGGTCTATCCAACCCCATGTTCTCTAACATGTGCCCACATTATTAATTTGATATCTCCATATCTATGGTATGTGAAACATTACCATCAATCAATACATGTGCTGGTCAAATCACTATTGTCCCACATAATGATATGTGACCAGGGATCGTTTAGAATAATATCATATAACCAATGTGTTTCACAATTAGGTCATACTCAATAAACAAAGGAGTGACATTTATTCATGGAACTGATAAGTACATGAACATAGACGTATGATACAATCATCTCACATGATCGCCTCTAGGGCATATCACCAACAACAAGTCCCTTGATCGGACTATCAGACCGAGTGAAGCACTACGTGCTAGCGAGGGCAGATCTCTTGTCTACTGGGAGTTTATCATTCAAGAGCAGCGAAGACGAAGCAATGACACATAGAGTTCAGGAGTTCTACGCCCAGTCCACCGAAGGATCTTTCCACCCAGACAGGGAGAAAGACGAGCTAACAGCGGCCCTAGGAAACAAAGAGCACCCCGGTCGAACACGAGGCGTCGGGGTCAAGGTTACATGGAAGATGGGATTCCCTGAGCACGGAGACTCTTATAGGAGTTGGAAGAGAGATAAATAAGAGCGGGCTGAGCAGGAAATGGAAAGGATGAAGGAAAGGCTTCTGCGAGAATTACAAGGCACAATTGAAGAAAAAGTTGAACGACAAGTACAATAAGCCTTGAGCAGTAGCAGTCCACAACGTTCTCTCGACCCTACAAGTCGTCGCGGTTAGTTAAAGCGCCCACGCCATTGCCGAAGCGGACAACAACCATTATCCCGTGGACGACATACAAGACCCCACACTCGCCGGTTCAACGTGTCTGTGATGAACATATTTCTACTGTCGCATAGGGGTAGTTTATCCCGCCAAGAAGGGGTGTCTGCACAATACCCGATAAGCGCCGGAGTTATGCAAAGGTCCGTGGACACGGTACTTGAACAGTTCTTCGAGATAAGGCTAGAAAAACCCGTCAATGACGAGATAACAACTCTAGGAAGTGTCGCCCACTCATTCATCCAAAGGGCGAAGCGTGACATCGTCTTGGACCATGCAAGGCTAGCCTCTCTGAAGACAATCCGCGATCCGTCACCAAAGACATGAGAGTGAAAGCGGTGAAGAAGCAAGATGAGGTACAAAAAATTCCATTGAGGACCCCATAAAGATGGCCACCGTTAGTACTCCAAAGCGTAAACCTATAACACGGTTCTTCAAAGGACAAACCTAGAACCCCTGATCCCAAAAAATGGCACATTAGACAAGCCGTATCAGCCAGATCAGGCGAAGTCAAGACCGAGTATGATGTCGTGCGAGAAAAAAGTAAGGGCAAGGCGAAGTCTGATGACCAAGATAATCAACCAAGATTGAAATTCGAGGTAGGGAAGCCCTTAGTCACCGATTCGAAGTTAAACAGTCTAACACCCATGATGCAGCGATTACATGCATGGTACATGGATCGATCCAACCAAGACGTACTCCCGAAGGTGATCACTGCAATTTTCCATGAGGAACATTTTCACCATGAGGGCGATGGCTACTTCTTAATACAATTCGATAACTTGCACAACTTGTTCTATCACGACACCCTCGACATATGTTTTTTGAGATGCTAGACACTGTAAGTGTCTAATATATCAATCTTGGTCTACATTCATGTAATATCGATAAATGTCATGTCTAACTATTTCGTTATATAGATACGAGATGATTGAACTACGAAGAACCAAGGGGCCAGTGGGATTCCTCGACCCGGGAACGGTTTGCCAAACCGAAATCATGAGAGTACCAAAGGAGGTCGAGGAGTACGTATATAAAGCTTTGCTTAAACTACAAGACAAGGAGTTTATACTTGTACCATACCATTTTAAGTAAGTTACTCACTAGCTAGTTAAATTACTCGTTGATTTCGTTATTTACTCTGATATAAGGACTTATGACTATGGCATCCAGCTTCCACTGGATTCTCGTAATAATTCATCCAGAGAAGAGCAAGATGCTGATCATGGATCCACTGGATAAACCTAAAGAAGACTTTGAAGTGATGACACGTTTAATGAATGACGCATTCAAAAGATATTGTCAGAAGAGCACGAGACACCGCCCATACAAGAAATCCCTTACAATCCGTACTAACTTTCCGGTATGCACGCAAGGAATATTCTTATATCGTATTTCATAGTAAATAGCTCCTTCGACGACATCTTAGTTCAGTCGTTTTTGCAAAGGTCTGGCGATGCAAGGAACAAATTTATGTGGGTACTTCGTGTGCCAGTACATGCGCAAAATCTTAGGTTGCACAATAAAAGACAATGACGTGGAGGTCAGTCATGCTGACATGACACATTGATTCGCACCACTCAATTTCTATATACTCTTTTAATTTTGTTTTTCATACTTACAGCGCCTCAAGTTGTCTACGGTAGGACTGCTTCGTTCTGAAATCCAAGCCATTCAGGGCTAGCTCGCTTACTTCATCATGAAGGAAGTAATCAACAAAAAAGGCGAGTTTTATGACGAAGACAACAACGATCCACTCCTCCATACTCATGTCTCACATCACGTGTCTCCAACCTCAGAAGACCCATAGGCTTCTAGTTTAGAAAACTAGTTTAGGCTTTTGTTACTTCAATTTTGTTTCATTACAAAGTGTAAATAACTCTTTGTTTCTTTGAAATGGGAACCCCTTCTTTTGTCAATGCCACTTCTTTTGTCAGTGGTTGTGCTAGTGTAGCATGTACGTTTGTCTTCTTCAGGAACACACACATGCGAGTGACACTTCTAAATATTTCATGTGTTTGCCTTACATGGTTATTTTTTCATATGAAGTTATTTCATGTGTTTGTAATAGTTTGATAAACTAACCAAGTGAAAAAATTACTTGGTTAGTTTGATAAACTAACCAAGTGAAAAATGTTGATTGCTGCAATTGAGATTGAGCCAGTGAATGGATTTCTGAACTCAGACAGGCAGGCATCACTCAAGTTCAAAAGAACATCTTCATCGTCATCAATGGGAAGGATCTACTGCAAGGTAGTGATATGTTGAATCTTGAAGCAACAATTTTGCTTAACTTGTTGGATATTTCATAGTAAGCATAATGATTATCACATAGTATTAATATATTGTTTCCTTCCCATGATTGAACTTATAATTTTTGACATTTATTTTAAATTTGTGCAGAAGCTACTCCTAAGGGTGTCTTTGAAGCTAATGAAGGCAAATAATTTGACCATTTATCATGTAAAAAGTCATCTTCGTGTCTGTCAATTGGCTCTATTGCTGGATATTATTGAAATGAAAGAAAATATATTCTTCTATTTGATTTTGAGTTAACTGCTTTTGCGTAAATACATAATTACTCGTCTGAGACTGAATTATCTGAAGGTCCGCCATGTTTCACTTCTCATGTATTCTATGTTCTCAGATATTTCTTCTCGCAGCTTTCCTTTATCACGTGCCTTGTTCATCAATTTGAGATTTTCAGGTTCTTAAGAAAAGAAGGCGGCCTCAAAAGAGGACATACCATCTATTGACCTGAAAGGGTAAGTTTGCAACCTACATGAAACTCATTTAACTTGTCTTGATAATGCTGATGTTACAGGTCACGAGAAAAATGAATGCACTCTTGTGTTTTATTTTATTTAAAATGTCTGATCTGGAAACATGTATACGATCATATTGTCAGCAAAAATAGTTCAGTGAATGGGTACAATGAAAAACTATGTTGCTTGCAATAACAAAAGTACAAATAGTTTGTAGATCAAACATTAAAGGTATTTTGTTGAGCAGCAATCTGTTTATGTGAGAATGGCGTTGTATGGGAGGTCACCCTCGACCACCTTAAGCCTCGTATCACACCGACCCCTAACTCACCTTTTGCGGTTGGCGATCCCGATCGTCAACAGCTGGCGCCCACCGTGGGGCTAGCCCCCGAGGCTTAAGGTCGTGGCCGGAACTTGGGCCGACGTTGAGTCTCCATAGCCGGGATCGATTCCCAAAATTTCCTTGAGGTCGAGGTCGTGCGGAAACCTAACGCCAGGCCTTGAGGATACGACACCTGGCGCCTCTTGATCTCCGTCGCCCCGGTACGGATACGAACGGCTGGTGACACCTGCCGTGCCTCGAAAACGCAGCCCAGGCCTTAACTGCTCCCGTCAAATCGTGGCGGCGCGCCCTCCGAAGCGCCGTGGACCGGTCTCAACGGCGACGCAGCCTTAAAAACCTGGAACCGCAGCGTCCGCTTGAGGAAGACTCTCGACCAGCACCCTCCGACTTCCAAGCCTCCTTGCCCAAGCGAAAAATCTTCTCCCCCACCCTCGACCAAAATCGAGGCGATCGCCATGGCCAAGCTAGGGAGGAGCACGTTGTCATCCGCCAGGATGAAGAAACTCAAGGCCCTGGGATTGCTCGATCCGTTCGTATGGCGGCTGCCAAGCGGCGAGATCGAACCACAACCCAAGGACGACGAGATTGTTTGTACCGAGCACTATGTCCTCTTCGGCTTGCGGACCCCGGAGAGCGAGTTCGTCGCAAGGGTCCTCTCTAGCTGCGACATCGAGCTCATCAACCTGGTGCCGAATTCTGTTCTCCTTCTCACCATCTTCTCCCATCTATGCGAGGGATTCCTAGGGATCCTCCCGACCCCCTCGCTCTTCTTCCGATACTTCAGCCTCTTTCGCTCCGGGAAGGACCCCGTGGTCGGATGCCTCTACTTCCGGCTATGGGTCGGGCTCAAGTGGGCCTTCCCCAAGTTCCAACCTCGGGACTCCCTCGGCCCGTGGTCCGAGCGGTGGTTCTACCTGAAGAGGGGCGAGGTCGGCACGCTGGTGTACGAGGGGGCCCCCCTTCCCGGGAAGAAGGAGACCCCGGAGTCGGACGACCTCGAGGTCGACGAGGAAGCCATCGCCCTCATACACATCTGTGCCATGCGCGGCCTCAACGGGCAGGCGATTGCCAATGACTTTCTGTGGAATCGCGTGTCCCCCCTTCGGAGGAGGATGCACCCGCTTACGAGATCCAGGGCGCGACGACCCGACCCGAGAGCATGGCGTCCAAGCAAGCCTTCTTGTCCCAAGGTCTTGCTCGAGTCCACCTTTCGATCTTTCCTGACAGACGCCTCTTTTTTGCAGCGCCAAAGGAATCATGGGTCGCTTCCAGGATGTCTGAGATGTTCGAAAATGGCGCGACGAGTACGTCATTGGCGCGACCCGCCCGAAGAACGTGCTCCGTCGCAAGGCCGAGGTAAGTCATCCGACCAAGCGTTCGAGCCATGCTCCCACGAGCCCCTTTTTGAGCCTCGCATGCCCGCAGGATCACCAAGAGTTGTTGGAGACGGCCAGGAGGATGCTCCCTCTGCCCGGCGGGGGCAAGGGCAAGAAAGGGAAGAAGAGGCCTCCCGCTGCCGGAGCGGGCCACCCGGAGGCAAAGAAATCCCACGTCGAGTGGGGGGACCGTGCCATGGTAAGGATCCCACCGGTCGAGCCCCCGAGCTCGTGCCCGCGTGACTTGTCGGTTGATGAGCTTTTCCTCTTTGCAGCAACAGAGCGCGGCGGCCGCCGCCCGGACTTCGAGACCCCAAATGCCCAGTGGTGCTCGGGCTCGAGGCCCCGGGACCACCGCTTGGCGGCGACGGGAGCCACCGAGTCCCGAGGTCCCAGTGGTGGGCGCATGAGCGATGTGCTCCGTGGCACCGGGCAGCAAGATCTTCACCGACCGACGAGCGGAGGTCAGTGACCAGGTAAACCCCAAAGATCTTAGACCGTGACGCCTCGCATCTTCTCGCTTAGTGTATGCTCTTGATCGCAGACCTTGAGCGCCCGAGCTCGAAACTTGCCCATTTTGACGATGGCTGTTATCCAGGGCGAGTCCGAGTCCGAGGAGGAGGACACATTCGAATTGGTCCCGCGCCGCCTCTCGCGCCCAACGCGGACTCCGTCGGGGTCGCCGAGCCTGATTCCGGCCGGCGAGTTCGACCAAGGCCTCGACGACACGGACGATGACGAGCCCCAGCCCGCAACCAGCGCGGATTTTGACACCGGCGAGGCCCATGACGCAGCTGCCGACGTTGTTTCTCCCGGTGCCACCGCGAGGGAGGATACCCAGAGCTTTGCGGCCGCGCCCGGGGCGATACCCCGAGCTCCCCCGACCACGGCCGCTCCGGGCGTCGAGGCCGCGACGCCGCCGGCCACCGAAGGTGACCAGGCCGCGGGTGCTCCGCAGATCTTTCCAGTTGCGGCTGCTTCGTGTGCTGAGGCCGCAGCATCCCAGGCCGCGGAGGTCGAGGATGCCGCGGCGGACCCGGCCGCCATTCCCTTGGTGCCGGAGACGAGTGAGGCCCTGGTCGCGGAGGTCGGGATCGATCTCGCCACCGCGCGCCCGGCCGTGAGTTGAGTCCACCGAAAGAGGCAGTGGAAGACCAGGCCGCCATCGGGCGGAGTCTCGACCTCGCCCGAAAGGCTTGGCGATAACCGTGGTCGGCCCCGACTTCAACACGGCGGTCGATGAGGAGGAGGAGATCCCTCGCGATTGTATGGACGACCACGAGGAATTTACCCGTGCATGCCTGGAGGGCCATCTCCGCGAGATAAGGGTCTTCCTGCGCACTTCGTAGTTGGTAGACTGAGCTCCTTGTCCACTCACATTTTGGGCCACCCTTTTCGTCGTGAAGGTGATCGACCATGCCTCTCGCGGGCTACAAGGCCTTTAAGAGCATGCTGACGTGCCGAGGGGCCTCCTTAACGTGATAGAGGCGCGGGAGGTTGAGCGCTCCAAGCTCATCAGGACCATTGAGGTCGAGCAGGGGGAGCTCGAGCAGCAGGCCCAAGAGCTCGACGGTCTGCGCCGGATGATTAGGGTGTAGGAGGTAGCTCACGCGGCAAAGCTCGAGCAGGCCAGGGCCTCCGAACGCGACCACGGCTTTAAAGCCGTGGAACAGGAACGCGCACGGTCGGCCAAGGCGCTCGAGGCCAAGCGGGCTAAAGTCGAAGCTCTTGAGAAGGCTGCCGCAGAGCGGACGTCTCCCCTGCCGAAGGCGTCCCCCGAGCTCGAGGCCAAGGTCCTGGAACTCGAAAAGAAGCTTGGGCATGCTAACAAGGCGGTCGAGGACGAGCGGGCCAAGGTCGTGGCGCTGGAGAAGGCCGCCGCAGATCAGTCGTCCTCCTCGGCGAAGGCGCCCCCTGAGCTCGAGGCCAAGATCTCGGAACTCGAAGGAAGGCTCGAGCGTGCCAAAAGGGCGGCGACGAGCGCCATGGCCCAGCTCCAAGACGAACGGCGCCGAGCTGCGGATGCCTCCACCAGTAGCCCTCGAGAACAGAAGCGGTAGCCGGCCCGAGGGCCAAAGTCGCCGAACTTGAGCAGGAGAAGCTTGCCCACGAGATGGCCGAGCTGTAAAAACACTGAAGTCAAAATGTGTTAATAGAGATGTGGTTTGCTTTGGAGAGCAGGAAGAACTGTTGTCTTGTTTTTAAGCTTATTGTCGAGGGTATTTGGCGTTCGTCTCTTTCGCTCCTAGTCGTGCGTCGTGGGTCGTATGCCAACAGGGTACCCCTATCCAGCCCCCGTTGGGCCCGAGGTCGAGCGACGCGTGCCTCGGGCACAAGACGTAGATACGGACAAGCGGCCACGACCTGCAGAGTCGAGGACAAGTTCGCGAAAGTAGAGTGACACAAAGCAAAACCGTTAAGTAGATGGTTACACCCAGATTAACACTCGAGCAACCATCACGACCATGCGCATTTGCTCAACAGCCAAAGTGGCGAGGCCCTCGGCTCGGGCCCGGGCACAGGGGAGAGCTAGATCGCGAAGAGGTTAAACACATTTAGCTCGCCCTTTGGGGTGAACGTCAAACCCGCGACACGTAGACCAAGAGCAAACGTGCTGCGCGCGAAAGGTCGTGCTCGAACAAAAAGAAGGCTCGTACAAAGAATGGTAACAACACAAGTGGAAGCAATCATAAAGAGTGAAAAAGGAGCAATCAGCTTTATTGAAATGTAAGGTATAGAGTTTACACATAAAACTTCCGAAGCTGATCTATGTTCCACGAGCTAGAGAGCTCTCTACCATCGGGCATCGCTAGCCGGTAAGCCCCCGTGCGATCTGTTGAAACGACTCTATAGGGGCCCTCCCACCGTGGGGACAACTTGTTGGTGCTGGACGAGCCCTGAATCCGTCTCAGGGCTAGGTCCCCAACAAGGAGCTTCCTAGGTCGTACCGACCGAGACGCATGTCTGCGAAGAGCTTGCAGGTAGTGCATTGATCGTAGCAGTGCACGGCATCTTACTTCTTCCGCGAGGGTAAGGTCGAGAGACCGTTCGTGCTCGAAGTCGACTTGGTCGAACTGCCGACTCGGCGAGCCCAACAGAACCTCGGGAGGCAAGGCGGCTTCAGATCAACACGAGTGGAAGGGTGTGGACCCGTGGCTCACCTTCTCGTGTAATGCGAATAGACCATATGACGGTGGGAAGTTCGTCCACCCGTGTCTTGCCGTAGCGCTCGAGCTCATCTACAACTCGTTTCTTGGATACAGACGATTTGCGGTTGGCATGCGTTCCGCCTCCGCTGTTCGGGGTGAGCCACCGAAGCGAAGCATATTTTGATGCCGAGTTCCTCGCAAAACTCCTGGAACAACTCACTGGTAAACTAGGTACCATTGTCAGTGATAATTTTGCATGGAACTCCGTACCTGGTGACCACGAACAAGTGGAAAAAACGAATTACCCCGAGCAGTGATGGTCGAGACTGGTTCGGCTTCGATCCACTTGGTGAAGGTGTCGATGGCCACGAACAGGAACTTCTTCCCCCCGACCGCTTGAGGAAAAGGTCCGAGGATATCCAGCCCCATGTCGAGAAGGGCCAGGCGAGCGGGATGGTCTGGAGCGCATAGGCGGGCTGGTGCGACTTCCGGGCATGGAATTGACATGCGCGGCAAGTGCGGACGATATCACGAGCATCTTGAAGAGCCGTTGGCCAATAATACCCCATGCGGAAGGCCCTGCCGACCATCGTCCTGTACGAAGAATGTGCTCCACAGAGGCCCGAATGGATGTCGTTTAGTAGGTACTTACCCTCCTCCGTGGAGACGCACCGCCGCCAGGATGCGGAAACATGTCGCTAGAGCTTCCTTCGACGAAGCGATATAGACTCGCCAGCTTGATCCGGCTCCTCTCGGCAGGGTCGGGTGGTAGGTCGCCCCGTGCAAGGAAATCACAGATGGATTCGGCCCAGGAAGGTGTACCTTCGACCGCCACGAGCAAGGCCTCCTGTTCGGAGATCGAGGGAGCCGCCAACGTCTCTAGGATGACGTCGGGTGGGATCTCGTCGTCGGAGGAGGCGAGATTGGAGAGGAAATCGGCGCTGGAGTTGTCCTTCCTGGGGATGTGCCTGAGCTCCAAGTTCTAAAACCACTTCTCCATTTTGCGCACCTCGGCAAGGTATTTCGCCATCGAGTCTCCGAACCGGTACTCCTTGTTGTCTTGGTTGACGATTTAGCCGAGTCGCCTTTACAACCAACCGGCAGACGCCCAAAGCCTTGCAAGCTCGGAGGTTCGCCAAGAGAGCCAGATCGCCACATTATTGGTCGCGCTTGAACCCAAAACGAACCACGTACCTCGGTGGTGCAGGCGTGAGAATAAGGATGCCGGCCCGAGCGCTTGAAAGACCTCGAGCCGTCAAGAACACGACCTGTTGCTTTTTCCTCGACCTCTCCTTGCTCTTGGTCAAGTTTATGGCGGCCAACCATTATAACCATCAATGTAGCTGCCTGGACCCAAGCGCAGATTATACAGCCTGCCGACCCGCGAAGCTGAGTTCCAAATAGAACTCGAGCTCGGTTGGCGAGCACTCGCGACGTGCGAAGAAGGAGAAAGTTTGATGGTTTCGAGCGACGACCGCGACCTTCGAGGTGGTCGAGGTGACCTTCCGATGCCAGCGCCCTCCCGTGAGTTCATCTCGAGGCTCGGCCAGCGCTGGCTCCCCATTCTTCCAAACTTCGCAAACACGAGGGCTTCGAGTGGACAACGCCATTCTGCGACATGCCTTGGTCAAGTTTATGGCGGCCTCCAAAATGTCAACGAAAATGAGATTTGAATCCTTGAGTGAGAGGCTAGTGTTGCGCACATCACTTCAACCTTATGTGTATGAGGGCGATGGCTTCCTAAATGCGACCTCGAGTCGTCGACTCGCGGGGTCTCCTTCTTCCGGAAGGGGGCCCCCTCACCTACCAGTGTGACCTCGCCCCTCTTGGTAGAACCACGCTCGGACCACGGGCCGAGGAGTCCCGAGGTTGGAACTTGGGAAGGCCCACTTGAGCCCGACCCGAGCCTGCGGAAGAGGCATCGACCACCGAGTCCTTCGAGAGAAAGAGGTGAAGTGTCGGAAGAGCGAGCGAGGGGGTCGGGAGGATCCCTAGGAATCCCTCGCGATAGATGGGAGAAGATGGTGAGAAGGAGAATGCAATTGACACAAAGTTGATGAGCTCGATGTCATGACTAGAGAGGACCCTGCGGCGAACTTCGCTCTCCGGGTCATAAGCCGAAGAGGACATAGTGCTCGGTGACAAACAATCTCGTCGTCCTTGGGTTGTGGTTCGATCTCGCTACCGCGCAGCGCAACGCGGATCGAGCAATCCCGTGGCCTCGAAGTTCCTTCATCTGGCGGACGACAACGTGCTCCTCTAGCTTAGCCACGGCGATCGACGCCGATTTTGGTCGAGTGGGGAGGAGATTTTTCGCTGGGCAAGGAGGCTTGGAAGTCGGAGGTCTTTGGTCGAGAGTCTTCCTCAGCGGGCCGCGGTTCCGTGTTTTAAGTCTGCGTCGCCGTTGAGGTTTGGTCCACTGGCCGGCCGAAGCGCGCTACGCCACGTGAGGAGCAGGAGTGCGAAAGGCACAGGCAGTGTTTCGGAAACAGGCAGGTGTCACGACCGTTCGATCATCTTAAAGCGGCGGAGATCAAGAGGCGCCGGTGTCGTATCCTCAAGGCTGGCGTTACGCTTCCGCACGAGCTCGACCTCAAAGAAATTCTAGGAATCTATCCCGGCTATGGAGACTCAAGGTCGGCCCATGTTCCGGCCATGACCTTAAGCCTCGGGGGCTAAGCAGATTGCTCGGGAGACCTTTGGCCGTTGGCGTGCAAATCAGCTGACCCCGAGCTTGAAACCCTACTCGACCTGAGTCGCGTCGAGGCGCTCGACCTAAGCGCGCTAGACCGAAACACGGCCCCGCTCGACCTCGAGCTCGGGTGGGCCCTTGTTCGGACCGGTCCACCCTTGAATTCGGATCAAGCATTTGACCGATGGTTGCTCAAGCGTGTCGGTGGGGTAGGGCGCAGATCGTGCAACAAGTTTGGAGCGATTCACGGCTGCCCTCAACGCATGAAGGCCACTTCCAGAATCTAGCCCAACGTTGCATGCTGAGGAGGTATAAAGACCAAAAAGCACGATCCTTTTGGGGCGAGGCGAAGACAACACACAACGCGCCTAGTTCGAGCTTAGACTTAGCCACGTAAAACATCCTTGTACTTAGAATCGGCGACCTAGGCGGCGGAGGTGGTCGAACCAATATAAATTGGCTATTCAACGCTCAATAGTTCCAAACAATGATCAAATAAGATTGGAGCAACCAAAGGATATGTGTTACTGAGGTTTCAAATTTTGTTTTGTGCAGATGCTTTTGTAATTCTTTGATATATGATGTGTTTGTATTTAGTTCCACTTTGGCACAAGATAAAATAAGCAAGCAACCATATAATACTACCTCACTGTGATTATTTTCTCTGCGCTATTTTCATTATGCTCGGAGGGCATGGCTAGCGCCGCCTAAGGCTAGCCACAAATGCCGCTTTTTATTTCTTGGGTGGGATTATCGATGGCGGTTTTGGTTAGAACGCGTCCATCGATAACCGAATATCGCTGGCGGTTTTAGCAAAAACCGCCATCGATAGTACTAGTATCTGTGGCGGTTGTTGGTTAGAACTGCCATCGATAACCATTCACGATGACGGTTCTAATTATCAACCGCCACGCATACTAGTACTATCTCGGGCGATTTTTGGCTAGGAACCGCCATCGATATTTGGTTATCATGACGTTCAAACTAAAACCGCCACGTATAATGTTATTCTGTATGGTTTTAGAACCGCCACCGATAATCTCGATTATCGCTGGCACTAAATTCGGTGGCGGTTCAAAAACCGCCATCATGATGGTCATATGAACCGCAACCGATGACCTTTTTCAAGGTAGTGTTTGTTATCATTTAAAAATAAAAAACAAAAGAAACATAAATGGTACAGTACCATTGTAAAATTTTTATAAATTTACTCGACTTTGATTGTAATCCAAAATTTTTATGAGACCTTAATAATTTAATGATAACATTTTTTAAAGGTTTAAAAATTATAAACCTTTTTTGTTTGCTCAAGCAAATCAATGTATTGATCATTAGATTTTTATCAGGACTGTACCAATACTAGAATTTTTTAAAATTTCTCAAGTTTTATAATCATCTAAAAATTTTATCAAAAAATTAACAATGGATCATGACAATCCACAAAAATTTTCAAAGTTTTATAGTGTGGTTTGAAATATTTTTCATTCTATTGAAATTTCTAGTAATAACGCCATTCTCGGGCGACATGCCTTGGTCAAGTTTATGGCGGCCTCCAAAATGTCAACGAAAATGAGATTTGAATCCTTGAGTGAGAGGCTAGTGTTGCGCACATCACTTCAACCAAATTGGCTATTCACTGCTCAATAGTTCCAAACAATGATCAAATAAGATTGGAGAACAAATTCAGTTTTCAAAAATTTTGAGTCATTTGTTTGCAGTTCGATTATTTTGACTACATTGTGGTTCGTCCATTTGGTCTTAAAGCCTCTTTGCCCTCTGTGACAGCTTCTTCAACCAAAGGATATGTGTTACGAGCAGGGTTTCAAATTTTGTTTTCGGATCACATCTCGGGTGTAGCCGAAATCCAAAATTTTGGAGAGATTACGGAATTTCAGCCAAAATCTGGATGAAATTAAAAAAAATAAATTTGAAATCTAGTAAATTATTTGATACCAGAAAAGCCAAAATTTTGGCTAAAATCACTGAAATTGGACAAAATTTTGGTGTTTTTCAACCTCTGTGAAATAGTCTCCTTAGGCTAGAAACAATTAGGAATAATATGAAAAAAATTATGTAACCATTTATCTACATTTCCTATCTGTTTAAACACAAAATACTAAGTACTTGCACATAAAATTCCCATATTAGGTTTTAGGGTTTAGGCCAAAATCCCAAGTTAGAGCTTAGGGTTTAGTCTGAAATACATCATTTGAGGACAAAATCCAAGTTATGGTATAGTGTTTAGGCCAAAATACAATTTAGGCTAAAATCCAAGCTAGGATTAAGGGTTTAGGCCAAAATGCGTCATTTAAGGATGAAATCCAAGTCAAGGTTTAGGGTTATGCTTACGTAATTTTTATATATCTATTTTTGCAAACTTTTCACCCTTATTCCTCATAAAAGGCATTAAAATTCTTCATAAAAAAATTAGTGTAAAATCTGGTCCAAAAACATCACAACCGGTCGAAAAACCATGTAAACTGGTCCAAAAGACTGAAATCTTGGCAAAATTTATCGAAATTACTGTAGCAAACTCTATTTTTTTATTTCACAGAGATTTGGAATCTCGGCCCTAGTCGAAATATGAAATTTTGCTGAGATTTAGACCCTGGTGATGAGTATCCCTCTCTTTAAAATTAGTATCCTCTAATGTTCTTCCAAAAATTAGTGACATCTTGACGGACCTAATGTTACTTACATCACTCAAACACACTGACGAGTTGTCAAGATCCGAATATGTAAATCCGAACCCTCTGTGTAATACTGCACAAGTCTAGAATCACACTACTATACATAATGGCAATACAGGTGTTGACTTCTCTTTAACTAATGGATTTGTTGTGGCAAGGGTGGGTACATAAAGCACTCAATAAGTTGTGCAAAGAATGAATTCTATTATAGCTATACAATTTTATTCCAAAAGAATGGTTAATGTAGCGGTATTGCAATAAAGCAGTATTTTCAATTAAATACAATAAATAGATTAAAACAATAGTAAAGCAAATAACAATAGTAATATATTTCTCAAATACTTGTCAAGATAAACTGGCATATAGCCTAAATCAATTCTATTACTTCCATTGACGCACAACCTCCCTTTTTGAAGTTTTATTTTATAAAATCTAACAGTTGTGTAAAATTTCTTAGCATTATTTATGACTGGGGTCACGACTATTTGAATAGGTTGACACTTCGCACATGTTATACACTCTACCTATAAGACAAGATCAACCTTATACTGTTGGCCAAAACACACACCTATCGACGTGCGACAAAGAGTATCATAGCAAAATGTTTTGGAAAATATATCCGAACATAGATACTCCCAATAAACCAAATTTCGCTACTCCTCCCTCACATAGAGTAGAAGAATAAGAAAGACTTATCATTGGACTAGAAACAACCACTATTTAAGATGTGGAGTCACTTCAACACACACATTTCCCAATCACACACATAGCTTGCTTATTGGCCTCCTGAGATATCATATGTCAAGACTCGATAACTTATTGAACTAGATCTAGCCTACAACAAACATATAATTGTATGTTTAGCTTAGTTCAATAGCTTAAAAGGTAAGTCCTTAATTGATCGACATAAGACTCTAAAGTAAATCTCAGTTTCCCATATTAAGCGATTCACACAAAATCTCTGACCCAAATGTTACACAGACTCATTGTGATACAAAGCCTCTTGTCACTTGCCTCAAGCTAAATTATTTACCGCACTAGTTGATTATTGTGCAACACATGCCATCAACAACTTAACATCATTGTGTGACAATACATGACAAATTTGAATTTGCACTTTCAAAAGATATCAATGATTCATGATATGGATAAGCAAACTACTCATGATCTAACCAACCCACATTGCCATGTATTAGCAATCAACTAATAATTATCCATCCTATGCTGAGAAAATAATCATAGCATAGCAAATGACAAATTAGATATAATATCAATGGGTTGAATAACAAATTCTCAAAATATTTGAAAACAATATGACTTGAAATATCATGCAATTAATTAAAAAATAGCATTTGCAAAATTGAGTTCAATATGATCAAAGCACAACTTGGCTTGTGACAACTCATGATCTTAGTCCTGGATCGAATTTTCACCTTTGGACGCTCTCGACACTTTAACCTCTAAGCGAAATAAATGGTGAAAACTAAAATAAATAACAAATAAAATATATCAGAAGGTAGAGCTTGAATTTGGATGTATTTAGAAACTTGAAAATGCTCAAGTGGAGTTCGTATGAAAGATAACAGACTCTCAAAAGATTCACTGAGCAATTAAATTTGGAAAAAGAGAAAGAAAATAGAATATTCCTAGAATATTCCCTCTTGAGAGACTAACATGTGGCCTTGGCTATTTAAAAAAAATCAATTTTTCGCATTTTCTAAAAAGCAACATAGGCTGACATGTGGGCCATTGATCTATAGACCATGTCCACGGCTCATGGTTTGGTCCACGGTGGACCCAACTCATGGCACATCTCATTGACATGTGGGTCCCACATGTTAGAGACATGGCTTATAAAAGACTAAGTTTACACATAGATCTACACGTCTACGCAGCTGCTAACTCAGCGCAACGTGGCACCACGTGGCCTGCCACATCAGCAACATGCTGACAGCTGGGAGCGGGAACCTAGGGTCATCGGCGGCGAGCAATGTTGGTGTTCCGGCAACTCCATATCATACCATTAGAAAGCTTGTGACACGTTGATCCTTTTGACACGGGTGTCGCAAACGACGGTGACCAACAACAACGACAACGACCATGGAAAGTGGAGGTAGCATGGCTCTCACAGCAACAATGACGCACAAGCATGCTCCAACCGGGATGATGCAAGCATCAGGTAGAACACGATGCAACGAACAAGAGGGTGCAGACCAAGCGCTTAGGGGCTCACCGATGGTGACGAATCAATGCTTCTCCCGTGGCGGTGCTCCTGAAGAAATCTAGATCCCAACAAAACCATGGCTCTTTGTTGCGGCTAGGGTTAGGGTTTGGATTGCACAACTCAAGGCAATCCTGATGCGCACCTTAAATGCACCTAGGCGTTCACATTGTGCATGAAACGGCGGTGTTGTTCGTGATAGACATTACTCGAAACAATGTCCGAGTCGGACATGGCTCATAACAGTGTCTGAGTTGGACATGGCTCGGAACAGTATCCGACTCGGACACAGGGACGAAGACTATGACAGGTGGGCCCCACATGTGAGTGGCTAATTTCGCATGGGCCGATGGACTGGGCTGGCACGCATATAGTACTAGCAGGAGTGATCGACTGGGCTAGTTGGGACAGACGGATTGGATTTTGGCCAAAAAGCATTCCCAGGATTTTCTATTAGCTTTTCCTTTTTAGATAATACAAATAGTCTCCAAATAAATATCTAATAGACTTGAAAAAATCCTAGAAAAATCTATAAACTATTTTAGAGCATATAGAACCCAAATAAAATAATTTTGATAATTGCACTAGAACATTAATCATATTAAATCCATTTGGAATGAGCAAAAAATAATATTATGCTTTAATTAGCAATAAAATTATGAATTTTTTTGAAAAGCTAAAATACTTCAAAAATTCAAAGATGCAAATATTGGGATGTTACACCAGTCAAAGGTTCAACGATTTTTTAGCGACTTAGCGAGGATATATCAAAGATGGGTGAACTAGATACTTCTTTTCGTAGATTTAGGTATTCTGTTGTTCACACGTACCTTCCCCTATAAGACTTTTTTTGCCGTTCATAGAAGTTACCAAATTATATTGGGCTAGTACCAAGGGTTATCGAAAGTTTAAAGAATGGAGGTACTAAGAGATAAAAAAAATTCAATGGTAATTTAATGGTGAAATACTAGGGAACGGTATAAGAACTATTTCCTAGCTTTTCAACGGTATAAGAACTGCCATGGGGAGGAGGCCTCCTGGTGGTTATTGTGGTGATGAGGAGGGGAGCGACGAGTGTGGGGCACTTTGCAGCTCACTGGAGTTGAGGAAGCACTATGAGCAGCTGGTTGGGGTAGCGAGGAGGTGGCCGTGGTCGCCGCGGTTGGAGACGATCGATGAGAGGAAGGGGTGGAGGGTGGTGGACGTCGTGAGCCCCTGGAGGCTGTCGCCGGTGAGGTTGCTGGGGTTGGGCAAGGGAGTGAGCTAGATAAGAAGCCAGCCGTGTATATGCATTATGCATGTAGGCAAATACATATGAGTGCTACGAACCAACAATAACCTTCTCTTTGAAAATTGAACTGTTGCTAGTACTACTGGTGTTTAGCTATACATTCAGCCAAACAAAATCAGGTTTCTTGAGATTTAAGAGGTTCACAGACATGTTCACGACGTTTCACCGATAAGTTTCATGATATTTGACAGATAAGTTTCATTAGGTTTCATAGTATTCCATCAATGTAATTTAGTTTCAGATTTCCAAAGTTTCACGTGGTTCGTGGCTAAGTTTCATTAGGTTTCGCAGTGTTTCGTGATGTTTCACGGATAAATTTCATGATGTTCCATAGATAAGTTTCATTAGGTTTCATAGTTTTTCATAAATACAATTTAGTTTCCTTATAAGAGGTTCACAGATATGCTTCATGACGTTTCACGAGTAAGTTTTGTAATATTTCATAGATAAGTTCATTAGGTTTTATAGTGTTCCATCAAAATAATTTAGTTTCATGTTTTCAAAATTTTCATGAGGTTCCATACGCATGAAGGAAGGTGACAAGAAGCTTGCGATGGAGGACATCTCAGTCTCGTGCGTGCTCCCATACGAAGGAATTCTTAGGGCATGTACAGTGGTATAGACGGTGGCTGTCTATAATACACCTTCATATCATCTATAGTCATTACTAAAGACAACCTATACATAGACTGTTTATATAGTTGTATGTAATTGTCAGCGTACTCTGCGCTGGGGTACCCTCTCCGCCGCACAAAAGCAGTCAACACGGCGGTCAACATGACAGACCCACGTGGCGCACGTGCGCGATCCACGCGGCAGCGGCGAAAGGTGTGGCGAAGCACGCCGCCGCCCGCGGTCGATCCACGTGGCCGGGCGAAGGTGGCGCTGGCGCGGCGGTGGCGCGAGCACGCCGCCGCCGGGCCGGCAGTCCACGTGGCACCCGGCGGCAGGTGGGCGACGCGCCGCTTCGCCCCGTGGGCGAGCCCACGTGGTAACCCGGCGGCGGCGGTGGGCGAAAGCACGCCTCGCCGCCGGGCGTGGCGATCCACGTGGCACCCGGCGGCGGTGGCGAGCACGCCGCCCTTTCGCCGGTGTCTAGTCCACGTGGCACCCGGCGGCGGTGGGCGAGCACGCCCGCTCGCCGGTGTAATCGGTCCACATGGCGTTCGGCGGCGGTGGGCGTGGACGCCTCGCCCGCCCGCCCGCGAAGAAAAAGGTGGTGCGAGGTGGCTTCACCTCGAAGGCTCCTTCCCCTATCGTACCGTTCTGGGCGGCAGGACAGCGGTGTCAGACCTGTCAACTGCAAGGATTTCTGCTACAAGCCCATTCCTCTGACGCCTTTCACCAACCTATCAAGAAGGGGTCGCATCCCGGGCGGACCAGGCGAAGCCATGCGTCGGCATTTAATGAAATTTGGAGGAACAGAGTGCGACCGAGAGGAAGGGGTAATAAATGTATGAAGATAAGCATGATGACCCTCGTTGGTGTTGTGAAATTTGATGTTTCCGTGGGCACTGCTAGGGTTTGAAAAGCATCACAGAGAAGCGGGGGCTCTCGATTGAGTCAAGACCGTGGGACCTTTTTCCTTTCTCCTGAGCATATCTTAATTATATCGCGTGAGGTTTGAGCTTCTCTCTCTAGATGGGATGCGAGCTCACGAGCCCGACGGTTGCTTCGGCATGGCGGATAATCGCAGGAAGTCGGTGATGTGGAGGGCTTCCTTTTCTATATGAAGGAGGCCTCGACTGCTCAAAAACGAGGACAGGAAAGATCTCTTCTCTTGATTCTCATTCTCATTATTTGGCTTGATTTTGGTGGAATCAGTGACAAATCAGATCTCTGATCTGGTTCTTGGTTTCGGGTGTATGTGCACTGGAGTGATTTCTGCATTCGCCTATTCGGTTGAGTGCTGATCTTTATTTGAGTCGAGGCTATGAAGGCATAGACATTCCGAGTAATCGTTTATTCTCACCATGAGTTGCTTTGGTGTGCGCGATCTTGTGACTATTGTTTGAGGTGTTATCGGTGTGCCACGAGTGCAGAAGGGCTTTGTATCTCCGTATCCGCCATCTCCTCCGCGCACAAGCGGCGGCAATCGGATTCGAGACAATGAATTATATCGCCTGCTGCACGGCTTCCGAAAGTCTTCGAGTGTCGCTTGTATAAGTTTTCTTGAATAATGCATTTGATTTCACGGCCGAGGGAGAGGTATTGCTCGGTGATGATAAGGGTACTGTAATGAAAGAACAATTATTTATGTGAGTCAGGCCTTGAATTGTAGTGTTATATGCTGAGAAGTGTTGATTAGTTCACTGTTTAGATTACTCTTTCGCTGCTAGAACTTGATTGCTATCTTATTGTTAGTAAACTATTGTTCAGTCCAGATTCTAGTTTGATCTTATTAGCTGCTGGTTCTATCTGTTCCTACCATGCTGTTCGGTTAGCTCGCTGGTTATTGATCTGTATGCAAATTGTTGGTCTAGCAGTTATGATATATAGACAATAAATTATTCGCATGCTGTCAGTCTGATCTGAAATTAAATGGTAGGTTCAGTTAGCAAACTCTTGAAATGCGTTGGTAGTCTTATCAATTCTTCACAGTATATTAAGGTGGTAAGGGTTCAAGGCCTAATTTGCTTAATTAATTGTTAGCCTATATAAGGGCCCATATTTGCCATAGTAGTCATGATTCATTATTTGAAAGACATATTGGTGCATGGGTTATTATAATGTCTTTTGGATGATCATGAAGGTTGAAAAACAAGCAAGCTTATTAAGAGTTATGTAGTAGAGCCTAAGGAAGAACTTGTAACCCAAAGGCTTTGTAGAGCCTAAGGAAGCACTACTTCAAAAACACTCTATAAATAATCTAGCAGAAGTAAGGCTATTACCCAAGGCGAAGGGGGCTGAACACAGGTAAAATCTTTGTGTCATCCCTAGTTCATAGACGCCGGAATCCTTCGCGTGGGAGTCTCTAGGGTTTTCACCCTCTAGGTTTAGCCAGCCGCGAAGATGCCCTCCTTCCGAACCAAACCCGGTCTGTAGACTCCGGGCCTGTCAGGCGGAATACGCCGACAGTAATGATCTCTTATATAATTAATAGACTGTCTATACAATGATATACACAGTAAAAAGCTGTCTATAAACTCGTCTGTTAAATAGTAAACAGTATCTTTCTCTCTATTATACCATTAAAAATCCTATGTAACATACTCTTATAAATAGTATATATGAATTATTGTACACGCCCATAACTATGAACCGACGGTTGCTATACCGTTCAAACGGTACAACGTCCTATAGTTGCACCTATAGTTGCACTCAATTTAATGATAGTACCTCTCAAAATAGTAAAAACTCTGCTCATCAATCCCTAACGTTGTGCTATTTATAGCATTTCATGTTGTACTACGCGCAAAACTTTGTCCAGAGAATCGATGCCACGACTTGAGCTAGTGTGGCCTTATTAGGACATGTTGTATCTTTTTTTTTCCTGTCAGAACGAGGATTTAATTACTCTGCTTCCGAAAATACCCTGATGGCTCTTTTTTTTTTTTTTTTTTGGTGTGGAGATGGCTCTGGTTTCTCAACGATCTGGCTTAATGAATCTGGCTGATTATAGTCAATAATAACAGTAAATCACAAAAATATTAGTGTAGTTTGGCAGGAGGGCTTGCTGGAAGGGAAAGCTAGATTAAGCTAGTTCTGTTTTATGCACACCAGCATTGTTGTACGCATATCATGAGGTTGAGTGGAGCATAGGATACGACTAATTGTAGGGTCATTCATTCATACTAGACATAGCAGCACGCTATGCCGCGCCGTTTTGAATAGAATCGGTGACAGCGAACAAATGTATCGTCATGTATTTATCATCGAAATGATTAAAAAAATACCATCTAGAATACAAACATGATCAACACATCACCTAATTTACAAATTGCTCTGGTTGTATAGGCAATCGTAAAATGGTGCCGGTGCATGAGAAAATGCAACCGATAGAGTGATGATTTCTCGAAGATCAATCTGCTCACACTTTGCTACCGCATTCATTTCCAAACCTTTAGCAACACCAAAATCAAGTCTTGGCCCTTGTCTATAAAATATATGGAAAAAAAGCTATCTCTGTAGCTATGCCCTCATGGACAGTTCAAATTTCAGTGCTTAAAAAATGAAGCATGTTTATGGAAACAAAAACTAAGAACTAAAGTATTAAGTTCGACCTACCATCAGTTTCACATTTCTACAACAGATTCCACGTGCATAGATAACACAATTGAAATGAATCGTTTTTCTATCGCAAGGTTATATAAAAGGCAAACCTCCTTTTCAATATTAAATGATTGCAACCGCGATCACAGAGCTGATTCTACTGTTACTGGAAGTCCATGGTACAAATTGACCCTAGCACTAGGAGGAAGAGAGAGTGGTCTAGAAACATGCATAGGTACACATGATATTGAGAACTCTATGGCTTTTTCTAATCAATAGAGCATCACCAATAGCAGGCTAAAGACTGGAACATGTACCTTTTTTTTGCCAAATTTGGCTAGGAGCTCTGGCATTCACTTAAGAAAGAAGGTAGGCACCTAGGCTCAGTCCGGGTGAGCTACACGTCCTACCACGCCCTCTACCAACCAAGCTAGACTCTTTGGTAATACAACATATGCACAATGACATTAGAACTGGTTCAATTTCAAAAAAATGGCTTTGGAATTGGTATTTTGCAACTAGGAGACAGATATATATTCACGCTGAGTGACCTAAAATATTCATTATAACTCATTATTGTAGTTTACCAAAGGAAACGGAATGGATAAATGAATGAGTTGTCAACATGATAGAAACAGATTTCTATATAAATAAGGGATTGTATGGAAATTACTGCCAAGACAACATAATGAAAATGGGACATCAAGCAGACACAATAAACATGGCATGGGTCGTCAAAACAACTTAATATATTTTCAATTTGATTGATAATGTTAGCATAATGTAGTGCAAGACCACATGGACCTAGCCTTTTACTCTGAACTTGCTAGAAAAACACAATATATGAGTTGCGTATTCATAAAAAAAATTATCTCAGTTGCGTGGAAACGCTACCAGACATAAAGAAAATGTGGATGAAGATAATTACCTCCTCCAAAGTTCTAGACCACAAGGACTTCTTCGGATTTTCACAAGCTTCCATTGATGCTTTAGTTCACTAAGCAAAATCATAACACACTCTGCAAAGAACAAAAATTGCATACAATAAATCTCTCCACAGTAGCTTTAGCAATTCACGATGCATAAAAAATAATAGCAACCACAAAAAAGGCTCTACAAAAAAATATACTATGATAGAAATGCTTAATTGCATCCATTTATATATTTTAAGTATTTTTCAGAATTCCCATAAAAAAAGTTTTCACGGGAACCAATTTACCTTCCTTGTCACTTGATTGGAGCGGATACCCCTGACGGAGCTCTGCACGTTTACCAGCTGTTAAACGTTCATATGAAGATCAATCACATAAGTTCATAGATCAGTTGCCGTACATACAAAATAATACAAGTGGTTTTCCCAAACAAAGGAACATATTGGATCTGTTATAGTTATGACAGTTGATGAAAAATCATATGGCATGATAACTTACGTTTGTGCTCG
Organism: Guadua angustifolia; assembly: GCA_036346375.1. NCBI lineage: Eukaryota > Viridiplantae > Streptophyta > Magnoliopsida > Poales > Poaceae > Guadua > Guadua angustifolia. Next base: position 32,690,503 of record CM070514.1, on the reverse strand, counting down.
AGGCAACTAACCGTAATGAACCAGAAGCTGACACTACAGGAAACAAGAATAGTGTTCTCGGCCGAAACATTTTTATCGTCGGTAAAAAGGCTGACGACACAAAGTATGCCTCTGTCGACGGTTTTAACGCAACCCGACGACATATATACACCAAGCAGGCCTGTCTCGGCGGTTACATCAAACCCGCCGATATAGACCACGAGCTGTGTCCTCGGCCTCATTAAACCCGCCGACATAGGCAATCCACCTCAAACAGGGAGTATCGGCGCGCGATGGAAATTGAATTTCAGATCCCGTCCACACAAGCTGTGTCCTTGGCCTCATTAAACCCGCCGACACAGTCACTCCGCCTCAAACAGGGAGTATCGGCGCGCGATGAAAATTGAATTTAAGATTCCGCCAACACAAGCTGTGTCCTCGGCCTCGTTAAACCCGCCGACACAGGCACTCCGCCATGTGGGACCAACTTGCAGGATGCTCAGGCCCACCAGTGGCACGAAGACTTTTTGTCGTCGGCTATAGCCCAGGCCGAGGACACAGATGTCCACTACGTGTCAGAAGACATTAGGCCGAGGACACAAGTGTCCCTCTCAGACGCTGACTTTAAGTTGGCCGATGACACAAGTATCCCATCTGTATCGGCAGCTTGAGTTAAGCAGACGACAAATGTCTGGGTGTTGGGCCGGCCCCGGATGGCATCTGTGTCGTCGGGATTTATTGTGGCCGTCGACATAGGTTGGTTGTGTCGTCGACTCTGTGTCGTGGGACTTGTGTCGTCGGGAGGCCGACGATAGAGCCCTGTGTTGGCGGTTTTGGCATCTGTGTCGTCGGTAAAAGCCGAGGACACTGAGCAAGATCCCTGTAGTGTGAGTACAAATTGTTGATGCATAAAGTGGAAATTAACCAAAGAGAGGACACATGCAGATCAAGACGGGCAGCTATAGTTTTACTAAGAATATCCGCGAGCCAATTCTTTGCCTTTGTTGACAATCCTACCATTGGAAAACAAACATCCATGCATGGTTAATTACCAAGCACCGTCACACACATCATCCCTATATTAAAGTTGGCAACTTTCCTAAGCCCTCACCTATGCCACGTGTCACCGCTCTACGAAAGCCCCTCCAAAAAAATGTAATTACGTTTAGATTCTTTTGACGGTTTTTTACGAAAAAGATCTTTTGGTTGAGCAAAATCGTGAATCTTTCGTGAAAGGGCCTTAAGTAAATGCCGAAAAAGAGCATAATTACGTTTAGATCGTTCCAACTATTTTTCGCAAAAACGACATTTCAATTTCGCGCAGTCGCGACCAGTTTTTTTTTAAAAATACCGTCGAGAAAAACGAAATTTTATTTTTTTAGAAAAAATCTGGATCAATTTTTTTTTGGCGCGGCATCAAGCGCCTCGTGTCCTCCGTCCGTGAGCGCCCCCCAAAAAAAATAATTACGTGTAGGTCCTTTCAGCAATTTTTTTCGAAAAGGACCTTTTGGTTCAGTAAGATTGCAAAACTTTTGTGAATGGACCCTAAATAAATGCCAAAAAACGTAATTACATTTAGATCATTTTAGTTATTTTTCGTAAAAAGGATCTTTTATTTTGGCGCAATCGCGGACGCGCGCGGTGTGTCACGCAGCGAAAACATTTCTAGTAGAAATCATAACACGCATGTTTGTGAACAGTTGAATATCATACCGGGATCTAACCCTTGTCAGTGACCTAAAGAAGGCAACCTGCATAAAGCAATAAACATATGTACGTTTTTGCAAATGTAAAAAAAACAGTAGTTTTGAGGAGCGTTCTAATTCGTCACAAGAAAAATGTTGTACGTACCTCTCTTCTCAAAAAAGAGCTTTGCAAGAGTAGATGCTCGTGGTCTAAAGTGGCGCGGTTTCTTGACTTGATGCCTCGACCGAAAGCTAGCAAGGATTAATCGAAAACAGGAAATCAAGTGTGGAGCACAGCGACTAAAATGGATAGAAATAAAGCCAAATCAGACTAAGATCCAGCCTATCCGCGCCAAGTCACAGCAATGCACAAACAGATATGAGATCACAAGGGAGCGGGGGAGGGCGATGGGACGGGTGCACTCACGAAGCAGTCGCCGTCGATGACGTAGACAATCAAGGCTGCAGTTATGTCTATGTAAAAGATGTAGATTGCCCATGTAAAAAAGAACATAAAATAAGCCAAAAAGTCATAAATCATGTCAAGAAGGATATGTACCCTGTAGAAGACCATTCTATTGAGGCATAATTAGCGTTGAACCTAAACCCCATGCCCCTGACAATCTGCGCTGCGTTGAGCGTGACGCGCTCCTTGTCTAGGGAGGCCCTCCAAGAACAACAATCAAAGAAAGTTAAACATGTGCATCGTGCAAATACAATGATGTACCTAGCTCCACTTCCATCGGGTCCTCCTCCTTGCGCCATGGCCTTGGCTGAGGGTTTTCTGCAGGTGGGGGGAAGTGGAGGGAGCTGACCAAATTAAACAAAGATCTAGGCTATTTGCACAAAATGACAGCAATACACAAACAAGAGCAATTCGTCACCCATGCTAAATAGTAGAACTGCAAGATCCCATAGAGGGATAGGGATCGGGGATCGCACCGTAGCTGACATAGCCGGCGACGGCCTTGAGCGGACCCAGTGACTTGCGGGCCGTTGGAGGCGGCGGGGAGGTTGCTATCCTCGAGAGCTTCGTGAGGCAAGCGAGGCCTAGTCTCGTGGTGCCACAAGTGCACGGCTCCGATGGTGGAGGAAGGGACACCACGGCGGAGGCGGTGGAGGCGAGGAGAGACCCCGGAAAGATCAAGGTATGGAGGTCCTTGGAAGGCTCAAAAAGGCATGACGCGCAAAGATCTGTCGGATCGGATAGCGACGGGAAGAACCTAAACGCAATTTCATGATTTACTGAGGTTTTTTTTGCAAAAATGATGATATGGCAGCTGCCGTTAACCGGCGATCTAGGCGCTATTATAGAGAGTATATACGTATCGATAGAATAAAGTTCTCCTCCGTCTGTGAAACGGCTAGTGTACTGCAGCAGTAGTTGTACCGTATGAATGAATGCCCCAAAAATTCGCCCGCAAAAAGAGAGAGAGAGATCCAAAAACAACAGCCGTATTTACGTACAAAGCTAATACGGCCATGATGCTTTGCCAAGCATGCCTTGCTCTGTTTGACTTTGTTTGATTTGAACATACTTAGCACACTACGCGAGATGGAATAAAGAGCTTCAAGCCTTCAACCATGAAGCCGCTGTCACAATCAAATCAAGAATCTAAACCCCATTTTAAAACGAGTTGAGCCAAATCCCTTGAAAAGAGCAGCTCACACAGTGACACAGATGGGGTAGGAGAGAGCGAGACAACAAAGCTATAGCGGAGCAAAGCAACACCGTCATGCCGCGGAGAGAGAGAGAGAGAGAGAGAGAGAGAGTTTTAGTACATCATCACCCCAAGGGTACAACAGCAGCTTGCCTGCCTCCAGCCTGCTGCCGCTGCTTCTGCCGCAGCGGTGCGTCAAAATTAGCAGGTAGTGTGAGTGTCCACAGTTCACACTCTCCTATATTTCTTTCTCAGTTTCCGTTATCCCCATCTCCTCCCCTATTAATTCCCTAAGCCCTCCTTAACCTTGCCAAGAACACCCAAGAAATCCAAACGGGAAGTAAAGGGAGCTTCCGATCGAGTGAGCCGACAACCATGGACTTCGACGAGCACGATGAGGGCGACGGCGACGAGGAGATGGCGCCGATGCCTGTGAGCTCGAGCTACGAGGCGCCGCCGCCGCAGACGGGGCTGGGAGGCGGTGTGGTGCCGAAGCCGGGGGACTCTGGAGGGCGTTTCAGGGCGCCAGGCGGCGGCGGAGCAGGTGGCGCGAGGTACCGCGAGTGCCTCAAGAACCACGCGGTCGGCATCGGCGGGCATGCCGTGGACGGCTGCGGTGAGTTCATGGCTGCGGGCGAGGAGGGCTCCATCGACGCGCTCCGCTGCGCCGCCTGCGGTTGCCACCGCAACTTCCACCGTAAGGAGTCCGACTCCCCCACCGGCGCCAGCGCGGCCGAGCCTGCAGCCGTGTCCCCAGCCGCCATCACCGCCTACGGCGCTGCGCCGCACCACCAGTTCTCCCCTTACTACCGGACACCCGCTGGGTACCTCCACCATCACCAGCACCAGATGGCCGCGGCGGCCGCAGCAGCCGCAGCCGCTGCCGCCGGGCACACTCAGCGCCCGCTCGCGCTTCCCTCCACCTCCCACTCGGGCCGCGACGAGGGCGACGACATGCCCGGAATGGTCGGTCCCATGGTGATGGGGCCCATGGTCGGCATGTCCCTCGGCTCGGCTGGCCCGTCCACCTCCGGCAAGAAGCGGTTCCGCACCAAGTTCACGCAGGAGCAGAAGGACAAGATGCTGGCCTTCGCGGAGCGGCTGGGGTGGCGCATCCAGAAGCACGACGAGGCCGCCGTGCAGCAGTTCTGCGAGGAGGTCGGCGTGAAGCGCCACGTGCTCAAGGTCTGGATGCACAACAACAAGCACACCCTCGGCAAGAAGCCTTGACGCATGCGCGCGCGGCTAGCTCCCGGTATTAGGTACTCGCATCATCATCTCCTTAGCGGCCTAGCCTTTTCTTTGCCTTCTTTTAGCCGAGTAGGTTCGTAGCGAGCAGCAGTTCTTGTTGGTTTTAGGAGGGAGGAGAGGAGGTGGTGGTGGCTAACTGTTTCTTCTTTCTTATTCTTTGTTTTCTGTTATTTTATTCCATTGCTGTTTCCTTGGGTTTGTGTTGCCGTTGTTGTTTCCTAGATGTGATGACGACGACGTTGGTGTCGTTGGGAAGGAGGAGGGCGTGGCCATTTGCCAATTTGGATCTTGGGAATGTACTTCTGTGTTGCAATTGAAAATTTTCCTACCTGGGGATTGGAGTTGCATGGATCTCTTGTTTCATCCTCTCCCTATATTTCTTGTGCTTGGGACTTGAGAAGCGGGATTCAGAATTGTCGGTTCCCTTCCCACAGCAACCGGCGAGCTCAAACCTGGCAAGCTAGAGCTAGCACTGTTGCATTCCCTTCTCCCTGGCTTGCATAATCCATACTCCGCTCTCTTGTTCATGATCCATCGACTACATTTACAATTATACTCCATATTGTTCTGATTTTTTTCTCTTTTTTTAACACTCTACATCAGTCGTGATCGCATTGAATCGGCAGCATTTATGCATCTTCCGCATTTGCAAATACTACTCCTGTAGTAGTAGTAGTAAATGCTCATGTGAATTCAATGAAGCCTCGCCATTTCGTTTACTCCCACTGCGTTCATGCCATTTACTTCGGGCATCATCGACCTTTCTGCGTTTATTAGGCGTGTGGGTGTTGCATTCATTGCGATCGATCCGCCATTGGCCACGACGATCTCCAACTCGATCTTCCGGTAGCGTGCACATTTATGACCTCACCATACGATATGCTAGCTACGCGAGTAGGAGCCTAAAAGGATGCATCGCGCATCGGCAATGGCAGCTTGCAAGCTAATATAGGCTCCACACTCGGAAAGGAAGGAGAAGCCGCACCAAGAGCCAGCCTTGCGGACTTCCTCCTTTTCTTTGGAGGAAAGGCTGGGAGGAGAAAGAAGGAAAGAGAAATCAGAATTCCGGTGATCTCTTTATTTGGTCTTTTTCCGCGCGGCCTCCCGACCTTTCTTGTTCCTAGCGTTGCCTGCCACAGTGGCTTTTTCCCGGCATGCGCCTGTCTGCCTAGCTACCTGCGTGCGAATGCCATCACCGTCGTCGGCAGTGGCGGCGGCGGCGTGGGAGAAAGGCTGGTGTGCGCGCGTGCCGTGCGATGGACTGGTAGTAAACTTGCTGGGAGAGCTCGCGGCTGCCTGAGCGGGTGCGCAGTGCGGTGCAGTGCAGCGCAAGTGATGTTTCCCTTTCCCGTCGCCTCCCCGTGTTGTACTTTTGCCCGTCCCGCCATTATTGAAGCCCCCTCCTTAATGGCCACTTCGACTCTGCTGTACACACGGCCTGGCCGCCGGGGCGCGGCGTGCCCTGTGGGCATGCAGAATCTGAAGGTGCAACCCACTTTTGTTTTCTACTGCAGAGAACTTGGAGAGAGAGAGGGCCGGGGGAGCAGCCAGGCGGGCTAGTGGGCTGGATAGATCGGCGTGGACCACGGCGCCGTGCCGGGCGGGCCGCGGGCCCCCTTGGCGCGTCACCGAGAGTCGGTAGCTACTGGCAAGGCGCGGTGATGCCGCCATGTACAGAGGACGCCTGCTGCCGCGGCCGCGCGGGTGGGCGCCGGCCGGATCGAGCAGAATATGCTGCGGTGGTGTAGTATTAATGGAATCCAACATCCCGTGGTCCATGGCGCGCTCGCGCTGAGGCTTGGGCGGGCTTTAATTGGGAACAGCTCGGTGGGCGGACATGGAGTACGCTCGCTCGCTCGCTACAATTTTTGGCTGGGTTTGGATGTGAGTTTGGGTTGGAAGTTTGCTGTCGAACGCCGCCGCTGTTGTTTTGCCACTCGCTGCGCATGCAACAGGGTTGAAATCTTTTTTTTCCCCCTTTTGGAGATCGATCATGCATGCGTGATTAGAAGAGCTTTTTGATGAGGTTTTGTTTTTACAGGCAGATATGAGCGACATTGCAGAACTAATTTGTGTAGTAGGCATGCATGTAGTAGTGGTAACCAGTGGTGGCATGAAGCATGTCACTCTATTAAGCTAGCTTTTACCACTAAATTTTGTCATCATATAATCAAAGTTAGCTATAAAGTGTAATTTTATAAAGTTCTTTTTTTTACGACAGATCTACCGACAACATCTTTCATATATCCGACCTCCATATCTTAGATAATATCTTCGGTCGAAATTACAGTTTGACTGCGCGTATTTGACAGTACCGATTTTCCTGTTTTTTGAAAACTTAGTATCACTTTTCTTTTTAACTGGAAGGATTATTTTGTTAAAAAAAAGTAAGCTTTGGTTTTGGTGGTGTGCTGTGTGAGCCATTGGATCACAATGACACAATATGAATCGAATTAGAAGTTTGTAGTATGTTAGGACCCTCTAGTCCTCTACCCCATTTTTTCTAAGAATAAAGTATTTCAAGTTGGAACAGTTATCTGTATATTAAAAAGTTGCAGCAGTTATATATTCTGAGGGCTTTCAAACTTCAATTTATTTACGCTGTATAAGTGTTTCCTGTATATATATCAGTTTGGTTATCTATTGGTAATTGATGCGAAGTTAAAAGCTTAACTAGCTTGTATCTTGTAGTGTTAGTGTTTTTTTCTGAGCAAGAGGAGTTTATTCTTTATTAATCATAGGAAGAGGTTTACAATCAACATTTTTTCATTTCGGTCAGCAAGAGGAGTCTACTCTTTATTGTCAACAAATACTTATGTAGTCTTAACTTTATTTTATTGCTTTCACGGGAGATCATCTTGCATCTTGTTACAATACATACATACATATATACATATACATAAAGGCGAAATATTTGGTGAAAACCACCAATTTCATGAAAACTCCATGGAAACCACCTATAGAAGTTTTGAAAAATTCTCAAAAAATTACCATATGTAGGGGAGGTGAACCTCTACAATCTTGCAAAATTTGAAGATGAAACTCAATCGCATTTGAAAGATATGAAAAAGACAAACAACAAAAAGAATAGTGCCAAAACAGTAAAATTACTATTCATGCTGACTTTGTCTTTTTCATATCTTTCAAATGCGATTGAGTTTCAACTTCAAATTTTGCAGGATTGTAGAGGTTCACCTCCCCTACATGTGATAATTTTTTAAGAATTTTTCAAAACTTCTACAGGTGGTTTCCACGGAGTTTTCAAGGAATTGGTGGTTTTCACCAAATATTTCACCATCCATAAATATATATACATACATAAATATATATATACATACATATATATATAATTCTCTCATTAATTGAGAGAAAAAGATAATATCTAAACTACTTATTTTGATGAAGCTATATTGGTCCGCTCAGAGAAAAATAGAAGATCTACACCATTATAAATGGAGGGTAATCATATGTAAATTAGAAATTTCCTCGTTAATCAAGGAAAGAATAAAGAAAATCAACACTACTTATTTTGTTAGAGCTAAATTATAACGGTGCATATTAGTCATGTATTTATTACAACTACAATTGTATAACTGCATTTTCGAAAGATAATAGAGTTATATAACAAATACAATATATTCCGGTAGTTAGCCGCGTAAATTGCACTGGAAATTTTGCTAGTTGTTACAACGGCAAAGCTGCATTGTGATCTGCGTAAATCTGGCATGCTGGGAGATTTCCGTCAGAGAAATACCTAACTGCGAAAATCTGGCATGCTGGGAGATTTCCGTCAGAGAAATACCTGTGTGTGTAGACATGTACAAGGAGATCAAAGGTGAACAGCACGTGGAAGATCTTTCCCTTCTCTGAAAAAGAGGGTACAACCATTAATGCATCAACGTAGAATTTTTATGGTGCAACCATTAAAGTCTTATTCGCTCTGATCTTAAATAGGTGATGTTTTAGAATTGTGCATTTCAGCCAAGCTTACCTATTACTTTTGGATGGTGTTTACTACTCTATTCCACTGTAATAAATAATATTTGTGATCATTAATGATAGGGTATGCAAAGGAAAAACAAGTAAAAGTTGTCTTAAAATTGTAGAGTAATATGTATTTAAAAATAAAATTTGAAAGCTAGAATTACTCAAGAATAGAGGGAGCACTTTGATTAGTTACATCCATCACAGAAGGCCGAGAGAATACTAGGGGAAGAAACTAAAATACTAATTCCCTAACGATGTTCACCATGAATATCTTAGGAACAACATAAAAAAGTACTCCAGTTAGCATGAGACAATTCATTTCCCATTGAAACTAAAAAAACCACATTTCAAATAGGATCTTAGTATAAACAATTGTTTATAACCATTGGAGAGAAATAATGAATTGATGACAAAACAAGGATAGCATACGGCAAGATTGACAAATTGTAGGCTTTATTTTGTACAGTGTTCAAAACTATCTGCTACATAATTAACAAAAGATGATGATGCGGGTTAAAAGCTCTCAGAAACAAGAGAAATATGCTTTGATTTTTGTATAAAAAAATTGACCTCAATTTGGTAGGCCCTTACTACGACTTAAATTAATACTAGTTGCAAAGTACATGAACTCAAAGAATAAAGAGGTTGATATACACCTATCAGTTTTTTTTCCTGTTTTTGCTATTAGCCTATTACAGAAACTCCTATCATTGATATATGCTCCAAATGAAATGTTAGGCTATACCGGCTTAATTATAATATAATTGTAAAATCCAATAAAACTATAATATTATGAAAATACTTTTCGATACAAATTTATACTAGGAATTTCAAGTAACTAATTTAAATATTTTAAAAATATTGACAGTCAAAGTTTTGAAAGTTTAACTAAAACTATGCTTAAAACATAATTATTTGTGAATGGATGGAGTATTAGGCTACACGGCGCAATTCCCATGAGTCAAACAATCTAGCTTGGGACATATTTTTGACGTTTCATGAGTTTCAACTGGAAAGTGGAAACCCAGCCATACAATCACACGCGTATTGGAGCAATTTAATTTGTGGACTGAGATTCCCTAGAATTTCGTCACCTGTAATAACTTCTTTACCTCTTCTGCGTACTTCTGCTTGAAGCCTTGAATCATAGGCGCAGTCATTTCGGACCTCAGCATAGTGCGAGTCACGCGTACATAGTTTCGCCTTTTCTGTACTAACATGTAGCAAGCTAGCCTCATGTATACAGGGGGTTATCGTCTCGTATGAGTCTGATTATAGAAATCTATGCCGCTCTAGCCTGGCTCTAAAGAAATAGTTATGGAGCTCGTTTCCTACGAACCTAGATGCGAGTGTTTTGTGCATTGTGGTGGTCTGGCTCCGCACCGTGCGTAGATAACCAAATAGCTATTTTGCATATGTGGATGCAGACTCAGACGATACAACAAGCAACTAAACACTGGTTCCTTGGCTCCTGCGAGTCTGACCGCGTGGAACCAGGCACCCAAACAGCCTCAATATTACCCCATTTGTTCAAGTTTACATGGCACATATTTTAATGATCTTATTCATAAATATACAGTGTATTTTATATTTCAATACAAATTTAGTATGATGTTCTCTTTATATCCCTAATAAATATTTAGCTTTTCTTTATATTCTTTACTATACATACATTAAATGTAGTGTTTAGAGATAATAATTAGGGATGGTAAATTATTTTTAATATTTTCATGGTCTGTATACCAAGAGAAACCTGTTCAGCTAAACAGACATGCCATTTCTTATATTTTGATCCTTTATCAACAACGGAACTTTAGCACTTGTACAGGTACATCTGAGAACCTTTGTTACTCTGAATATCAGTGAGAAGTTGATTTTGCTACATCTGAGAACCTTTGTTACTCTGAATATCAGTGAGAAGTTGATTGTGCTACCATATTAAAGCATGCATGCCGAGCACAAGGCTGAGCTCTGAACTCTGAAGCAAACTACTAAACCGAGGCACGTAGTTCTTGGGAAGCTGGATGCGACAAAATGCAGAGCCGGCCCTTTTGTCAGTGGCAAAAGAGCGTGGGCCCCGAGTGGTGTTTTCGGCCGAGCCGAGGCCGGGGCCGGAGCTTGGAAAGCAGCAGCAGCGATCGATCGGCACCGCAGAGGCTTCTTTGGCAGTCGACACGGCGTTGGGGCGACCATGTTCTCGCCCAGCGGCTCGCTTGCATTGCACTCAGAGGTAGCAGATGCCTGGACTCCCAACTTCTGGAAAGCGAGCAAAGAGAGAGCCTGAAAGGCGTCGGTAGTTGGCGCCTAAAGTCCGAAAGAGACACCGCGAGATCAATTCCATTCCACGGGCTGACCGCAGCAGCTAGCAGTAAGGTTCCAAAAGCCCAACTCACCTCGGCTGCCTGCCGGTGATCGTATCGGAGATATTGAAAGATACCTCCTACTGCTCGCGCAAAAGCTCTTTCGGACGTTTTCGCGGCGACGTGGAACCAACCAGCGATTTCGGGGCAACGTGGAGAGCGGCTGTTCCACACGCCACCGCCTGCGCGCTACGAGGCTTGGAGCAGTGCAGCACGGGTGCGTGTTTGCGACCGATGGTCGCGGATCGAGCCGCTAAGCAATGCTCGTGGCTGTCCATCGTGTATCCGCCTGTCCATCGGTCGTGGCTGACGGGTGGCCCTTCTGGTGCTGAAAGACCGAAACGACGGTGAGAGGGGGTGAATGATTTTAAATATTTCTTTTACCTACTAGATAAAAAGAGTTAACTAAAAATCAAGAATCTCATCCTATGCTTGATCGTAGAGTTTTCATGATAAAAATGATCTTATATAGTCTCCCACATATCATAGCTAACACTGTTAGACAGGATTGGCACCTAACCTGGCGCCTCCCCCTTTCACGTATCAGATCAGCTTCAGATGGAAATACCTTCCCACTAATCATGCTAGCCATAATTAGCTTTGCCATGTTTAGCTCTCTTGCCTTGCATGCATGGTGCTATTTGTATCACCAGTATTCTGAGGAATAATACAATGCGTGTTTCATCTAGCTTCTTCTGTATACACTCTTTCATGGTATCATGAGTGGTTCGCATCCTGCGACCCTCGCTTCCGCAACCTAGCCGCCGGCGACTGCCTCTTTGCGTTGCCTGCTGCTTCTCTTTTTTCTTTTCCTCTACGTCGTCGACCGCCTTGCGTCGTCGCGTTTCTATTTTTTTTTCCTGGCACTCATGGCCGGTTCTGTCCCCAATGAGTGCCTCGTCGCCGAGGAAGTCGATCCCTCCCGTACAGCTTCCGACGACGAGAGCGCGCGGCTGCAGATGGAGCGCACGTGCCTTGACGGCGAGCGTGCGCGTCTGGATGCCGAGTTCCAGCGGCTTCGTCACGCCGAGCGCGCCCATGAAGCCCAGCAGAACAACATCGAGGCCGCCACCATCGCCTCCCTCCACGCACAGGTGGTGACGGTCCTCAACATACGTTCTCTCCTTCCCGTCGTCCTCGACACTGAGACGCCGAACTATACGAAATGGCGCGGCCTCTTCCTCCTTACCGTCGGCAAGTACGCACTCTTCGATCACGTACTCACTAATGACACCTACCCCGACAATCCATCCTGGGTGCGCATGGAGTGTACTGTACTCGGCTGGCTCTACGGCTCCATCTCCCCCAAGCTCGTCGAAGTTGTCATGACGCCGACGTCCGCTGCTCGACTCGTCTGGCTCGGCCTCGAGGAACAGTTCCTCGGCAACAAAGAAATGAGGGCGCTGTACCTTGACGCGAAATTTCGCAACTTCTCCCAAGGTGATCTTTCCATCTCTGACTACTGCAGCAAGATGAAAAGCATGGCCGACGCTCTTGGTGATTTGGGCGAGACTGTCCCCTACCGCACCCTCGTTCTCGCCGTTCTACGTGGCCTGAATGCGAAGTTTTTCCACATGGTGTCCCTACTGAAGCGCTCGAAGCCATTTCCGTCCTTTGCCGAGGTTCGCTCGGATCTGATGATCGAGGAACTCACCATGCAGCAGCAGCCGGCCTCCCCATCCTCGGCTTTCCTTGCCATCGGCCCGAACGCCGGGGGCGCGCCCTCCGGGGGTGCGTCTCGGACAGACCACGGCGGCACCACCAGCAGCAAGACCAAAAACAAGAAGGGCCGCGGCGGCAAGAACGCATCTGGCGGCCAGCGCTCCGCCACCACGGTGCCGCACCTCCAACCGCTGGCCAGAAACCGGCCGGCCTTCCCAGTTTCTAGAACCCCTGGACTGGTACAGTTCAGGTGTGGCCTCATACTGGGTCGCCCTCCGTTCTGGGTCCGAGGCCTAACCTTGGCATGCAGCCTTCACGCTTTGCGCCTCCGGCTCCAGCTCCGTCAGCCCACTTCGCTGCCACCTCTACGCCAGGTTTCGGGGGCATGATGCGCCCGTATGGTGATGGGCTGCCGCAAGCCGCTGAGCAGCCGCCGCTTTCTGCACCGTGGGCTCCTATGTCCGCTGCAGGGCACTGGGATCAAGCGGCGCTCCTCAACTCCTTCAGTACCTTGTCTCTACAACAGCCCCCCTCCACCACCTCCGGGGAGTGGTACATGGACTCTGGCGCCACCTCCCACATGGCTTCGGATGCTAGTATCCTTCTTGCTTCCCACCCTCCCCCCTCCTCCGGTTCCATTATCGTTGGTAATGGTTCGTCTCTCCCCATTACTTCATTGGTTCCACCGCTATTCCCGCACCTCATGGTCAATTCTCTCTTCGGAACGTTCTCGTCACTTCACAAATAATTAAAAATCTGATTTCCATCCGTCAGTTCACTATTGATAATAATTGTTCCGTTGAATTTGACCCCATGGTCTTTCTGTGAAGGACCTTCGCACTCGGAGCGTGATAGCCAGGTGCAATAGTTCCGGCCACCTCTACCCGCTACTGTCATGTCCACCTCAGTCGCATGCACTTCTCACTGCTACGCCCTCCACACTCTGGCATCGCCGTCTGGGACACCTCGGTGCTGAAGCTCTTTGTAAACTAGCTAGCTCCTCCGCAATTTCTTGTAATAATAGTGTTTTCGAGCCCATATGTCATGCATGCCAGCTCGGTCGTCACACACGTTCTCCTTTTGCTGTTTCTAGCTCTCGTGCAACTGCGAATTTTGATTTAATCCATTGTGACCTTTGGACATCCCCTATCGCTAGCTTCTCTGGTTACAAATATTATCTCATTATTCTCGATGATTGCAGTCACTATTCTTGGACTTTTCCTTTGCGTCTTAAGTCGGATACCTTCTCTACGCTATCGCACTTTTTTGCCTACATTCACACTCAATTTGCTAAAACAATTAAGTGTGTCCAGTGCGATAATGGTCGTGAGTTTGATAACCGGTCTGCACGTAATTTTTTTCTCACGCATGGCGTCGCACTCCGCATGTCATGTACCCACACCTCCCCACAAAACGGTAGAGCAGAACGCATCATTCGCACTACCAACAACATAATCCGTTCTCTTATGTTCCAGGCTAATCTTCCCCCATCTTATTGGGTCGAAGCTATGCACACCGCCACTTATTTGCTTAATCTTCACCCTACAAAGACACTTAAGTTTCTCACACCGTATTTTGCTCTTTACGGTATCAATCCCTCTTATTCCCACTTACGTGTCTTTGGGTGCCGTTGTTATCCTAATCTTTCTGCTATGGCGGCCAACCACTACAGGAAAACGAGGTTGATTCGTCGGCCACATACAATTTCATCGGCCTAAAAGAAGCCGTCGAAAATATGTACATATATTCGTCGGTTTTCCTTGGCCGTCGAAAATAGGTAGATAATTTAATCGGTTTTACGTCGGTTTTACGGTTTTCGTCGTCGAAAATAAACATATAATTTCGTCGGTTTATCCTTGGCGTCGAAAATGAACATGTAATTTCGTCGGTTTTCTGGCCGAAAGCGTTGCAAACCTAATAGCCTGGCGACCAATAATTGGCTCACTTTCACAGAGTAATAAAAATCTCGCGCCTCGCGCCGCCGCCGACCCAGCGCCTGCGCCGCCCGCCCCGTCTTGCCGCCGCCGCCCGGCAAGCGCCCGCGCCATGCGCCGCCGCGCCCGCAACGCCGCCGCCGCCGCCCAACAGCCAGTAGCGCCGTCTTCGACGCCCGCCGCCGCGAGTCTTCTCCAAGGTACCTCCACCTCCTATCCCGAGCTTTGATTTGCTTGTTCACGCCATAGCTGATGAAGGGAAAAGAGAATAATTATGGTTTCGTTTAGAAACATGTATTAATTCGTTATCAGTTCTTGTGTTCTTGTGTTCTTATTATCAGTTCTTGTGTTCTCCAAATGGTGGTGACTAGTGAATTGATGATCCAGCAATAGCTAATATTTCAATAATAAAATCCTAAATGTGTATATATATTTTTGCTGGAGGTTCTTGAAAATTTTAGGTTTATGATATATACAACATCTCAGTCATTTTTCACCATTGATCAATTGCAAATTCTTTCACCAGAGAATGTTCCAAAAATACTTGTGGTGAAAAATGACCAGATAACGCCAAGGTCTACTGTTATCACTTGGTCACTCAAGTTAATTAGCGCAAATGACACCGCCAACTCTCTGTTTTCTTTAGGATCTGTCTAGTCTTCTTTGTACCTTGAATCAAATGACTAATTTTCCACATGTTATCGGCGAGAAAAAGTTTTCCTCTCGATTGCTAGAAGATGAACATTTAAGTGGGTAATGCCCCAGGTTTCACACGCCTATTGCTTAGTCTAACACTAGCTTAACTCGGCAAGACATCGATTTAGGTTGTGCATCTTTGTACGTAAAGAAGAGCACGAGTAATTGAGTACTTAGCATGTTTTAGGCTTTCGTAGAAAAAACTGATGGTTGGCCCCATGTCATCAGCAATCCCACTGCAGAATTGAAGACTAGTGGAGTTGGCGAATGGTGATTGGCCTTGGCGTTTACTCGCCCAATCAAAGCCTCACATGAACATTTTCCTCGCCCAATCAAAGCGAATGTTGAGTACTTAGTATTTAAACTTGTTCCTCCATGAACATTTTCCCCAGTTCTCACAAAATTACATAGTTGCTGAGATATTTATGTACCAAGCACAAGCAATCATTAGGCTTGGGATCCTGATGCATTACATTTCTAATTATGTCTGCATTGCTAAAGCTGTCAGTTTTTATTCAACGCATAACCTATCATTGCCTAGAATTCCTTATAGTATTTATGTAACCCACTTGCACCATCATCCATGTAGTGTTAGCAGCATAAAAAATGGCAGACGACCGAAGATGGATGTACGATGGATGGAAAAACACCGGGATGCACACACGAGAGTGGATGGTGAACACACAGGCTTTTGTGGATTCTGTTTTCTCTTCCTCTCCTTCTGGTGGGTTGGGGAAGTGCCCCTGTCGTAGGTGTCGAATTTTAATTGGCGATACAAAGCAGATATGGGCGTCACCTTTGCAAATGGGGTTTCATGCGGATTATCTAACCGGTATGAGCATGGTGAGCCACGTTCTAGGAAACATCCAATCCGAACGAGTGTGAGCTAGCCGATGATCCTATTGATGCATTGGATGATATGATGCATGATTTTGTTCAGCGGTTTGAGGATGTGCCGGACGAGGTAGATAGATTCTTTAGTCTTCGAAAGCTTCGAAGATCCTTTGCATGAGTCACTGGCGTGACACGACTTTGCGGCGTGACACGATTGATGACTATAAGGTCAAGTACAACTTCTCGGTGGACTATTTCAATGATCTAGTTGATTTGATATCGACATTTTACCAAAACCTCACAAGTTGCGAAAGATTTCTATTACTCAAAAAAGCGCTAGCCGCCTAGGGATGCCATATCGGAAGATTGATGTGTGTGTGAACAATTGTATTTTGTTCGGAAGGAGCACGAGAAGTTGGATCGTTGTCCATCTTGCAAGAAATCTAGATATCGTATAGTCAACAAAGATGGGATTATCACGAAAACAAGCGTTCCCCAGGCGACTACGATATCGCCTCTCACAAAGACGGCTCCAACGGTTGTACCTCTCTAAGACGATTGCGAAGCATATGAGGTGGCACAAGGAAGGCATCCGTACAAATGAGGGGTACATGGGCCATCCATCTGACGGTGAGGCTTGGAAGGCACTGGATCGGTATGACCAAGATTTTGGTAGCGATCCTCGGAGTGTACGTATTGGATTGGCGACCGATGGTTTCACCCCTTTCAACACAAATGCGGCGACATATTCATGTTGGCCTATTTTTGTAATTCCATACAATCTTCCACCCTCTTTGTGCATGAAAGATCAGTATGTGTTCTTGACTATTATCATACCAGGGCCTGATCATCCTGGAAAGCACTTAGACATGTTTATGCAGTCGTTGATCGATGAGCTAAAAGAATTGTGGATCGGTGTCAGGACGTATGACAATAGTAGAAAGGAGTATTTCAACATGCGTGCAACATTCCTTTGGTCTATCCATGATTTTCCTGCATATGGCATGTTCTCGGGATGGAGCACGCATGGTCGGTTATGATGTCCAATATGCATGGGTGACACTGATGCATTTCGCCTGAAATACGGAGGTAAATTCTGCTTCTTCGATTGTCATCGACGCTTCACACCATCCAATCACCTATTTAGGACCCAACGAAATGCATTTCAGTAAAGATCGACCATTAGTAAAGGTCCACCAAGGCGTTTGGCCGAACGAGATTGTTGCTTGGCATGATCGGTTAGAAGCCACAGAGAATGGTTACGAAGGGTTCAAAGAGGAACATAATTGGACTCACATATCTTCTATCTGGAGTCTTCCTTATGTTAAATGTCTAATCTTATGGCACAATATCGACGTGATGCATCAAGAACGGAATGTTGCTAAAAGTATCATCAGCACCGTTTTTGACTTCAAGGACAAAACAAAAGATAATATGAAAGCTCATAGAGATATGGCTGACATATGTGACCGGCCTACCCTTGAGGTCAGAACTAATCAAGTCGGACGTATGGGTAAGCCACGTGCTCCATCTTGTCTAAAGCCTTGAGAAAAAAAGGAGGTGCTTGCGTGGCTCAAGAATCTTAAATTTCCGATGGTTCTGGCGTCAAACCTAAAGGGCGCGATGAACATCGTAAGTGGCAAGATAAATGGTTTGAAGAGCCATGACTACCATATTATTATGGAGAGGCTACTTCTGTAATGTTTCGTGGATATCTAAAGAAGAAGTTTGGATAATGTTAGCGAGCTTTCTTATTTCTGAGACAATTGTGCGCAAAGGAAATTAAGAAAACAACAATGAGGAAACTTCGGTAAGGAAATACCGGTGTTGATATGTAAGATGGAGAAAGTGTTCCCACCGGGTTTTATGAGCGTAATGCAACATCTGTTGGTGCATTTGCCTTATGAGCGCGAGGTTGGTGGGGCATGCGAGATCGATGGATGTATCCTATAGAACGAAACTTAAAAAGATTAGAGCAAGCTGTGGGTAACAAAGCACGAGTTGAAGGATGCATCGTGCAAGCATTTTATCTGAAAGAAATATCATACTATCGAGCACATATTTCGAGAAGAACACAACATCAATGCTCATATACCAAGATACCACACCTCGATGATGCACCGACTAGTAATCTCAAGATATTTCAAATGGAAAGGTAAAATTTGTTGGTGGAAGTTGATTGCATGAGGTATCTACTGAAGAATGGAATCTTTGCAATGTTGTATATGTACACCAACATCGAGGAGATGGATGATTACTTCGAGTAAGTACTTAACCTAATTTCCATTTTAATCTCTTCATGCACAAACTGTAAAAGACATGATATCCAATGCACGCATCCAAGCAGTGTGCTTGTACTACAAAAAGATCAAAAAAGAGGACATGACCAAGAAGTTGGGTGCTTCAGAGATCTACCTTCGTGCCGATGAGTACCTCCAGGTGGACCTGCCTTGGGTAAGGAAGTGTATGGATGCTTGGCAAGCACTTTGTGTCTACTGGGCTTCACCGACCTTTGTGGACAAGTCGAGGAGGAAGAGGGAAACCGGCGGGAGCGAGGGTCACTCAGCGATATGGCGCTGATGGACATATTCGTCTAGCGCGGCGGATGGTATGGTTGATATCTTTATTTCAGTT
The DNA here is from genome assembly GCA_036346375.1 of Guadua angustifolia. Classification (NCBI taxonomy): domain Eukaryota; kingdom Viridiplantae; phylum Streptophyta; class Magnoliopsida; order Poales; family Poaceae; genus Guadua; species Guadua angustifolia. The sequence goes on along the minus strand of CM070514.1, from coordinate 32,671,820 downwards.
ATTTATATGCTTGTCAAATATGTTGTGCTTGTTAACATAGATGAACATCGAATCGCAGGAGGCTACAAATGGGGTTGCCCCAAGCTACATTGAGACTTATGTTCGGGGCCACCACAGAGCTGATCCTACACATCTGAAAGACTTTGTAGTGATATGGCGACACAAAACCTGGTTAGTAATTATGTGTGAACTTGCTACAAGTCCGATTAGTGCCTAACACAAAAATCTGTAATGACAGGCTAGATATGAGAAATAATGGTCGAGCGTCATGGGGAAGAATATAAGCGGAGGAAAGAATAAGTTGACCTTACTGACTTTGTACTCAATCGGGGTGGAAAGAAACATGGCAGATTTGCTATCTTGAATGGGGTAATTGATTCAAGTGATGCCTTGAGTGAGGCCAGTCATCTCGGTCATCTCGAGCTGTTCGCGTACCTCTCGTGAGGCTAGGCCGAGGAGGAGTTGAGGTGCAGCGAAGCGATGAGAAGAGCAGAAACCGAGCGAGTGGAGGCGATGGGAAGATCACGGGAAGAGTGGGCAAGGCAACAACAAGAATATATGATTAATTGGCGAGACACAACAACAAGCATATATGATTAATCTGCAAGTAAGTTAATTAGAACTAGCTATGAATTGATGAATTGCCTACATTTTCATCTTTCATTCATGCAAACGTCAACTTAATTGATGATATGAAGGTTTACTTTATTTTTTCTTGTAATTTGATCTTCAGGAAGTTCTATCTTCTCATTTGGGGACAACAATTAATTTTCTAGCATTTCAACCTCCTCCCCCACCTCCTCCATTTTCCGTACCGCTATCCCCACATATGGTTAATTTTCGTAATCACAAATTCCATTTAACAAAATGTACATATATTGCGAATCACTTAATAATTTTCTTTAACATGTAGGGTTCGATAACACCTCCAACGGCGGGATCTGGTGCAAATCTCGGATCTTGGCCGCAATGCTTCAGTACACCGTCATTGGGCGATACATACACTCGTGGAGGTGAGGGCGGTGGAAACAATGATGCTCCGTGAAGTTGAATTCTTTTTCTTCCATGTGATGTGACCTTTTATGTATGAATGTCGACTTGGATGAGTATGGAACCATTGGCTTGTTGATGATATGTATGTGTATGAACATGTGTTGATGGTGGATGTCGAGCGAACCACTAGTTAATAATTTGTATGGACCGTAATCGTGATACTATGTGTATGTGCCGTTTATTTTGATTGTGTTGATAGTGAAATGGGTAAGATATGGATATTTTGTGATATGATTGATTGATGATATCATTGCTGAAAATATAGATGAATTTTGGTGAAAGAGAGCTAATCGGGTAAGTTATTTAGGTCTTGATTATCGATTATAGTTACGGGGCTTAATTGTAACATTAGGTAGGTGCACTTACACTTTCTCCTTAATCTGTTTGCGGTATACATGATTGATTTTGGATGGCAAAGAAATCTGAGGACAGTTTGGTAAGTCCACTTTGCATGTTGAATGTTAGATCCATTTATCCATTATGCCTATATTCAAGTGCACAACTTTACTTTCTTTATTGAGGTGATTCTTCTTCCCTGAAAATTCAGTCATGACTATTAACCAACTGGTGCTTATTATCTTTTGGTCAATTGCAGGCTCTCTGTGCATTGGCTGATCCAGGGTCGTATCCTCAAGATAAACCTAAACAGAACTCGGTGAGGTTTACACCCACTCAGTACTCTTGGGCCCTCGGCCAATATAAACCATGATTTTTCATTGGTGCATACAAAACCTACTAGGACATTTTTAAAGAATTTCTTGTGTGCTACGTGACTTCAAAGCGGTGGTGTGTTCGTAATGAATCTTTGCAAAACCGGCAGAGAAGATATCATCTATAGCGACCAATGAAATTGCCATCGACATGCAGTACTTCTACTATAACTAAGATAAATATAAAAGGCAATATTAGTAGGTAAAAAACATATTAATTTGTAGATGTAGTCTATGACTCTATGATCTGTTTAAATCTAGCACCTTAAACTTACAGATGGGCAAACCCGAAACCGCCAAAGCAAATTTAAGCTAGTTGTTTCGATGAAAACTGGAGCAAACATAGTTTTATTAAAAACATTGGGCTATCTATTAATCGGTTTTTGAATAAGCAAACAAATATAACCCGAGTTCAAGGTTCGAGAGACAATGCTTGTCCCGAAGTTGAGTGACTTGAACAAGCTGAGCTACAAAGTTCAGAGAGGTAGTCCTACTCCTCCTGTTCTACCCTTTCGATTGCAAATCAAGTCATCAGTAATGCAATTTTCCTCGGGACCTTTTGATGAAAACAACTATGGATTCAATCTTCAAAGTGGGATTCGGTTTTGAGCTCAACACACTATCTATCTGTACTATAGTTTGTTACAGTATGATATCTTGCCTTTTCTAACGGCTCATGTTTTTGGAATAACAACAAACTTGATGCATAAAGTTCAACTTGGTATTGAAATAGGAGATCTTGGTGATCAACCATTTAAAATTCACATCCTAGCATGGATTTCACAATTCTTGAATTAAGTTCTGAATTTGGTGTTAACTTTTGGTGTTAGCATACTCGATTATGACAACCTCAATGATAATCATGAGAGATCTGTGAATCTATAGTTAACAACAAGGACAAATTAAGAGGAAACTTGGTTATTCTAGAAACACATGGTTCTACTAAAATCTAGCTTGACTCTTGAAGTTTCCACTAGCTGTTCTTAGGATGCATTTGCATTTTGCAACCTGCTTTTGTCAACAAAAAGAGAGCGAGGATGGGAGAAGGATCAGAGGAACAGGTTGCAAAAGGCGTGCAAGTCTTTGCTCACGAAAAATTGGAGATGAAATTAATTACTCAACATAGCGCAAAGTGCCATTAAATTCATTAAATATATGTTCAATATCACACTGATTTTTTTGTAAAAATTAAGAGATTATAATGGCATTGCCTTGGTGAAAATTTTCTCGGCACTTTGCGGGATGGGAAGATGGCGATGAAGATGATGTACTACCTAATGGCTATAGAGTGGTAAAAGGAGATGGAGTGAACTACATGATTTATGCCATGGGGAGGATGACATACCTTTGGGGTGAGGATGCCGAACAATTCAGGCTGAAAGATGGCTTGTGAATGGAGTGTTCCAAAGAAGAAAGCCCTTACAAGTTTGTATCTTTCAATCAAGCGTTGAATGACTTGTTTGAGAAGATAATGCAGTAATCTTGTGACAGACCCCAAATATTTTTTGAGATACCACGTATCGTTGCTTAATTGATCCAATGACATCCTTTATTATGAATGAATGACTAGTCGATCCACGGTGGTTGCAATGTCATTGTAAATCACTTGAATATTTTTGTTCTTTGTCCTTGTAATTGCAAGATGCTAATTTTCCCTTGCCGTTTCCATTTTGTTCTATCAATTGAATTTGAGGGGAAAAGGGCTGAAAATATAGATGAATCTTCTGTTATTTTCTAGGATTTTTGGTGAATTTTCGAGATTTTATATGTTTTTTAATTTTTTGAAATTAAAATATTATTTTCATCTACCGCCGGCAAGCGAAAATCAAAAATTGGCCGAACGAAAATAATAATCGGTAATTTAAAATAACAATTTTTCGACGGAATTTCGCATTTTTTGGCGGTTAGGCCGGCGAAAATGGACAAAAACCAACGAAAATAAGTTAATTTAAATGGCCGACGGCGGCAATACATATGCCACGTCGACCGAGCGTGGTTGGTGCATCGACTAGTAATTTAAATCGACCACGTAAACCGTCGAAAATAAATTTATTTTCATCGGTTCTTGCGAAATTCACTTATAATTCATCGTTTTTTTTTAAATCGGCCAAAAGCCGATTTAAAATACCGAAAGCCGGCGTATTTTTGAAAATAGGCCGACGAAAATACCTCGTTTTCCTGTAGTGAACAAACTTTATCCTCGCTCTACACTTTGTGTATTCCTTGGCTATCCTTCGGAACATAAGGGCTATCGTTGTCTTGATCTCTCCACAAACCGCATCATCATTTCTCGTCACGTCACGTTCGACGAGACGACTTTTCCCTTTGCGGTTGAACCTCGCCCGAGTTCCAGTCTTGATTTTTTGTCTGACGAGGACTACGTCCAGCCACCCATTGGGCATTCTTTTTTTTCAGGTACTCCTGTTCACCAAACCGGCCCTGCTGCCCCTAGGACCCCTTCCCAGGTCGTTGCAAGCAAGTCTTGATCGAGCGGCCCAAGCAACCCTAGCTTTGGTCCATGGTTCGATTTCTGATCAACCTGGGCTGGCTCCCTTCGTCTCTGCGGATGGCACCCCTGCTGTCTATGGTTTGATCTCTGATCAACCTGTCTATGCGACGCCATGCGTGAGAAAAAAATTGCGTGCAGACCGGTTATCAAACTCACGACCATTATGTTCCAGGCTAATCTTCCCCCATCTTATTGGGTCGAAGCTATGCACACCGCCACTTATTTGCTTAATCTTCACCCTACAAAGACACTTAAGTTTCTCACACTGTATTTTGCTCTTTAAGGTATCAATCCCTCTTATTCCCACTTACGTGTCTTTGGGTGCCGTTGTTATCCTAATCTTTCTGCTACGGCGGCCAACAAACTTTCTCCTCGCTCTACACTTTGTGTATTCCTTGGCTATCCTTCGGAACATAAGGGCTATCGTTGTCTTGATCTCTCCACAAACCGCATCATCATTTCTCGTCACGTCACGTTCGACGAGACGACTTTTCCCTTTGCGGTTGAACCTCGCCCGAGTTCCAGTCTTGATTTTTTGTCTGACGAGGACTACGTCCAGCCGCCCATTGGGCATTCTTTTTTTTCACGTACTCCTGTTCACCAAACCGGCCCTACTGCCCCTAGGACCCCTTCCCAGGTCGTTGCAAGCAGTGCTGATCAGGCGTCCGGCAGCCCCATCCTGGTCCATGGTTCGATTTCTGATCAACCTGGGCCGGCTCCCTTCGTCTCTGCGGATGGCACCCCTGCTGTCTATGGTTCGATCTCTAATCAACCTGGGTCGGTTCACTTCGTTCATCCGGATGGTGCCTCTACTGGACTCGACTTTCCAGTCGACCACTCGCCTGGTCCGGCCAGTGCACCTGGCCTCGCACCGCCTCCTATTCATGCGCCCTGTCCAGCCAATGCACACGCCCCCGGTCCTGCTGACTCCCTACCGTCCATCGTCGCCACAAGTACCGGCTCTCGCTCAGTTGTGCCTGCTCAGCGACAAGCAACGTGCACCGAATGGTTACCCGTGGGAAAGCCGGGTATCATGTTCCTGTGGAGCGTCTCGCCCTCCACACCGATGTCTTGTCGCCTATACCCAAGACTTTTCGGAGTGCCCTTGCCGATCCAAATTGGCGAGCTGCTATGACCGAAGAATTCAATGCTCTGCAGTCCAACCATACGTGGAATCTTGTTCCTCGTCCTTCTGGAGTTAACATTGTCACCAGCAAGTGGGTCTATCGTCACAAGTTGAACGCTACAAGGCTCGCTGGGTTCTTCGGGGTTTCACACAGCGACCCGATATTGACTTCGACGAGACTTTCAGTCGATGGTGAAGCACCTTTCTGATTCGACTTGTTCTCACCTTGGCACTCTCCCGTGATTTGCCCATTCATCAGCTTGATGTGAAGAACGCTTTTCTTCATAGCACACTATCTGAAACTGTGTACTGCATCCACCCTGTCCATCCTGACTTTGTCTGTCGCCTGAACAAGTCACTCTACGGATTAAAACAGGCGCCTCGTGCTTGGTATAGTCGATTTGCTTCCACCTTAACTTCTCTCGGTTTTTTGGAGGCCAAATTTGACACGTCCCTTTTCATCTATCACCGCGGTGCTTAATTGGTTTATTTGCTCCTCTATGTGGATGACATTGTGTTAACTGCCTCGTCGAGTACTCTTCTTCACAAGGTTACCTCAGCTTTGCGAGCAGATTTTCCAATCAAGGATCTTGGGCCTTTGCATCATTTCTTGGGTATGGCTGTCACTCGCCAACATGGCCATATGTTCCTCTCTCAGAAAAATTATATTTTGGACATCTTGGAGCGGGCTGGCATGGCTGATTGCAAGTTCTGCAGTACTCCGGTTGACACTCAGTCTAAATTGTCTGGCGATGGTGTTCCAGTGGATGATCCGACACACTATCATAGCCTGGCTGGTGCCTTATAGTATCTCACATTCACCCGTTCAGATATTACTTATGCAGTGCAGCAGGCTTGTCTCTACATGCATGACCCTCGCGAGCCTCATCTCGCCTTGGTCAAACGCATCCTGCGCTACCTTCGCGACACTCTGGATTATGGTCTCTCACTTCACCAGACCAACCCTACTGGGCTCGTCGTCTATTCTGATGTTGATTGGGCCGGCTGTCCTGCCACTCGAAAGTCCACTTCAGGCTATGCAGTATTCCTTGGAGATAACCTTGTCTCCTGGTCCTCCAAGCGTCAACACACGGTCTCTCGATCCAGTGCTGAAGCTGAATACTGCGCTGTCGCTAACGGTGTCGCCGAGGTCACCTGGCTACGCCTGGCTACGCCAGCTCCTTCTGGAGCTCCGCGCTCGTCTACAGCGTGCTGCCAATGTCTATTGTGATAATGTCAGCGCCGTGTACCTCTCCAGCAACCCGGTTCAGCACCAGCACACGAATCATGTGGAGATTGATCTCCACTTCGTCCGCGAGAAGGTCGCACTCGGCCACGTTCGTGTCTTGCATGTTCCCACTTCATCGCAGTTCGCGGATATTTTCACCAAGGGCCTTCCTACATCAGTCTTCACCGAGTTCGGACTAGTCTGAACGTCCAGTTACCTCCCGCTCAGACTACGGGGGGGGGTGTTAGATAGGATTGGCACCTAACCTGGTGCCTCCCCTTTCACGTATCAGATCAGCTTCAGATGGAAACACCTTCCCACTAATCATGCTAGCCATAATTAGCTTTGCCATGTTTAGCTCTCTTGCCTTGCATGCATGCATGCATGGTGCTATTTGTATCACCAATATTCTGAGGAATAATACAATGCGTGTTTCATCTAGCTTCTTCTGTATACACTCTTTCAAGCACAAATAAGAGAAAAATAAGCTTAGAATACGATTTATTAAATCTTTCTTCTCAACCACAAAGAATGGTTTCTTGTAAAGATTGAAGCAAAATTTGCCTAAATGACTGAGATATGATTTAACAAAGATTCAATCATCAATCGATCATCCTCAGCAAAAGATCCAAAAGCAATTAGAAGGAGAGGAGGCAAACAAACTTGCAAGAATTTAAAGTGTGAAAAGTAAATGCTAAATGTAAATTTCATAATAGTAGAGAAAATATAATTTGCATTTTATAGATATGAAGGTTTACAAAGCCGTACTACTAAGTGTGCAAAGCTTACAAATGAACACATAAGAAAATCATAAAGCCTTGCTACAAACCTTGGGAAGAGGCATCTCTGTACCCCTCTATTTATAGTCTAAAAGCACACTAGCTTGACCGTTGAACCATTCGCGAACTTTGATCCAACGATCGTCCTTTGCTTGAGTAGAACTCAAGTTGGCATCCTAGCCATCCACTTGTCCTAACGGGTTTTATCCAATTATGCTAACTTGACCGCTACTCCATCTGTGAAACTTGATCTAACGATCATCTTTTGCTTGAGTAGGGCTCAAGTTAGCATCCTAACCATCCACTTATCCTCTCGGTTTACAACAACTCCTGACCTCGGTCATCTTTAGCGCCACCTGACCGTTTGGATCTCAACTCTCCTAGTCTATTCCCAGTCTCCTTCACCGTGATCTAGCTATGTCCTGCAACCATCATAAATAAGAGAAACCCATCACATAACACTATTCACAAGATATGCAATTTATAATTAACACAGTATGAATTCCCAATTAAATGCATCACTCAAGCTCACTGAGAAAGCCAACCGCAACTCAAAATTGCAAATTCCATTTTAACTCACACAAAACGATGCATACCTAACAAATGTTAAATACTTATCACACATCTTTGGGTTGACCTCTACATGTTCTCACAAGTACCAAGGCCCACATATCATCCTCGGTGTAGTCTTCTATAGTATCATTGGCCTGCACCTGCCCCGCCTTCCCTCGTCCCCCAGCCTACCACTAGCCCTATGCTCCCCTCCACTCGAAACCCTAGTGCGGTAAGGACCTCGTGCCTAGGTTCCTCCCTCCTTACCCCTCCTCAGCTGGCTCCTCCCATCAACCATGAGTCACTGCAACGCCAGCGCGCAGAAGCCCCAACACCTAAGACCTATGCCCCCTCCTTCCCACGTGCAGGCTCTCTCAGCTTCTCCAATCGAATGCGAGCCTCCATCGCTACTCTTGCTGCTGCTTCCTCACCCCTCATCGCCTTCACGTCACTTGACGCCGAGGGAAACACGCACCGGTGAGGTGGGGGACATGGCATGGACCAGCCTAGCAATAAGGGACATGTTAAAGGCGTGTAGTGGCGCCGAAGGTGACCATGCGGCATGGTCCAAATTTGCTCAAATCTAGTCTCCGGAGCTGTGGATCCAACCGGATCTGGCCATAGTGATGTGGCAGAGAGAGAAGAGGGCGACGTGGTGCTAGGTGGCCCCATTTATGGGCACGGGTGGATTCAGCCCACCCACCACACATGCATGGACACCGTCGTGAACTTCCTGTCACTGTCACCTTCTGTGTGACTCTTCCTCTTCCTGATCCCTGTCGTCGCCACTCCCACCAACCACCTCGTGCATCAGGATATCATCCTGCTTTCTCCACACTGCCATCACCGGTCAAGGAATGATCAAAGGCCACAACCTCACTGATGGAGAGCACAGTGGCAATGAGGAAGAGCATTAGTACTGTGTAGGCGCCACCGTAGTGAGGCTACCACTACCACGTCCACCATCGGCAACACTGTGGATGAGGTCTGATATGTACCACTATAAATATGTCCTCGTAGTCCATAGAAAAAGCAAGAGCTTCGTTGTAAACATCTCCTAATATAGTGATATAGCCTTCATGCGTCCGTCGCATTTCCTGAAAGAGTTTTCCACGATAACCTCTGTCTCATGTTCCTTTAATCATATACTTTTGCCGTGTGTTTTTGTAACAAGTGGTATCAGAACTTAGGGTTCAAAGATCTAAGCCACTGCCCCCGAAGGAGACTCCCTAGGATAGCCATTGCACGGCTTCGTCAAAATAGTGCACAGGCAGCGACATTGGCACCCACAGTGTTTGCTCCGAGCGTACAACATAGGAGACCTAGGAGCTCTACCAGGAGCGTAGCAGGGCAAAGCGTGAAGGGTGGTAGCATGTGTCGCGTCGTACATGTAGAAGTAGCAAAGTTCCAGGAGTCCCTTGTAGGGGTGAAAACGGATCGGATACGGACAGATAATAACTATACCATATTTGTTTTCATATTTTTTTCTCGGATTTAAATACAAATACGAATAGTCCGGATATGAATACGAATATGAATAATATTGAATATGGATACGGAGCAAATACGAATCGAATCGGATACGGTCACGGATATTTATCATAGCATAATAACCCTATAGATTGTACATAAGAAATCAACAAAAATACAAAACTAGCTAATTTGATCAAAACATTATTGAAAATTGAACAAATATAAGCATTTCTATTTCCATAGGAAGCAGGCAATATTTGCACATTTCTAAACATGTAATGTAATGGCTCTCGAAAGAAAGATAATACTAACAAGTAAGCAATCTCACGTTGGTCAGATGACTCACAAATCACAATGTAGAGTTGAACTAAGGGTGAGAGGTTTGCATGCTTACCTTCGGCTCCTGCAAAGTAGTAGAGGGCGCGTCAGGAGGACGGCCGAGGGAGCTACAGGGGGAGATGGGCGAGGGTAGCGCCGGTGGGGGGCTACTACAGACGGCCCATCGGTGGGGGGCCACGACTGGAGACGATGGCGCACCAGGAGAACGGTCGAGGGTGGAGCTAGGGGGACGGGCGAGGGCTACACCGCTGCGTCGATGGGGAGTGATCGGACTAGAGATGGCGCCACACCAGGGGGGAAGATGGGCTAGATCCTAGGGCACACTGGGGGGACTGTAGTGCAGAGGGTGGCACGCTGGGAGTAGGATGCACGAGTGTCGGCCGTCAGGGGGACAAGAGGAGTGGCCAGCTGGCCACCGCCTCGCCGGTCGTGTGGAGCCATGGAGACAGAGGAACTAGATCTGGATTGCCATGGCCATAGGGAGTATTGACTAGTCTATTGGGGACTCAAGTCACGGGGGGAGTCTGGAATCTGGATGGAGTTGCCAAACATCCAAACGAATGTCAAGTTGGTCCAGTTGGTGCCTAGGCCAGATATCCGAATCATTCTCCACTGGATAATCCGAAGCCATAACTGTATTCGTCGGATAGTGCGCTACTGAATTCGTATCTGTATGCGCAAAAATTATCTGATTTGAAACTATGTGAAAAATATCTGATCCGATTCTATCCGTATCCAAAATTATTTAGATTGGTCGGAAACTATCCGATCCATTTTCACACCTAGTCCCATGTGGTAATAGGAAAAGGAGTCCTAGGCGGTGGCGGCTCTTGGCGACGCAGCACATAGACATGATCGTGCTAGCGTCGTCTTCACAGTCGTGATCCATGCGACGCAAGGCGACAACAGCAGCTATGACGTATGGCACTTTTGTTTCTAGCAACAGTAATGCACAAAGGAAAAGGTGGCCATACCTAGGTTTCATTCGATGCTATCTTTATCAACAATCTTCTGTTATAGTCGATCGTAATATTGTTTTTGTTGGAGGTGAATTTCATTGCAAATTTATGCTATTGTGCCTATTATTGATGGCATCAATGCGAGATTAATCATTCATGATTTCTTCGATGATCTATCGACTACTATGACTTACTATGGCAAGATCCACACATATAGAGTCTAAGGTAGAGTTGCAAGTATTTCAAACATAATGACTTAATTTGGGCTATATGCTTGATCGAGGAGACTTTAAAAAAAAGCTAGTTGAGAAGACAATGGAATTTGGTGTTCAATCATCATTTGAATATGTTGCAAAATTTGGATCGCTTGCGTAATCATTATGAAGACTTTGGCAACATTAATTCTCAAGAATTTAATAACACCCTAATGGTAGCTAGCATTATACTCTTTGCAGTTTTACTATTTAAAAGTGAAGATTTTGCACCAATTTTTGTTTGAGATGAATGAATAAAGTGCAAAAAGGAGATTGCTTTTGCATCGATACTATAACGTCATCTAGTTTTCATAGCTCGATATGAGGGGTTTACTGCATTTTATACTCTATTGATAGCACGAGAGTTCCTTTCATCTTGACAATTTTGTAGGAGCAGTTTCAACCATATTATAGAATTTAATTACCTTTGAAGTCGGCAGTTTGAAGTACATGAAAGTCACACATAGAAGTTGCTCTCGGTGAGTATTGTTTGTCAAATTTTGTGTTCCAGGTAAACATATGAAATATACTTGATATGAGTTCTTCGCTATTTATCAAGCGCCATAGGTGATGATTTGCCATCATGAGAAGCATTTAGATTAGACTATTCCAGTCTTTCTTGTTTAGATTTGTCGACGTTTGGAAAACAGGTTCCTCACCGAGCTTACTTGTTGATTGAGGGATCAACCAAAGCCTCTTTCCCGTGAAGGGTTTACGTCCGAAGAATGCTATTAGGATGCAATGCCCAAAAGGACAGTGGACAAGAGATTTTTATATTGGTTCGAGCTTCTCACGATCGAGATAACAACCTTACGTCCAGTGATCTTGCTATTGCTTTAACTCTTATAGGAAAGCTTATGTGTAATGTCTCTGTGTGTTTCTGTCTATCCCTCCTCTTTTTTTATTCCGATCTACTGCAGGAGTATTTATAGGCGATTGAAGTAACTACAACCGAATAACACGCCATTACTGTGTTTGAACGTGACTGTAACTGCACCCTTGATTTTCGCCATGTCGTGTCGTGGACATGATGGACTTAGATCGTGGTGTAATGGTCTGAAACTGCATCATAATTATTGCCACGTCATCTTTATGGGCTAGGCACGTCTCGATGAGCATGCTCGGGATTTTCACTCAACTCTGACCGACCGTTGCGCACATCCGAGCAAGTATACTCGGGGAATTATGGCATATGCTCGGGGACGAGCCTAAGCATGGTCGGGGCGGACCTACCAGCTAGTCCATCTGAGGATCCTCCTTGGGGACGCCATCCAAGGGCATGCATGGTCAGCCGAAAACCGGCTGCCGTGGTTTAATGGTTTTTATGAAAATTATCCAATTCCTGACAAGATTAGTCTGTTGGACTTTAAAGACACAAAGTGTTTATGATGATTTATTTCAAGGAGACTTGCGTTGTATTTTCACTACAAGAGGAATTCGTCTAGAGGTGGAGATTTTTGAGTTTGGGTGTGATATGAATTCATTTTCTACTCCATCTCAAATCTACTTCTATACAAAATCTGATATATACTACTATAAATACGTCCCTGTAGTCTATAGGAAGAGCAAGAGCTTAAATATCTCCTCATATATTGATATAGCTTTCATGCGTCTGTTTTTTTTTCAAAAAAGTTTTTCACGTTAAATATATGTCTCTTATTTTTTTATCCTATAATTTTGTCGTGCATTTTGTAACAATTTCAGTGCCGTTGAGAGCATTGTAGGCTACATTGCTGCTTCATTGTTACCACTGAAGCGCATAGTTTTGAGATATTTAGCAAAGGAATTTTTTTAAATAATGCATTTTTTATTCAAAATTTCAAAAATATAACATGAAAAAAAATTACAGAAATATACTCCTATCGCCTGTTGGTTGGGCGAAATACAAATATAACCCAACCAGCAGGCGACGAGGGCTCTGTCATAAAATCGACGGCGACAGGAGGCCACGTCATTGACCTCTTGTCTCGATGAAATGGCGGCAGGAGTAAATCCCGATGGTCGAGGCGGCAGATAGGCGCCCTGTCGCCCCCTGTGGCGATAGAGAGGTCCTGCTCTATAAAGCAATAATCGTTGTGTTGAATCAAAAGAGAAGAAAGGGAGAGAAGAAGGAAGAAAAGAGAGAAAAGAAGGAGAAAAGAAAAAAAGATGCCGAAGCGTGCAAGTGGAAAGGAAAGGGAAGGCGAAAGAAGAGGGAGGTGCTTCGGAGTGGCCATGCAACATCGCGTACCGTGAGTACTATCGAAGGCTCGGTACCCAGCAGGTGGTAACACACCCTCGAACCTCTCAAGTAGCTCCTGGCGCCACGTCGGATCGACGTCTTGGGGCACCACAGTGTCACCGGCGATCGGGAGGTCCAGGAGGTACGAGACGTCCTGCACAGTGATCGCCATCTCCCCGACAGGTAGATGGAAGATGTGCGTCTCCGGCCTCCACCGATCCACCAGGAGGTATGCGATGTTGCGTGGCCACTCTGAAGCACCTCCCTCTTCTTTCACCTTCTCCTTTCCCTTTCCACTTGCACGCTTCGGTATCTTTTTTCCTTTTCTCCTTCGTTTCTCTCTTCTTTTCTCTCTTTTCTTCCTTCTTCTCTCCCTTTGTTCTCTTCTGATTCAACACAGCGATTATTGCTTTATAGAGCAAGACCTCTCTGTCGCCCGTTGGTGGGGCGATAAGCGCGCAGACTTCTATCGCCTCGACCATCGGGATTTAATCCTCGCCATTTCATCGCAAAGGAGGTCAATGACGTGGCCTCCTGTCGCCCGTCAATTTTGCAACAGAGCCCCCTGTTGCCCGTTGGTTGGGTTATATTTGTATTTCGCCCAATCAACGGGCGATAGGGGTATATTTCTGTAAATTTTTTCGTGGTATATTTTTGAAATTTTGAATAAAAAAATTATTATCTAAAAAAATTCTTTAGCAAAGGACCATAACAGATAATGTCAATCAATGGTCAAGAGCGATACTTTGGATCAGGGATTTTTACTCTTTCAGCTTTTGTTAGAGCTCTATTTTCTTCATTCTTGCTTTCTTGTATTACTACTGTAAATGGACTTCAAGGATATTAGTTAGATAGATGTGAGTTGAATGACATAGCCTTTGAATTGGTATATGTAAAACTTTCCAAACGAAGGACTTCAAAATTAGTCTCACTAGCTATGTGCCTGTGCATTGCAACAAAAACTCAATTTACAATAAAAAATATATTTACAAAGAGCATTAATCTTATCTGAATAATAATATTCACTCTGAATGTGTAATGGTTAAATGTTTAAATCAATTCATCGAAACATACAAACTCCAAGCACCTATTTACAAACTTAAGCTTAAAATTATCTTTAATTTCACAAACTTAAATAATAATATTACAGCACTTGAGATTGTAAATTTGTAACGCCATAATTCGAGATCGATCGATCGACCGAGAGATGCATCACCTGCTGCCCCATGGGCACAAAGACGTTTAAGAGGTAGGCGTCATCCGTATGTAGCTACCACCATCAGCAGTGTGCGTGGCTCGTACGCCTTGCTCTGGTCATACCATCGCCCCACCCCATGAACCAGCTCCGCCGCCTCCTCGCCTCCCCTCGCGAGCGCCTCTCTCAATCTATTGACATCATCCACCGCGGCAAGCTCTAGCAGCGCCGCCAACCTATCTCGTCGCCCACCATTGGCGACCTGCCCCTGCGCCGTATCGACGAGATCAGGAAGGTCACCCATTACTTCCACTCAATGGATAAGCTCAACACATCTGCAGGAGAGGTAAGAAGCGGTGGGATTATATAGATTCAGTAACCGAAGAGATATCTATGAAATCCAGATTAAGAAATCATCGAATAAGGAAGGCAACAAAAGGAAAAGAAGTGAGAAGAGACCCAACTCCATGAATCGAAGTTTGCTTCCTTCGGAAGGGAATCAATCAATCCAATCCGAAAAGCACCTAGATCAATCATCGGCGATTCGAATGCTAGATCAATGGGAGAAAGAAAAGCAATAAATGAGTCATACATATTCATTTACCTTCCGCGATGGGATGATTCAATCCAATCTACCAGGGTGACCACTACCCGTTTCCCACTCAGCCACGCGGGTGCGTACACCTGTCGGGGTGAGGGTGGAGAACGGATGTAACATCACCAACTCCTAATTAGAATTAGTAAAAATAGAGATAACAAACTTATCTAGTCGCGTCATACATGACTGTGTGTATGCTGCTCATCGACCGAAATCAAGTCCATACATGATTAGATAAAAAGAAAAAATGGTCTTATCTACACATGCAAGTAAATATTTAATGAAAAAGATGCATATGGCAACTCAAAGGTACATAGTAACTCAGAAGCTGTATGCGTGCAGTATATGAAAAAAGAAACGGCTATGCAGTATTTAGAAATACAATCAGCTAATTGAGATAATAGTCTGATACGTCGCAGATCACGCATGCACGAATATCCAACTGAACTAAAACTTTCTCCATTTCATGGGTGTATCCAGGGGTGGAGAGAACAGACTACCGTCACCAACTCGTAATTAGAAGTAGTAGAGATAACCCTTTCGAAAGAAACACACGTGTGTTTTATTGTAGGTTTTATCTTAACGGGATGGATAGTTCAAAATGGAGAGCCTAAGTGGAGGAGTGTTGTGTATGTTTTTCTTATTATTGAAATTTAATTCCTACGTTAATTAATCTTGATGTCAGACCTGCCATTGTGATAGTGCTAATGTGTATGTGATGAAGACATTTTGTTTCCTAGAATGCCACGTACTAGAACCGGGCTGTTTCTATTTGTAGAGCTTTTGTCATGTACAAATGGGAGAGTTCTCCAATTATTATAGGTTTTAAATGTCATTTGCATTTCAGACCAACGATAGTAAGAAAGGGTAGTCAATGAGCATTAAGCAATGCAATCTAAATACTGATATTAATATTGTAACATCCCGAAAAATTCATAAATAGGTAAAATAAAATTTTAAATTTGAATAAAACAAAAATTTAAGTTTAAAATATGATTTATATTTAAATTTTCATCTTTTCTAAATTTTTCTTGGATTTTAGTCTTTAAGAAAATCAATTTTCTTGATTGGAAATTTTGTTTTCCAAATAATGAAAACCAAAATTTTATAAGAGAAAAATATAGAGAAAATATATTTATATATAAAGATAGCTCTAGAGCCTTCCCAAAGAATTTTAGAAACATTTGTAAACATTAAAAGTCTCAATAAAATCATTTATATTGGTTGATATCCTCTTTTCCAAAATGTGAGAGTCAAATTATATAAAGATAAAATCAGGAGAAAATCTATATAAATCCCAAACTGCATCTAGAGTAACCCATAAAAATTTCAAAGGGGTTTGAATACATTTATTGCTAATTAAATCAAAAACAGTGTATGTAGACTAGAAATAGCACCTTGTTGGATTTATTAAAACGTGTACAGACCTTATATTATCTTGAAAATTTTACCATATCATATAAAGAACTATTTAAACTTACAAAAAGTTACATAAATAAATAAATTTATTTGATGCAATTACAAAACACAAAGCCGAAATAAATTAAAAACAACACAATCAATGTTAGAATTTTATAAAAACAAATATAATTGGTAATAATTTGAAAATTTCATAGTAACACCATAAAAAGCATAGTATCATGTCTAAAAATTCCCAAAAGATTTAACTTAAGTTAAAGCATCAGAAAAATCCAAAATATAGAATAATTAATTGGGATAGCAGTCTTGTCAGAATTTAATAAAATTTTACAGATAATATCTTGACTTGAAATTTTGATCAGAGGATAAGACCTGTCTTCAGATTATGAAAAAAAATATTCAATCACTTTAGAGAAGATATGACAGCCTAATTAAATGCATGAGCTCAGCATTGCCTAATTAAAAAGTTCTAGTTACTTCCTCTCCCCCTGTTTCCACTTGAGAGCGCAACAGACCCTAATGACCTTGCCTTTCCCCTCAACCGATAACGGCCTTTCCTTTGCCTCATCTCTGCCATGGCAACAAAAATCACAGAAAAACTTTGCCATGGTTCATAGATCACCACTGTGTCTCACCGAGTGTGAAGTTTCAGCCAAGCTCATCCAGTGTTGACTCACTTGCCGGCATCTCACTGGCCTTTCCTCACTACTACTGGCCCTAGAGAATACCATCCACTGTCGCCTCTCTTGCCCATCTCATGCTGCGGCAATGAATGGTAGCCAGAATCACTTCCTCGGCAAGATCACCACCTCCATATCATGTCTGTGAGCAAGATTGCAATGCCGATTTTGCCCTACGTTCCCACCTGGCTATGGCTCACTGGCCCTAGACCCCAGCGCCCCTGGTTTCTCCACTAAGCTCAGCATCGACCACCTCTCTTGTCTCAATCCAGCCACAGTAATTGCCAGCATTGCATGCTCTGTCCTGGCCGGTCGAAATTGAAGTCACTAGGCTGCCTTATCACATCAACCGAACCCGAGCCCATCTATACCATGTGAACATGACCACATTTTTGGCACTGAATTATCACAACCATGCCTTGGCCTTCCCCACACTCTGTTGCTCCATACCGCGCGTTGCCCAATGCCCAAAAGTCTCGCAGACTCGCACCACTATTGCCTCGGCCGCCAGCTCAAATGTAGCGTTCAAACCTTATTTGCACCACTTCTAACGCCTATAAGAACCGGGTAAAGTCCTTTCGAGCTCTCAATGTTCTCCTTCCAACACTGCCCGAGCTCTTGCCCAAACCGCCACCTAAATCAGCCATTACCGAGAGCTCTCCAGAAAGGGGAGACAATCAATTGACGCCACTCGGTAAGAATTCCTCCAATCCATTCAACTCAAGAGATTCCTTGTGACTTCTTGATTTCACCTTCCTCTGCAAGAATCACCGCCATTGCCAGCTTCATCTTCCGTATTTTCAGCATATGGCGACCCACCTCCTTAACCATCCCTAGCCGTGATTAACAAGTAAAATGGGACACCCTAGGTCTCTTTATGCTATTCCTCATGTTCTTCTGAGCTTAGCTATCTTGTTTCATCTTCCTCGACCAACCACCGCTTTCGCCACTGCATGCTCTCGTCGTCGGCCTTCTACAGTGAACGTCGAGCCTCACCGAGAGTTCCCCTGGACTCCCTAGGTTGCCCTCTTGCTTACCGCACCAACACCCAGCCATCTCCGGCGTTTCCCCACCGCCGGCGACCACCGCAGTCGATTCCCTTTTCTCGGTCGCTATCATGTGGGGTCGATTAGTCAGTCGGTGCAAAGAATGATGGCCAGTTCAAACTGACAGAATACGCTTCCCAAGTTCATAAAATGTATTTCCCTACTTAATTGAATTCCCAGTGCTGTGCACATTGATTTGCTTATAACTTGAGCATTTTAAGTCCAATTTTGGTGAAACAAATTTATAAATTCATATAAACTCATGAATTTTTAGAATATACAAAAATAATTAATTTTTGAACTTAGGATGAATTATTTGAAATAATATTTGAATAAACTCTAATATGGTACTATTAAAAATGTGCAAACCCTAGCCTCTAAAATTATGAAATAAATTTTATAAAATTTATAAGATCCTAAGTAGCCTATTTATGTAAAAATATTTAATTCTTCACTTCTGTTCTTAAGTTAAAAATTAAATTTAATCAAAATAAAGAATATATTCTATTAAGAACTTTTGCAGGCTAAATTTTAAAATGAGTGAACTAAATTTTTAAGTATTATAAGGACCTGTAGAACCTCCTTTATGTAAAGAAATCTGAATTTAGACTTAATTTATATCAAATTTTAATTAGGGTAAGTATTTATTGTATGTAATATGAAAATAGATGCAGCTAGTGCAAATAAATTCGAATTCTTGTGAAACCAATTCCTATGCCTTATTAGGACCATAATACCCCTGTTTATGCAAAAAATATATCATATTTATTTTAGTTTAAACCATGTTTGTAATTGATCCTTGCTTTAAATATATAAATGATGATTAGTATACAAATAAAACAGATAGATAAATACAAATGTAAAGTGAACTAGTTTGTAAATATAAGGCTAAGATCATCTAATTTCACAAAAACATTAAAAGTTTATCTTAGTTTGAACTAAGCTCCTAAAAAGCTTTGCTTTCTATATACAAAGGGTTAAAATATGAATAGCCTATGAAAATAAATGTTAATGCATGAAAGCCAATCTTGAAATGCCATACAGAACTAGACCACTTAATATTGTAGAAATCATCATGTTTAGACCTGGATAGCCCATAATATACCATATAATAACTTTGTTTTAATTTTAATAATTTTAGCCTTGTAAATTCATAAAAACAGGACCCTAACCCTTCGTAAATCACAGATTCACAACATATAATAGTAGTTAAACCTAAGCCCTAGTTGCACTCAAGATGAAACAATTCTTGAATAAAAACCTAAGCAACCAAATGCACGTAAAACCATAAAACCACCTAATATTACAAAGATAATTCTATATAAACATGCTTTGCATCTAAATCCTATTAAAAATCTAAACCTTTATAATAAAAACCATAAATCCCTAACACAAACAAACAAACTCAAATAATAAGAAATCATTATCCAAAATCTTTTTATCACCAGAACCTTTATATCAATTTATTTGACTTCGTTTTCCCTCTTATTGTCATTAATTTATTCTTATTGTTGTCATATAAAACGATAATCACGTGTAGATACCGACATACACAAAGCTGCTACTGAAGACTTTGACCCCAAGTCAATTCCTGAACCAACAAAGCAAGGTAAGTACCCCCTTTGATCATATTGATCCCAGTGTTTTAATTTTTTTTGTTTTTTCAAATACATTTATGCATGCGTGTATTCTTAGTAAATGGGCTATATTATGTAATTGGTAGATATACTTGTTATCTCATAGAACTTTCTTAATAAATATTAAATTATGAACCTTTATAACCTTAGAATAAGCATAAGCAATACATAATTATCAACTTGGGTATAATCGATTACATATTGATCATACTTAGCCATGCTTAGTAAGAAAACATGTTGCTCTTATAATTTAAAAAGGTTGAACATAACATTAAAGGTTGCTGGTATTTTGGTTTAAAATGAAAATAAAACTATGGCTTTGACACAGGTGATTATGGGCTATAGCCGGATGTACATGTGATTTGCACGTAGTGTAAGGGAAGATTATCATCTGAGTCAGATTAAGGACTGAGCTATAGGTTGTTATCAGGACAAGGATATATACAACCATAAGTGCTAGTATGGGACGGCCTTAACCTATTAAATTATTTAGGTTTAACTTTGCACATTGCAAGGCTAGAGTAGTACAGGCTCTCCGGGTAGGTTTGCTCTAGAGGCTTCCACACAGAGGTGTGGATAAATGCATAACAATACAACGGTGTATACCTTGCTATCGGGAGAAATGTTATGGTGGACTGCCAGAGTTACTTGTGAATGATATCATTCTTGGGTGTGTTGTTTCTGTCATCATAGTAGGTGCTTGACATCACTAGGTTGGTGCAAAGTTAGGTCTAAGCAATGTAATAGCTATATTATAATCTCTCTGCAGCATCCCAAAGGAAGTGTGCTAATATCGATTGCACAAAAAGTTGATCATTTTTTGTGGGTAAAGCTGTACACCTCTGTAGAGTTTAAGTCTTTTTGAAAAGCCGCGCCGATGGTCAAGGGTACTTGGTAAAGTCATCATATAGTTAGAAGTTTTGGTATTTTCAAAATGGTTTGAATCAGAGATATTTGTTGGAAATTCTTTGTTTCAAATCTTATGCCAAGGAATGGCAACGAAATGGTACGATTCTCACGATCATGAAGGACTATGAGTTATACTGTGCTATTCTTATTTATTTACATACTTGTCAAACTTGCTCTTACAAAATTCCGTTTTGCAAATTACTACTTAATTTACATGTTCAATTTCGCTTTATACAAAGTAACCGTAGAAGCCTCCTTTGACATAGCCTACATTTACTGCACTTTTGCGATATATCTTAAGTTTTGCTGAGTACAAAAGTATTCACTCTTGCTTATTTGTTGGTTTAGTTGAAGAAGAAGCCCCCAAAAGATATACATTTCGTTGCAGGATATGGGAATTTCGATGATACGATCTTCTAGGGTTTATACCTTATCAGTTGCATGCGGGTTTGTATGGGAATACCATAAGACTTTTAGATTTCCACTACAATTTACTCTGAATTGTAATACTATATTGTATAAATTGCTTATGCTTTAATAATATTGTTTATGGATGTGTACTAATGTTGTAAGTGTGTGTACTAGACACTGATCATAGGACTAGTATTGCATGCATATAGATCATACTTTTTAGTATTCCATACCAAAAAGGAGGATAGTTACAAATGTTTAATGACTCTTTGATTTATCCTATTTCCAGTTAAAGTTTAAATGGCACAACAAGAAAAAAAACCCTCCGTCCAATTTTAAAGGCGTATTTTTTTAATAGTGTTGTCTAGGGTTATGTTCCCTCTGTACCTCTAATAAATATCCATCTTTACTTTATATTATCTACATACGTGCATTGAATATAATGCTTAGTGCGGATAATTACAAGCAATCTAGTTATTTTCAAAAAAAAAATTGTCTATATGACAAGAAAAATACAGCTTATAAATTTGGACAAGATGGCTACTGTTGCCAATATTTCTATTTTTAGTTTTGCACTGATTTCCATGCCCTTACCAACCATTACTGGTTATCGTTTTGTCTGCGTTGTTGCATCAACTTACATGTTCCTGTTCTAGACTTCCAAAGGCTAATGCGCTATTTGCTTTGCGTTCGATATAAGGACAAACGGAAAGCAGACTGAGGTGTCAGTTAGAGCTTGAGATGTTCACATATAGCACAAGCATTTGATTTTGCATCTGAAAATTTCTTCAGGATATTGTATAACTGGAACAATCCAGTTGATAATCGAAGTTCGAAGATGCTCGGCTATGACGTTTATTTCTGTTCAAAATAGCTATGAGATGCAAAGTTCATCGTTGGGACGGGAACATTTCTGCCGATGTATAGCATAGGTACTAAAGTTCTGGTTGAAAATTTTGCTATAGTTGATGCAATTATTCATTTCTGTACTTACAAATAATACCTATACTAAACTTCGAAGATCTCGGCGCCTCTCCTCCCACGAGCCGCGCGCGCTGGCTCAGCTCTTTTTTTCACGTTTAGGTCCCTCAAAAAATACGTAATTACATGTAGAACATTCCCACAGTTTTTTACAAAAAGGACTTTTGGTTCATAAAAATCGCAGATCTTTCATGAAAAGACTCTAAATAAATACCGAAAAAATGTGATTATGTTTGGATCATTTCAGCTATTTTTCACAAAAAGGACATTTCGATTTAGCGTAATCACATATCTTTCGTGAGAGGACCCCAGATAGATGCAAAAAAATGTGTGGTTGTGTTTGTATCCTTTCAACTATTTTACCCGTTTTCTCGATGATTTTAAGAAAAAACACCGCCGAAAAAAACAAAATTATTTCTGCGAAAAAAACAACGCATGCGACGTATCACGCCGCGAAAATATTCCTAGTATGTCCTGAAAGTCTGAAACATTGGTTCTCCTTCCATGGTTTTCTGCATCATTTAAGTTATTACCTATATATATGATCTAAATAAAACTTATATTGAAAATTTGCATACAAGTGTTTATACAAATTTATCAAAGCAATTGTTAAAATAGCCCATGGGAGCATTTTCCTTGAATCCACACTACAACAAAAGGATTTATATTAGACCCCTCATCACAGACTTATCAATTTATATACACGCAAGACTTTATTTTTTCCATCAACAGGTTTGGAAATGCAATGAATCTGCGTTGAAACAAGCTGACCTGCTAGGAATTCAAGGACAACTCTATACCTTCTTGATGCGCGAGGTTGTAAATCGAACTAGCGAATGCCACCCAATACTCACCCGATGAGTTGCAAATTTGTTAGTTACCATTTGGATTAATTTGTGAACTTTGTATTGTGAATTTGTGAGTTGTAGTTCTAAATTCAATTGGTTAATATATCTAAATTGATTTCTGAAATATTTGCATTGTACGTTGCAATGTATGTTTTGAATTCATTTCTTAAATGGATGCACGGTACTTTGTAATATGTAAACTAAGTTCTTTTACGAAATGTATATCATAATACTATGCTTGTGATGTTGTAATCTGTTTTGTCTCAGAGGGCATGGCTAGAATTTTTTGAGGCTAGCCAATAAATAGAAAAATATAAAAATTAGAAAGGCAACATTACAAATGGTTCTAAACAGGAATCGTCTATGATGAGACTTAGATCATAGATAGTTCTAAAGTGGAACCATCTGTGATGTAAGCCTCATCACAGATGGTTCTAGTTTAGAATAGTCTGTGATGAATATTTTCACTGACGGTTCGCAAACCGTCTGTGATGAGCTTCTGAACTATCTGTGATGACCTGTTGTGCAATAGTGCCAATACTGTGTTGTGCCTGATAACCCCGCTTTGCTTAGTTTTGCCTAATGAATGTTGTGTTGAGTATAGTGACTCATATCTAATCTTTTAGTATTTAGAATTATATGCTATAAAGATTCCTAAATAAATTTTAATAGGATTAGGATTCCTACTATCTTTTGGAGTAAGATTCCTACTTCCCTTTCGAGGACTAAGGGAGCAGGGGCCTATATACCCATGGTGATGCAAGGGGTTTGTTGGCCTGATATTTACAGCATATGATTGGAGATAACTGGACCTGTACAACATGATGAATGACACCGCCAACCACTGTCTCTATTACAACAACCTTCGACACTCAATTCACCTAATCACCACTTCGCTCCCTTTGTCTACTCACTCATGTGGATTAAATGTGTTCAATCAATCACCAAGGCAATCGTAAGAACGACAGAGTCAAGATACTCGATAGATTCCCAATTCTAGTGGGGTGGAATTGTATCTCACACAAACCCTAAAACAATAACATATATTTTTTAATATCGAAGGCTTGATTACAATGCAGAGAATGCCCCTCCTTTAATAGAACTATGCATCACATGGGGACTTGATTACATGTATCAATGGAGACTTGATCACATCTATCAATGGAGACTTGATTACATCTATCAACATTATATGGGGTAGTCATGGCGAATCTAAACAACCAAGAAGCCACAAACTAGCTCATCCAAAGCAAAAGGCGCACGAGAGTGGATTAGAAGCTATGTTATTTTTTAGTGCTAGATTCTTATATAGGACAAAGATCCTAAAAGTTTTAAAAGGATTGTGAGAGAGCAACAATCCATTATACTCTTTTGAGTCCATGCTTAAAGAATTTGCGGTCAACTTTGACAAATCTTTTTGTATCATCGTGGTTGCTTCATCGCCGTTATTTCGATTCTTTCTACGAGATTCATCTTCTTTGTTCTTGAGATCGTGCACATTTGTGTCGTATCTTATAGAACATCAATCTGGTCCGAAACCTACTGCATATAAGAAGGGGTATCTTATTGTAACATGTGGTCTCTACCTAAGTACCTCTTGGTGCTACTGCTTTGGCAATCATGAAAAGAAGGCCCTTAATTTTGCGCTTTCAGCATGTTCTGTATTTATTATAATGACTTTATTTCTTTTTCTTGAATCAGGTATGAGTGGAGCTAAGTTTGGCTTTATTAGAAAATGTCTGAAATATTACTAATACAGAAAGCTTAAGTTAAATAGTGATGGTATATACATACATACATACATATATATATATATATATATATGGCGAAATATTTGGTGAAACCCACCAATTTCATGAAAACTCCGTGGAAACCACCTGTAGAAGTTTTTAAAAATTCTCAAAAAATTATCACATGTAGGGAA
Organism: Guadua angustifolia; assembly: GCA_036346375.1. Lineage (NCBI taxonomy): Eukaryota > Viridiplantae > Streptophyta > Magnoliopsida > Poales > Poaceae > Guadua > Guadua angustifolia. The sequence continues at coordinate 32,646,969 of CM070514.1, read as the reverse complement.
GGTGAACCTCTACAATCCTGCAAAATTTGAAGTTGAAACTCGATCGCATTTGAAAGATATGAAAAAGACAAAGTCAGCATAAATAGTAATTTTTACTGTTTTAGCACTATTCTTTTTGCTGTTTGTCTTTTTCATATCTTTCAAATGCGATTGAGTTTCATCTTCAAATTTTGCAGGATTGTAGAGGTTCACCTCCCCCATATATGGTAATTTTTTGAGAATTTTTCAAAACTTCTACAGGTGGTTTCCACGGAGTTTTTATGGAATTAGTGGTTTTCACCAAATATTTCATATATATATATATATATATATATGAACTAGCTGTTGTTAAGATGGTGACCTGCATGCTGCTGTTGTAGAAATGTGACCACAATAGCTCAATATGCACTGGTGTGATGAAACTACTATTTGCTGTGTTATTATTTACTACTTGTTTTGGTTGTGTAAATGGTGCTGCAAAAGTATGATGCAAATGTTGCGACAGTTCGAGCCGATGTTAGGTGATTGTGAATATATCACTTGACTTCTATTACTGTCTTTGGACCTGAATTGACTGGATCCGAAGGTGTTCTTCCATGGTTTACGACATTATTCGGTGCATGGATAAACCTTGCCCATTCGGAGTGTTATGATTTTTTTTTTTTTTTGCATTGCTTTGTTTGGAAATAAAAGACGAGGTGCATCGTGATGTTTTTGGTGAAGTTGATGGCATGCTATTCGGACATTCGGTCGTGTATTCAGTAATGGTTCTTTTAAGAGTGCAGCTTGAATAATTGTACCAAAGTATAGCTTTTGGCACGTTTAAGGGTACAATTTTTTATGTTGTTTATCTAACATACTATGGTGTATATTTCTGTAATATTTTGTCGGTCGGCAACCATCAATTAATATAACTAAATATTCTCGATCGTATAATTGGGCACGATATCCAAATATGTGTTTCTGTTTGTCAAGCTATCACTGCTACAAAACACAAACACCAGATTACTGTCGGTTCGAAACTGACATCACTGCCAAATATTAGAACCGGCAGTGATAGTCCAACTATCACTGTCGGTTTCAGAACCACCAGTAATACGGATATCACTGCCAGTTTGTATCTGTTATCCAAAAATCACTAGGTATCACTGCCGGTTCGAAACTGGAATCACTACCAAATATTGGAACCGACAGTGATAGTCTAACTATCACTGCCAGTTTGTATCTATAATCCAAAAATCACTCGGTATCACTCCCGGTTCGAAACTGGCATCACTACCAGATATTGGAATCGGTATAGTGATACAGATATCACTACTCACTTGGTAAAGTAGAAAATTTTATTTGCACCTGGACCACCTTGTACACACGTGCGGTTTATGACACTCGAACCCGAGACCTCTCACCTCGTGTGATGCTTTCTTACCATCCCACCACAAAGTTACTAGTGATGGTGATAGAATATGCTTTCCTTTTGATTCTTGTTTCCTAAAACATTGTTATGGTTATTTGGGTATTTAAAAGATCTCAAATAAAAAAGTTTTCAACTACAAAGTTATAGATCTCGTCGAGAGCTACAATTTTCATATAAAGTTTATCTCCATCCAACTCTGTATGCAGTTATCATTACCAGATCATAACACGAACCGGACCATACCGGCAGTGATAATATCACTGCCGGTTCGTGGCTACAGCCGGCAATGATACTTGACGTACTATTACTGCCAGTCCTTTTCGAATAAGCTTTTAGTGTCGGTCTTGATACGGACCGACAGTGATGCACCATTAGTGCCAGTCATTAGCCACCGATAATGATGGGTAGCATATATGGGTTTCTGTGGTAGTGTATATTGTGATGATCGAATTAACAGTCTCGTGAAACTTTACCAAGGTTTTATACTTTGTTTCCGTATAATTATCTATGCTTTAAATATTCTCTCTCCATTGTATGACCGGGCATGCAACGGGGCCAAATGATCTAGCTTCGTTAAAGACAACCCATGAACCACCTTTACTGGTTCATGCGCATGCCGGTGATCATATGCAACTACGGCTGCAACTGCAGGGTGCGACCCTTTACTGGTGAATTTGCATGTGATCGTATCCTGTTTGTCACCGCTGCCTGCTAGGTCCACCACACCTGATAGAGACAGAACTTGTGGTCAAATATTAGCAGCAAAAGACTGCAGAATCGATCGATAAAACAGATAGGAAAGATCGGCCGGACCGCCATTGCCAAGCTGTGCAGTACTGCTGCTACGTACGTACGCAAGGGCTCGTCGTGCTTTAAGCCGACTTGGACGTATCGGGCAGGGGAAAGGTATGCGTGAAAGGGACAAAACGATGCGTGCGCCGATCGAGCTGTTCTCACTTTCCTCCCGTGGACTTGTGTGGAAGAAGGCTCGGTGCCACCCACGCGGCGCGCCGCCCAACGCCGCTCCTGCAACACCATTTGCCGGCTGGCGAAGGGTTTTTTTTTTTTTCCTCAGTTGAACTTTTTTTTTTGAAATTATCATTTTTTTTAAGCCCGTGCACAGCAGCATGGACTTATAAGAGAGGTTAGATTTGAAAAAAAAAATAAAGTAATCGAAGGTTGGAAAAGTGATTACTTCCACGTTCTCCTGCAAAACTAGCCTTGTTTCTGATTATGCAAGAAGTGACACGCACGACACATATCACTTTCCATACTCCTATGCTACGGTAGCATAGTCCGTTGTGGTAGATATGGTGAGCCTAGAGCTCAACAGCCGATTTGGCGTGGAGCTACCGAGCTTCCTTTGTCTCGGCGAGAAGGTAAAAGGATTAATTAAGTGATTAGTTAATTAAAGTGATTAATTAGCTAAAGTGATTAATTGCGTGATCACTTAATTAAATTAGTACATTCCTGCTAAGCTTTCCTCCCTCAGTAAGACCTTCAATGCCTTGTGCGGTATAAAAGCACGGTAGATGACTCGCGTTTTTAATAATCAAGAAGAGGTCATTTTTGTAGATCTGGCATCTTCCTGGATATAATTATAAAAATAGCTTCATCCTTGATCGCGAAAATGTTGACAGACGATACGTATCACCTATCACACTCTCACAGCTCAGAAGGACCTACTTAGTTAGGAGAGCTCGGTAGCTTCGGTTATTTTTGGTAGCTTTCATATTCGAGAATTTGGTTATTTTTGTAATAGGGTTTGGAAGAAAACTGATTTTTAAAAAATTATGTAGTTAGAAAAACGACTATTTCTCTCCCTGAGAGGTGGCGGGCACATTGGCTCGTCGGGCTATCAGGAGATGTGTCGTGTCAGGTACGTGCTTCTCTCTGGGTCGAACTGCTGCGTTACAGTTAGCCCACGCCTTCGCACCCCAAGGCACCGGCTCGGGTCTTGGCACGACCTCCACGGTGCAACCTCCGTTGTCCTTCGGCTTCCCAAACGGCCATCTCCTGCGTCCGGCTTCAAGCACCCGCGAGATCACATTCGATGACCGAGACGAGCTCACCCACGATATGCTTGCTCTGTCGATTGGATTCTAAGGCAGCATTTGGTACAGTTTCAGCTTTATTAAAATTTATGGAGTTAGTGAAATAATATATTTTTAACTCTAAAAATTTATAGAGCTGAAGTGATTGATACATTAAAAGTGTTTTAGGAGGGTGATCTTGTTTATATTTTGGACTAAAAATATAAATTTAATTCACTCTATTTTAGCCTACACTAGATCCGAGGTGGAACTGGGATCTAGAGCTCTGCCAAATAAGGCCAACAAAAGTGGATACTGAATTTTGATTGGATCCTGGCTCCGACTCTTGAGCTCCATGGCTTCGGCTTCAATTTAGACTGGTTTCTTTGGCTTGTGACTAGGGGTGAAAGCGGATCGGATACGGACGGATAATAGCTCTACCATATTTGTTTTCATATTTTTTCTCGGATGTGGATACGGATACGGATAGTCCGGATACGAATACGGATACGGATACGGATAGTATCGAATACGGATACGAATCGAATCGGATACGATTTCGAATATTTATCGGAACATGATAACCCCTTAAATTGTACATAAAAAATCAACAGAAACACATAACTAATTGATTTGATCAAAATATTATTGAAAATTGAACAAATGTAAGCATTTTCATTCACTTAGACAATAGTTAGATACCATATCGCAAACAAAATTATATAAGGTTTAGTTTATCACACACATACGATTAGTTCATCATACACATAGATTAAAATACAAAATAAAGGTAATCTTTGCTCAGACATACAAATAGAAGCAAACACATAACATACTAAAAGTTTGATAATACTTAGATATCATATCTCTAGGAAAAGTAATGACTCAAGATTTATAATCTTAGTTGAATTATGTTTAAAATAACAAATTATGTATTTATGAGTTTTTATGCATTTTTAGCTACTTATTTAATATATTTTCCTATCAAGAATAGGAGTTTTTGATTTTTTTGAGAAAAAATAAAATATGATAAAATCTTGAAAATAATTTTTAAAATGTTATATTGTTACTAGAACTTTCTCAAAAAAATTCATAATTTTTAGAGTTGGTTTGCTAATTTTAATAATTGAAACTTACTTTAGAGATTAACTAAATTAGAAAACAATTCTGAAATTAAGAAACCTTTTTGGGCCAAAAGAGTAGCCTTGGCCCAGCCCATATGCTATCCGGATATCCGACCCACTATTATCCGGATTATCCAAATCCGTATCCGTATCCGACGGATAATGAGCTACCGAATCCGTATCCGTATCGACAAAAAAATATCTGTATCCATATCCGATCCGATACTATCCGAAAAATATCCGAACCGACAGAATCCGTATCCGAAAATATCCGGATCGGTCGGAAAATATCCGAACCGTTTTCAACCCTACTTGTGACTTTTGGCTCCAGCTTTCGGTTTTGTTCAGCTCTCACTGAGTCAAAGGGAAAAAAAGGAAATTATTTCTTCTTTGACTGAATATCACAGGAAGTTCTATTTTTTTGATTGAATTTACCATATTTTCATATACATTGTTTCTTCACCATATTATCTACTAAATTTGACATTATGAAGTTCATTGGTAAGATTAGTTTCTCTATATGGCAGGTTTAAATAAGATCCGTTCTTCTACATATGGATGTGAGGAAAGAACTGCTTTTTACCCTGGTGACTCTTTAAGGATTAATAAAAGTGAGATTTTATTGTAATTCTAATTATTTGATGGTATTCTTGCACAGTTCGGGGTTTTATGCCTATTATTTTGTGCTTATATTATTAGCGGATTTCTTTTGCACTTCAGACCATTGTGCACATTATTGATAGCATTTATACAGGATTAATTATGGATATTTTCTTCAATGTTTCATCGTCTATTTATCATTGGTAGTTTCTTAATGATTTCTTCAACGTTTCATCGTCGGTTTCTTTGACATTTTATCGTCTACTTTGGAGGAAAAAATGTAAGTTGATGAGATAACTAATTTTGGTCTTTCATACCCTTTGTAGTATTTTCGCACTATAAGTGTTTGCATTGACTGTTTCAGCTTTTCTTTTTAGTAGTCCTTTGGACTTTTAACTCACTTAGTATTCGTGGCGCTTTAGTACCCTTCGGGTTTTCCAAAAACAATTTTATTATAGATTGTGAGTTAAGTGGAGGTTTGTTAAAGATAACTCAAATATCCCAACAAATCTGATTTTATCTATAGTTTGCTAGGAGTCCAATCTTTAACAACTCGAACTCTTTTGGCTATATAAGCCACACCATATTCTATGGAAGGATAAGATGCACCACATGGGTCTATTGCTTGTTTCGTTTCCTGCATTTTTGTCAGAAAAAAATTCTTTCTTCAATACTCCCGTCAATCAAATACCTTTTGTTTTGTAATACATACGTCAAATTTACAAAACTTTGGCTATCAATTTAAAAAACATTTATATTAGATACAAAAAAATTATATGTGTAGAATTATCTTTAAAAGACTTTCATAATATTATAATTTTACCGGGTTTTATAAATATTGTCGGGGATTGAGTATTTCCTACAACGACCATGGTACCTCGGTGGCCAGCCGACCACCGATCATGCACGCCCTTGGACGGTGCCCCCTACGGAGACCCTCGGGGAGGTCGACTCTCACACCTGCCCCGACCTCAGTCAGGCTCGTCCCCGAGCATGATTGCTCGGAGTCTTGTGACCGTGACCCGGGCCCAGAGGAAAAGGCCTCGAGCCTCACCAAGAAGCCGGGCACACTCCACAAAGGCGACGTGGTATTAATCGCCCGACGGCTCGACGTGGCATTAATCGCTTGGCGGCTAGAAGGACAATGCTGCCACGACCTGCGCCACCCTACGCCCACGTAGCGGTATGGCATAAAGCGAAGAACAGTGTCACCCACGTCCGGAAATTGTGGCGCGCCCCCTGTAATAAATGCTTTGTCGCCTGCATTCCCCTATAAATACCTCCTCGCACGAAGGAGAAGGGGTTCGGTCTATTCTCACATCTCATCTCTACTTGTACGCAGTATTTGTAACCCATCTTCACGCATCAGTGCAACCACTGGACGTAAGGCTATTATCTCCCCCGCGAGAGGCCTGAACCAGAGAAAAAAGAGATCCCTTGCTCGTTGATTGCTGGTTACCTCGATCGTAGCTCGGTAGGACCTCGGACGCTATACCCCCGCGAAAAAGGGGCCTTAGGTTGATCCTCATTCAACAAGTAAGCTCGGCGGGGACCGGTTCGAATCGTGAGCAATTTGGCGCCGTCCGTGGGGATCGGCCGAGTCCTTCGCGAGAATCACGAGGATGCGAATTCTCAAGACAATCAAGACCTCTGCGTCTTCGGCGACGTGGAGGACGACGACGTGTGCTACGTCGGCAAAGGCGTGGCCGGTGTGACTGATTCGGAAGGCCACACCGGGTCCATGTCCCACGCCGAGCACGTCCTCCGCTCGGGCGCGAGTCCCTTCCCCCGGGCACGCATTTCACTCGGGGGCTGTCCATGTCCCGCGCCGAGCAAGTCCTCCGCTCGGGCGCGAGTCCCTTCCCCCGGGCACGCGTTTCGCTCGGGGGCTGTCCATGTCCCGCGCCGAGCACGTCCTCCGCTTCGGGCGAGTCCTTCCCGACGCACGTGTTTCGCTCGGGGGCTGTCCATGTCCCGCGCCGAGCACGTCCTCCGCTCGGGCGCGAGTCCCTTCCCCCGAGCACGCGTTTCGCTCGGGGGATGTCATTTTCCGCGCCGAGCACGTCCTTCGCTCGGGTGCGAGTCCCTTCCCCCGGGCATGCGTTTCGCTCGGGGACTGTCCATGTTCCGCGCCGTGCATGCCCCTCGCTGTGCATGTCCCTCGCTCGGGCGCGAGTCTCTTCCGCGCCGGGTAAGTTTCGCGCTTAAGTGCGGGTCTTCCCAAGTAAATGAGTATGCTCATTGCATCTTTTCTTTCTTTAAAACATTTTCGGACTCACAGGACTCGCCTGAACGCGGCGGCGTGAGTCCTCTCGTGACCTGTTGGTTAGTTCCCCTAGACGTCTAGTCCATGTTCGGGATGTGGCATTTCGAGTATGTCTCGTCTGTCGGTTCCTCGAGCATCTGACCCATGCTTGGGATGCGGCAGTGCGAGTCCGCTCGCAATCTGCTAGTTGCCTTCTCCCTAGACATTTGGTCTATGTCTAGTTCCCCTGTGCATCTGATCCATGCACCGGATGCCGCAGTAGCCCTTCGCTGCTGCGAGAACTATCCCCGGCGGCAAAGCGCCGCCGGATGCCGCAGATAACTCTTCGCTGCGAGACCGATCCCGAGCAGCTTTGCCGGATGCCTCAATAGCATTTCGCTGCGAGACACATCCCCGAGCAGGCGCTTCTCGGATGCCGCAGTAGCCCTTCGCTGCGAGACTGTCCCCGGCAGCGCCGCCGGATGCCGCAGTAGCCCGCCGCTGCTGCGAGACTCCCGGCACAGCGCCGCCGGATGCCGCGATAGCTCTTCGCTGCGAGACTGCCCCCGGCAAGCGTTGCTCGGATGCCGCAGTAGCCCTTCGCTGCGAGACCTGTCCCCGAGCAGGCGCTGCTCGGATGCCGCAGTAGCCCTTCGCGCGAGACATGTCCCCAGCGAGCGCCGCCGGATGCCGCGATAGCCGCTTGGTCGCTACGAGACTGTCCCCGAGCAGCGCCGCCGGATGCCGCGATAGCCGCCCGCTGCTGCGACCACATCCCCGAGCAGCGTTGCTCGGATGCCGCGATAGCTCTTCGCTGCGAGACTGCCCCCGAGCAGCGCCGCCGGATGCCGCATAGCCCTTCGCCTGCGAGACCTATCCCGAGCGGCGTTGCTTGATGCCGCATAGTTCTTCGCTGCGAGACCATCCCCGGCGGCGTTGCTTCGGATGCCGCAGTAGCTCTTCGCCGCGAGACTGCCCCCGGCACGCGTTGCTCGGATACGCAGTAGCTCTTCGCTGCGATTTCATCCCCGAGATTTGCTCGGATGCCTCAATAGCATTTCGCTGCGAGACTGCCCCCGGCAGCGCCGCCGGATGCCGCAGAGCTCTTCGCCGCGAGACTGCCCCGGCAAGCGTTGCTCGGATGCGCGATAACTTTTATCGCCGCGAGACTCCTCGGCGGTATTTTTCGGATGCCTCAATAGCATTTCGCTGCGAGACTGTCCCCGAAAGATGCTCGGATGCCGCATAGTTCTTATTTGCGAGACTGTCCCCGGCAAGCGTTGCTCGGATCGCAGATAGCTCTTCGCTGCGAGACTCCCCCCGGCATTTTCGGATGCCTCAATAGCATTTTTTGCGAGACTGTCCCCGGCGGCGCGCGCCGGATGCCGCATAGCCCTTCGCCGCGAGACGGATGTCGCGATAGCTCTTCCGCGAGACTGTCCCCGCAGCGTTGCTCGGATGCCGCGATAGCTCTTCGTTGCGAGACTGTCCGAGCGGCGGCCGCTCGGATGCCTCGAGAGCATTTCGCCGCGAGACTGCCCCAGTAGCGCTTTCGGATGCCGCAGTAGCCCTTCGCTGCGAGACCTGTCCCCGAGCAAGCGCTGCTCGGATGCATGATAACTTTTTTGCGAGACTGTCCTCGAGCGGTATTGCCGGATGCCTCAGAGCATTTATTTGCGAGACACATCCCGAAAGGCCGCCGGATGTCGCGATAGCCCTTATTGCGAGACTGTCCCCGAGCGGTATTTGCTTTCGGATGCCATGATAGCCCTTCGCTGCTACGAGACCTCTCAAGCTAAAATTGTAAAGTTCAATCGCTTAAGATTTCTCTGTGTGAGAATCTCTATGGATTGAAATACATAAAAGAGGAAAATCTCTTGTTGAGCATTGTTTTTCATGAAAATTTGGAAATGCTCATTTCTTGTGGATCTTCATGCCAAGCCCTTGAGATAGATTTAAAGTGGTATCTAACTTCTCAAGCGGTATCTATTTCTTTTGGGTTCCTCGTTTGACCCTATTAGGCAAAGTATTGGATTCTTTAAAAGAATCATATTGAATTTGCAAAGCCTAATAAAATGAGGAGTGAGTTATTTGAATGTGTTTCAAATAAACCGTGTGATACCCTTACTTGCGTTTTTCTTGCTTATCTTTACAAGTGGTATTTGTTTTACAAGTGGTATCCACAAATCCAAATATGGTCTCTTTTCGAGTTTTCCTTATTTTTAGACCATATTTCAAATAAAACTTGTTTTACTTCTTGAATGACCTTTCAAGTTTTTATTTGGTTTGAAACCTTAATTCATTGCCAAGGTCATAAGTATGCATTCTAATTCTTATATGACCTTCATTGCCAAAAGGGAGAAAAAGTAAATGTTTAAATGCCAAAAGGGAGATAATGATAAATCTTTTCAATGATAAATGTTTAAATGCCTATTAAGCTTGAATTTGTCATTAATCACCAAAAAGGGGGAGATTGTAAGTTCAACCTTCATAAATTATGGTTTTGGTGTTAATGACAAATCTAATCTTGTGTTAATGACAAATCCAATATTGAGTTTATCCCCTAATGCGATATTGTTATTAATGACAAGCTTATATCGAGACTAACTCATTTGTTTAGAATATCTTTGTTTAGTCTCATCGCATTGAAAAATGGAAAACCCAAGGTATGTTTGCATATTCATTCTAGTATTAGTTGCATACTTTGGAGTCAAGTTAAAATATGAATGTCCCTGTTATATTAACCACAAAATGTGCATTATGTTTCTCAATCCATATATTACATGGATGCACATATTTAGGGGAGTTTGTAGTTTAACTTGAAAAGTTTCATTGTATTGATCTATTCTTTATTGACACATATAAGGATCAAGACAAAGAAACTAAATCCTTGAGTATATATTTGAATTGCCTAGTTATAAGTATACTCATGGTAATATAGGATATACTCCAATACGATCAATTTGAATATGTGCATATTATCTCCAAGTCAATCATATTTATGCACATATACATGTGGGGTGTATTCTATAGTTGATGATTTAGAGTAATGATCATTTCCATACAATTTACATATAATGGATCATTACTTTTCATCAACATGAGTATATGAAAACTTGTGTAGTTAATATATACTCATATCAATTTAAATGATAATTTAAATTGAGTTCATTTGTCTTGTTAATCGTTAAAGAACACTTCATCATGTGTTGATGGTGTTTTGTGATTAATTAAGGACAAATGAATAGTTCTTAAGTGTAATAAAGCATGAGTTGCATTATTGTACTTAAGACACACTTAAATCATTTCTATTGATTTAGGGTTGTGCTCAATTGATTTAGAGGCATCCATTATGTGTTAATGGAGTGCAAGAGATAATTGAGACAACCATGCATCTTGGACTAACTATTTTATGAGTTGTGATTGAGTTAGGTCCAAAGATGGATGAGATGATGAGAACGGGACAAGGACGGCATCATGAGTTGATGGGCGTCAAGAGTGGATCCCGAAGAGGAGTCGAGTAGAGATCCCGGGGGAGAAATCAAAGTGATGATCATAAAGACCCCAAAGGGGATTGCTTGTGCGCGGCGGCAAAGGTATAATTAGATAGGCTAAGGACTTTATAGTCTTTGAGTCTAAGGTTTTTATCGCCGTGCTATTAAGAGGGGTCGTTCCCTAGCTTGAGCTTCATCATGTGTTGGTGATCTCAATCCGCGTTCACTCAAAGCTCAAATCTTATTTGATTTGGTTTTTGCATGAGGGTTAACCATTTGGCATGTGTTGCGAATGGGTTAAACTTATGCTTGATTGTATTTGGTTTTCGCATTATGCTTTGATTTGCATGTGTTGCAAATAGGATAACCTAATGCGTTGGCTTTTGCGTGAAGTTCATTTTTGCATGTGTTGCATTAGTTGAAGCTTCATGTTTTGTTCGCAAAACAATCTTTATAAAACCGTGTTGTTGCTTGGAGCTAAGTTTTGCATGTGTTGCAAAAGGAGAGAGCTCAAGCATGATTTGATGTTTGTGTATTTGTATGGAGCTAGAGGCTTGCATGTGTTGCGAGTAAAGAGCTCATACGTATGGTTTTGGTTTTAGTCGAAGTTTGATTTGTGGTTGCATTGAACTAGAGAATTGCATGTGTTGCAATTAGAGAGTCCATGCATCTTGATTTGATGTTTCTTGGAGCTAGACTTTTGCATGTGTTGCAAAGAGTAGTGCTCAAGCATGAAATGTGTTTATTGCGTTATTTGCAAGTTCGTTGTCGAATAAAGCGAGGTTTATGAGTCCGAATTCGAGAGCATGTGAGTGGGGCTTGCAACGGTGTTGGCAAGTTGACCGGTCTTGTGTTGACCTTCACATGGCTAGAGGATTAATCTCATAAACTTCGAGTTTGATTTGTATCGTTTTGCAAATAGTCTTTGAGTTGGTTGCGAAAAGTGTTTTCGCGATTTCGGTTGAATTCTTTGAGCATGAGCTAATTGGGTGCAAATGTGTTTTGCACGGGTGTATGATCATGTGTTGATCATCCTTGAGGCTCAAAGAATTGCATTTGGATCTTCGGAGAAAAAGATCAGGAAGATTCTGGAGTTGTTTCTGCCAGGGGCGGTGTGACCGGCCCCTGGGCGGTCGGACCGGCGGTGTGTGGGCGGTCGGACCGGCCCTGGTCCGGTCGGACCGCCAGGCGGTCTCGACCGCCCTCGCGGTGTGTTTACTCCAGAGCGTGCGTCTTGGTGGCGTGGGGGCGGTCGACCGCCCGGTCCGTCGGACCGGCGGCGGTAACTGCCCCGTCGGCGGTGCAAGTTTTCCAGAGAAGTGGCGTCTTGGTGCTTTGTTGTTTTTGTGCAGGCGGTGCGACCGCCCGGAGGTCGGTTGGACCGGCCGTCCGGTTGGACCGGGGTGCGAGCGGTCGGACCGGCCGTGCAACGGTCGGAAAGTCGACCGTTGCCCTGTGAGGAGCGGTATGACCGGATGAGGTCCGGTCGGACCGGGTTTGTGCTGATTTTTCCTGTTTCGACCCCCAACGGCTAGTTTTCCTTTGTGGGCTATAAAAGGACCCCTTGGGGGGCTTGGGGGCAGAGTGCTGGCATTATTGAGGGTGTGGGAGTTGTGTGCATGTGTTGCTCTTCTCCATTTGCATTTTGAGCTCAAGAGTGAAGCTAATTGCATGTGTTGCAATTAGTGAGTGGTTTGAGAGCCTCTTGTGCATGTGTTGCACTTGAGGGAGGCCTTGTGCATGTGTTGCACTTGGTGATCACCGAGGAGCGCATTTGTTGTGCCCGGTGAAGTTCAAGCGGAGGAGCGGCTTGTTACTCTTGGAGGTTGCCGACTCCTAGACGGCGAGGCGTCGTCTTGCTGGAGCTCTCGAGGTGTGAGAAGCCCCGGCAAGTTTGTGAAGGTTCGGGTTGAGCCTACGCGCAAGCGTGAAAAACCACGACTAGTGGAAAGAGGCGGGTGCTCGAGCGGGAGCCGGTCCAAGTGTGGGCTAGCCTCAACGTGGACTAGGGGAGACCGGCAAGTCTCCGAACACCACGGAAAAACATCGGTTGTCCCTTGTCTCTTTACATTCAAGTATTTACCTTTTGCATATTTATCAATTGCTTGAATGTATTAGAATTGCATAGTATTAATTGATTGATCAATTTAGCAATTCTAGTTTAGAGACATAATTTAGATAGTGCACATAGTGAGCCTAGTTGATTTAGGCCTTAATTGTCAAAACCAAGTTTATCGCTTCCGCATATAAATTGATTAGGTTTTGACTTAGGGGTTGATTAGAGCGAATTGTTTAGTGAGCGATTAATTCTGTAAAACGCCTATTCACCCCCCCTCTAGGCGCATCCTCGACCCTACAAGTGGTATCAGAGCCACGGTCACTCTCATTTTAGGCTTAACCGTCTAGAGAGTAAAAGGGATGGCGCCTAGCGGTCTAGTGCACTCACACGATCCACAAATGCTAAATGGTTCTAATTATGCTTCATGGAAAATATTTATGATTAATCATTTTAAATCCATGAGCCCACAAATATGGTGGATCGTAGATGTCGGCATTTCTTCTCCACTAAATGAAATTGCTCCAACTAAAGGAGAGGAGAAATGTCTACATCTCGACGCTCAAGCTACTAACGTTTTATTTAGCGTTGTGAGCGTAGATATTTTCAATCTCATTTGCAACCTCTCAAGCGCTCATGCAATGTGGATTAAACTTCAAGACTTATTTGAATCATCCACATCGATTGAGGATTGCAATGAGGAAGAAGTGTCGGTTGACGATTCAACTTCAACATCAAGCGATGAACCGACATCTCCTTCAACCTCAACCTCGCCTCAGCGCTTACTTACGAATCTTCACTTATATCAAAAATTCGTTGCTTCATGGCAAAAGGTAAAAATGAGGTATGTGATGACGAAGAGCCCTCATATGATGATTTAATGGATATGTTAGAGGAGCTCAATAATTATCTTGGGAAGGAGAAAACAAAATATAAGATTTTGAAGCTTGAACATGAATCACTTCAAAGTGATTATAATATGTAAAGAAAATCATGAATCCTTCTTCTCAAAGAAATTTATAAGTCTAAGGTGGATATAGGAATTTCATGTAATCTAATTGATGAAATGTCTTGCTTAAATGTCAATTCAAATACTTCATCAAAATTTATATGTCCACCTCTTGTGAAGATTTAATTGATATACCTTGTTGCTCTAATAAATTTGCTTCTAGTTCCTCTATGTTTTTGGATGAAAATCTTGTAGAGGAAAATAAAGAGCTCAAGGCCCAAGTCATTAAATTGGAAAATGACTTGAAGAGGTGCGTTAAAGGAAAAGCTCTCCTCGACGAAATCTTGAGCAAGCCAAGGCGCCTCAAGACAAGCGAGACTCGGCTACAACTCCAAGAGGAGAATAGCAAGATGAGGCACAACGCGCGTCACACAAAGACAATCAAGTGCTTCAATTGCAACAAAAAGGGCCACCTCGCCTCCGTGTGCCCTAATCAAGTGGATAACAAGGCCACAACACCAACCATGAGGCAAACCGGTAAGGAGCAAGTCAAATCGGTCAAGAGAGGACCAAATAGCGTGACATGTTTCAATTGCCGGGAAAAGGGACACTTCGGTAAGGATTGTCCCAAAGGTATAACTCCTAAGCCTATTCGTATTAATGAAAATTATTTGCTTAGGAAGGACAAGAATGGCAATGTGTTTGCCAAGCTTGTCAAGTCCCCTATGCCGACTAGAAATGATATTCATTTGCATAGGAAGAGTATTTCTAGAAATGTATTTGCTCAAAATGCTAAATTTCCTAAGAATAAGAAAAATCATGATGATCATATGCTTAGGAAAAATAATAGCAAAACATTTGCTAGAAATGCTAGATCCTCTAAGCCATTTCATAATTTCAATTATCATATGCTTAGAAGAGATCAAACTAGAAATGGTTTTGCAAAATATCAATGCCCTCCTAAGTCCTCTCACTTAAATCCAAATATTTTGCTTAGGAGGAATAATTATCGCAAAACCGTTCCTAGTCGTGTTAGTCAATTCAATAATGTTAAAATTAGGACCATTTGGGTTCCTAAAACTCTTGTGACTAACATTGTCGGACCCAACAAGGATTGGGTACCAAAGACCGCCTAAAAGAATTTTAGGCAATAAAGAGATGGATTGGACGCTTGCACATCAAGAGGAGAAGGATTACATTTATCTACAAGTGGTGTCAAGCATGAAGATAATCAAGTCCATCATGAGCCAATGCCATCTCGGGTAACAAGTATTTAAATTGATTATTATTTAAACATATAGCCTTGTGTAGGTTATAATGCAATATTAATGAATATCAATTTAGATTACTTGTTATGGCCACTTGCTCTCGCCTCTCATCTATTCTCTTAATTGCAAATCTTGAGCAAGTTTAGAAGTGGCACATTTAGGGGGAGTGTTAATTCATATTCATGTGTACCACATCCCTACATGTGCCCATATTAATATAAGTGCATATATATAATTTCAAAATCAAACCATTTAGCCAAAAGTCAAAAATCTTAGTAACTATTACTAATCTTGTGAAAAACTAATTGAAAAGTGTATACAAATGTTTTTAAAAGGTTTTCCAATGGTTTTGGCTTTACAAAAACTAATTTCAAAAGAAAATAAGTTTTTAGCCCAAAATCTAGTTACTAGTATCTTGATTTTGATTTAAACTTATAATTTTCATAGAATTAAATATAAAAGGATTTTGAAAGTAATTCCAAAATGAAAATCCTAGAGTTGGTCATTCTTAACAATCTTCGTGTTCAAAAGTTTTTCAAAAGACCAACTTATCAAAAGTTATTTGATTTTGAAACTCGCCGAGAAAAAAAAACTATACTTGACCCATAATGGTTATATTATTGCATTTAGTGAGTTTCTCCATTTGGATCAATTCTTGTGTAGAATTGTGATTCAAAATGGTATTTTAGACTCATACACAAAATTCAAATCCATATATCTTACCCCTTGCTTTATTTGAAGTTTTGTGTTTATTGGATTTGACTTTGCTTCTTCAAAATGGACTATTTAGGTCAAAAGTCAAAATTCATTTTTAAAAGGCCCAAATTTGTAAAAAGCTTTGAAAAAGTATTCTACTATGTATTTCAAATGTTTTACAAGCTTTCAAAGTGAAAAACTCTATGTCAAAATCTAATTTGGCTCAAAAACGATTTGATTTGATCCAAAATAGCCTCATTGAGCAATATGCTAAAATGTTGGCATTCAAGTTGGATTTCATTATAAATCTTGGCTAGAAACATTCATGATACACCAATCTAAGCCATGAAAGTCAAAATTGCATGAAATCCAAATTGAGTTGCATTTTGAGGCTTTTCGTGAAAATCAATTTTCTTTTATGCCTCAAAGCGTAAATTGACATATCTTTCAGAATAAAATTGATTTTGAGAAAATTCTTTTTGCAAAACCTTCTAATTTGTCCAAAGTTCATCTCTGCAAAATTTCAAATTTTTTGGACTTCATTTGAATCGTTTTTGCCAAAATTTGCAAAAATCGAGATTTTCAGTGGCAGTGCGGTTGGACAAGATGAGGTCTGATTGCACCGCCCTTAGGGCCGGTTGGACCGGACCTAGAGTGGTCACACCGGCCATGGCACTTTCAGCTCTGAATTTTCAGAATTTTCTCGAAGTTTGCTTTTGGGATATCTTTTGATTGGTAATTCCTTTTTCAAAAATTCTTTTTGTAAATGTTTCTTGTGATCCCAAAGTTCATTTTGTGCAAATTTCAAAAGTTTCTCAATTTATTTGAAGGGATTTCCAAGTGGTATCAGTTTAAGAGCATTTAATTGACTTAAAGAGTGATTTTCACTTGATCTTTTGAAAAGACAAAACTTGTGCAATTCAAATGCAAATAACTCCATAATTCACCTGTTGAATATCTCAGGGAGTTTATCCATATCAAGTTTTGGGCATTTAATTGCTTCCAAGTGATATCATGTCTTTGTTTTGCTCTGATACTGTTTCGTTGTGATTTTACTGATCTTTCTTGAGTTTTTGATACCCGTGAGTATATTGCTCTGAGAATATTGCTCTGATACCCATCGATGTTATCGATAATTCTTTCAAGTGGTATCAATCTTTGTGATTTGATCCTAAGTGGTATCAATCGAGCTTTTATTCATTTCATATGCTTACAAGTGGTATCATTAAGTTATTCTTTTCTCCAAATGGTATCATGAAATCTATTGTTCTTTTCTCTTGAGATATCCTTGATTATTTGGATTCCTTTTTAAGTGGTATCATTGAATTCATTTATTTCCTACAAGTGGTATTTCATTACCTCTTTGTAGCATTATTGCGATACCCACTTTCTTGATTAAGATTTTTTCCTCTCAAGCTAAAATTGTAAAGTTCAACCGCTTAAGATTTCTCTGTGTGAGAATCTCTATGGATTGAAATACATAAAAGAGGAAAATCTCTTGTTGAGCATTGTTTTTCATGAAAATTTGGAAATGCTCATTTCTTGTGGATCTTCATGCCAAGCCCTTGAGATAGATTTAAAGTGGTATCTAACTTCTCAAGCGGTATCTATTTCTTTTGGGTTCCTCGTTTGACCCTATTAGGCAAAGTATTGGATTCTTTAAAAGAATCATATTGAATTTGCAAAGCCTTATAAAATGAGGAGTGAGTTATTTGAATGTGTTTCAAATAAACCGTGTGATACCCTTACTTCGTTTTTCTTGCTTATCTTTACAAGTGGTATTTGTTTTACAAGTGGTATCCACAAATCCAAATATGGTCTCTTTTCGAGTTTTCCTTATTTTTAGACCATATTTCAAATAAAAACTTGTTTTACTTCTTGAATGACCTTTCAAGTTTTTATTTGGTTTGAAACCTTAATTCATTGCCAAGGTCATAAGTATGCATTCTAATTCTTATATGACCTTCATTAAAAAGAAATGTTTAAATGCCAAAAGGGGGAGATAATGATAAATCTTTTTAATGATAAATGTTTAAATGCCAAAAAGGGGGAGAATGTATTTCAAGTAAATCTTTTGGTTCTTCCATTTTTGGTGTTTAATGCCAAAAGGGGGAGAATTAGGAAGCTTAATGTGTCATTTGGTTTAAAAAGTAAGCTTAATATGATTAAGGGGGAGAATTAATATGCATATGTGTTCAATTAGCTTAAATTCTCTCAACATGATAGTTTTAATCCAAATGTGCCTATTAAGCTTGAATTTGTCATTAATCACCAAAAAGGGGGAGATTGTAAGTTCAACCTTCATAAATTATGGTTTTGGTGTTAATGACAAATCTAATCTTGTGTTAATGACAAATCCAATATTGAGTTTATCCCCTAATGCGATATTGTTATTAATGACAAGCTTATATCGAGACTAACTCATTTGTTTAGAATATCTTTGTTTAGTCTCATCGCATTGAAAAATGGAAAACCCAAGGTATGTTTGCATATTCATTCTAGTATTAGTTGCATACTTTGGAGTCAAGTTAAAATATGAATGTCCCTGTTATATTAACCACAAAATGTGCATTATGTTTCTCAATCCATATATTACATGGATGCACATATTTAGGGGGAGTTTGTAGTTTAACCTGAAAAGTTTCATTGTATTGATCTATTCTTTATTGACACATATAAGGATCAAGACAAAGAAACTAAATCCTTGAGTATATATTTGAATTGCCTAGTTATAAGTATACTCATGGTAATATAGGATATACTCCAATACGATCAATTTGAATATGTGCATATTATCTCCAAGTCAATCATATTTATGCACATATACATGTGGGGTGTATTCTATAGTTGATGATTTAGAGTAATGATCATTTCCATACAATTTACATATAATGGATCATTACTTTTCATCAACATGAGTATATGAAAACTTGTGTAGTTAATATATACTCATATCAATTTAAATGATAATTTAAATTGAGTTCATTTGTCTTGTTAATCGTTAAAGAACACTTCATCATGTGTTGATGGTGTTTTGTGATTAATTAAGGACAAATGAATAGTTCTTAAGTGTAATAAAGCATGAGTTGCATTATTGTACTTAAGACACATAAATCATTTCTATTGATTTAGGGTTGTGCTCAATTGATCTAGAGGCATCCATTATGTGTTAATGGAGTGCAAGAGATAATTGAGACAACCATGCATCTTGGACTAACTATTTTATGAGTTGTGATTGAGTTAGGTCCAAAGATGGATGAGATGATGAGAACAGGACAAGGGCGGCATCATGAGTTGATGGGCGTCAAGAGTGGATCCGAAGAGGAGTCGAGTAGAGATCCCGGGGGAGAAATCAAAGTGATGATCATAAAGACCCCAAAGGGGATTGCTTGTGCGCGGCGGCAAAGGTATAATTAGATAGGCTAAGGACTTTATAGTCTTTGAGTCTAAGGTTTTTATCGCCGTGCTATTAAGAGGGGTCGTTCCCTAGCTTGAGCTTCATCATGTGTTGGTGATCTCAATCCGCGTTCACTCAAAGCTCAAATCTTATTTGATTTGGTTTTTGCATGAGGGTTAACCATTTGGCATGTGTTGCGAATGGGTTAAACTTATGCTTGATTGTATTTGGTTTTCGCATTATGCTTTGATTTGCATGTGTTGCAAATAGGATAACCTAATCGTTGGCTTTTTGCGTGAAGTTCATTTTTGCATGTGTTGCATTAGTTGAAGCTTCATGTTTTGTTCGCAAAACAATCTTTATAAAACCGTGTTGTTGCTTGGAGCTAAGTTTTGCATGTGTTGCAAAAGGAGAGAGCTCAAGCATGATTTGATGTTTGTGTATTTGTATGGAGCTAGAGGCTTGCATGTGTTGCGAGTAAAGAGCTCATACGTATGGTTTTGGTTTTAGTCGAAGTTTGATTTGTGGTTGCATTGAACTAGAGAATTGCATGTGTTGCAATTAGAGAGTCCATGCATCTTGATTTGATGTTTCTTGGAGCTAGACTTTTGCATGTGTTGCAAAGAGTAGTGCTCAAGCATGAAATGTGTTTATTGCGTTATTTGCAAGTTCGTTGTGAGCGAATAAACTGAGGTTTATGAGTGGAAATTCGAGAGCATGTGAGTGGGGCTTGCAGCGGGTGTTGGCAAGTTGACCGGGTCTTGTGTTGACCTTCACATGGCTAGAGGATTAATCTCATAAACTTCGAGTTTGATTTGTATCGTTTTGCAAATAGTCTTTGAGTTAGTTGCGAAAAGTGTTTTTGCGATTTGGTTGAATTCTTTGAGCATGAGCTAATTGGGTGCAAATGTGTTTTGCGGGTGTATGATCATGTGTTGATCATCCTTGAGGCTCAAAGAATTGCATTTGGATCTTCGGAGAAAAGATCGGGAAGATTCAGGTTGTTTACGCGGGCGGTGTGGTGAAGCCTGGGCGGTCGGGCCGGCGGTGTGTGGGCGGTCGGACCGGCCTGTCCGGTCGGACCGGCCGGCGGTCGACCGCCCCTCGCGGTGTGTTTACTCCAGCCGGCGTGTGCGTCTTGGTGGCGTGGGGGCGGTGCTGACCGGCCCGGTCCGGTCGGACGGCGGGCGGTGCAACCGGCCCCGTCGCGGTGCAAGTTTTCGGAGAAGTGGTGTCTTGGTGCTTTCTTTGTTTTTGTGCGGTGGTGCGACCTTGGGTCGGTTGGTCGGCCGTCCGGTGGGCCAAGTGCGGCGGTCGGACCCGGCCGTGCAATGATCGGAAAGTCGACCGTTGCTGTGAGGAGCGGTATGACCGGATGAGGTCCGGTCGGACCGGGTTTGTGCTGATTTTTCCTGTTTCGACCCCCAACGGCTAGTTTTCCTTTGTGGGCTATAAAAGGACCCCTTGGGGGGCTTGGGGGCAGAGTTGCTGGCATTATTGAGGGTGTGGGAGTTGTGTGCATGTGTTGCTCTTCTCCATTTGCATTTTGAGCTCAAGAGTGAAGCTAATTGCATGTGTTGCAATTAATGAGTGGTTTGAGAGCCTCTTGTGCATGTGTTGCACTTGAGGGAGGCCTTGTGCATGTGTTGCACTTGGTGATCACCGAGGAGCGCATTTGTTGTGCCCGGTGAAGTTCAAGCGGAGGAGCGGCTTATTACTCTTGGAGGTTGCCGACTCCTAGGCGGCGTGGCGCGTCGTCTTGAGAGCTCTCGAGGTGTGAAAGCCCGGCAAGTTTGTGAAGGTTCGGGTTGAGCCTACGCATAGCGTGAAAAACCACGACTAGTGGAAAGAGGCGGTGCTCGGCGGGAGCCGGTCCAAGTGTGGGCTAGCCTCAACGTGGACTAGGGAGGCAAGCAAGTCTCCGAACACCACGGAAAAACATCGATTGTCCCTTGTCTCTTTACATTCAAGTATTTACCTTTTGCATATTTATCAATTGCTTGAATGTATTAGAATTGCATAGTATTAATTGATTGATCAATTTAGCAATTCTAGTTTAGAGACATAATTTAGATGGTGCACATAGTGAGCCTAGTTGATTTAGGCCTTAATTGTCAAAACCAAGTTTATCGCTTCCGCATATAAATTGATTAGGTTTTGACTTAGGGGTTGATTAGAGCGAATTGTTTAGTGAGCGATTAATTCAGAAACGCCTATTCACCCCCTCTAGGCGCATCCTCGACCCTACATTTGCTCGGATGCCGCTGCCCTTATTTGTTGCGAGACTGTCCTCGGCGGTATTTGCCGGATCTGCAGCAGACTCTTTATTGCGAGACTGTCCCAGGCAAGCGCCGCCGGATGCCGCAGCAGCTCTTCGCTGCGAGACTGTGTCCCGCAAGCGGCGCCTTTGATGTCACGCGATAGAGCCCTTCGCTGCTGCGAGACCTGTCCCCGAGCAAGCGCTGCTCGGATGCCGCAGCAGCCCTTCGCTGCGAGACCTGTCCCCGAGCAAGCGCTGCTCGGATGCCGCAGCAACTCTTCGCTGCGGAACCCCCAATCTCTTATTTCAAAGTCTAGAGGCTTAAGGCGGAGACCTCGGCCAAGCAATTTCTCCCCTTAAATCCTCAGGGGCTAGCTATCGTGGATTGAGTATTTCCTACAACGACCATGGTACCTCGGTGGCCAGCCGACCACCGATTATGCACGCCCTTGGACGGTGCCCCCTACGGAGACCCTCGGGGAGGTCGACCCTCACACCTGCCCCGACCTCAGTCAGGCTCGTCCCCGAGCATGATTGCTCGGGAGTGCGCGACCGGCGACCTGGGCCCAGAGGAAAAGGCCTCGAGCCTCACCAAGAAGCCGGGCACACTCCACAAAGGCGATGTGGTATTAATCGTCCGACGGCTCGACGTGGCATTAATCGCTTGGCGGCTAGAAGGACAATGCTGCCACGACCTGCGCCACCCTACGCCCACGTAGCGGTATGGCATAAAGCGAAGAACAGTGTCACCCACGTCCGAAAATTGTGGCGCGCCCCCTATAATAAATGTTTTGTCGCCTGTATTCCCCTATAAATACCTCCTCGCACGAAGGAGAAGGGGTTCGGTCCATTCTCACATCTCATCTCTACTTGTACGCAGTATTTGTAACCCATCTTCACGCATCAGTGCAACCACTAGACGTAGGGCTATTACCTCCCCCGCGAGAGGCCTGAACTAGAGAAAAAAGAGATCCTTTGCTCGTTGTGACTGCTTTGGTTACCTCGATCTGTAGCTCGGTAGGACCTCGGACGCTATACCCCCCGCGAAAAAGAGGCCTTAGGTTGATCCCTTATTCAACAAGTAAGCTCGGCGGGGGACCGGTTCCCGAATCGTCGACAAATATATTATAGTAGAAACTAGTAATGAGTGGTCAAAGCAATTTTTTTAAAAAAAAATTGGCTAAGATATTGATATTCATTAAAGAAGAAGCAACAGCAACCGTACTATAAACGTGTACTCATGTTCACGCACACACACTCACACGCTAAACGCAACCCTATGCGCACTCGCGTCAAGCAGTGCTCAAACACGGACAGGTTGACTGAGCGCTACTCGCACCAACCAACCGAGCCTAGACTCTGCCGTAACTTTTTGGAAATCTTATCAATACCCAAAATAACATTTATCTGTGACCCAAGGGTGTACTCGACACTTTTCGAGTCTTACGGTGTACCAAAATACATATTCACTCCAGTCCAAAAAAAAATACATATTCACTCTGCCAATCATCCTTTACTTTTATGCCATTTATGCCATGTTTTTTGTGCTTGTGGTACTATTAGAGGGTATTTTGGTCCAATTTCATTTAAATAGTAACTTTTTTGTATGCATTAGCCGGCCAAAAGTGTAGAGAAAGAAGAACATTGTACCGTCAAAACAAAAAACGATAGGACATGTCCGAGACTCCGAGCCTTTCGATCAAATGGACGGTGCCAGGCACATGCCCATCTCTTCTTCCTTATCCCATATCATTCACTTTATTTACTCAGCACACACCCGCAACTACCTCCCTGAGAAAATCCCGAAGGGCATGTGGTGGTGGCGGTGGGCCGGCCCTTGAGTGACGCACGGAGAGCGACAGTGGCAGATCCTCCGCGCAACGAGTGGCCACAAGCATGCTAGAGGAAGCGGTTTCGCGTGATGCGACGTGGAGCTGCGTGCGTGATGGAGCGGCGGTCGAAGACGGGTACCACCGGAGGGGGGGCGTGTGGCGAGTAGGAACATAGCGGCGCGGCCGAATCAGACTTCCTCCTCGCATGGAAGGGCGGGGATGAGCGACGGTCAGAGAGGGCGTGGTGGCTAAAGAAGGGCAAGACGTAGTGGCCGCCGGTAAGTACGGAGGCAGCTTGCCGGGGCATAGGAGGACGTCTACGGTACGATGGATGTAGCATGACGGGATCCATCGGATCCTATTCTCTTTCTCACTGCTGAGATGGGACTCACCTGATCCGGTCGTCTCATTGCTGGTGATAGGATCTGCCAGATCCTGGGACCCTCGTCGGCCTTCTCACCTAGGTTATAGAGCAGTCCAACGCTAACTTTGTTTATGTCGTCTTGTGGCTCTACTTCACCTCCATGCGCGTCACGAACAAATTTGAGCTTTAGCTATGTCCCTTTAGGTGAGCAAGAGGACAAGACGATGGTGCTGATGAGTGACAAGGGTTGGGCGGCAGCCACAGGTGAGCATGTTAGGAATCTTGTGCTCTTTGTTTGTTTTTTCTGATCAAACTTGTTGAAGCTTTAGGTAAAACTTAAGGAAACCTCCTTAAACTTTTTGAAATTTGGTTAAAACTTGTTGAAATGTGTTGAAACTTCGTTAGACTCTAGTGAAATTCGTTGAAACATGAGTTGATATGAGCAAAGCAATGGATCGAGTGTATTTCCGGTGCAGGAGTGGTGGGCCTTGTCTCGTCCAGCCGGAATATAGCAATGCACGCGAGGCGGTTGCAACTACCAGAAATCAAGACGCGCTGGCCGCCGGAGGAGAATCCATGCAGCAACAGCACCATGCAGGAGGGTAACCGTGTGGAAGGAGATAAATCCAGATAAGTTTGGAAGTTAATTAGAATCTAATTAGGTGCGTGAGTTTAGGGATTTTTGTTGGCCGTGAAAGGCCTGTACGGGGGTGAGTTGTCTTGGGTTATAAGAGCATCTCCAAGAGGAGCCCTAAATAGGTTACTAATTGTAATTATAGGGCTTTGATGGAAAAAAAGCACTCCAACAGAGGTTGTATTTTGAAAAAAATTATCAAAATAGGTTTAGGACTCGGAGCCCTGTTGCTATATTTGGCAACGCTCCTCTCTAGCCCTATCCTATTCGCGCGTTTAGGGTCTAATTGCTGGAGTCAATAGTTATCTTGGGCCCTAATTCTTTTAGTTTAGGCCCTATTTTGAGGTATAGGACTCCATTTTAAGGCCTGATTGTTAGAGATGCTCTAAATAAGAAATTGAGAGGAGAAAATGGCATGCTTTTATGCCGCAAAACTAATCTCAGGCAGTGGCTCCGAAAACAGCCATTACCCAGGCGTGAGCCGCCGCGACGAGTTCTTCGTCGGGTAGCTTGCGATCCGGTCTCCGGCCGGGCACTCGTGCATATGAACAAGCGCACTCCGCGTCTGTTCGTATCATGAGTTCAAAAATCTGGAACTTAGCTCTAAAATTTTCTCAGAATTTTCTAAAACATGTGAAAGCTGTTAAAACCTAAACCCTTTTTTTCAAATGTTTTAACAAAACTTCCTAAAATTCGACGAAACTTGTTGCTAGTCACCTTCAAATTGTAAGTATTTAGCGGAGAGACGGCGGAGACCACCTATTTGTTCGAACAGGTCCCATCGCCGGCTATCTTCAGAAGGTATGCTTACTAGACGGAGAGTGATCTTCGCTGTGGACGGTGGTGAGAAACTGAGAACTGTCGTTAACCTCCCTAGCTCGCCCTAGCTGGTGCAACCGGGCGCAACTCCTTTCTCATGTTGAAGGAACAACAAAGAACAAACTTATATATACATGGTTTTGTGCAAATTCCCGATGACCTATATGGGGATTTTTGCGCTCGAATGCATGCATGCCTACCAATTTTTACCTTGTACTACTAAATTCCGCCGTACTTGTGGATTCTCGATCCTGATCGATCACATGGGCCTTCCAGACAGCTTCTGTACAGTACAGCTTTTGTGTAAAAGAAAATGGATTATTCACCAAACGAAAGTATTTTAGACAGTTTTTTTATAATTAAAAGCTCTCATCTATATAGAATCAAAATACGGGTGTCAGCTGATTCTCGCCGGCCCGATCCTCTACCTCCACGTGCAGCCGGCTCGACTCGATTCTCTCACAATCAAAACCAACTTCTCCTATAATCCAAAATTTATACAATTCCGAAAGAGGCCATATTCACATGTTAAGGGCGTGATTAATAGAACACTGGTTTATTTACTGGTGTTAGCAGTTATGGGCCTAGCCAGGTACGCAATGATGCGGGGACGTATTTTTTGTGGCCACGTACCACCCCGCGCAGGCTTTTCCCGAGCACGCGTTGCGCCCAGGCCTCAGGTAGCGCAAGCCCACCTTGTCTGGCCCATATTTGTAGGCGCAGCCTCGCAAGCACGCCGTCTTTTCCTCTCATATCCACGAATCCTGCTCCTGATCGGCCCTGTTACACTCTTTTTTAAAACAAAAATCTTGTCTGTATACAAATAAAATTATAAAAAATAGATCTTTATTGGATCACAGAAACAACAGCAAGTGTTGGGTCCCAGAAGTGATCACTTTTCTATCCCTTTTATCTTTTTTTTTTTTTTACAAATCTAGGCCCCTCTCAAGCAAAATTAGCATGGCAGCCGATGAGTGTGGTGGCCAGTGAGATCTCGTAAATTAGGTGATGCGAAAAACAAATTGTTAGAGTAACTGGAGAGTACATTCATACTTACCTTTTCTCGTTAGGAGATGCGTACTCTCAAGTACTACATGGGAGGATGACTTTTATGTCTTCATGTGTTCTGATGCCTATTTTATAGCGAGATACTATCCTGCAGAGTACACTTGAAAGAACACACCTATGTGAGCTAGATTGTGAGGTCACAGTTTATGAGATTTGGGTAACCTCTAATAAGCTCGTGAGAGGGCACGAGAGCATGACCGTAACGCTCCAAACCGTAGGTATGGCTTTAAGCGGCCTAGTATCAATGATGCCTTCAAGTGAACCTTACTTACACAAGACTGGCAATTCAAGACTTTAACTATTGCATAGTTGTAAGTAAGTAGATCTTACTATGCTAGGTGTAGCTCAACCCAGGATGGGTCTACACAGCAAAACCGTTATATTAAAAGTGCTAGGAAGCTTTTTCTTGTAGACTTTGACTTCTTGGTGGGGATTGTAGGAATTAATCGTAAATTAATTCAATGGAAGAAGTCAAAGGGGTGTTGAGTTGAGGGTGTGTTCTTTAGTACTATATTGCTTAGCTAAATGGAGTGCAACCAACTTATAAGGGAAGTTCGTGCATGGACTCTAGTATAAGTTGGTAATAAGGCTAAAGGTACACATGGTTGGCTATGTTAAACTATGTACACAAACGCATGCGCACACGTATATCATGTATTTCACGTGTTTATCGCGCAACCATGACTAAGACATGCTAAGTGTATTTAACCTTTTGCCACGTGTACTGGCTATGCCACATCATCTTACACCTCGACTGCTAATGTGCGCGTCGTGGACTCAGGTAGACGCACGTTTTCATGCGGTTAGTCCGTTCACCCGCATTGCGAGATTCCAGGGGGCGGTTCCTGAAATCGTGGTAGATCGACTGTTTTTTGCGAGGTAGTTTTTAGTTTGCAGTTTCTTAAGAGAGACATCCTTATTCCTGAGGAGACACACGATAGAAATCAATCTCATTCTCTCCGACACATCCTCCAGTTCTTGTTGCATCTGAGTCATCAGATCCCTTCGCTTGTCGTGCAACAAGCGTGAGGGCGAGCAGTGTCTCCGATCCGACACCGGTGACTTGACGCCCTGCACGGGAGACCGGTGATCAGGTTTCTAGGAAGCGCCGCACCATGAGACTGCTCGTCTTTATCTTCGACCGTCGCATGCTCCTGCATGGCTTCCTGTTCTTCATCAAACCCACAGTGAGTGCTCTGGATGAAGTTGTTCTTGGTCCAGGTGATTCTTTTGTGATTAGATCTGTTAAAGATGCATGCTGCTATGATAGTTTTTTTACATTTATATATCTTTTGGGCTATCTAGTATGTGTAGGCATGTTTTCTTTACTAGCATGTTCTGTCAATTTGCTAGCTGCTAGTAACCATATTATAGACGCAATGTTTAACCTCTTGTTCTTATTGCGTATGTATGGAATTAAATTAATATTATGCTATGTTAATTTTCCAACAGGGCATGTGAGACGGCCTCCTACAGTAGGGAAGCGTGAGAGGGGTTGTCGCAGCCGGCGAGCATAGGAGTACGAGAGGAGGCTAGATTTGAAAAAAAAACAAGGTCATGGAGGCTAGAAAAGTGATCATTTCGCTCTCGTGGTGCCCCCTATCGACTGCGACAATAGTAGCAGGGGCGGAACTAGAGTAAAAACTACCCTGGTTCACCACCCTCACAAAATATATAGAGAGAGATTATAGATATAGATAATATATATAATTTAATACAACCACAAGAAACATTGATGTGCAAAGTGCAATGGTAAAAAAGCATCAATAAATTATGGAAAATGCTTACTTGAATGAAGAAATCCACCAATATTTGATTAGTTGTAGCAAAGGGAAGGAATCTAAAGTGAAATCATGGACAAAACTTAAAAGATGTCTGGTATTGGCGAAATATATCATCCAACCTCCTTAGCCTACAAAAAGAGAACAAAATAAATTTTAAATTTTAAATTAAAAATAGTAGAATGATTAAATGGATATAAATGCATCACCTCTTAGTATTTACGTTCTCTCATGTTCATGAAGCGACGAACGACAGCATTATCAGTAACTTTCTTCATTTCTTCTTTCTCCACATAACAAATGAGACTATCGCTCATGAATTCATCACCAATACTATTGCGCAAATATGTTTTCACAATTCTCATGGCTGAAAAGCACCTCTCAACTGTAGTAGTAGCAACAAGCAATACTAATACTAGCTTCAATAGCTGAAAAACCAAAGGATAGCAAAGATGTTTCTTAGTCTCCACCATTTTTTGAGAAAATTCACCAATAGTTTGTATATTGGAGAATCTATCGTCTGCTCGCAAATCGGCAATATAGAGGCAAAGATTATGGTGAAGATCCCTCAATTCTGTGGAATCAAAATCATTGGGATAAAGTTTAACTAAACTTATCAAATTCTCTGCATTGAAATCATGAAATGAGTCCCTTAGACTCAAAGCAGCTAACCAAACAAGCAAGTTAGAGGTGGTTTCACTGAAGCGGCTATCAAGCTCTTGGCGTAGCCAATCAAGAACATCATTAAAACAATCCACTTCAAAATGATGCTTGTTGGTAATTTCAGTTCTTTGTCATTGCTTCTTTGGATTAATATAAGTTTCTTCCATTTCTAACTTGGGAATGTCATATTTCTCACAAAAGGCATACACTTCACCAATAACAGAGTCCCACCCTTCTTCTCTAAGAGTGTCCAAATACAACCTAGTTGATCTTACACATTTCATAGCGTTCACAATGTCTTGATCCTTCCGTTGTAATGCCAAATAAAGGGTGTTTGTAGTTATTAAAATAGTCAACGTTAGTTGCAAATAGAACACAAAATCAAATGCCTGGAAATATACTACAAGACCCAATGCTTGATCTCTACTTGTTCTATCCTTGTCTTTTTCTTCCACAAATTCTAGCACTTTAACATTAGCTGGGAATAGGTCAACCAGATTATTAAGAGTTTTATAATGACAGCTCCAACGAGTATCTCCTGGTCTTTGAAGACATTGCTCTTGGTTTACCTTGTTCCAGTTTGAAGTAACCCACAACCTAGGGCCTTATGCACTTGTTCATGGTTGATATATCGAACCATGTCTTTTCTCTTTGAAGAGCCACCCACCACATTTAACAAGAGAGATATCATATTAAAGAAATTACTTATTCTTTTATGCTTTCTTACAACAGCAACAACAACTAACTGAAGTTGATGAGCAAAACAATGCATATAATATGTGGTGCTATTTTCTCTCATGATTAGTGATTTCAAACCATTGAACTCAACTCGCATATTGCTAGCACCATCATATCCTTGGCCTCTAATTTGCTTCAAGCTTAGCTTATATTCTGCAAATTGAGAATCAATAGCAGACTTGAGGTAGGAA
This sequence comes from Guadua angustifolia, assembly GCA_036346375.1. Taxonomy (NCBI): domain Eukaryota; kingdom Viridiplantae; phylum Streptophyta; class Magnoliopsida; order Poales; family Poaceae; genus Guadua; species Guadua angustifolia. The sequence goes on along the minus strand of CM070514.1, from coordinate 32,617,364 downwards.
GAAGTTGTCTATTTGACATGAACTAGGCCAACAAACCTCTCTTTCACAAGTCCATTGTTGTCAACATAGCACAACACAACTGCCATTTGTTCTTTGCAAGAGACATCCCTAGACTCATCAACCATCAAACAGAACACATCATGTCCAATTTCATCAAGAATAGATTGCAATATTTCTTTTGCAAAACAATGAGCAATATCCTTCTACCATAAGGCTATTACCAGCAGTATTTTTATCCTTTTCATATTTCCACTCATGAATTTCTAAGAAGTTTCCCTTGTTAAAAAAATCCTTCGACTCATCATGGCCTCGGAAAGGCAATCCTTACTTCAATAAAAGCCTAGCAACATCAACTGAGGCCCTTACTCGACTAAAATAAGCATTCTTAGCGGCTTCACTCTGTGTATGGATAGCAACATCAATATGTTGTTCTCTTTTCAATAAATCAGCACAACTTTGTAGTGCTTGGTTGTGAACGCTATTAACCCCACCTACATGCTCTTTAAGTCTAGTTTTTCTGCTCCAACTATTCCAACCATTTAAAACAAATGCTTCATACCCAGCTTCCTTCTTATTGTGGTCTCTAAATAAGAAATAACAAAAACAATACGCTCTATCTTTAGACTTGCTATACTCGAGCCAACTTCCAAACTCATCAAACTATTCAGCATTGAATCTTCTATTTTTATCTCCAAACCGTGTATACGGAAAATCAAAAGTACGAGGTTGACAAGGCCCATTATCCAAGTACTTTCTTCTTACCAAATCTCTCTGGTTAGAATGGTAATCATCTATTCTTTTTCTTTTGCCTGGATCAAATTGAATTCCCTCTTCCCAGTTCACAGCATCTACAAAGGAATTTTGAATATCGGTGCCATTATCTTCCAGAGATGAATTCACAACATTGGTAGCCCCACATGGCACTTTCCTTTTTAAAAATCTTTCCATAAATTTACCTATCATTTAAAAATTATTTCCAAGATTAATTACATGATCACAATGTGGTGTGTGCAATTCAAGAATAATATTGTAAAGAACATAGAATTGTAAAGCTTGTGCTATACATCCAATAAAAAATTTACTTACTTGACATGGTAGCGTACTTGTATGCGTGCACTAATTGAACTTGAGTAATGAGCACCGCGCTGTACGCCACCAGCTGCGCCGTGCCCAGAGCGAAGCCGATGGCGTTGGGGATCTACGAGTACTAAGCAGTGACCAAGAGGTGAAGAGGATTAGAGGAAGAAGGACAGGGAGAACGGCATCGCCGGCATGTACTCCACGCTCGGCGCTCCTGGTCTTTTTCATCGGTTGCAACTTGCAAAGATGTCGGGGTGATATTCCTGAGCAGACATGGGCCTAGACGTGGTGCATAGATTTTGGACTAGGAGTGTACATGTGATCATACAAGCTATTCTCTACTAAAAATATTTTTGGACCCTGGCACCTGTGCGTCACCATAGGCCTACTGGGCTCCGCCCCTGAGTAGTAGGTGAACCCATGGCAACAGTAAACCCACCGTGCACTTTTGACTCAACAGACGGTTGCTGAGGTTGAAATATTCGGTAGCAGGTGTGCCCTATTACGATAATGACCAGAGCATTTGCCGTGGTTTATAGATACGAAAGGTGATACGTGTCATATGTCACTGTTTTTTATGGATGGTGAGGTGAGATAAGGATAGATTCGTAAAAAAATGATGTGTAAGGATGAAAAAAAAAACTAAGGACTCCGTTTCTACCACTTGCAACTGTAGTGCAGACGGCAGCGCACTGCGCGTCACTAGTTCTTTTCTAATGTATATTCCCGTCGGTGCGTGCGTGCTTCTCAGTCGAGCAAGACGAAACTGTTCTGCACCGTTCGGTGAGTGGTTTGCAACGTGTGCTGACAGGTCCAGCTTTGCAGGCTTGCTTGCTAGGCCGTTAGCGGGCACAGGAACGACCTTTCTCTGCACCGCAGCGTGCGCCCCCTGCAGAGCATGGTGACAATGCGTGTTTAAACCTTGTCATCGAGCTTCGGAAGAGCACACACAGCGGAGTAGCACTGCGTAATTCTCTTCTGAATGTGACGAGAAGCACGTACAGTTCACAGGCATGAGACATGTACGGTTTGCTTTGGCGTAACCTGCACTTTCCAGTGAAACATGCCATTCTTACCTAGCTAGACCTACTCCATGGTAGTCGTAGCCTTCGATCGTGCATCTTGCTCCGGTGTGGTTGTACATCTCTACGCAGCTCGTTTGGTCCCCCTGAAAAATCAAGCATCCTATGTGGCGCGCACCCTGAGCAAAAAAAAATGGTCTGCCTATACACATGAATGCATGAAAGAGGCCACAAGCGTGCACGAATCTTTCGGACACTAGCAACACATCCATCCTTTTTGGCTAGGATGGATAGATCTGTTCCACATGAGAATGATCTCAACAATAATTCCATCCATGGCGAGATGATCATTACACGGCAACGCTTTGCCGTGTTCGTCAGCTCCCGCGCTGCGTGTCCCGGCGAAAGGAACCCATCGCCTCATCGGCCTTCGCCTCCTCGAAAAAAGCCTTGCGATTTTTTATGTGCTGTAGAGCCGGTCCCCGTGCCAAATTGCTTGTTTTTTTCCTTCCTTCTTTTGCAGGCCTCGTGTCATGAACTCATGATGGCTCGAGCAACTTCGAAGCAGATTAGCAGAGCAGAACGCTCGATGAGCTCCACTGCAGCTTTGATCAAGCATTTGTATAGCCAATTATCTGGTAATACCATTTGCATTGGTACCAAACAATGTAATCAGAAAATTGTCCCTACCAGTATTTCAACATCGATTTCATGTTTCGAATAGATAGTTTTGGTAGGATTTAACAATTGTACCATTTTCTGCACAGTTCATATGAAATTCTTGTAAAATCCCCACATTTCGACAGCAGATCGGGCAACTCCCGAAGTTCCTTCCTTGAAAAAAAAACAAAGAAAAAAAAGAGAGAAGTAAATTTCACAAAACTACATAATTCTTATACATACTATGAGAAAATTACAGATTTTAGTTTCTATTTCACAAAACTATAGATTTTAGAAAAATTTGTTTAACAAAATTACAGGTTTTTGTACAAACTATCAGAAAACTACAGATTTTAAGAGAATTTATATTACAAAAATATAGGTTTTAGAATTATATGTTTCTTGTAATGGGTCTGACAGTATGGACTCACATAGCGGTCTCACATGCCTTTATTTCCCGTTTCACTCGCACGTGAGACTATCATGTGGGCCCAGACTGTTAGACCCATTAAAAGAAATGGTTAATTCTAAAACATATAGTTTTGCGATACAAATTCTCCTAAAATCTGTAGTTTTGTGAAATAGAAGCTAAAATCTATAGTTTTCTGATAATTTGTATAAGAAACATGTAGTTCTGTGAAATAAATTTTCCTAAAATCTATAGCTTTGTGAAATAGAAGTTAAAATCTGTAGTTTTCCGATAGTTTGTAAAAAAAACCCTATAATTTTGTGATTTTACTAAGAAAAAAGACCTCCTGAAGTTCCCCCTCAGACCAGGATTTACTCGGTCTTGAGCCAGTTTTGGAACATAAGAATTTCACGTGATTTATCGAGAAACACATTTGCTCTTTTTTTTTCAGAACCCGTATGTTCCGCCCAGTACCCAAGCATGGCTGTATCTCACTAACATATCACTTTTTCCTCAAGAAGTATGCATGCAATTTCTAACTGTATGATGACTGTGACCCCCCAAAGTGGCCGAAGATGGGCCCACACTTGTTTGACCACGCACGCGACCGCATCGGAGCTCCGCGCGTAACTGGTCAGCACCGTGCCGGGAACCGCCGCGGGGGAGGTCCAACGCGCGTTGGACGGCGTCGCTCGTCCAACGCACGCTAGACCGTCTGATCGGTGATGTTACAAAATACTCTCCACGCGACTAATAACTGCATCGGCTCGGCTCGTACAGGCCCGCTCCGCGCCGCAACTAGCCTCCACGCGCTGCTGTTGGCCTTAATGCGCGGCTCCGCGCGGCAGCTACGCGCACGACGTGAGTTAACGTGGAGGTGCCTCTGAAGTTCTCAGCGAGAAAACTGCAAACACTCTGATCTTCAGACCTTCCCAGCGACAATATGACAGATGATTCTCTCGGCAAAACACAATGGAGGACAGAACTACTTTGGCGAAAACAAGCAACTTGCAGTGATTGTATTTTTGGGGCAGAATTTTTTGCTTTTCTCATTGATATCTGCTGGCATATACTTCCCAGCAACAATACGACTTCAGAGGATTCTCTCGGCAAAACACAATGAAGCACATAACTACTTTGGCGAAAACAAGCAACTTGCACAGATTGTATTTTTGGGGCAGAATTTTTTGCTTTTCTCATTGATCTGGCTAATACTTATACTCAAAACTTACATACATCAAGATTGACTCGGATTGCAATCCGGACTGAACTTCTGCAGAATTTGCCGACTCCTAAACATATACCTTAAACTAATCCGGCACGGACACGGACACTGCTGAACACAAACAGAATTTGAACCTTCTGAGTCGGAAGACTCGGAAGCATACTGAACATCCGACTGAAACCAAAACTGACGCAGACCAGACTATTGAACAATAAGATTAACTCAACAAAAACAATAAGCTCATTCACGAAAAGTTTGAACTGCAGGAACAGCTGGTTGAGTAAAAGAAGATGAAGATCGACCTGCAACAAGAGCTAGTTGAGCAAAACAAGGTAAATAATCAGCTGCGAGCAAAGGAGCTTTCAATGCAAGAACTTGAGTGTAGAACAACTTGTGCTAATTCAAATTCCATATGGTCTCAGATTTCAGTTCACAAAAAATGAATCTATTGTTTTTTTCAACTGGTGTCTGTCAGTTTCAGTGTTGGGTGTTTCATTTTTCGGCACCAATTGAGAACATAATTGAGAACCACCACACAGTATTTACAGATAAACTGGAAAAAAACATATCCAATCCTGCAGTGACCAAATCATCCTTTATTTCTGCATCCTTTATTTGAGCATCAGGGCATATAAAAATTAATTCCCATACTTTATTCATACATCTGAACAAGGACCATACCATACCAATGCCGATAATCTGAAAAGAGGATAGGAAGATTAATGTGTGATTGTTTTCGATGCAACAAGCAATATATGAGTTAGGATTAGAGTATCACCTTGAGAAGAATTGAGTTAGGATTAGAAGCTCTTGTTGCACGTCGATCTTCACCTTTTCTTACTCAACCAGCTGTTCCTGTAGTCAACCTTTTCGTGAATGAGCTTATTGTTTTCAGGTTGTGAGCAGCAATAAAAAACTAATGTAGGAAAAACAACTAAAATTGACAAGCCTCAAAAGTAGCCAGATCAATGAGAAAAGCAGAAAATTGTGCACCAAAAATACAATCTGTGCAAGTTGCTTGTTTTCACCAAAGTAGTTCTGTGCTTCATTGTGTTTTGCCAAGAGAATCATCTGAAGTTGTATTGTCGCTGGGAAGGTCTGAAGATCACAGCGTTTGCAGTTTTTTTCTCGCTGAGAACTTCAGAGGTGCAGAAACAACGAATTGCTCTGCTACCTCTGCTTTCTTGTTCTCTAGACTGTATTGCCGGACCAAAGAACAGAATCTGAGGGCTTAGTTTGAACAGTTTTTAGGCTGTGAGCAGCAATAAAAAAACTAATGTAGGAAAAACAACTAAAATTGACAAGCCTCAGAAGTAGTTGAATCAACTAAACACATCTACTCTCCCAAAAAAAAAGCCTATAGATTTCTATGGAACTGTAGGGAAATCAGTTCATACACGAATCAATGTTTGTGGGTCGCTTAAAGATTTAGACCCGATGTAAACCGAAATTACATGAACAGGATAACTAAAACCAATTTAGCAAAACTAAGAACTAGGAACTAGGAGCAACTTTACAAATCCTGGAAATTCTAAATAGAAGAGCTCGTGCTCACTATGATGCATTTGAACACACACAGGTCCTCACCGGCGGCAGCTACTAGGCCATGCGCATCGACAGTCGGAAGGGCGGTGGATCGAGGAAAACCTAGCGCGTCGTGTTTTGCAGATCGCTTCCCAGGCGCCTCCGCATTACCTCACGTCGTGCGCGTAGCTGCCGCGCGGAGCCGCGCATTAAAGCCAACAGCAGCGCGTGGAGGCTAGCTGCGGCGCGGAGCGGGCCTATACGAGCCGAGCCGATGCAGTTATTAGTCGCGTGGAGAGTATTTTGTAACATCACCGATCAAACGGTCTAGCGCGCGTTGGACGAGTGACGCCGTCCAACGCGCGTTGGACCTCCCCTGCGGCGGCCGGGAACTCTACTTACTGCCGCAGCTGCTGCCGCTGCAGGGAAGAAAGAATTAGTTACCGTTGGAGCAGGCAAGGCACTGCACTGCACGGCGTCGGTGAAAAGTTAATCGGCAATTGGGTTGCCGATTCGCCGTTCGAGAGGAGAAAAGATCAAGGAGCTTCGCGCGTTAGTCTTACCAGAAAGAGCGAAAAAATCAATTAAAAACGGGTCGGTCGATGCTTATTTAACGGTGTGTGGCAAAAGTAAACAATGGGACTCGTCCTTTTCGCATTGGCTCCTAACCTTTCTGCGTGCCAAGAGCTGTAGTGGTTGCGTATGTACTCGGGGCGCGTATGCACGCTTGAGCAAAATGTTAGGTGTTGTGTGCAGAGATCAAGACCATATACAACGCTCATGAAAGTTGTAGATATAGTTGTGTATGCGACAGACAGTCTTACGTGAAGTAGATCATGGCGAGTCTCGCTTACATTAATCTCCTAGACACCTAAACCCTGTGGTCCAATGCCCCTACGTCGGTGGAAGCTGCTCATAAATCATAATAGGGTTTGCAAATACATAAAAAGAGCGAGATCTCTGCCAAGAGTTGAATGGGATCGACCTTTCCTTCGCCGGGGAAATGACATGATTAGAAGCAGTCCCTACTCCCTAGTACGGACTTTCATACGATGAGCTTTTCCTAATTTGATGTGAAGACTGAAATAGACAACCCATTTTGGTTTATAGTGCGCTCAAGGGATCGACAAAACCGTTGACCACATATGTCTGGACTCGTCGTCAGTGATGTAGAAGCAAATATCTGACGTACCTAAACTCACACGGCGCTCTCAATTTGAGAATTCAGGGAGTAGGATCATCTAGCTTTATTATACAGCATTTCAAATACAAACTCAGTTCAATTACACAGTGAGATAGTTTGTATTAGGACCAACTGGTAAGAAACTATATAATACAATCCTACTCCAAGTTCGGATTAGATGTGAACTTTCCATCTTCCAATCCATTGCAGAGAGTAGAACCATCTAGCATTGTACAGCATTTCCAGCTGAATAGGATCCAGTAGCGAAACTAATGGCCTCTTTGGATAGAAGAATTTCCGTAGGAAAAAAAAAGGAATCCTATTGCTATATGAATTAGTACTATTCATCCCTTTGGAACCTAGTAAGTCACCCTTTCAATTCCTATGGATCACTATTCCTTTCCATGTTTCCATAGGAAAAAGGATGAGCTCACACTAGATGGAAAAATTCCTATGTTTTTCCTGCGCTTCATCCACACACCAATTCCTCTTAATTTTTCTGTGCTTTCTAATGTGCAGTTTTTTCTATTTCTATGGTGTTACATTGGTTCGTTCCAAAGAAGCCTTAAGTAGATCGTCTGAATAGGATCCAATCCAACTCGGCGTGGGACCATTCATATTCTTGATAGTTGATAGCCCTTCTGTAACTGTTTTTAGAGGATGGGGAGCATTTAGTCCTTGAAGGCTTGAATTATGGACTACAAAACAGGAGCACCTACTAATTAGACCAAAGAGACAGATGCTCAACACTGCATCTGCATGGTATTGTAAGTTTGTGTTCCCAAGGTTCCTTCTGACAAGGCTCCTTTTATTTCCTAGGGAAAACAATGCTTATGGTCTTAAAGCAGACAAACAGTCAACAATATAGGCAGGCAGACGAAGGTACAAAGAAAAAAAAAAGAGAGTAAATGATCAAAAGATAATGATGATTAATTAGTACAGCTGAAGGAAACCAACTCCCTCTTTTTCTAGGTTTTGTTCAATTTTCCTTTTTCCTTACCCCGTTATTTTATTCATTTGGATGATCATTCTTGATCACAAAACGCGTTCTTCCTCTCCTAACTCTCTCTTCACAAATGAAATGGAAAAAATTACAACTAGTGCAAAGTAAGAAGATACTCCTACGAAGGCAGGTCAGTGCCTGGTTCTTGCCTAGTGTCCCCTCAACACTTTATTTTGATCATCTCATCTCATCTAGCCTTGTATTGCTGGCTACCCATGCAAAAGCTCAGCAATTAGATGTTGTCTACCTCACCTCTTTATTCATCAACTTCTTGCCCTCTTATCATGTCAATATTCCCTCCTTTTTGGCCCCCCTTCTTTTGCATTTCAGTGTTCTTTTTATACGGCACCATAGCTCGCTCCCACTGTCGTTGCGGTCGAAAACATTTGACTTTTCCTTTGCTGAGATGAGTGGTGTACAGGGGAGTGACCTATCATTGGGCACTTTGACTGGTCAGTCACCTGCTAATCTTCCTCCTCTTGCTAGTGACCGGGGAGCTATCATGGCAACAACTTCCATGTGAGGCAATAGTTGTTGTATCATCACTTTTGTAGCTCAGGCAGCCAGCATCCAGCACCCCAAGAGGGCTCTGCGGCGCAGAGGAGGCTGAGCCTCTGCTGGTAATTGCAGAATTCGGTGGCACAGTGCTAATGGAGGCCATGGCCGACTGAATCGCCTCTTGGCATTGCAACAACCTCTCCTGCAGCCACAACAGCAAAAGGCAAGCAACACATTAACTCCCCGAGCTCACACGGCTATAAATGCGTGAAACATATGGTGTCTACGAAACTACGGTTGCAACTATGTTTACGAAACTACGGTTGCAACTATGAGTTTGAATGTATGGATCCAAATAGTACCGTTGCGTTTTTCATAAGTTCATAACAAACTACGAGGATGAGTTTACATGCGACTTCACTGTACCTTATCTACATGGGTGCAAGCCTTTGCAATGCCCACAGCATCCACTTCTCCGACCACGGCGGCCACTACTGTGGCGGCGATCTCCGAGGGTCTGAACCCTAGACATTCAGTTCCTACCATGCATTCCCATACATCAGATTGTGCCACAAATACAGAATGGTTTTTATCAACACAAATTTTACTGATAGAACCATGCCAAGAATCTTTCTACATGCATATGTACCTCTAGCTATGCACAAGATGAGCTCCGCCGATTGAAAGAGCCAGCTTCTTGGCGTCGCATTGCCGCCGTTGAGCTTGTGTAGGAAGTAGTCAACGTAGGAGAAAGGAGTCACGGCTTGCATCCTCCAATTGAGGGTGGTCAGAACAAGAAGCTCCATTCTCTGGATCGTCTTCGCTTCGAACACATAACACGCTTCACCGACCTGATCGACGCAATCCAGCAATGGTTAGAACAAGATAAAGATCAAACGAACAAAATGTGCAGGCCGGTGCATTGCTATGCCTGCCACGGTTTGCTGCTCACTTGAAGGTCCAGAGATTGCGGGACAGTAGCCTCCTCCATCTTGGCAGCCAAAGACAGGCACGCCACCGAGAGCAACTGCGTCATCCAAGCCTTGCCCTCCTGCATTTGAAGGCATGGGCGCCAAATGTTTAGCTCATCTTGCACCGAAATGGACAGCATTGGCCACATCTTGAGATAACTACAAAACGGTCTTAGTATTATTACCCGCAGCTCGTACTGTGAGAGGAAACGGTCCAGGTAGTTCACAGCCAAATAGGCAGTAAGAGGGCCAAAGCTGTAGTAACTGTAAACCTGTGGAGAGATCACAACGAAACAAGTTAGCAATCACATGGAAAAGAATCAAACTTTCAGTGAAGTAAATACTTCACGTTAATTATCTTTTACGTTTCAACAAAAGAGGACTCCTTTTGTTTTACCGGGAAAATAACACGTACTAGAGTTAGACATTGCATCTCGACAACTTCTCGTGAACCAGGAAACTGATGAAAGTGCTACTTTGGCCGAGATGGCCCAAAATTTACATCCCTACCACAAATTATTGTTGCTCGAAGTGCAGTTAAATATTGGCACAAATTACTCTGCTACACGCCTACTACACATCAACACATTACGCACGTAAAAGAACGCCGCAGAACATTGAAAACTGACCAAGAAAAGAAGTTGCAGCATGTGTTTGAATCCGAAAAGAAGAAAGACACAGCTTTCCAAATGAACAGAGCTAATCATGGTAATGGACTGCATTCTTAGAAACAATGAAAAAATGGCGCAAAAAAAATCCTCTTTTTTCTTTCCCCTGCCCAGCCATCCCCATATCAATCAAGAACCCACCTTCCAAATCCAACCGATGGCCTCCTTCCTGACGCAGAGGTCCACGCCGCCGCCGCGGAGCCTCTCGCCGTAGTCCGCCCTCGGCATGTGCTCCGGCTCCCTCTCCACCAAACTGGCGACGCATTCCTCCGACTGCGGCGGGAACAAATCCACGCCGAAATCCCTGTCCAGCAAGCGGCCTCTCTTCTTCCCTTCCACCGCCGCCGCCTCCTCCTCCTCCTCCTCCAAGCCGAGGATGCTGCTGTTGTCCTCGGCGCAGAGGAGCATGGACGCGGCCACGTCGTAGCAGCTCGGAGCCATTCCTCGCTACACTATCCCACCACCAGCAAAACCTGCGGTTTTCTCGGCCTCCTCTCCCTCTCCCTCCTGCTCCCTGCTCTGCGTTCTTTGGTCGGTCTGGGTGGCGAGTGGTGGGCGTGCTTGGGTAGTGAGGAGCAGACTAGTCGTGCCTCGTGCGAGTGGTGGCCAAGGACAAGGGGAAGCGGCGCTGTGCGCCTGTGCGGTGCAGCTGTTGCGCCGTGCCTGTGCCCTGCTGTTGCTTCTGCCCTCGCGCTTTGTATTGGGCAGGGGAGGGAGTGTTTCGGGAAAGCGCACGCGACGCGACGCGACGCCAAAATTGAGACAGCCAGAGCGGGAATGGAGGAGCCGGATGGTCTCGCAGCGGACGCAGAAAAGGTCTAGTGTTCTGGTATGATGGGCTGGATCCGTCGTTTCGGAAGAGGCGGGAACGACTGGAGCCGTCCGATCTCCGATGAGCGGTTGTGATTGGAGCCGGAGGCTGTCGCGCGCACGACATTCGGCGTTTGACAACCCGTGTGTGAACATTTACATAGATATATCTGGCAAGTATTAGGCCCTTCGAGTTGATTTTAGCTGTACTATAACGCATCTGTTTCTTTCTAAAATACACCAAATCATTTGGTTTAACACCTGGGATTAATGTCAGGGTGTAGTTATCTATGCATAGAAATAAGAATTGCTAATTTAAGGCCGTCCACATCAAATCTTATGTTAAGATGTATGTTACTTTTGTGAGAGCGTCCTTTCTTTGTGATAAGTGGCAGTACATCCTTCCATTCCCCATTGCTCTTCCCCCTCAAATGCCCTCTTTTTGTGATAAATGGTAGCATCTCCTTCCTTTCCTTTCCTTTCGAAGACCCTCCTTTTATGATAAAATGGTAGCATCTCCTTCCTTCCCTCACGTCTCTTCCCTCTCAAAGGCACTCTCGTCATAACATATGGCGTCATCCCCTCTTCCTCCATTTCCTTCTCCTCAAACTCAAAATAGTTCTTGAATTTCAAATTTCCCCTCAATTTTTTAAAATAATTATTTTTTTAGCCACTTTCAAAAGTTTTTTATCAAAACTTTTTGAACCAAAAGTTTATTGAATTGAAACTTTTCGAATTGGAAGATTCGTAGTTGAAACTTTCCGATTTGATTTTTTCAAGTTGGAAACTTTCTGAATTGAAATTTTTTGATTTGAAATTTTTTAGTTGAAAATTTCAAGTTGAATTTTAAACTGAATTTTTTAATCAAAACCTTTTGAATCGAAAGTTTTCAAAGTTGCACTTTTCGATTTGAAAATTTTCAATTTAAAACATATCGAGTTGAAACTTTTTAATTTAAAATTTTCAAGTTTAAACTTTCTAATTTGTGACTTTTTGAGTTAAATTTTTTTTAGTTGAAACTTTCTAATTTAAATTTTTTGAGTTGAAAAGTTCTGATTTGAAATTTTTTATTTAAATTTTTTTGAGTCAAACATTTTGAGTTGAATCTTTCTTATTTAAAATTTCAAAGTTAAAATTTTCCAATTTCAAATATTTGTGTTAGAAAGGAAGAAAGGGAGATAGGGGAAGTGAGTAGGGAAGAGGAAAAGGAGAAAGTTAGAGGTGAATGGTGAAGATGACATACGTCAACATAGGAAGGTATCCTTAAATTTGTTAATTTGAGGTTACCTTCAAACTAATCATACCTATTAGAAATTCTAATATAACTAATTGGTAACCTGTACATTCGCACTAGCTAACTTCTTTGATAAAGTCGCTTGAGTCCGTTAATTTGGATTGTACTTGGTATGGACACTTTCTGTTAATTTAAACCGCTATAACTTAGGTCACTTAGATGGTCACTACACTTTTTTAATTAAAGTTCCTAGTAGTATAATTAGTATATGAAGATATTTTATTACAAATTTCAATATTTTTAGAATTTAGGTTCTGAATTATCATGCAAATCAAATCTCTAACCACGCTTTAATTTTTATTTCAAATTTTCATATTTTTACATCATACTTGAGTGGATTCTTTTCGGCTTTTCTTTAGAATCTACACAAAAATCCAATTTTATTTCCGTTTATTATTCACCTAAATTTTATTTTTAAGGTTTACTTTGGGATTCGTATAGAAATAAACTGTTAATTTTCTTTATTTTTATTTTACTTTTAGGGATTATTTTGGCATTTATATGGAAATATTGCTAACTTTTTATTTTATTCCATGTTTTATTAATTAACTTGCCTTGTAAACATAGGCTCTTCCTTTTCATTTGCTAAATTTTATTTAATTATTATTATGAAATTTAGTTATTTATGGATGTGACTTTGAAAGTCGTATGGAAATTTTTTAATTAAAACTTTTTGAATCGAAAGTTTTCAGAGTTGCACTTTTCGATTTGAAATTTTTCAATTTAAAACATATCGAGTTGAAACTTTTTAATTTAAAATTTTTCAAGTTTAAACTTTCTAATTTGTGACTTTTTGAGTTAATTTTTTTTATTTGAAGCTTTCTAATTTTAATTTTTTGAGTTGAAACTTTCAAATTTAAAATTTTTTTAGTTGAAAAGTTCTGATTTAAAATTTTTATTTAAATTTTTTCGAGTCAAACATTTTGAGTTGAATTTTTTTTTTGAGTTGAATCTTTCTTATTTAAAATTTCAAAATTAAAATTTTCCAATTTCAAATATTTGTGTTAGAAAGGAAGAAAGGGAGATAAGGGAAGTGAGTAGGGAAGAGGAAAAGGAGAAAGTAAAGATGCCATACATCAACATAAGAGGGTATCCTTAAATTTGTTAATTTGAGGTTACCCTCAAACTAATCATACCCATTAGAAATTCTAATATAACAAACTGGCAACCTGTACATTCGCACTAGCTAGCTTCTTTGATAAAGTCACTTGAGTCCGTTAATTTGGATTTTACTTCGTATGGACACTTTCTGTTAATTTAAACTGCTATAACTTAGGTCACTTAGATGGTCACTACACTTTTTTAATTAAAGTTCCTAGTAGTATAATTAGTATATAAATATATTTTATTACAAATTTCAATATTTTTAGAATTTAGGTTCTGAATTATCAGGCAAATCAAATCTCTAACCACGCTTTAATTTTTATTTCAAATTTTCATATTTTTACATCATACTTGAGTGGATTTTTTTCAGCTTTTCTTTAGAATCTACACAAAAATCCAATTTTATTTCCGTTTATTATTCATCTAAATTTTATTTTTAAGGTTTACTTTGGGATTCATATAGAAATAAACTATTAATTTTCTTTATTTTTTATTTTAATTTTACTTTTAGGGATTATTTTGGAATTCATATGGAAATAAAATTGCTAACTTTTTATTTTATTCCAAGTTTTATTAATTAATTTGCCTTGTAAACATAGGCTCTTCCTTTTCATTTGCTAAATTTTATTTAATTATTATTATGAAATTTAGTTATTTATGGATGTGACTTTGAAAGTCGTATGGAAATTAACTTGCTAATTTTCCTTATTTTTTCTCAAATTTAGTTAATTTATATTGTACTTGATATGAACTCTTTGTTTTAATCTGAGCCTGTTACATCCCGAGTTCGCCTGATCTTTTTGGTTTATATTGTATTTGACATGGACTCTTTGTTTTAGTCTGACCACATCTTTTTGGTTAACCAATACATTCTTATTGGGTAGCTTCTAAAATAAATTCACTTGGGGCCGTTAATTTTGATTACACTTGACATGGACTATTTTGTTAATTTAAGACATTATAATTTTGATTAACTAGATGGATGCTAGATCTTTTGTATTAATGCTCCTCACATTATAACAATTGAACGAATGGTAGATAATGATTATTTACCGCTTCGCATGTTCCTAGGGATGAAAACAGATCGGATAGTTTCCGACCAAATCCATATATTTTCAAATATGGATTCTGTCGGATCGAATGCAGATACGGATTTTTTTTGTCGTATACGGATACAGATTCGGTAGCTCACTATCCATCGATACGGATACAGATTAGGATAATTCGGATATTGATGGGTCATATATCTGGATATACGTGTGGGCTAGGCCAAGACTACTCTTTTGATCCAAAAAGTTTCTTAATTTCAGAATTGTTTTCTAATTTAATTAATCCATAAAGCAAGTTCCAATTATTAAAATTATCAAACAAACACCAAAAAATACAAATTTTTTGAGAAAGTTCTAGAAACAATCTAATATTTTAAAAAATATTTTCAAAATTCTATCATATTTTAAATTTTACGAAAAATTCAAACACTCCTATTCTTAATAGGAAAATATTTTACATAAGTGGGTAAAATGCATAAAAACTCATAAATACATAATTTATTATTTTAAACATAATTCAATAAAGAATATAAATCTTGGGACATTACATGTAAGTGTTATATACTTTTTCTAGAGATATGATATCTAAGTATTATCAAACTTTTAGTGTGTTATGTGTTTGCTTTCATTTGTATCTCTGAGCAAGGATTACCTTCATTTTGTGTTTTGATCTACATGTATGATGAACTAATGGTATGTGTATGATAAACTAACTAATGGTATGTGTATGATAAACTAAGTCTTATATAATTTTGTTTGAGACATAGTATCTAACTATTGTTTAAGTAAATGAAAATGCTTATATTTATTCAATTTTCAATAATATTTTGATCAAATCAACTAGTTATGTGTTTTTGTTGATTTTTTATGTACAATCTAAGGATTATCATGTTTTGATAAATATTCAAAACCGTATCCGATTCAATTCGTATTCTATCCATATTTGTATTTGACATTATCCATATTCGTATTCATATCTGGACTATCTGTATCCATATCCGCATCTGAGAAAAAAAAATATGAAAACAAATATGGTAGAGCTATTATTCGTTTGTATCCGATCCATTTTCACCCCTAAATGTTTCAAGATTTGTACATTTTGTATTGGAGGGTCTTATCTCCTGCCTCGTAAATAAGGTTGAAGTAGCATAGATGAAGCCAAGGATTCCCAAAGAGGAAAAAAGAAAGCTAGATTATCTCAAAGCATTAGCTTTTCTAGCCCCTGGCACCTTTTGTTTGCAAATCTAGTCTCCATACGAACGCAATTACAAAAATAACCCTCTCTTCAACCGCAGAAGCACCGACATGTGACATTTGTCACCTGTTGCACCCCGCATACCATGGCAGCAGCTGGTGGGCCCACTGCAGCAGGCATGCTGTCACGCTCCCTCAGGTCGGCAACAAGGTGCCAAGCTCTCCAGGCGCAGCAGTATGTCCTGCCGAGCTACCCTGGCTTGGCAGCTAGCTCTTGCCACACTTGTCCTCCTCCTGCCACGGCTGGCCTGGCTACCACCAGTCCAGGTCTCTTCCATAGTACACGAATATAGTAGGTGACATGTGTCACATGTTAGGGCTTTATGGTGAAAGAGGGTTCTATTTTTATAATTATATTCGCATGAGGCCAGATTTGAAAAAAGAAATACGGTGCAAAAAAAGACAATGCTTTGATTATCTTTGCTAAGGTGTTTTGTCATCTATCTCAGTTTGGATCTTGTTGTGTACTATGTAGAAACTCGATTGTAAGAACGAACTCGAGTAGAGATAAGATCCGAAATTTTTGCTGCTGAGATTACTGGATCGAAAATGACAACACTACTTGTCCTCCTGTAGCTCCCCCCATCATCAAGAAAAGCACAGTAGCATGCAAAGTAAAATAAGGGTCTGTTTGGGTTTGCAAACTTATAGATCGTTCTAACTAGTAAGCGCTCTGTTTGGGTTTACAGTATTACGATGGAGCAATTATGACAGACATTAATTTCCATTTTATACATAATAAGATACTGTTGTACATTTTTGTGAACACAAGAAAGTGTTGTGCATGTAGTTAACAAATGGACACATCCAGGAAGGCGTATCAATCATCCGAGTATATATTCCAGTTTGAGAACTTATACAGGTATATATGTCTCTGTTATGTGCTTCATGAAGAAACAAAGACCTATTATTCTTCAGACAGCTACACATTACTCGCAATATTTGATATTATTGTTCTCGCCAGCACAAATATCGTATAGAAACTACATGGCACCGTGATCGGTGGTAGTACATGCATGGTGTGTACTGTACACATTGCCGTCCTAGAAGCATTACGGGCTATATTGGTTAATTAAGAACATAGCTCCAGGCTGAATAAATTAATTAACTATTCATATAAAAAATAGTACACGAAGAGTACTCCATAGTACATATTGAATCAGGCTGGGATCAAAGTGGCTGTAGATTTCTTGGGCTAGCTGAATAAATCGATGGTCGTTGCTTGCACACATTTTAGTTCGCCCACTGCAACAGTATCTACCTGATCAACTCGCTTATCATGACAACAGTGGTCCTAGTTGATTTCATATAGGTTTGCCTGTCCCTTATGGATATTTTTGCTAAAAGTTAGTCCCAATCAATCTGAGCCGTTGGATTGCTTGAGATGGACGGACAATTAGGCGTCCATTTAGCATTTCAGTAAAATAAACCCTGTGTATCTTCAGAGATGGATCAACATTAATTGTTGAGCTGCGAAGTTATTCAGGCACAGAACTTGGCTGCAGTAACTGTAGGACATAATGCGTAAAGGATTGTACTGGGATTGCACAGATTTTGTTCACAAGGACGATGATACGAATTTTAGACAATTCTTTAACTCTGGCTGTCGCCGGAATTAACGCACGTCCTGTTTATGTAACTCTCAAGGCTCCTTGGGTCCAGGTATTTTGCAGGTACGGGGAAAACAAGATCGAGCGTACATTGATTTACTTGGATTTAGTAGTATGAGTGACTGTATGAGCTAGCTACAGTGGATTGGATTCGTTGATCTGTCGCTGGTAAGGTTTCGTAATTGTGGTTTGTGTGATTGCATCAGGAGTACGAGCCTAATACAGTTCTTAATCTTCTCGAAAGCATTACCCGGATGCTGATGGATCGCGCGGTTGCCGGGAAAAGCAGTTTTGATCATAGCCTCCTAGGTGTACATGCACCCCTTTCCATCCATCGTCCTTGTTTGGAAGAATTCCGTACAATATCGTGAACTTTGCTGAAAAGTGTATTAAACACATCAAACTATGAAATCAAATATTTGACTTCCCAAACTTTGTAATCTGGTTCAAATAACACTTCAATTCGGCTTTGTATGATGGTTTATTACTCGCGTGGTATGATGAGTTGATGGTTTTGCCACGTAGTATAACACATTAAGCATAAGTGAATGACAGGTAGAATCCACGTAGACTTCTTCCCTAAATCAAAATGGAGAGAGAGGGAGCTAAAGAGGCTAACATCCCGCCATTAAAAGCACGACTGGGATATCAATAGGGGAGAATCAACCCCTATGGGTCCAACCTATCACCCAACTTGGCTAGCATATCATCCTACTTGGCAACCGTCCACTCATTGTATCACACTGGTAATACCATCACATGAAACCTGGTCATAGTGTTATTCAAACTAGGTTGTAAAGTTCGAGGAGTTTTTGACCATAAGCACGGTAGGGAGAGGCTCCTACTGTGATATAGCTTTATAAAATATAAAATAAATTGAAACCTCCCATGAGGGAGGCTTTACAAGGAGTTTATCTAATGTATTAATGAGGGTTTGTCAGAGTCCTTAAATCTATTCAAATGAAGCAAGGCGTCATCAATAAAATTTTGCTTCCAAATATGAAAGGGGGTTCTACTTGATCAAAAATCTTTTTGTTCCCTTGCTTAAGTGATGATAAAGATTTACTTGAAGAGAATTCCGAAGTTGTGTGAAGCCTATTGAATCATGTCTATCATGTCAACTATTAAGTACTAGTGAATTCCAATTTGTTCTAGCAGATCTGACTGAAGGTGCAAGTAAAGAAGAGATGTGGCACTGTTTCTGCATGTGCTACTTAGCATAAAACACGTGGACCATCATTATGGACAATCCAATTTCTTCGCATTAGCATTATTTTTGTGTTTAGCTGTTATTGTAGTAGGAGTCAGTCAAAAACTCTGTCTGGGGATGCATCTGTTTTTCCAAATACATGTAAGCAGTGCAGGGGATCAAGCAATTGATATTGATGAGTGTAGTATCTTTTTGATGAGAATAGAGATTGTCTCCAAATGTAAGACCATTGATCATTTAGAGAATTATTGCAGCTAAAGTTGAGCAAAAGATTTCTCAGTTCTTCCATCTCTGAATGAGCTTGCAATAACAATGGAAGGTTTAAATACTTTAACCAATTGATTTGGCGGAGAAACTTTGAAACCGAGATATCCTCATTTTTCTACGTAAGAAAATAGTCTCGGGAAACTCAAATCCCAAGTCGCAAGGCTCCACTCGTTTCTCTTCCTCCTTGCTCTGCACTCAAATACCTCCTTCTTAATACCTTAAAAGATCATCTGATATTCTCAAACGGAAACCTTCAAAATCGGCAAACATTCAAACTAAAAAGTTTCAAATATGGAACTTTCAGGTAAAAAAATTCAAATTAGAAAAACTCCAAACTGGAAAACTTTCTTCTTGAAAATTTTCAACTCAAAATAAAAAATTTCAAATAGAAAAATTCCAACACGGAAAAATTAAACTTAGAGGAATTTCTAATAGAGGGGTGCAGCTGCAAGGGTCACGGCAGCGCACACCATCAGCGGCGTAGCCATGTGGCTCACAGAGGCGCTAATTCCTCGGACGGGCGACGTGTGGCTCCCCTGGGCTCCGGCATGACGCAAGCACCCAGGCTCTCTCTCCATCTCACACTCACCGAGCTCCCTTCGGTGTCTCTCAGGCGGGTTGCCGTTCTGTCTTTACTAATATGAAAGCCTTGGCTTTTTTTTTAAATATGGTCCTCGTGTGAATAAAATTGTAAACATAACCTCTCTTTGACCGTGGAAGTAACGGCAGGTAACACGCCACCTCTGATTGGTTGGCCCCGTGACACCACGATCGATCGCGACAAACAAGGTGCAATACTCATCCAGCTCCGCAACAACCTGCTATCACGATACCGCAGCTATTCTGTGGCCAGAGAAAAGCTATTTTTACAATTTTATTGTACAAGCCATATTTAAAAAGAAATTATGCAAAGGGCTTAAAAAAAACTAATGCGCGAATATGAACCGAAGGCGAAGAGACAAGACGAGTAGAAGCGGTCCACCACGTGTCACCAGCGGAACGGAACCTTCGCCAGCTATCCAGCAGCGTGCCACGTGTCGTGCATCGGAGCCGCATCCACAGAGAGCGCCGCTTCACCGCGGCTCAAGTTCGATCGATTACCCGGCCGCGCCGGGCGGATTCTCTCTTACCTTTTCGGCCTGGGCTGGTAAACTGGTAGTTTTACCGGCCTGCCTTGCCGGTTCGCAGACGTGGGCCGCGCGCGGAGAGCTAAGGCTGCAGGTGCGTAGCCACGGTCCATGTGCTATCATCTACGTACGATGTACGCACGCATACTTAAATTCGCCACATGTGTCATGTGTGCCAGTGCAACTGCCCGCCTCTAACGTAAGTACGTACCTGTGGCCGAGACGTACACCGTTCGGTCGTGCTGCGTGCAGGCGCGAGCAGTCGGAGCAGAGTCCACCACTCTTGTTTCAGTTTTGGACACATGGGTGGGTAATAATCGTCAATCCGTGCATCGCGCCGGCTATCTGCATAGTTTGAATCATATGCATGGGCTAAATTCTAAAGTCAAGTTCTTCCTCGGATAGCCTAATTTGTAGATTTTCACTAAATTTATTGGAACCTCTCGAGTTTGTTATATATTTAAATTCACTGTTATTTTTGGGAAGTTTTAAATCTACTCTCTCTCTCTATATATATATGAAAATGAAAGTGTACTACCGGATGTGTGTACTCTCACGTCTCACCAACTAATGCGTGATTTATCAGAACAGTTAGCATGTAGTTTGGTTCAAAGGATCGAGTTGTTATGCGTGCACGCATGCAACCTTGACAACTAGAGTAATTAGTTTTACCTAATTAGGTTGCATAATGCCTTTCCACTTAACAGTACACATCACAAAATCAACAGGCAGGAGTTATAGGAGTACAAAACAGACTATATATATAGAGAGAGACACACACACACATACACACAACAAAGTATGTGATTCAAATTCGTTCAAAATTTTTAATTTGAGTATATTTTTTTAAAGGTATGTGTTTCATTTGAATTGATATATATATACTCCAATAATAATTCTAAGATACTCCAATGCGACATGGTTGAAAAAATTCATCAGGGTCCTTTATTTATTTATTTTTGTTATATACCATTTTACATATGTAAAAGGAATATATAAACAAATTATGCTATAAAGGGTGGACTTTGATAAAATTTTTCGTGAAACTCACTTTAGAGTATCTTATAATCAGTATTAGAGTATATATACTCAAAAAGATAAAGAGGTATAATAATATCATTTAAGTGGTATACTAGAGATGAGAGTACATACTTTCAGGAGTATGGAACCATTTTCCTGTATATATACAGTGGTGGAATTAGAAAAATTTTAATGGGGATGCACAATTCACATGTATAATTCTATAGTCTTGTATAATGATTTCGTGCTATCATAAATCTTACACATATATTTGAAATTTGCTAAAAGTATAATATAAATAATTCGACGAGAGGGAAAGTTAGGCCTGGGATTGTGCGTTGGAGTGATATTGTTTTGCTTGATGTATGTAATGTTATGGCATGTTGTTGAGTTGGTTTTACCTACTTTAGAAGGTATGACTTCGGGTTTAGCTTCAACCGCACGCTATTTTGTCTATCGTGGGTAAAAAGACAAGCGTATGGTAGAATGATGATTTGGTTATTAAGCCTTATTGTTCTTAATGGAAATTTATTTATCATATTATTTTATATGATCTCTTTTACTTATTATGGAAATGATATGATGATAAAATTAACGGTCATGATGATAAATGTAAAATGTTGATAAAGAATGCCATTTGTATATGATAAATTCATTATGGAAAGATGTGACATGTGTGAACCTCTATGACATATGTGATGTAGACATAAAAGACCTACTTTGGTAAGCACCTCAATGGGATGGAGGGAATCAAAGGGTGTGACATTGATATGTGTGCACACAGTTAAAACAGTATAAGCTTTGTGATAGCATATGAGCATGTTGATAGATTTGTATTGCATCGCTAATGATAAAAGATGATTAATAAGATGAATAAGATTAATATGAAAATTTCTAACATTTTCTCTTTTTGGGGTTAACATGTAGACTTTTGAGAGAGCCACTGGTTAGTAAAGATGAAGATAGTGGCGTACGCAAGATAAAAATAGAATGATGCTCATGGAAGCAAAATAACGCAAAAAATCGTATCAAAATGCATGCAATCCAAAATACTTAATGTAATTGAAATTCATATATAAATAGACAAGAGTCAAAGTAAGAACGTAAAATACACCTAAGGTATCTTGGTAATGAGTATAACACCCTAAATGCCCATATATGCGTGTGAGTAGCAATCTATGGAACAAAAGTAGTTAAGTTAGTGAGACAATCAGAAAATTGTGAGTAATCACAAACATTGAAATGAAATGCAACATACCACAAAGCTACTAGCTACAACTATTCTACGAGATTTCATCTTTTGGAAGCAATTCATAATTGTTTTATCATCAATGCTTTTAAATATTTCTCGCTCAGTGTAGCACGCCATCAAGTCAATGAGCCAATCATCGAAGAATTTGTTACGCAAGTCTGTTTTGATAATTTTCATTGCCGAAAAGATTCTTTTAACTGATGTCATTGCCACATGATAGATCAATGTTAGCTCAATGAAGTGTAGACCAATAAAAATGTTCTGTCTTTTCAAGTTTCAATCATCTTTTCAACGAGCCTTGTAAGGTCATAACATCTATGGAATTCTACGTTTGTCCTAACATTGAGAATATTGTTTTGAAGCTAAGTTCTTGACAATATGCAGTCACCCATGGTGAAAATCATCAACATAAATCTCAGTAAGTCGTATAAACTTGTCCACATCAAACTTGGCGAATGAGTTCCTGGAGTCAAGATAAGACATGCATACCAATAGCTCTATAGAAACTTTATTAAAGCTATGATTTATGTTTGATTTAGTGCAAACCAATGGCAGCACAAAAGATGCCCGCTATGTAGAAATGATCATGAGTCATTCCATCCTTTGACACGCTATATTCCAACCAATCAAATTTCTTGAACCATGATTCTGAAAAAGATCTCGAACAATCCATCATTTTCTTGATGGGGAATTAGGGATTGAAGATTGGAAATTGAGTTGATTTTAAGTTAGACCAAGTCTAGTTGGACTAAAATCTAGTGAGCTGGTCAAGTTGCACCAGCGGTGGACCGTGAACGCGCTAGGCGACCACGGTCTCTCTTCTTCAACCTCACCTCTATCTTGCTCCCTGTTACTGCTTCTTGCCCCCTACCTCCTCCCGTCCTTCGTCAACTGGTGCTTCACCATGCATAGCACCAAAATAATAGCGCCGGTCGTAGGGGGTTCAGGATGAAGACACTCTGACAGTGTCAAAGTAGGATGGGTTAAATGCGTCGGAGCGTAATATACGTGATACTCCTTAAAAAAAGTTAGGACTCTGGTAATATTACACCGTCTAGTGGGAGTACTATACTATTGTTTGCCTAGTGCTGCATTACATGCGTGACAAACTAGGTCATTTGCTTACAGTACTAGTAACTCAGGCAATTAAGGCGATCCTGTAAATTTATTTTGGGTGCTTGCAAATGTATGCAATTCGATCGATCTGGTCATTAAGTTTCTTGTCCCATTGTCCATTTTCTTGCTACTGGTAGAATCCTAGGGAAGAAATATGAGTACACTACTGAGTCACTAACAGCCTGTTTAGTTGCCGTCTCGCACGAGTCTGATCACGGGAGTTTGTACCGTTCCAGTTTGGTTTCGGAGAAACGGTTATGAAGTTTATTTCCCACGAGCCTGACTGCAAGTGCTTTGTGCATCGTGCTGGTCTGGCTCTGCACCGCACGCAGGCAATCAAACAGCCATTTGTATGTGTGGGTGCAGACTCACGCAATACAACGAGCAACCAAACGCTGGTTCCCTGGCTCCCGCGAGTCTAGCCGCATGAAACCAGGCAACCAAACAGCCTATAATTGATTGCTTCGTGTTTGACTTGAGAACTCTAATTCTGATTTATAATGGTAACAATACTTCCTCCGTAAAAAGAATATAAGATGTATTTTGATTTTACACAAGAAATAAGATTACATTGAAATTAAGAAATGTACGAAAAACGATGACTTAAATGCCCCTATTTAATTGTTTTGGAAAATAAAAGATAATACTTTGTGTAGGTGATAATGAATAAATATATATGGTTGCGAGAGAATAAATAGGAATATAGAAGGAAAAATCTTATTAAATTTATATGCAATCGTTACCTTTATAAATAAGATTATTTAAAAAATAAAACTTATAAACTTGAACGGTGAAAGTACTAATATAATCCAACGTCTGGGCATGTTCCAGCGCATCGATCCTCAAAAATATGTTCTAGTCTTCTAGACATGCATTAGCTAGGTCTGGGATCTGGATCAACTCTCGAGTTAAAAGAGAAGGTTACTTCAACCACGTAAAACAAAGTGACGGACGTGGCCGTTTACGTAGGTGTAGTAAGTAGCAGCAGTACTCTCTAAGTACTATCAGTACT
This sequence comes from Guadua angustifolia, assembly GCA_036346375.1. Classification (NCBI taxonomy): domain Eukaryota; kingdom Viridiplantae; phylum Streptophyta; class Magnoliopsida; order Poales; family Poaceae; genus Guadua; species Guadua angustifolia. Next base: position 32,592,996 of record CM070514.1, on the reverse strand, counting down.
CTGTTACATTAATGCACACTACTAGAGAAATAACCTTTCATACCGATTCATCAGTCCCGATTAGCCACGAACCGGGACTAATAGTAGCAACAGTCTCGGTTCGTGGCTACTACGCTAAAAGCATGATTTTTCGCTCACATTAGTCCCGGTTCGTGCTATGAACCGGGACAGAAGAGTGCTTTAGCAGATAGCTGGCACGAGCACAAATTAGTCCCGGTTCGTGTTACGAACCGGGACTAAAAGTAAGGCTTTAGTCCCGGTTCGTGTTACGAACCCGGACTAAAGGTACCTTACACGAACCGGTACTAAAGGCTTGTTCCAGCATACTTTAAAAGGAATGCATATCCTAGTCTATTCAATACGCGTGGGTGCACTACTACAGAATCGATCTTTCCTACTGGCCCATTAGTACTGGTTGGGTACGAACCGGGACTGATATTTAGAACGATCCGGCTCAACGGCCATGTGGTCATGGGGACATAGTATCGGTTCAAGACACCAACCGCATCGATGGTCTAACATCGCATCGATTGATGACATGAACCGGCACTATTTATCGGGAGCTCACTAGTACCGGTTCGTGACATGAACCGGTACTGATGTGAGACCATCAGTACCGGTTGGTGCATTCAACCGGTACTGAGTTCCAATTTAAACTTCTTCCTCCTCCCGCTCTCTGCCAGACCCAGATCATTTCACTGCGCGAAAAGAACAGTGGAGCTTCGGCCAAGAGCTTCAAGGGAGGGGAGGTGCTGCCCAAAATTTCAAAATTTTGGTCATTTTACTCACAACCAAGGTAGCTAAGGTTAGTAATATCATTCCTCACTTCATTTGGTGTTAAATGGAGCCTCTTTTTTGCTTGAATTATGAAGAAAATTTGATCTTTTCCCATGATTGATGAAAGATTATGAATGTAGAGGGAGGTGCTGTCCAAATTTCGAAATTTTGGTCATTTTACTCGCAACCAAGGTAACTAAGGTTAGTAACATCATTCCTCACATCATTTGGTGTTAAATGGAGCCTCTTTTTTGCTTGAATTATGAAAAAAAATTGATCTTTTCCCATGATTGATGAAAGATTATGAGTGTAGAGATCTAGCTTGATCTTTTCAAATAGGATACAAAAACTTGTTGTGTAAGCTTAGAATTTGCTTGGATTATAATGTAGCTCGCATTTAATGTGTGGATCTAGCTTAAATTTAGGTTTTAGTTCCATCGGTCGATGAAGGATGAGGTTTGGTTGCACGTAGTCGGGGGGAGAATGGTGCATGCAAATCATGGAGTTTGGGATCTTCAAATGGCAATGGTTATGTGGAAAAGAAGAAATTTAAATTCATTTGCGAATTAAAATAATATCAGAAATATGAATGGCTTTATAGAAAATATAAAATGAGTTCAATATTTGAGAAAAGTTTTCAAAAATACTTTGGAATATTTTAAACTTAGAAAATTACTTCTAGTATAATTTTGGTTTTAATTTCCATCAAGAAATTATTTTTGAAAACATCATTAATTAAGTGCTAGAGATTTAGAAAAAATAAAATAAATGATTGAATAATAATTTAGAAATTTTTAGGGTGTTACAATTTCAACAGAATTTGCAAACAAAGCTGTCGTGAATTTTGTTCAGAATTTTGAATCCAGACTCTGATCGACCAATTCTTTATGTAGGTTGCAAAAACTTGTTGTGTGAGTTTATATTTTGCTTGGATTATTATTTAGCTCGGATTGAAGGTGTGGATCTAGCTAATATTTAGGTTTTGGTTCAACAATTCATTATCGAAAAATGAGCTAACAGTTATCTTGATGTAACATAATGTAGATGGACCGCGATGGATGTACATGGATCGACGCCCTGGGAGTTCTTGTGGTTTGCAAGATTTTCTTCGTCTTGCCGATGCACACACGACGTCGGGCTACACATGCTGTCCATGCATAGACTGCAAGAATGAGGAGTGGCCAAAATCCACCCACCTTCACTTTCATTTGCGGCAATTTCATGAATGGTACTTGGACGCGACCAAGCATGGTCTACAGATGTTCGCTGTGAAGTTTAAGCAAGAAGATTTTTTTCGCGGTGAAGGTGAATTTTTTGTCGATCGACTACATATATGATCTATACCGCACAGGACGCCTCGGCGTGAGCTTGATGGGTTGTTGGACTCGTAAGTGTCTTAATTATTTGCAAAAACTATCGTGCACTTCCTTGTACTATACTAACTTACAAGCCTAACTAATTTCTTATGTAGCATGGAGATACAAAGATGCAAGTGATCGTATTTTCGACATAGGCTTCATGGACCCAGAGTTATCAACAAGACAACCGTTAGAGACCACCCAAGCTTAAGCAGAGACTAACATATTCAATGCGCTAATGGGTCAAAGATATAAGTCAAAGATATATCTAGCCTACTCATTTGAGTACGTGTTTTCGTACCACCTCATTCTACTCCTTTTTCATAACACGATGTTAGAACTAATTAGTTATCTACGTTGACACATCTATGTATAGTTTTCACTGGATTCTTCTTATGATCGAGCTAGATCGTAGCTCGATCACAATTATGGACTCGCAAAGGAGACCAGTTGAAAAGTATCAAAACTTTATCGACATGCTCGACCGGTATTAATTCTTGTTCCTTTCATTATCGTACTAGCTCTATTTCCTTCAATTTGAAACAAATTCTAATCATGTACATACAATTCGTAATCACATGTGTAGTGCATTCACACGGTTCCGTGCTAAAAACGTGGGCGTATTCAAGGAGAAATTTGACATTGCAATTGCCTCTCATGTACGTATATCATAATGCTAGCTTTTTAGTTAGTTAACTTAATTTCTTTGCATCCATTTCACGCTTTCAACTTTTTCCACCGCAGATCTTGACTCAGCCGCCGGGTAACAATTTATGCGGCTACTATGTATGCGAGTTTATGCACACCCAAACCGGAGCCGGCGACCGCATGCTAAAAGGCAACAAGGGGGTGAGTAAATATAATTACTAGCTTTAATTGTGTATAGGTACTCCTTATATCTTGTACAAATTCAAGTATTGATTAGTTAATGACTTAACGATAGGTGCCTCAATATTTGGCGGAACAAGGTTCGGAACTCTCGCCGGCACGAGTGAGAGCAATCCAAGAACAACTCGTCGGCTTTATTTACGATGAGGTTGTAAATCCAAAAGGCGAGTTTCACGAACCAAACTTTAACAGGTGGGGCCCTTCGATAAGGACCAGTGAACTGTCGTGGTCGACATCTACAGCTAGTAAGAGCGATGCGCGTAAAAGATCCCGATGAATAGAAGGAAAAGAAATACTAAAGTTGTAATTAAAGTTGTGTACATATATATTGTAATACATTAGAAGAACAAATATGTGTACATATTTTAATACATTAGATGTAATTAAATTTATTAATGAATGTTCAGTGATTTAATTATCAGGCAAAGTGCATGATTGATTATCTGTGCTTTTAATTAGTTGTGATTTAACACACACATATATATAATAGCTACGGAGAAATAGACCTATATATATACAAAACATTAGTACCGGTTGGAGAAACTAACAGATCGATGAGGGTCATCGATGACGGTTGGAGACACCAACCGCATCGATGAGGTCCTCAGGGGTTCCCAATGCGCTGCCACGTGTGAATTCGAACCGGTATTGATACTCCATCAGTACCGGGTGAGTGAACCGTGACTGATGCCCTTGAGCATCAGTCCCGGATGGCCTGGTTCAAAAACCGGTACTAAAGGCAGTTTTGGACCGGGACTAAATGCCCTTTCCGTAGTAGTGGCAGCTCGGCCCAAATAGCCCTTGGTACGTGTCCAGCGGCCGATCTAGATCAAATTTTAGAGGTGTTTATCGGTTTGCTGAATGCTCCCTCCACAAACCGCTCTGTCAATGCACACCTGTCGTCCGCCGTCGACTCACACGTCTGCATGCCACTCGACGCAGCCCGCCGGCAGCGGGGTGCTAACTGCTAAGGGCATAACTTCGGTGCCATCGGTAGGGTTTGCGCTAGCCGCTAGTCCATGTAAACCTACAGGTTTAAGATCTGGCGCTTTTAGTCTTGGCGGATGCATTTGGACTCTTTCATGACACGGCTACGCTATGGTCAAATCAAATCAGCCATCTCTACATGCAAGTGCCAAATAAAAGCTGTTTACTTTTTCATGCATGTTTTTCATATAGCATTGTTGTATTCTTTTTTCTAAAAAAAAATTGATCCAGAGCTCTGATATTCACCTTGAGGGCTGTTTGGTTGGCCGTATCCAAAGAAAATTACATCTACAGATACAAAAAACACTTATTTGGTTGGCTGCATGAGGGGTGGAGCCTGTCCCCAGAGATGCAATTGCATGAGTTGAGCCAGGCTGTGGGGAAACGTAGATTTTGGTTGTTTCCTGTAGGTCTGGCTGGTGGGATGCAAGCTAGGGTGCATGCAAGGCATGGAGAGGCACATAAACAGTCAACCAAACACAATCTCTTCATTCTTCTCACAGCCTGGCTCAACTTATGCACTTAACCAAACACCATCTCTTTGCATCTACGCAATCTGACTCTCATCAACCTGGCTGACTCGTACGAGCCAGACTGAGATGAGAAGGCAACCAAACAGCGGAAGAGCAACCGCTGATCTACAAACGCACACACTCGATCTGACATCCACTAAAGAAGAAAAAACGAACGCTCGCACTCACACACCCATGCACCCGACGCTATGAAAATGAGCCACCAGCGCCGATCCCACCATTCGAATGCTGGTGGACCGCCTAAGCCAAGCGAGCTACGCTCGCTCCTCGCATTGTTGTGTTCGGAACGGAGCTTAGTGGAGAAGGAAAAAAGGGTGGTTGCAGACATCTACCGTGGGATCCTTGATGTGTTAGTTCATACAGATTTCGGTGTAAAACGTTTGCATTGTATATCTTCCTGCATTGAAGTGTTGTCAAACAACTACACCCACAGCATTTCAATTGAAGCACCAATAACATTTCGTTTGAACTTTCGCAGAAAGCATCTCGTGCAGTCTTTGCTTAATTGAAAGAAATTGTAGCGTCCAACTTTGGGAGAGGAGCACGAGAATTTTTTTTTTGTTAGCATATAAACTAAACACAGTTGCTTTGGTTAAGGAACCCCATAGGCCCATACACATGGGCGCTTGTACCAGGTTAGTGAGTGGTGACTTGTTGGCCGGTCGATGCTGATGCCATAAATAAGCGTCCAGAACATCCGCCACAGCTTGCGTGCCGCCGCCGTCCGCGCTGAACCACCGACTCCCGATGCGCGCTCACATCGATTTATGCAAAGCTCCTAGGCTCCTAGCCACCGTCTTGGTCGCATAACTTACTCTATACTACGATCGGACGTATCCTCTGCCATCACAGCAGCACTTTGCCGTGACGGCAAAGAATCTGCGATCACTACGATCAGGTTAATCAAACCGATTTATGATTGAAAATCGAAGTTCTGACAGCACTGGTTTAATGTGAAAATCGCTAAAAATTGAAGAGCTTTGAAATAAAACGTTTGGGAAAAAATTCAGAAAATTTGAAAATCGACTGGTGAATCGAATTTTTTCGCGTCCGATTTTGTGAGCAATTTTCATCGATTTGCATTTAAAATCGCTTGATTTTCACCAATTTTCTAGTCTATTGTAGTAAATAATATTGAAAATAGCTAAAAGGAAGGGTATAGAAGAAAAAAAAGGCAAAAAGAAGACACGACGAAATTGTAGAATCACATGTATTTAGAAACAAAATTTGAAAGCTAGATTGGCATGTATTATAGAACAGAAAGAGTATCATTTTAGATTGATCTCATTTTAGATTTTTACACTTCAAGACACATCTATAAAAGATTGCATTACCCCTTTTATTACTCTCTCCGGTCACAAATAGTTATCATTTTGGATATCGACATGGTCTTCAAAGTATAACTTTAACCACTAATTTATATTACAATATATTTATAAAACCCAATAAAATTATAATTTTACGAATGTATTTTTCAAGACAAATCTACACATATGATTTTCATGTATCCAATTTAAATATTCAAAAAGATATCAAAAATCAATGTTTTGAAAGTTTAACTATACCTACATCCAAAACGACAAAACGATAACTATTTGTGACTAGAGGAAGTATATCTTTGATGATGTGTCTTACTTTAGACTATAGTAGTAAATGGGTTTGAAAATAGCTAAAGGGGGAGGTATAGAAAAATGGTAAAAAGTTATATCAAAATTATATAATGGCATATGTTTAGAAATAAATTCTGAGAGTTAAAATAATTTGTATTTAGTAACTGAGGGAGTAATTAATCACATCCTTCCAATCATTTGCGACTCGATCAATTCATGTAGGGAAATTTTTGTTGGTGCCACTGAAAAGTGCGCAATTTCGGTTATGTCAGTAGTTTTTTTGTCATTTTATTTTTGCCACTAATCTTTTCGCGTCATTCTCTTTTTGCCACTTCCTTTAGTTATGACCCTATTTAACCTAACTGGGTTGGTTTCAAACATTTTTGCCCTCGACCTACCGTCAGTTGATAGCATATGTTTTATTTTTTTGGTCGGCTTTTCATTCTGTCGTGCTATAGATAGTATCTATTATGTTAATGCTAATGTAAGAGTGCATAAATGGTTTATTTTATTTTACAAACTATGTACAAATTTTCCCTTATACTGCAATTGGCTCATGAAGTCGTGATTTTACGTCCTATAATACAGTACACCGCCCCGGTGACGTGTCCTAAATCCAACCCACGAATTAGGAATTGGGAGAGACAACAATTCTGATCCAACTTAGATCAAATCCATCCCTCGCCTCCGATCCCCTTCCTCCTCATTTCCTCCAATTCCTCCTCAGATCTCCGGCCATCCCAACTCCTCGGCGAATCGTTGGCGGTGGCGCGATGTCAGGGTAGAGCCAGCGCCTGAACGTGGTATCGGCGGTGACAATGCTGGGCGTCATGAAGGTGCGGCTCGTCGGCGCCACCTGCGGCCACGCGCTTCTCAAGAACAAGTCGGACGCGTTCACTGTCCAGTTCCACGCCATCCTCAAGAAGATCGTTGCCACCAAGGAGTCCATGGGCGAGGCCATGCGTGCCTCCTCCTTCTCCCTTGCCGAGGCCAAGTACGTCGCCGGTGACGGCGTCCACCTCGTCATCCTCCAGTCTATCCGCTCCCACCAGGAGAACGTCGCCGGGGTCAAGCTCCCCAAATTCACCCACTTTGTTGACCCCGCCACCACCTCCACAGGCCCCTCTAACGCGTCCCTAGCTTCACATGGCCCGCCCGGGGAGGCCAACAGGCCGCCACCTGCCACTCCGCACACGTCAAGGCCATCGAGGTGAGGCCATGCGTGCCTCCTCCTTCTCCCTTGCCGAGGCCAAGTACGTCGCCAGTGACGGTGTCCACCTCGTCGTCCTCCAGTCTGTCTGCTCCCACCAGGAGAACGTCGCCGGGGTCAAGCTCTCCAAATTCACCCACTTTGTTGACCCCGCCACCACCTCCACAAGCCCCTCTAACGCGTCCCTAGCTTCATATGGCTTGCCCGCGGAGGCCAACAGGCCACCACCTGCCACTCCACGCACGTCAAGGCCATCGAGGTGCTCATGGAGCTCGCCTCACTCTAGACCTCCTTCCTCACACTCGACGAGACCATCAAGACCACCAATCGCCGCATCAACGCGCTGGAGAATATCATGAAGCCGAGCTTGGAGAACACCATCAGCTGCATAAGGGGGAGCTGGACGAGCTCGAGCACCAGTGAATCATGATCACACTCCAGTGAATTTATAAAATTCTTACAAGGCATAATACCATTTATGTTATCTCTTTTTGATTTTTGAAATATAATATAACAACTGAAGTTCAGTGCTTACATAGATTTGATTGACCAAATAAAAAAGTTTAATTTTTTAAAAAATTTTATGGAGTGGTAGTGAGGAAATTCTTAATTTCTTATAAAAATTTTAGATCATGATCACACTTGAGAAAATTTATAAAATTCTGACAAGGTTACTGTCCCAATTATATTCATTTTATTTTTGATTTTTTTAAAGATGACAAATGAAGTTCAATTATTTTGAATTTTTTTTTGTATAATTCTACACTACTAAAGATAGTACCATAAATTTTTTAGATCATTATCAAGCTTGTATAATTTTATAAAAATCTGATAATGTTTTTGCCAAAATTTTAAAATGTCTCAAAATTTTGGTTTTTCGACAAATTTTCATAGAAGATTACATTCTTAAGGGTTATTGGACCAAATCTAGTCAAATCCGGCCCTAAAAGTTCAAAAACTGGCCAAAATCATGAAATTTCGCTGAAAAATGTAATTGATGTAGCAATTTCAAATTTTTAAAATTTTTTGATCCGACCGGTAATTTGGATTTTGTGGTGGCCCGAAATCCGAAAATTCACCAAAATTTAGCAAAATTTATATCCATGCTTTACGCAAGTTGCTAGAAAATTATCAACCGGCGACTAGTTCAATCCATATGATCAAACAGCTACTTGTGTACCATTGAATAAAAAAGTGATGTTTCAGATCTTAAAGGAAAATAATTGTTAAAAATACTGTAGCAAATACTGTTTCAAACTGCTGCTAAGAAATGCGCACTGTTCATTCACTTGATCATCGTGTTCTACGGGGACTGCAAAGTTAAGCAGTCACATAGAATGCACGGAACCTTATCCCTCTGTCCTATGGTTAACAACAAAACTTTACGTATGACCGTAACCAACTTCCTTGTTTGAAAAATGAAAATGCTAGGAAAATCTGAAGGGACTAGAGAAGCTACACACACAAAAAAATACCGGTAGTTCAATTTGGCAATTTTGTCGCCAGAAATTATTAGCAGTAGAGTATAAAGGAGCTTAGCTTTTATGAGAAGACGTGGTGCTCCCCTGCGGCCATAAGCTCGTAAACGTAATCGTGCGGTATTCTTTCACGCAGTACTACTACTGCCGGAACAGTACGTCCTAGAGGTCCCTCCATTACTCTACTAGGGAAAAGGTTCATGTCACGGGGAATGCAGCTTAAGCATTCTCTGACCGTTACGATTGTTTGATCGCGATAATGAACATTTTAGATTTCGCAACAGTATTTAGCTACGATACTTTGCTACTGTGGTCACTGCAGCGTCAGGCTTGCTAATGTTTTTCAAACAGTACTCTGCAAGATTTAGAACATTTTTTTTTCTAACATTGCGCATACAATTTCTAAAGTCACAGCCAAAAAGGGGATTGTGATCTTTTTCCTCTACTACTAGGGATGAAAACGGATCGGATAATTTCTAACCGATCTAGATAATTTTCAGATACAGATTTAGTCGGATCAGATATTTGTCAAATGGTAGCAGATCGGATACGGATACAGATTTTTCTATCGGATATTGATATGAATTCGAATAATCTGGATATTTATAGGCTAGATATCCAGATATGCACATGGGTTAGCCCAAGATTACTCTTTTAGTCAAAAAGGTTTCTTAATTTCTAAATCGTTTTCCAATTTAATTAATCCACAAATCATATTTTAATTATTAAAATTGTCAAACCAACTTCAAAAATTACAAAAAATTTTAGAAAAGTTTCTGACACAATCTAAAATTTAAAAAATTATTTTGAATATTTTATTTACTTTCAAATTTTAGTGAAAATTCAAAACTACTATTCTTAATAGGAAAATATTTTAAATAAGTAGCTAAAAATGCATAAAAATTCATAAATACATAATTTATTATTTTAAACATAATTAAACAAAGAATACAAATCTTGAATAATTACATGTTCTTCAAGAATGTTTCGAGCAAATAAATTAGTTATTTTTTTCATTTTGTTTGTATAATTTAAAGGGTTTTCATGTTCCGATAAATATCCATGATCATATTCGTTTTGATTTGTATTCACTCCGTATCTGTATTTGACATTATCTATATTCATATCCATATCCGAGTTATCTGTATCTATATCCCTATCCGAGGAAAAAAAATATGAAAACAAATATGGTAGAGCCATTACCCGTCTGTGTCTGATCCGTTTTCATCCCTATCTACTACGACGTATCAAATGATATAGGAGGCTAGCTTTTGGCCATAGCTAGCGATCTGTAGGGGTGAAAACGGGTCAGATACGAGTGTATATTACTCTTCCTGCATACTGATTCATATGTTTTTCTCGGATTCGGAATCGGATACAAGCTAGCCGCATATGTATACGAATTCAGGTTATTAGGGATACAGATACGGGACAAATATGTAACGGATTCGAGTCGGGAACGGATAAAATGTATGTTGAATTAAACCACATGAATATATGACCATAATAGCAAGTTATATGTCAACTAAAGCACATTCCACCATAATAAAAATAAGTAATAACTAAAGTAGGACAATATAGCAAGTTAAAGGTAGATTTCCAGTACAATTCCCTTACAGCTGGGTTGACCAGCACATAGATGACACTCAGTGAAGAAGTAAAATAAGGAACCTGCAAGCAAGATGATTGTAAAAGAAACAAACTTTGTAGTCAGTGACACCACAAGTCATTGCACCCCTTATTTGTAACAGTAATGAGCTAAGGTCAATGTGTCAACTCCATGCCATAAAATACATACTTGCCAACTCCATGCCACACCATATATATGAATATTTTTCAGATATCAGCGTGCTAAATTTTGCAATGCTTTAGCTCATATTAGTGAGGAAAAAGAGACTATCTGCTCCAATTTCCAAAACTTAATTTCTGTTTCAAGTCCTATCAATATCAAATTGCAGAATAACCGCAATACTGGGAACCATGATGAAGACAAATAGAAGAAATTATGTTTCTCTATTTTCCAAAGGTATTCAAGTATGCTTGAACAATTCAGGGAAAAGAGATGTCATCTTACAAATGAAATGGGACAAAATACAAATGAAGAATTCTTATCACTACAATTACAATCTGTTAATCTAGAAATCAAATTTTCATCATGCCTTTGGCTACAGCTACAATTGACATCTTTAGTCTTCACCTCTCTGGCGCCGAGAGGGGCTCGGCGGTGCACCAAAGCATGTGCGCCGGATCTAGGCTCCGAGGGTGCACGGGGACCGGGGGCTTAGAGGCGGTCAGTAGGCTCAGAGGCGGCCAATGTCATTGTGGGCACCCGGAAGTATGAATCGATCCTCACACGTGCGTTGGACTTAGAGGTGACACCCATACTCCACTTAAGTGTATGCTCACTGCCACCCAAAAGTCCCGTGCACGGAGTATTGACTAAATGGCCCTCACCCAAGCAAATATGAGCCACGTAGTCGCACCGTACACACTTACGTGTCCATGAGAGTTTCGATTCCATTCCGAACAACCATACCGGGATCGAGACCAACTCATCCAAGCATAGCACCCGCCATCCGTCTCAGGACCTTGGTATCGCCGGCACTCTCCAAAGGGAGCGCGAGCAATAGCCAAAGAACGACGGTCGCACGAGTTTATGCATCGATGGTTGATGTCAATTCTAGGTACCCGGATATGTGTCTAGTGCTAGTTCCCAAGATCAACGCCTAGCACCCACATATCCCGCATTCGAGATGTATCGTAATACATACACATGAATATAAGTAGTTGGAACAGCATAAACATAATCTACAACTATTACAACTACTTACTATTACAAGTAGTGGCCGACTGGCCAAATATTACATGACAAAGAGTAAATTGCAGCGGAATTTAAACATATACCAAAAGTAGGACAGCGGTATGCCCATCCAATAACCCAAAGGCAACCAACTTGGAAAAGCCCAAGTTCATCCATCAACATCATTGTCGGACCCCGGAGTAAAGTACGTATCGTCGGGGCGTTCTTCCATACCGTCGTCTATATTGTTTAAATTAAGCAACCGTGAGTACACGTATGTACTCGCAAGACTTTAGTGTATGGAAATAAAGTAAATGCAGGGCTATAACAAGGAATTAAGCTTCTACACTAGTCTCATTTCAGCATAAGGCAGATTTTGTTTGCAAGCAAAAGATTCATAAAACGATAACGAATTTGTAAAGAGCATTTAATATGAAACTAAATATCAGTAAGTAGAATTCATATACAGCAATTCACAGCCCTCCTTGGCTACAAATGACAAGTAAAAACAGCCACCATTGGCTTCCCAATCCACCAACTCATTCCAACACCATTTCCAAAAGTTTTAGCAAAAACAAAGACTATACTTGACATTATTTTCCAAGTTGCTCATGACTGCGAGCACGGCTAATTAATTAGATTTTAATCTCTGCAGAGAGTGTACACTTTACCCACAAGACATGATCTTCCCTTAATGCCAAGCTATTAACACACTTCCTTTGGTGTGTCGGCAGAGAGATCATGACAAGGCCTTTACAATGCGCGACACCGCTACCAATTTCGCCCGCTAAGGTTTCACCGCTGTTAGGGCTAACCGCCCAGAACAGGAGCCCCCTCTTGCGCCTTGCAAGGGTCTACCCGACACCCCACACAACCCAATGGCGAAGCTAATAACGACACGCACAAATTACTTGGCCAGGTCCGTCCCATACCGGAACTTGTGGTTGTACGAATTCGCTTAGATGATAGCATCAAGTTCGGTCCTTAACTGACCCAGGCGAAAATCTCCCCCTAACTACGCGTGAGGTTCGTTTCACGCCGCAAGTTAAGTAATAACTCGCCCGCGTCTAAATCATAAGTTTTGAGTTGGATTTTTACCAAGATACACGGAAACCATACCTCGGTTCCGTACAAATAAACAAAGTTGCTCAAGTAGTTAAGATGGTATCCAACATTTAAAATTCATTCTAATGAGCATGTCTAAGCATATACATATGTTAATCTCGCAAGTTTTACCCAAGTGACATTATTTATTGTCTACGCCCTTACTAGGTTACAATGGCAGTAAATCAAATGTCAAGGTAATGGAAATGCATACAATTGGATTTAGCTACCATCACCCACAATATAGCAAGTTTAAAACATACACGCATGCATATAGTTTTGATAAAACAAAATATCATTGCAAATATGGGATCAAGATGGTCAAAGGAGGTGCTTGCCTGGTTGCTCTTCGTCGGGAATATAATCCGGATCGAAGTCGATGTCGTTAATAACCGAATCCGAATTATCGTCGTCTATGCGTCGAATAATAATAACCGAGACAAAAGCAAATAACATCGAATCAAAATGGGACAAAAAGAAATCAGATAAAAATTACCAAATTAAATCTTACCAAGAGGTTACAAATGTGTGTTTTAGTGTTTACAACTTCGAATTCAAGACGCAAAAATAGTTTGGATTGATAAAAGAAAACGTTCACTAAAGGTTTGCTTGAATAGTGCTTAACTTTAAGTGTTCATGCATGGAAGCAATTTCTACAAGTTAGATCTGAAGTTTAAAGTCATTTGCTGTTGCTATATGGTCATGGGATGATTTCTTGTATTGCGGCAACATTGGACGAAGACTTTCTACTCTTACTGTTCACGTAAAACGGTTCAACGATGTTATCATTTAGGGTTTTTGCGTTAACATAATTTATTTGATAAGTAAGTAGTAATTAAGATATGTTGACATAATTTGGTTGTCCATATATTGAAGTAGATTTCTGGACCGATTCCCCTAAAGTTTGTGTTTAGACGAGCTGTTTTATAAGCCGCTGAAAAGGCTTAAGTGACCACACTTTTAGCGCTATTGCGGTTCAGTTTTCTTTCTTCAGTTGCGACTACACCGAAAGGGATAATTTAACCATTTTTCAGGGGTTAGTAGGGAATATCCCTAAGAGTATTTTAAAGTTAGTTCCGCGATATTTCGCATTCGTTTAAGGTGTTTTTCTAATGAATAGTGATTTAGGCTTAATACGGGCTTAACTCGAAGTTGATCAAACTGATGTTATTTTTTCATGGCAGGTTAGGATATATCATTTCAAGGTTATGGAAGCCGGTTTCGTCGAGTTTAAGGTGCATTTGCAAAGGTTACGGCTATTTGTTCGTTTTACCGATTGAATGTTTGGCTAATGAGCAAATAGGGCAAACTAAGGAATAATCTAAATATTTTGGTATACTTATGATCTATGCAATCCCAGAAGTACAACTAAATTGGTTTCACTAAATTTTAAGCTCGTTTAATTCATATTTTAACCCTTTGAATCTTGCATGAAAGAAAGGCTTTCTACACTTAATTTTTGATCCAAATCACATTGAAATCTAAATGTTTATACAAAAATGGAACATGTAAGATCGCAGGAACATGCTCTATTTATTTCATGATTTATGGAGCAAGGGATCATACAGTTGCTTCATAACGCTTGAATTACGACTTTTATTCAAACTCTATTTAAAGGTTTTTGCTGCAAGTAACATATAACTTTTTATTGTATATTTTGAATCTTTACTGAGTAATTCAAGTTTAGGAATTGAGTTTGCATTAATCGGAGATTCATAGCAAAAGTTATAAGCGTTTCATTGCGTGAGGCAAAATGATAGAAAGTAATAAAAAAATGTGCGAATGGGATTGAACACAGGACCTGCCAAGTCTAGCACTAATGCAATACCACTGCGCCTTATTCTTTCTTGTGTTAATGTTCCTTGCCAATTTACTTAAGCCTACCCTCACGGACCTTAGAGCTTCAAGCAAGCAACAATGGCGTTATTGGTGGGGCTTGGAGCAGAACTTGGAGAAGGCAACTGCAGGAGGTGAGTGGCTCTTGGGAAGGAAGACAAGGCACGGCGGCTCCACGGCACCATGAACGAAGAGAAAGGTTGGAATCAAGAGCTGGGTGAGTTGCATGGCGGCACAAGTTGGCGATTGACTCACCGTACGGGTTGTCTTGGTGGCGCCGCTGCGCTTAGGGAAGAAGGAGATGGCGAGCTCTGGCGGCGGAGGCTGCAAGCAAGCCGGAGGAGAAGCAAGGTCGAGATGGAGTGGCGATCGAGCGCAAGACGAGATGCAAGGAGCTCACTGGGCGCTTCGAACGCAGCATTTTTGGCTCGGTCTTGTGCTGGCCGGATGAGCTCCACGGCAAGAGCAAGCAAGCAATGAAAGCAAAGGGTGCGAAAAATGACTTCGGCAGTTTTATGGCAAAGCAACGGAGCTCACGAGGTGAGACAAGACTCGGGAAGGGCAATGGAGGAGACGTTGTTGGCGGGAGCAAGTCGTGGCACACTCCTCTGGTCAAGGCAGCAGCCATTTAAACTTGTGCCGAGGCAGCGTCTGGGCAGAGAGCTGGAGAGGGAGAGTGGAAGGAGAGAGAGGAAGGAGGAGCTGGCCAGCGGGCCCAGGCATGCGTGGGACCACCTGCCAGAGGCATGGCTACAGCTCTCATCGAGTGAACTGGTGCTGAACAGAAGCTGGGCAATTTTAAGTGCTGAATTGACATGTCATTTGGGCAGACTTGGTAAGGGGTGTAAACCTGGTTAGAAAATTCTGCAAATTTTTGAGCATTTAGTCCAGAAGTTCTAGTCTCCATTTTCTTTGGTTTCATCTCATTATCTATTGTCATTTAAGAACAGTAATTCATCAAATTTGGCTGATTTTCAATCTGTTTTTGAATTTTTAAGCTCTATAAATGATGTGCCAAAATTCTGCAAAATTGGTTTTTATTCATCTTTTGGTCTCTAGTATTTTACAAAATTATTTGCTATAGCAAGTTGTTTGAGTTTTCTTTGAGTTTCATTAAGATGTTGGATTTGGCAATTAAAAGACTGACTGCTCCAAATCCTTGTTTCTGTTTTTGATTTTTCTTTAAGAGTAAATAAAGTCTATTATTTCTAAAACATTGTTTTTTTTTTCAAATGAATTTAAGCTAAGAATGCTTCTGTAAAATTTTCAGCTCAAAACCTTACTCCATTATTTAATAAAAATTCTGACATTGCAGACTTCAGATTTAAGTGATATCTGTTTTTGAATTTTAAACGGCAATAAAAGTAATTATTAGTTTTTGATATTTTTACTAGGGGTTAAGTATGTTATGAGGAAGACATGATAAAATTTTCAGTGAGATATAAGCTTTTATTGATTTTGAAAATTTTTGCCATGACACTGTTTTGAAGTTAAAACATGCCACTTTATTGTTTACTTCTTTACCTAAATCATTAAAAATATTTGGACAGCTGAAAAGATATGATGGGGACTTTTTAATGAATTAATATTATTTTTTTCCTGGCTTTTTACTTTTATCTTTTACCATCTTACTTTTACTCTTTTACTAATTTCTTTTATCGATTTTTCTTTTAAACCCAGGTTCGAAAATAATCGTTAAGGTTGAAAAAGTTTTAGAAAGGATGGGAATTCAAAGTAAGATTACGTTCTCACTCATTTTCAGAGTTTGTTTATTTTGGACCAAAAGTTTTAATGTCGCAACTTGTTCTTTTCTTTCGGTTGACAAACTAGAAAATGGAGAAAAAGATAATATTTAAAATGAAAATCTTGGTTTCAATTAAAATGTTTACTCAATTTCATTTTCAAAATTCTAAATTTTCATTTTTACCATTTTTGAAATTTTTGGGATGTTACAGTCATGCGCTGGGAGGCTTGGAGGCATTCGTTGTCGTCACTCATGCGCTTCTTCCCAGAGAACCGGCCGGGGGGAGGGGGTTTGGGTGTGTTGGGTAGAAACATGACCAGGGGGTTTGGGTACATTGGGTAGAGACACGGGCGATGGTGGATCTGGGTAGAGAACTAGTTGAGGGAGGGGGGACCTGGGTGGCGCTGGGCAGAGATCCGGCCAGAGTAGAGCGCGCTACAGGCTGCAAGTGTGAGGCACTAAGTGGCGACGATGTGCGCTGGCTCTGGCAGCTTCCAGGGATGAGCAGCTTGGAGCCTTGGAGGAACCCAAGGAACTGAGGCTTCGAGAGTTCTAGGGGGGCAGGCGATGGGTTGGGCGGGCCAGACCGAAGGCCATTATAGTTCGGATATTCATATAGACTATTTACTTGATATCCGAATCCCGTCCCAGATTATTTGGACACTGTTCACTCTGAATCCAATCTGGTATCCGGATTTAACTATCTGTATCCCACCCTGGATCCAATTGGATATCCAAATTTTGTTCTGAATCTGATACCGATCAGATCCAGCTCCGGATCAGACGGGAAATACCCGACCCGTTTTCAATTAACTTCCATGTCAAGTGCATAAAAATCCAGTATATATCCAAGTAACTCGTGTAATAATCTCCATATATGCCATCTGTTCCTCTTTCTGTCTTTTACCCTACAGGGTGCTCATTCCTTGGCAGAATCAAAGAACCATGTAAGGCCCATTACGACTTGGCCTGTTTTGGGTCCAGTTGGGTGGGCCTGGGTGCAAAATATCGACGCCTAGTATGATTTGGAGATGGCAAGGTGGGCTCATGGGCCGTACGGATAGCGTGCCGCGGGCTAGGTCGCCAACGTCGTCGGCTCCACGCTCCTCCCTCACGGACAGGTGGGTCCCACATTCCCACCAAGCCACTGCGGTCAAAGGACGGTGGGACCACGGCGCTGGTCTCTCACGGTCCCCGTTTCGCGAGGCGGCGAGGCCTAGCCTACCTCGTGGACTCCTCCAACTCCGGTTATGGCTTCCATCTCCGGCGCCGCGGCCGTGCCCTCCACCGGGGCGTGCCACCTCCGCCTCGGCAGCCGAATCCCCCGCCACTCCCATCTCCGCCTCGCCCGTCCCAACTCCGTCGCCGACGTCTCCCGCTCCTCCTTCTCTCCCCACTCGCTCGCGTCGAAGCAATCGGGCCACGCCCACGGCGCGGTGGAGAAGGACCCCATCAGGCTGTGGAGCCGCTACGTGGAGTGGCTGTACCAGCACAAGCAGCTTGGCCTGTTCGTGGACGTGAGCCGGATAGGGTTCACGGAGGAGTTCCTGGAGCGGATGGGTCCGCCCATGCAGCGCGCCTTCGCGGCCATGCGGGAGCTGGAGAAGGGCGCCATCGCCAACCCCGATGAAGGCCGCATGGTCGGCCACTACTGGCTGCGCAGCCCCGGCCTCGCCCCCAACTCCTTCCTCCGCGCCAAGATCGAGACCACCCTCGAGCGCATCCTCGCTTTCGCCAGCGATGTCATATCCGCCAAGGTCCCCTGGAAAATTTCCTCTCGCTTATGAGACTCTCCATTTTGAATTAGCTCTTTAGGGTCGTAGGTGGAAAGCATTCAGGGGATATGAAGTAGCTGTGTAGGATAGTGTGTTGAAATCATTTAGTAGATTCGTTGAAGTTGCACTACTTTTGAAATGTACGAATTCGTTGCATCAAGATTCAACAGAGATGCCTAGACTGCATGTGCATGCATTGTGGTTATGACCAAGATTGCTCTGCATCTTGGGGATTCTTTATGTATTAATTTGATCTATTATTGTTGTCACTTGCGATCGTGCATGGTGGTGTCAAATTCTGGGATGATTAGCCAGCCCAAGATTTTTGTGATCCATCACCATATAAAAGAATAACCTTTGGTCAATGATCACTGAACAGTAGATGGATTTCCATTATGCTGTCTTATTGCTCCTGAGAGCTGCTTTTAAAGTTGTTCCTTAGTAAGACTTGAATAAATATATATTTCTCGGGATGACAAGGGTAAGTTAGTTCACTTAGTGTATAACTCGTACTTAAGATTTAAGAATATTAGAACATCTATATATAGACCATACTGTATCATAAGCTTATTGGAGCTTATATACGTACATTTTATGTCCTGTCAACTGTTCGTGCTACTTTTCTGCTGGTTTACTTGTGTTGTAAATGCAGACCAAACCTCCATCATCTCCTGCTGGACGATTTACTCAAATTCTTTCGATAGGAATTGGTGGTTCATCTTTGGGGCCACAATTTGTTGCTGAGGCACTTGCTCCAGATAACCCTCCATTGAAGGTATTTTCCAATTTCATGTAATCTGTATCATTTGCCATATATTTTGTTCTTATTTATTCAGTCTTATTTGCGAGAATACTTTGCTTGAATTGAGTAAAATTGGAGAGTATTCATGGCTCTTAAACAGAGTTCAGATTCTCTGGAGATTTACATATGAGCATACGAATTCTTCTAAAATGGTAAAGGTGTTTTACAACAACAAAATTTGATCCAATTCTTTCTCACCTGACCTTCATATCTATCTACTATACAAGCTGTATCATTGAGTTAGGGATTTTTTTTGGGGGGGGTGTAACATTACTCTTGCCTTTAAATAAAGTGACACTTTTATCTGATCCAAGTTTAAACTCAATCCTTTATGGGGAACTTGAAACTATACAAGTGAGCTCTTTTACAATGTTTTGTATTGCTACCAGCTCTTTTGCCGCTCAAAGTAATGTGTGATCTACCCTCTCTCTCTGCTGGATATGTCAGATAAGATTTATCGACAACACCGATCCAGCTGGAATCGATCACCAAATTGCACAGTTAGGACCAGAACTTGCATCAACTCTTGTAATTGTAATCTCAAAGGTACGTAATTTCTTTATACCCTCATTTTTCTTTATGCCCTCATTCTCTTCCCTTCTTTTGACTTGATATCGTGTAATTACTTACTTCAAGCGTAAATCTGGTGTATCCTTTTTTTCATATTCCATAGAGTGGAGGCACACCTGAGACGCGAAATGGTCTATTAGAAGTCCAAAAGGCCTTCCGAGATGCTGGGCTGGAATTCTCAAAACAGGTTTTGACCTAAGTTTCTTTTTATTTTCTTCTGTGTTTTCTACTTATAGGGCTATGAAAAATTGTATGTTGGGCTGTACCAAAATGCCCAAATTTAACTCTGAACTTTCATTTTATCATGCAGTACTTCTGTGGTTCTTGAATAGCTATTTCTGTTCTTTTTGTAAAAAAAAAGCAAGCTGCCAGCTGTGAAAGCATCCTCCTGCTATGCCCCTTATTTTGGTCGCAATGGCATTATGCTTTACTAAATGTTGTCTTAACGTTCCCTAAAAACTTGTTATCTTCACATTCACCCCTTTATGGGGTTTTGTCTAGGACTTTAGGCTGGTGTGGATGCAATTCACATGCATAGTATTTGCAGCATAATTAAAACACACACAAACTTTGCTCTCTTTTTTTTCCCATGTTTCCATGATGCTAACTACACACTTTTTTCAGTGGTGGCCAAACATGTTCTTTATTGATCAGATGATTGCTTTTTGTGTATTATCATAGGTTCCTGTTATAGGCCTTGGTTTCTTACCATGGGTGCACATGTATGATCCATAATTAAATTTTATTCAGGGTAAGACCAACTATTTTGCAGGGTGTTGCAATTACTCAAGAAAATTCTTTATTAGATAACACTGCCAGAATAGAGGGGTGGTTAGCTAGATTTCCCATGTTTGACTGGGTCGGTGGTAGAACATCAGAAATGTCAGCTGTTGGTTTACTGCCAGCGGCGTTACAGGTCAGTGCCTTTCATTTGCATGTGCTGTTTACAAACGAAGGGTTTTCATGGACTTTCGAGCTGACAAGGGAGTTGTTAGCAGGGTATAGACATCAAGGAAATGCTAGTTGGTGCAGCACAAATGGATGAGGAAACTAGGAATACTGTGGTATAATTTGTTTGAATATAGAAAATACCATGTATAATAACTCACAATATATCAACCATGCTGTTTTACTTGTCCAGATTAAGGAAAACCCAGCGGCCTTACTTGCATTGTGTTGGTATTGGGCATCAGATGGAGTAGGCAGTAAGGTTTGTAGCTTGATCTGTTATGACTTGTTCACTGATCCTTTCCTTCAATGTCTATGTACGTGTGGGCACACCCATCCATGCATCTGTATGCATGTGCCTCGTCTGTGAGTGTTTTGGCTTTTTCTTCACTTGTCTCAATGCTGTTCCAGGATATGGTTGTTCTGCCATACAAGGATAGCTTGCTTCTTTTGAGTAGATACTTGCAGCAACTTGTCATGGAATCTCTTGGAAAAGAATCTGACCTCGATGGAAATCGGGTATGGCTTCTTCCTTTTTGTGCTCGTAGTTTATATTCCCGGTCATGTCAAATTCTTATTTGATAGTATTACATCGTTTAACATGTAAAATTTCATTGCAGGTTAATCAGGGACTAACAGTATATGGTAACAAAGGAAGCACAGATCAGCATGCGTAAGTTTATGGTCTTGTTTGTCAAAGTACTTACCTATAGATTACAAAAGCATGGTTAATGATTTATTTCTGGTTACAGCTACATTCAGCAGCTGAGAGAAGGTGTGCACAACTTCTTTGTTACTTTCATTGAAGTTTTGCGTGATAGGCCCCCTGGTCATGACTGGGAGCTTGAACCTGGAGTTACATGTGGGGACTACTTGTTTGGAATGCTGCAGGTAACTTTCCATATTTGGTATTTATGTATGAAGTGAGATTTAGCACAATAATAAATATATTTAATTGATGAGGAAAACAAATAATTTCTTGAAGGGGACCTGTTCAGCTCTTTATGCGAATGACCGTGAATCTATTACGGTCACTGTCCAAGAAGTAAATCCTAGAGCTGTTGGAGCACTTGTTGCACTCTATGAACGTGCTGTTGGATTATATGCCTATTTAATCAACATTAATGCCTATCATCAGCCTGGTTTGCTTCTCACAATGTATTAATGTTCTCAAGATTTGTTGGTTAAATTTGTTCTTATCATTTATATACATTATGCTCTGTACAGGTGTTGAGGCAGGGAAAAAAGCAGCAGGAGAGGTGCTGGCACTTCAAAAAAGGATCCTAACTGTTCTGAACGAGGTCAGGTATGGAATATAATTGTTTCCTTTTCTTTTAATGTTTTCTTTCATGACGTATGTTAACTGCATATAGTATTTGAGGTACGGATGTAGCTCAAAGAACTGAAAAGGACATCTTAAATGTGTTGACCCTAAATTACTTGAAGCGCATGCACGTCCTTTTCGAATAAACTAGTAAGATGATTTCTTATTGTTTTCTGAACGTAATTTTAATGTACATTGCTCTGGGCATGCTTTTGACTATCTTTGCTTTTAGTGTGCTATTTACAGTTCTACATTAAAGCTTAAATACAACAGCAACCATTTGACATTAGAACTTGAGAAATTATATGTAATTGTAATGGCTGATCTTAATTTCTCAGTAGAAAAAATCACCAGTGACAATGACAGTAACTTTTGAACAGTATGCAGTATGATTAGTCCTCTGCAAGGCTAAAATCCAAATTGTAGTAAGGAAGTCATGGTTTACTACTTGTAAAAGCATATCTTATCCCCCCAATGAAAGAAAATGAAAACATATATGCCATCTCTGTCTCATAAAAGTATAATAAAACCATCCATGTCCGAATTCTGGCATGATTTTGTGGTCAATAACTTAAAATGATCTCTTATCCCCCCAAAGAAAAAAAAGGACCTCATAAGCATCTGTTTCTGATAAAACCATTTGGAGCTATTAGCGCCATTGTACATTATATATGGAGTACGCCTGGTGCTCTTTAATTAGGGCCTGTTTTGGTATAGCTCTAGATCCCATTTTCACCTTAGATCTGAAATTTGTGACTAAAATAAAGTGAATTAAGTTTATATTTTTAGTCTAAAATGTAAACAAGATGATTTATCTAAACATTCTTAATGTACTCACAACTCCAGCTCTACGAATCTGGTGGAGTTAGGAATACCCAGCTCCACCAGATCTGTAGATCTGGTGGAGCTGGAGCTCTACCAAACGTGTCCACTTTGTTGTATAATAATGTTGTCCTAGAAAATCTCGGGATTCCCTGCTTATCGTATACTTTATCTAGTCACAAATATACATCGTTTTGGGATATATACAATTAAACTTTTGAAACTTTAGCTTTCAATATATTTTTAAATATTTGTATTGGATACATGAAAATTATTTGTGTAGATTTGTTTCGAAAAGTACTTCCATAATATTATAATTTTATTGGGTTTATAAATATATTACAATCGAAATTAGTGGCCAAAGTAGTGTCTTGGGGATCGTGTCGATATCATGTATTTGTGACCGGAGGGAGTATTTTGCTATTTTCCAGCTGCAAGGACCCTGTTGAGCCATTGACACTGGATGAAATTGCAGATCGCTGCCACTGCACTGAAGAGGTAATCTGTAATCCTTAAAGTAGTTTAAAACGTCCCATTGGCAGAACGTCAACAGAATGATTCACTAATTCTCATTCTTTCTGTTCCATTAGATCGAAATGATATACAAAATAATTCAGCACATGGCCGCAAATGATAGAGCACTCATTGCAGAAGGCAGCTGCGGGTCGCCCCGAAGCATCAAGGTTTACCTTGCAGAATGCAACGTGGACGATGATATGATTTCTTAAGTTTTTTCCTTTGTTTATCTGTAAACTCGAGTGGGCTTTTTCAATAAAATGGATGGATGCCGATGGCTAATATATGCATTCAAATACTACAGTTTCTCCTTTTTTGTTCACAGCTTCTACTCCATTTGTCATAGGCAGCACTACTAAAGAAAAGTTTATCACAGACAACTCAAAAACATCGTCATATACGATTTTCTAAATAGTTTGTAATATGTATCAGTGATAATACGGCACATGTGAAACATTTATCACAAACGGTTTATGATATAAACCATCTATAATATCAGCTTATCACAGCCGGTTTATATAAAGAACCGTGCGTGATTCACATTTTTTTTCTTCCTCTCTTGGAAAAACATTCATAATCAATATTTGTTGTTGGAATTTTTTTTCTTCTTTTTAGATATTTCTACAATGACATTTACAAGGTTTAACTAGTTATGGATTTTGCAATTGAATATCTAAACATTCAAGATGTTATGAGGTACAGTTTGTTTGATTAAGATTGTCTTAAAGTATGAATCTTTATGCCACTTTTATCTACTTTTTTGTTCTAATATTGGTGGATTTTAAGGTAAAATCTAATTCTATCTAGAGTTCGTTTTAAAAGTTGTCATGCTCTAATTTATATTTCGCTTCATCCTCATCTCTAAATAAGAATACTATAGGCAGCCTATTTTTGCTCTGGTATTATATATGAATAAGATCATTTTGATGGTTTTCTATTTCATCAAATATGGAGTTCATTAAATAGAGAATCATCAAAATAATTCTATTCCTATATAAGACCAGAGCAAAAATATGTTGCGTATGGTATTCTCATTCGGAGATGAGAATGAAATAAAGATAAATCAAAGCATAACAATTTCTAGGACGAACTATGAATGGAATTAGATTTTGTTTTGAAATCTATCAACATGAGAATAAGAAAGTAGATGAAAGTGTTACAAAGGTTCACATTTATGATCTTGATTAGACAAGCTGTGCCTCGAAGCATCTCAAATGTTTAGGTATTCAATTACAAAATTTATATCTGGCTGTGCCCTGTAAATATCGTTTTATAAATATCTAAGAAAAAGAAGAAATTTTAACAACAAATACTAATTATGGAAGTTCTACCAAGATCGGAAGAAAAAATATGGATCAAGATGAGCAAATATAAAAAATAATTCAGTACACTAATTGAATGCACAAGTATACATATGGCACTACAATTCACAGCATAAGTTTCACAAATTAACTCAAATGTTAATTTACAACATGTACATCCCTGATAATAAGCAATCTATAGGAGCATTAGAGCCTCAACACAGTGAGAAATAAACTAGTAAGGAATTAATGATATGAGAAGGAAAAAATGAGAAGCATCGGTTCATTCGCATCGAACTTAAATAATACACTATAGAGGAGGTCTAAAACAAGGTTGCATAACTCTTATCAAATCACATAAACTGTATAATAAAGTTCTAGGTTAGTTCAAAACACTTGGGTTAAGTGCTCATATCTTTTTCTATATTTGCCATCTTTTTCTATATCTGCCATCATATGTATCATACATTCTGCAACAGAGACTTTTTGGTTCTCCTTGAAGTTCCATAGCTCTAACACGGGGCCTATTTGCATGACACCAATAACTGGTTAATTTCCAGTCATACCTCTTAATCCCTACAAAAGCAATCCTGTTGTTGTGAAAATGGTGTCTTGGTATATTATTAGTAATCATATCAAATTAAATACTAAAAACATTTATATTACCTGTATAAACTCATCTTTTGTTTCTTTCAATTCTGCATTTGTCATACACTCCTTAATGATGAGTACATTGTTAAGAGATTTAATATCTTGTGATTTGTCATATATGTCTTTTAGTTTTTGTTTCATCTCACAATTTTTTTTATTAACTCGAAAACTTCTTCACTTCTGCTCTGCTCCATTACATCAAACGTTCCTTTCAAATGTTCTATCTCCACCTCAAGTTTTTGTCTAGCATCCTACAGTTTTTCAATATGATATATCTTGTTTGTAGGCTCTATTTTATTTGTGCAATGTGCAATCACTAGGACAAAGCTAATCACTAAGGAAATAAAAAAAAGTGAAAGAGAAGTATCTAATATATCTCAACAAATTCAGGGTGATCGTTTATAATTTCGTCCACAAAGATAAACACATCAACCCTTAGTTCCATGCACACTTGTAAAGCTCTAAATATCACAAGACATTCAAAAGGTTCTATAAACTTCCATGGTAAAATATGTCAAAATAATAAATAATTATCGATGAACTTGTGGCGTTCCTCTCATATGTACAAAATCATACATTAAACTTACATTATTAGTCGTTATTGTTAGCCCTTACATTAAACTTACATTGGGTAAAGCTAGAAA
Source organism: Guadua angustifolia (assembly GCA_036346375.1). Classification (NCBI taxonomy): domain Eukaryota; kingdom Viridiplantae; phylum Streptophyta; class Magnoliopsida; order Poales; family Poaceae; genus Guadua; species Guadua angustifolia. The sequence goes on along the minus strand of CM070514.1, from coordinate 32,567,318 downwards.
AGTAAAAGGAGACTGCATTGTTTATTCCTTAATAATTAATATAAGAAACAATTGACATATTTGAATTTTAAATATTGAAATAGTAACATACAACCAACTAACAGTGGCTTAGCAAAATATAATGCATATTTTGGACTACTACCTTTATTTTTCAATGTACTCATATAATTTCAACGCCCGATAATGAAGTGTGAATTGAGTTGAGTATTTTTTGTTCATTTTGAAAGCATAATGTTGGAATGTACATGAATAGCAACTACAATTGTATGTGGGTATACAAGAATCAAATATATGTGAGCAATTACATGTACCAACATACACACACACACAAACAACATACAATTATACTTTAATTTCAAATATTATTGAACCCTATAAGCAAACAACATATTACAAACACCACCATAGTCCACCTGTCAGCCACCCCTCCCCTTTCTGCCCCAATGTACATGACTGGTTGGTACAATTATATGCTATTCATATCGATATATACCACACCCAAATAAAGACCTGCTATCCACATTTAAATTCGAATCCAATAAAAACCGTAACTTCTAGTCTAATTTGACAAGTAGTGGGCTTATGACTTCCAATCCAAGCCAATTTGCTATCTACATCGATATAGTTTATGACTTATGAAGTTTACCTTAGGGCTTAGGGAGGAGGCGGTGATGGGCCCAAGGAGGAGGCAGCGACGAGCTTAGGGGAGAAGGCATCGATGGCCCAGGGAGGAGGCACGTGGGCTCGGGGGAGGCAACGTCGAGAACGAGCAGCGGCGACGGTGGTGAAAGATTTCGTTTGAGTAAGGAGTGCAGAAAGCAAAAACCATTAAATGATACATATAATAAGTGTTATATCACAGACGGTTTATACCACAAACCGTCTGTGATAGTAGCCTATCGCAGTTTATATAAAAAACCGTCTGTGATAATAGAACATCACAGACAATTTGTATTTAGAACTGTCTTTGATAGTCGATTATCATATCAATGAAATGATTTACATGCATAGTAGAAACTGAAGTACCTCCTCACATCTGTGAGAACAAATGTTGAAAGATTCTAAGGCAATATCCTATTCTTCTCATAGTTCGTCCTGAAAGTTATCATGCTCTAATTTATCTTTCACATCCTCATCCCCGAATGAGAACATCATAGGCAGCCTATTTTTAGAATGATTTTATTCTTACCCAAAACCATAGTGAAAATAGGCTACCTATGGTATCCTTATTTGGGGATGAAGTGAAAGATAAATCAAAGTATGATAATTTTTAGGGCGAATTGTGGAAACAAATGGATTTTGCTTTGATATCCATCAACATTTGTTCTCGCAGATACGAGAAGGTACTTGACTTTATGCTATACTTGTAAATTATTCAATTGATATGATACACTTTTGTTCTCTTGAAGTATTGTTATGCAAACAGTATATATAAGGTGATGATCTCAAAAGAAGAATAGTCTATATACTTGCATATTAGGTGATGATCTCTTGATAGGAAATAGTTATGCAAACAAACAACTAATATTGATGCTTTCTAAGGCAACCAAGAAGCAATCTCTCTAAAAAGGGGAAAATATGTATTTGCATTTTATAATCTCTTGTAGCAAACATTTATTTAAACAGTTATATAAGGTTTTGATAACAACAACATATGCAAAGTAGTTACACACTTCATTTGCTAATTAAGTAGTAGTATTAATGCAACTAAAGTAGTAGTACAGAGGATTCTAACACCTTAAGCATCCATCAAACCAAACATAGCAGAATATTTAGATTAGATGATCTGATCATGATGCACAGAAACTACTTAACGTAACTAGTATGGAATTTTATATCATTTATCCCTAACCTAAATAAGCCTTAAACAACTCAAGTACAGGGGATCGCCTCAATCATCTAGAGAGCGGAAAAGATATCCCTCCCCGCCACCGGCCACAGCCCTCTCCATCACCGACGTGTCCTCCACAGCCATCGATACGATCTTCTACAAGCTCACCATCACCACGAGACGCTGGGGAGATTGAGGGACAATGTAGGTGTTGCTAGGGAGCCGAGGGGGGGTGACGTGGGTGCGGGGAGACGAAGGGGCAGGGCGGAGGTGGAGGAGAAGGTGTGAAACGTGGGGTAGGGACGAACAGGGTAAACTTCTTCTTTTATAGAAGTGTTATCACAAACAGTTTGCTGAAAAAACCGTCTATGATATGTGGTCATCGTCCCGCGAACCGTTTGTGATATTAAGTTATCACAGATGGTCCTTAGTATATCCATTAACTTAGATGGTCGCGCTAGCAAAATCTCCTGCGATTATCTTTAACACAGATAGTTGTTGAAAACCTTATGTGATGAGGCATCTAATATAAATCTTTCTGTATTTAGTTAGCATGGATAGTCAAAAGTATCAGACATATACAGTTAATTTTTTAAAATACTTCCATCAAATTCCCATACCCTTTTTTTTATCAGAGCTATGCATAAATTTTTGAATCTTTTCATCTTATATTTGTATAGTTGACTTAGAAATTTTTATGGTTAGTCAATTGCAATGCTAGAGGGCTTCTCATATATATTTTGTATCAAGTGCAATGGCAATTTTAGCAGCTAGAGGGAACAGAGGCTAGCATGGACATGGTCAGGGTTCACATTGCCGAACCGAGCTCAGAAATCCCCTCCCCCCTGCAGTATCAATTTTTATCGAAAATGGTAGAAATCGAATGAATTGCAAAATCAAACTTTTTAAACCCGGTGGTCAAACAGTGGCGAAATAAATCAAAAACCAACTGGTTTTACCAATTTTTTTACTGATTTTCTAATTTACCAATTTTTGACTGGTTTACATCAAAAATCGGCACACTCATTGAAAATTTGGAAAAATTCAAGGAAAATTGAACAAAGAATGCAAAACATACTGGATATTCAAGTAAAAGTAATGTGAGAAATCAAAACAATGACCTCTTATACTAAAGTTCTGTTTTTGTGATGACATGATAGAAGGTTGGAGCACTTGTAGGATAATCAAGAATATTTGATGAATGATTAGCACTACTAGGAAAACAATTATTAACGACACGATATGTTGTCATTAAAAGTCACTAACAACCATAGAAATATAGTCGTTAGCCACCGTTAAAGGCTCCACAGTTAACAGTACTAATGACCATGTACAATTTTTTTAACAATGGGATAGTATGCTATCATTAATTGTGAAGAAACAACAATCAGTTTTCTATCATTAATAACCATTTTTAGGTCACTGTTGTGCTTGATATTGTTGAGTATTAACAACCATTTTATAGTATTAATAACAGTCGATTCTTTCATTACATCTGGTACCATACTTTATAAAAAAATAGCCTAGTTATTTTTATCCCCGTTCATTTCTTAAAAACAAAGACATAATTCTGATTCCGTAAAAACATATCAGATCAATACCATGAACCAAAAATTATATTATTGCATCTGAAATGAATAATTAGAATGTATACGTATCCATATACATGAAAGTTTCTAAATTTTCTAAATTTTTTGAATTTGAATTTAAATAGGAACAGTTTATCATTGATTTCGTTTCTCTAGCCGGACCGATACATAGAAAATCATGATATTTGAGTGATTTTTCAAACCCTGGGTCACATGGTTAATCGCGTGTGGCTGACATGTCCGGCAGGACGGCCATCAAAAATCTATTAAGATACAATCACATAAACAACGTGTCCACTGTGTGATGGTGAGAGCGCGTTCGGTGACTGGTTGCGATCAGAATTGATGAGCTGGTTCGATGAACTACGATTAATGATGTGACTCCCGTCGGGCTAGGGGAACTAACCTGAAAGAATGCTGAAAATGACTCTAGGTAATACGTCCCTTTGGTTTAGCTAAAGGCACGAGCATGCCCGTGCGAACCAAAAGCCAAGCATGACTGCTTCCAATTTCGGTTCTTTTTATCGACCACACGCATGAACCTTATTTGTTTTACAAACTACTGCAATGGCCTGTGCACCAGCCAGAAAGTCGTTTATCTGCAGTTCTGCACCTCCAAACTTCTATTTGCCAAGAGAGAGAGTGAGAGAGAGAGCATATCTTGGTTTTTTTTTTATGTCCCGTAACATCAGAAAGGTCCAAATGGAGCCACCTCCTCATGCTAGGAATTGTTCGCCGCGCCGGCCGGTGTGCCTCTTTCGTACTACTCGGGCGTCACCCCAGCGGTGGCGCGGACCGCGCTGAACTGTCGACCATGCGCATGACAGCATGAGCGGTACGCGACGTGCACCAGAACCAACGACAAATCGACTACGGTGGATGCGGGTCGCCTCTAAATCTATGATGGTCCGCACGGGCGCAGCAACACGGCCACGCCCATGAGCAGCGCTGCGGCGCCGGTAAGTAGCTTGTCGCGGCAATAGTGGCGCGCCCGGCCCGCGAGCCCTGCGTAGGGTTCATAATATGTAAAATTGTGCGAAAATCACAAAAATTGATCGTACCGGCCCGACTCGAGAAATGAAACTGGTTAATAGACCGGTTCAATTCAAATTCAAAAAATGCAGAAATTTTTAAAAAATTATCCAAAAATTCCCTAAAACTAGCATTAATAGCTTTTTGACATTTGCATTGAATTTTTTTTTTGAAACAACGAATTTTTTGAGAAGTTTTAGAGCAAAACCGAATTTAGATTATTTAAAATTGTAAAATTTAGAATCGAAGGATGTGCTTTTCTTTGGAAAAAATCATTTGCAAAGCAAGTGAGCCATTATTTTACTACTTGATTATATCTTCAGTGGAACTACTTTGTACTATTTAGTTGGCATTCAAAGCTCAAATGAAAAAGAGCTTGCAATTGCAATCACGGAAATTGTTGTTGAAAGGCAATTAGAAGTGTAATGTGTCCGTTGTGATGTTTTTATGATAACTGCTATGTCGACTCTCCTATAAATGTGAATTTTATCAATGGTGGTAAAGAGATCAAGTAAGATTATCCCTGTTATTCTGACACGTGATTGAAGTCTCAAAGCCTTCCCCTTCTCGGATCTATACATGTGAATTTTGTCATTTTCTACAATTGTTTTCAATTTTTCTTGATTTTTTTCTAATTTCCGTTGAGTGTGCCAATTTTTGATGTAAACGGGTAAAAAATGGTAAAAATCAATCGTTTTCGAATTATTGCATCATTGTTTTACAACCGAATTCAAAAAGTTTGACTTTGCATTTCGTTTGGTTTGTACTGATTTTCGACGAAAATCGCTATCGACACGTGGGTGATTTCCGATGTCGATTCAGTAATGTTAACCCTGGCACGTGGTACGTGTTTGCATAGAGCTTGCACCAGTGGCACGTAGTTTCATATTTGCCTAGGTGACAGATGGCTGGACGTAGACAACATCTACCACGCTACTGTACCATGACACACTTATCGTGCTCCTTAGTGCTCAGAGTTGGCCCCGCTCAGTACGAGCAAAGTGTGCTAACGAGAGAGCCATGGCTGGCATCGACAGTGATGGACAATGTTGGTGGAGATGGTGACATGGGCAGGGAAGAGGGACGTGTCATCACCGACGGTGGAGATGGTGATGTGAGCGTGGAAGAGGGGTCGATGGCTTGAGGCAAGAGAGAGAGGTAAAGATGGCAGCGTAGGCACGGAAGAGGGACGTGACATCAGCAGCAGTGGATTACGTCGGTGGAGATGATGACGCGGATGTGGAAGAAGGGTCAATGGTGTGGATGCGGGAGAGGCAAAGATGGCCTCGGTGAAGTTGGTGACGTGAGCGCAGAAGAGGGATGTAGCATCTGTGGCAACAGACTAGAGGCAGTGACATGGGTGTGGAACAAGTGAAGAGGAGGAAGAGAAGGAGTGGAAGGAGGAAGGTGTACTTAAAAAATCTAGATGAAATTTAAAAAGCAAAATTCAAATCCAAAATTTTTGGCCCGAATTTCGGGGAAATTGCCGAAATTTTGGCAAATTTTAACTGAACAAAAAATGGTACAAACAATATCAAAAACTTTTTTAAAATTTTTATGTAGGTTATTAATACATCAATTATGTTATCATAAAAATTTTAGATGATTATCATGTCTGAGAAATTTTTAAAAATTCAAACATTGCTATTGTTCTGATAAAACGCTAACCGACAAGGTTGAACCGAATGAAAAATAGTTCAAACCACGTTATAAAATTTTAAAAATTTTTGTGAATGGTTATGATGAATCACTAATATTCTCATAAAATTTTTAGATGATGATCAAGCTTCATAAATTTTTAAAAATTCAAAAAGTGCTACTGCTCTGTTAAAAGGTTTACCGGCAAACTTGAATAAAATGAAAAATAGTTCAAACTATGTTAGAAAATTTTGAAATTTGTGGATGATTATGACGTAACATTAATGCTTATATAAAATTTTTATATCATGATCATGCTTAAAGAATTTTTAAAAATTTTGATAGTGCTACATCCTGATAAAACCCTGATGATTAATACATAGATTTTCTTTAGCAATCAAAAAAGATTTAAATTTTTTGAAAATTTTACAGAAGGGTGATAAGGAAATTTTTAAGACCTCATAAAAATTTTGAATCGTGATAACACTCCAGTGAATTTATAAAATTCTTACAAGGCACAATACCATTTATGTCCTTTCTCTTTTTGATTTTTGAAATATATTATAACAAATGAAGTTCAATACTTACATAGATTTGATTGACCAAACAAAATAATTTTCAATTTTTGAAAATTTTATAAATGGTACTGAGGAAATTCTTAATCTCTCATAAAAATTTTAGATCATGATCACATTTGGGAAAATTTATAAATTCTGACAAGGTTACTGTCTCAATTATGTTCATTCTTTTTTTTTTAAAGGCAACAAATGAAGTTCAATTTTTTTAATTTTTTTATATGATCCTACACTACTAAATATGTTACCATAAAATTTTTAGATCATTATAAAACTCGTAAAATTTTATAAAAATCTAACAGTGTTTCTACCAAAAGTTTAAAATGTCTCAAAAGTTCGGGTTTTTAACAAATTTTCTTAGAATATGACTTTCTTCAGGGTTATTGGACCAAATCTGGCCCTAAAACAAAAATACTGTAGCAATTTTCAAAAAAAAAATATCCGACCGGTAATTTGGATTTCATGGTGGTCCAAATTCTAAAATTTTGGCTAAAATTCGATGAAATTTGTATCAATGGTACGGACTGGGTTTGGAGAGTAACGATGAGCTAATGGTGTAAGGTTGGTTAATATGCTTAATGTGTTAGACTTGTAGTTAAAATGAGCCTTTTTCATGCCGGGCTAACATAAGCACAGACTGAGAAACCGTGTTGTGTCACCCATCTAGCTAGATTTTCAAGCCGGGCACGACCCACTGTACCGTTTCATGCTAGCCCAGCTCACAGTCCATTATGGACATGACTCAATTTCTAGATCTATGATCCCATACCACGAGATGTGACATACATTGCCCCGTGGTTGGCATCGTGCAAAAGGCCTTTTCAAAGGGGACGATTTTTCAACATAGGCAGTGAGTTACTAGCACTTCTGCGTCACTTGTCAGGCATGTGTTCCGTCCCCGAAACGGTCAAGAAATACACAAGAGTACAAGACTACAAGAGTAGGTGTAGCTACTGCCCTTAGTTCACTAGCATAAATCGCTTTACAAGCACTTGTTTCTTTGAACTTTCAAGGCTGAACCGGTTTGATTTCACAGTGTTGTGTTGGGTTTCGGTCAGTGTGGTAAACTAGCTAGAAATTTTGGAAGAGTTTAAAATCCAACACCGTTAGTAAGAACATAATAATTCCACAGTGCGTTCATACTCACGAGCCACGAGCCCTCTCATGTCAGGCTCTAGCATCTGGGGACTCTTTTTTATATAAAAAGAAAAAACAAGAGTAAAACCAAAGGAGAGCAACATTCTGGAGCTAAGTGCATGGTGGCTGACTGGCATGCTGAATCTGTTCCTCCTCGTTCTCCACCAGCCTTGGTGACCTAAAAAAGCCACGGCTCAATCCGCTCTCTTGTTCTTTAATCTCCCGTTAGTCCATGAAGGACAAGTCTACAGCTCAGCTAAAGTTGCACTACTACCACACAACTCCAAAAGCAAGCAGAAAAGCCAAAAGGAGTACCCAACTTAACCCAAATTAGTGGAAAATAAAGCCCGGGTTTAGTGCACAGTCGGAGCAGTAATTACAGACCGTGTCTCGTTTGGTAGGGTGTAGAATTTCTCTGTTGCAGCCCGCACCAGCTGCGACCTCGCCAGCCTTTCTGGAACCGTTGGACCGGAGGGGCACAGCCCGTGTGGTCGACCGCGCACCACGCGCTTCTACTAGCATCACCGCCGTGCGGAGTCCGCACGACCGAGTCCACGTGCCGCGACGAGGCGGGAAGAAAGCTCCTCCGCCCAAAGTCTCCGGACCGCGCGCGCGCGGGAGCACGTCATGACTAGGGTCGGAAAAAAAAACTCAGTTCGAATCAAAATTTCTTCAATTATAATTGATATGTTTAAAATTAAAATAAGGCAATTTCAAGCGAAAAAATTAATAAGGCTCGACTCGATAATAGCTCATTAGCTCGAATTTGATGTAACCACTTAAATGGTACATAAAATGATTTTACATCAAACTACGTCAATTTCGAAAGAAACTCGATAATAGCTCGTTAAACTCGATATCTTGCCCTAGTCATGACGTGATGGTTACGACGGGCGTGACGGCGGCGTCGGAGCGCGCGCTTCGGCGGGGACGGATGGACGCGACGCGAGGATGGTACGGCACACAGGCAGACGTCGCCGGCGGCCGCGCGGCACGTTCGATGAACCGAACGGAACGGGTGGTGCCGGCTTGGCGTGGTCGTGTTCGGACTAGGGGAATGAATGAAGCGGCGGCGTCATAGCTATGAAAATTTTTAGCAAGAGTATATTTCACCCGTATAATTTCGTAGCCTTAAACCCCACTAAGTTTATAGAGCATATTTGCTTTTATAGATAGACTAAAGAGATATTGATAATGCCTAGACTATCATAATTATTATTTTCAAGCACAATATTTAATGCATGCATGTCAAAAATACAAAGTACTACGAATATGGCCCATATGCTGAACTAATCCAAAAAACCGATTTTTTTTGGTGTGCCAGAATTATGTATGGCCAGGCCAGGCTGCTGAGTACTGAGTGAGTGGTGCACAGCGCGCAGCAACAACGGACAACTGGCGCAACAAATTGAGGCTGTGCGTGAACTAGCTAATTTATAGCACGGAGATAATTCGCGATTCTGCGTGTCCGCGAGGATACAGAGCGCGTTGCAACCAGGACCAGCGGTATGCATCGCACCCAAAAAAAAAAATAGATGCAGAAGAAATGACGGTAAACGTAAGGGCTGCGTAAATTGGAACAAGAGCTAGGAAGTAATACGAGCAATGTAGTGCCGCTGTCTTGGTATGAAAACGGGCTTGTTGTCAATTCAGTACGTAGCCGATTGCGTTGCGAGGATGATTTTAGATGTCAAAGGCGACCTCGATTGGTAATAAATTATACCTGACCTAGACATGGGAACGCGTTTAATATGAAAACATGGTGGGAAAAGTATAGTTATCAATACTGTACTGATATCGGTCGGTATGGCCGGTATATACTATTTCGGCTCTTAGACTAATACAAAGTAGCCTTATATACCGTACCGATCTGGTCAGACCGGCTTCAATAGCAGTTAATATCAGTTATATCGGTGGAGTTGATAATATGATCAATTGAACTATAAGTTATGTTTGATGGTACTACTATGTATTTGGAATAATATTATAAACGAAATTTGGTGTATATATAATTAAATATATATTATTATATTAAATCCAAAACATCATTCTAAGAATCAAATCAGTATAGCTTATGGTACGATACTGATAAGCGTGGGAAAGACACCGCATGTGCATTTTGTTTTAGAAAATTGCATCCTAATCTCTCTTACTACTAGTTCCAGAGGAGTAATCCAAGTTGAGCCGGCAAGGGGTAGTGATATGAAACTACGAATACGATGGAAATAACGTAACCGGTATGGTATACGATGCTCCAGCGGGCATCCAGTGGCTTCAAGCAAGAGGAAATTAAGATCGTCGCGGTTAAAACCACCACGGCTTCAAGCAACAGGAAAGATTAAGATTTAAGAAGGCTGCAAATGACCTGATGACTAACGTCGGTTCCAGCCTCTCAGTTGCATAAAGAGCGTGTCATATCTGGCATAAAAATATATGGTCTCAGGAGCACCTCTTCCGGTACTGAGGTCGAGATTGAGACGGACAGAGACTACCAGCATGCACTGTTGTGAATGGCATCTCCAATGTTTATTGGAAGCATGTAGCTTAAACTCAAAAAATTGAAGTACATCTTCAAGGCTACAATTTGTCATCTTCACTGACAACCTTCAACATTCCCCCTTCTCTCCCTACTCATTTCCTCCGTTCATCTCTAACACAAAAATTTCGAATCAAAAAAAAAATCAACTCTAAAAGTTTTAAACATGAAGTTTTAACCCGAAAAAACTTCGAATCAGAAAAATTCAACCGAAGAAATCAACAAGAGAAATTTCAACTAGGCAAAATTTCAAATTAGAAATTTTCAACTTGGGAAAATTTTGAACAAGGAAAAATTCTACTCAAAAATTTCCAATCGAGAAATTTTAACTCGGAAGATTTTCAACTCGAAAAATTTCAAATAGGGAGAAATTGCCTGGTCGGCTAGAATTTTAATATGTGAGGACTTTAATCCAAGGCCATAACTAAATTCACCTATAATATTGCCATGTAAATCTTACAAGGTAGAGCGTGGTGGGCCGCCCGAAATCCCTTCGGCTTTAATAGAGTAGATATTACATGCTTTTTTACCGGTGTGGATTCCCTTAGTCAACCATAGGCACTACAACTCCAACTAATCCTCTGTACAGTCCTGCATTGTGTACGTAGTTATGTACAAACCCAAAGTTCAATGGGCACGAACTAAAGGTCGATTTTGTTGCTTGTACCAAGTGGTACATGTATGAGATGGTTTAAGAAAAATATCATCTATATGTTTGGTTGTTTAAATAGAACCACCTTGTCTTGAACGATGTGATACAAATTAAAAAAATATTCTCTATAAAAATTGAACCATTCCATTCGCCTAGAACAAATCAAAGTACTACAGAATCATTCTATCCTATTAACTTTATTCTTCCGACTAAACACACCCTAGCTAACGCAGGGCCTCCCTTCCGCCGAAGCGGGGTTGAAATCACGGCCACCGTTTGCAAACTATGGGCCCTGCAACGTCACGCGTCACCAGCAAGTAACCAAAGCATCCTGTCCCTATTCTTTTGCCCTAACCCAGTAACCCTCCCTTACCCGAGGCGAGGCGAGGCGAGGGGAGGCGCAGCCGCCAAATCCCAAGCCTCCCTTCCGTGAAGAAGCTGGAAATCGGCCCTCCCTCCGCCATCCCGTCCGTCCCTTGCACAGTTGTACCCAGCCAACCAAGAAAAGGCGTCCCAAACAAAACCATCACCACCAAAATCCCCAATCCCGCCGATCCCGACACCAACGCACGGCCACGACGCGCCCCAGATGCGCAGTGGTGGTGACCGACTGACCGTGGAGAGGAATAATAACGGCGCCCAGCGTGAGCCGTGCGACGCCAGGCCACCACCGACGCGGCCACAGCCGTCCGCGTCCAGGCCAAGCGAAGCGACCCCAGAAAGCTCGCCCGGGTGGCCAAGTCTCCTCTGCCCGCGAATCCGCCTTCCCCAGTCCGACCGCGAGCGCCAAGCCCAGCGCGACTGCGCGAAGCCACCTCTCACTGCCTCCTTCCTTGCTGGTCCTTTCCTTCCCTTCTTCTCCGTCTCCAACCCACCTATAAATTGCGCCTCCTCTCCCTGGCTTCTCCCCGCGCACCCCAACACCGAGGAAAGAGGAAGCACGAGCAGCATATGTCACAGAGGGCCAGCGTCCCACACTCCTCCCGCATAGCCTTCGCCATCCATTCCCATCTCCTGGTCTCCAGTGAGATGTGCCCCAGCTCGTATTGGCAATAGCCACCCAAATCCTGCTGCTTCTTTTTTGCCGTTTTTAAGCTTTCTTGAGTTTTTCGTTTTCCCTTTTTGGATCTTTGGTCTCGAAAACATCAAACTTTGAGGAAGGAGAAGGGAGAAGAAAGCAACCGAAGCAAATGGGGTTGAAGGGATTCGTCGAGGGTGGCATCGCGTCCATCGTGGCCGGGTGCTCGACCCACCCGCTGGACCTTATTAAGGTCCGCATGCAGCTGCAGGGGGAGGCGGCGGCGCCCGTGCCGCAGACCACGCTGCGCCCGGCGCTCGCGGGGGCGCACACCGTGCAGCTCCCGCACCACGACATCGCGCCGCTCAGGAAGCCCGGGCCGATAGCCGTCGGAGCGCAGATCCTGCGAGCCGAGGGCGCCGCGGGACTCTTCTCCGGGGTGTCGGCAACCGTCCTGCGGCAGACGCTCTACTCCACCACTCGGATGGGGCTGTACGACATACTCAAGAAGAGGTGGACCCAGGAGAACGGCGGCGTGCTGCCGCTGCACCGCAAGATCGCCGCCGGGCTCATCGCCGGTGGCGTCGGCGCGGCCGTGGGCAACCCGGCCGACGTGGCCATGGTGCGGATGCAGGCGGACGGGAGGCTCCCCCTGTCCGAGCGCCGCAACTACCGCAGCGTCGGGGACGCCATCGGCCGGATGGCGCGCGACGAGGGCGTGCGCAGCCTGTGGCGCGGGTCCGCGCTAACTGTGAACCGCGCCATGATTGTCACCGCGTCGCAGCTGGCGACGTACGACCAGGCCAAGGAGGCCATCCTGGTGCGCCGCGGCCCGGGCGCCGACGGGCTGGCCACGCACGTGGCGGCCAGCTTCACGGCCGGGCTCGTGGCCGCGGCGGCGTCCAACCCCGTGGACGTGGTGAAGACGAGGGTGATGAACATGAAGGTAGCGCCAGGCGCGCCGCCGCCGTACGCCGGCGCCATGGACTGCGCGCTCAAGACGGTGCGGTCGGAGGGCTTGATGGCGCTGTACAAGGGGTTCATCCCCACGGTGTCGCGCCAGGGCCCCTTCACCGTCGTGCTCTTCGTCACGCTCGAGCAGGTCCGCAAGGTCTTCAAGGGCGTCGAGTTCTAAGACCACGGCCACGATGATGACGACAACAGGAACCTTATCACCGCTGCTGTTGCTATGAATAACTACTACTAGATCCTCCTGGTGGCTCGCAGATTATCCTTGCCTCCCATGTCAGCCTTGTTTCTTCTGCTCCTGCACTCAAAAGTGTTTTTCGATGGATTTGATCAAATTTCAATGGAATTTCCATTTTTAAATCCTGTGTTATAAATCGCCCCATATCAGTACTTCATCAGTAGCCTCCACGGAAGCTGGAACTTGAATGTGGCTGCCTTCAACTGAATAGACTATTGGGTTGTTAAACTGAATACTAGTAGGACTTCCAATCTGAAACGCACTAGAACATAAACTAAAATTTGATATCCATGCTGCTCGCTGGGCACATCGTAGGATCCCGCATATCTGAATTACGCTAAATGCGTGAAGGAACGTGTCTCTCGAGCTGCAAGAATTGTCCTCCACTGCTGGTATCGGCACGACAGCGACGTGCATGTTACCTGACACCAAGAGGCTGGGGCCTGGGTATAGTATTTCTTTTTCTCAACTGTATCTGAAATCAGCGTAATAGTATGCGCGTTCCCATCCCACGCAAACAAAAATGTTTATATCCACGATTGACAGTGCATGATACCGATGCAAATGGGGTGTCGACGACGAGATCACAGGCCAATAATAATGTTGGTAAGTGCAGCTCTGACTGTGGCACCTCGCTGTCAATTACAAGCATGAACGTTAGAGCATGATTCACACCAATGCTTTTACTCAAGAATGGGTGCCAACTCCACTGCCAACATAGGTCGCCGAAGCAGGACAAAGCAGAAATTTCGAAGGCAAACAACATGGTGAGGCAGGCTGTCGAAGGAACGAGCAACACACATTCTACGGGGAGGACAGAGGTCTAATGACGATGGATCCACACTCTCTCGTTTCTGATCCTCAGAAACTATGGCGTGGGAGATGTGTTTGCTGTCAAAGGCTATGTCCCGGGCATTGTTTAAATACAATAGGCTATCATACGTCTCCTGTGACTTCTTGAAGACATCAGGGAAACTACAATCGAGCACGGAGGTCATCCAAATGATGATTATACCTCTTACTTGTAAATATAGCTTTGTTCTTTGTAAAAGAGGCAATTTAGTATTTTCGACATGCTCACGAGGCTCTAAATACGCCATGTAACCTCATTTAGGATTTGATCTCTCTTGAGAGATAAAAAATCACATGCAAACAGATGAACCCTCGAAGGCCCGCTCCTCTGAGGCAACCCTCATTGGCTCGGCTCACCAACAAAAGTAGAGCGGTCATCTCGGACCCCGAACCTCTATAAATCCCCGCGTTATTTTTACTCTTATGGACGATGCCTGGCAGATAGACGACATCTACCACTCACTTGTGTTTCGGTTTCACAACCACAACACAGCCTGACCAGCCAGACTCATAGACTTAAAAATCAGTCTTTCTAGTCAGGTATCGGATTATGAGTTTCATTAGTTTCAGCGGAATTTAGCACTAGTTAAGATTTTAAACATAACCATTCATATCATTTCTTTGAGAAAATGGTATAACAGAAGTTTAGTTGTCCACCGTTTATACCAAGTTTAAGCAGAAGCCGACTGAGTCATTGAGAAAAGCACGGCTGTCCTTGGGAGTACACCATCGTTTTGTGCTTACATCCGCTTGCTTTGGTCCTCCCATGTCCTCAGAATAGACACGCTACCGGATAATGCTGAACAACACGAATCAGATGTCATGGATTTAGACGCAATCCTGCTTGTACATTGTACTAGGCAGTTCTCAGACATATAACACGAAACAGAGTTTGTCTGTGAATTTGTATTGACCAGTTGTAGGAAAGAAAGAAACAAAAGCAAAGCAAATCAGCTGGCAGCTGCTGACCTCACACCGAATAGACCAGCAAAGCAGTTTCGAACACGTAGACAGTGTTTCAAGATTCAACAGGTGATAAGTAACGGAGCTTTTTTTTATTGGACACTAAATTCAATATGACCAATTTATCCTTTTCAATCTAATGGATCAGATTAACTAATAATTATTTATACTTCCTATAGTAATAGGGTAGTAAAAATAATTTTAACAAATCAATGGCTAGATCTGATTTTTACTTACACATTATATGCTACCAGTATAATGTATTGTAAAATATATCTAGTAATGTTTAGACTGACCACACCTTTTTAGTTGTGTTTAGATCAAAAACAGGAAACATAACCATCAAGACTGTTTAGGATTTGAATATTTTCCTGTCTTGCTTATTTATAAAAGGAGAAAAATGTAACTTCTCGTTTTCTATCTGTCATGCATATTTAGAAGGCACTGAGTCACTGACAGTACTGGCGTGAAATGTGACATTTCAATCATATTATCAAACATATGCGTCCAAATTCTTGAATGTCGATAGACCTCCCTTACAGTTAGCCAAGCCCGTTAGTGAACATTAGCAAATATATCAAACTGAAAAATGCAATACTGACAGTGTCAACTTGATAAACAGCTTCTTCAGCAAATCAGTGGCATGTTATTCCGCAGATGACAGTATTTCATGATATGTTATGACAAAGTTGTGCTGAAAATATTCATTTATCAAGCTCAAATCATCTCTCAAGTTGGAAAGTAGTCAAAGGCAATTTCATGAAAACTGTTGAAAGATGCTTATTAGAAATAGATATTTGTAATTGTTTGGTGCATGAGGTCCATTGTTTACTGCGTGAGCTCTCTCTTCTCAAGTATAGAAGAATAAGGCAGATATTGTCGATAATGTAGAATCAATAAAATGGTGATTCAGGATGATGACTAGGAACATGAATTAGTGCTATGTCAAATTGAAATGTATCAAGATCGGTTTAGGTATATGTACTGGGAATATCTGCAACTAGTGATATGCTAAGTTGATGCCCAAGAGGTTGAGTTTAGCCTATATGTCTGAAAAAGGGAGGGCTGCAGGCCGCAGCTTGATCGGACCTAGTATGTTAGCAATCTTACTGTGACAACATCCTATCACCAGCCTACAAAAGGAATTTGTTCCATTAATACCAATTTGATGTGAACAGGATGTAGCCAAATAAGGGAAAATTGATATAATGCCACCGCCAAGAGTGGCGCGAGCCAAAATGCCACTCTCGACGTTGCCTTTGTTAAAATGCCACTCTCCTCGTGCCTCTTCTCGCCAAAATGCCATTTCCGATTTTCTAAAATGAATTCCGCACCTGGGGGCAGTCCTAGCCACGGGAAATGACGGTCGTGCCCCCGACCCAAACCAGCTTCTTCTTCCGTGGTTCCACCAGGCCAGCTCGCAGCACCCTTCCGAACCAAACCTTCATCTAGGGCTGCCTCCTTCCCCGGCGACGGCGACAAGGGACAAGCGGTGGCCACTCCGAGCAGCGGCTTCAGGATGTCGCAGAGGAGCTACTCGCTTCATTCAGGTGTGCGCCCATTCCCAAAGCTTGAATCCGGTCCGAGTGGGCTGCCCCTCGTGGAATGCCCTAGGTGCGGTGACCGGATTCTCGAGCTTGTGTCGAGGTCAAATAAGAACCAGGAGGACCTTCTTCAAGTGTCGGCAAGAACGAGCAAGATGTATATGAGTTGTATCTTTTTGTTTGGAAATTTTGCTTTGGGTTCATTCATGTCTAGGGTTCATGTGACTGTACATTAGCTTATTGTGATATTTTTTCAGAATCCTGGGAGGTGTGTATTCTACATGTGGCGTGAGGAATATGAAGAATTTGTCACTTCACTGTCTGGTAAATGTGGGGATAAATGTGTGATCCCTAAAGTGAAAAAGGGAAGGCCAATGCTTCGTATCAAATTGGAAGTGTCAAAGTGGTGAAGATGGGCGCATCCCGGTTGTTTGCAACATGGTGATAGCTGCAATGCTAACAAGATTGGTTCTATATGTAATTGTGAAATGATGTAGTGATGCTTCTCCCTTAGTCTGTGTTTTGTAATGTAAGCTACAAATCTGCATGTTTTGCAATTTTTGAAGTGTGTGGATTCTGGTGCCTGTGTTTTGTACTGGAGTATGGAAATGAAATGATAAGGAATTCTACAAATCTGTGTGGATTATGGTGCTTGTGTTCAAAGATTGTGAATGCAGATAAGAACTGTCATAAAATGTAGATAAGGAAATGCTTCTGTAAAATGTAGATAAGGAAATGCTTCTATAATCAGTGCCATGCTGATGAACTTTTCTTGCAGTGTGCTTACATTGAAGAATCTGTTCTACCAATGTTCCTTCGACCAGTGTTGTCACTGAAGTTGATGACTATTGAAAAATGGTTTTCTGACTAGTGTTGTGACTGAGAGGTGTTTTGGTCATAACATTATCACAATAGTCCAGCCAATTGTATATTACATGCACTCCAGAAAAAAAACAAAAACACTCCAGGAGACAAATGCAAATGTGACAAATGCACTCCAGGAGTTGTATATTACATGCCAGCCAGGAGACAAATGCATCACCGGTTCAAATTCACAGGAGACAATTGTATATTACAAATGCATTTGTATACCAGCCAGGAGACAAATGCATCACAGGTTCAAATGCATCACATGCCAGCCAGGAGACAAATGCATGTATACCAGGTGACATCACATGCCAGGTTCAAATGCATCACAAAAACACTCCAGGAGACAAATGCATCACATGCTAGCCAGGAGACAAATGCATCACTGGTTCAAATTCACAGGAGACAATTGTATACCAGCCAGGAGACAAATGCATCACAGGAGACAATTGTATATTACAAAAACACTCCAGACAAACCATCCAAGCAAACAACAGGTTCAAATTCATAATGTTCATACAACAGAGATGTAGATTAACCATCCAAGCAAACAACTTCTGATTCATTGTTCAGATTCATTGATCCAAGCAAACAACAAAAGAACAACAAAAGATTCATTTCCTAGCGACTTCAAGTCTCTGGTCCAACAACTTCGATCCAACAACAAAAGAACAACTTCGATCCAAGCAAACAACAAAAGATTAACGTGTTCAGATTCATTGTTGATTCATTTCCTAGCGACTTCAAGTCTTGTTCTTATTCTTCTTAGGAGTTAACTTCTTCTTTTGAGGAGTGGACTTCTTCTGAGGAGTTGACTTCTTCTTCTGAGGAGTGGACTTCTTCTGAGGAGTTGACTTCTTCTGAGGAGTGGACTTCTTCTTCTGAGGACTTAACTTCTTCTGAGTGTTCGATGAGCGTCCTTGCTGCATGCTGCAAATGCATCGAAAAGATTAAATTAATGGAAATGGAAAAAACCATAAATGCATCAATCCAAAAGATTAAAGTAGCAATGTCAAACCTCCTGGTGACCACCGTAGGTCTGGCCTGCACATTTTCATCCTCAGCAGTGCTGCTTGTAAAATTTCTACTTCTGGACTTCCTCTTCCTACAGAAGTAAAGTAGCAATGTAGCATACTTAATTTTAACATGTAATATCAGATTACATGTAGTACACATAACTTACCTTTTTTTAGTGCCATTAAATGGACATTTGTAGCTTGATTGTCTATGACCAACCTCCCCACATCTCTTGCACTTGATAGGGCCTCAGACCATTTTTTTAACCTTACTACTCGCTTCGCCTTGAGCAGAGCTACTCCTACCTTCCATGCAACCTTTTATCCTCAATTTCCTTTGCCTACCAACGGCCTCTTGCCCAAAGGTGTTGCCACCTCATACAAACAAGTCAACTTGTGGCCATTGTGCTTTGTCGCATAGGCTCAATTCTTCCTGAATATCGTCCCTAACCGCAACCGAATAGTATTCATTTACATAATCTGCCATATCAAATGTCCTATGTGTAATGACACTAGCGAGCATGATCACATGGCTTGCCCGTGTGTTGCCATTCAAAACAAGTGCATTCATGGGATTGCTCCTTAACCACATGCCTTTCACCACGTATTGTCCCAAACCTCCGCACATACCCTATCACTTTGATAACTCTCAAGTGCCCAAGACCTCTAGTCCTTGCCTTGATTTGAAGCAAGACCGCAGAAAGATCGCACCATCCAATCTCTCCCCAATTCTCTTCCTTTTTCCCATAGCACCATGATCCTCTCCTTATTTTGTCGCTAGGTCAACAACAAGTAGATCTTTGATGTCTCTAATCCAATTGTTGAAACACTCGCTAAATTATTATTTATGTAATCGCATTTCACATCCGGATGAAACATACTCCTCATCCACTTCAACGAATGGTACCTAGTCAAGTAGTCCAAAGCCCTAGGGCATTTCTCAAAAATTGACGCCATGTGCTTCTCATGCAAGTCAACCCTATAGGCCCTTCTCTGCAGGTACAATTCAGTGAAGGTACCCCCTTGAAATTTTTTGAGGAAATTTTGCATGAGATGCCTAAAGCACTCTCTCTTTTCTGCATGAGGGAAAACTCTACTAACTGCATTTTCTAGACCTTTACATGCATCTGTACATATGGCTAGCAAAGGGAGATCTCCTACTGCCCTATGTACCTGACTCATGAACCAATGCCAGTTATCTTCATTTTCACAGTCAATAAAACCAAACGCCACCTGGGTACATCCAGTTATGGCTATCTAAGGTGTAGCAACTGGCCAAATGCCCGTTCCACCTACCATTTAGGGCTGTGCTGTCAATGCTGAGATAAGGCCTACACCCACTAACAAACCCATCAGTGCATGCCTTAAGTGCACAGAAAAACCTATGGAAGTAAACAGTTTCATCTACACATCTTGTGTCTATTTCTACAACACTACCAGGGGATCTCCTTAACACCTCTGCCTTCCACCTGTACAATAACTGGAAGCTTTCTTCCCAACTACCATACATATCTTTTAATGCTCTCTCAGAAGCCCTTCCACACAAGATCATAAGCAACAGTAACGTGGTAATAAATCCCGAGTTTTTTCTGCAAGTCCTTGGCACCAAGATTAGGGTTACCTCTCAGAATAGGCAAAGCCCTCTCGGCAACCCATGCTCGGGTTGCAGTTGTACCTCCAACACGGCTGCTAGATGTACACGTGTGCTCCTCCACCAACACGGACACCTGGATAAAAAAAAGAAGATAAACAAACATTAGTAAAAGCATTTAATTCAAACGAAAGAAATATTTTAAGCAAATACCATTATGGTTCTCATATCACTTCGCCTGTGCCCAACTATCCTCCAAGGACAACCTTCAGCTTTGCAATAACCCCTATATCTTGTCTTATCGGTCTTCTCGATCCCCAGATCAAACTCTTCGTTGATTGCAAATTGCCTCACAGCAAGCCTGAATTCTTTCATTGGGCACATGTGGTGCTGGTGCATAGATGGATGATCCTTGTCATAATGAATACAAATTTCATCAGATCCGCATCATCAACATCTAGGGCAAGACCTCCACATCATCATCATCCATAGCGGCCCTCTCCTCATTTGTATCAGAGGTACCCTGCACTTGCCCTCTCCTCATTTGCATCTGTAGGTACCCCGCACTTGCCCTCTCCTCATTTGCTCTCGCTGCATCCTCCTCCCTTAAACCCAGAAGCACGTACATTTGATCCTCACTCATCTGTTCAATCCTACCTTCCTCATCCTGTGACTCAACAATCCTAATATTATCCCAGTCAATTCCAACTCTACAACCATCTCTGGCGCCCACATCATCATGGCGCGGACTGCATGGTAGAGACCAATCCACTGTACTTTCCACCCATTCAACTAGTCTACCAACCATTGATTTGATGAACACAAGCAAAAAAAAACTTCAGTTAGGGTACACTACCGTTTACTTTACTTCGGTTCATCAAGAATTGTGAAGAAAAAAAATTTTACCCCAACGCGTCCTTTCCCACTGGGTTCATCCCGCCGACCACAAATGCAATCACGCGAGCACCGCCGTTCCTAGACTAAGGGTTCACACAAAACAAAGAACACGGCACACATATCAAACCCTAGAATCGCCTCGAGATTGGTATGCGAAGAGAGGATTCTCACCTTTCCTCGGCGACATCCGTGCGCCGCCGTTCGGGGTCGCCGCCGGTGCTGGTCGTCGCAGGTGGGTCGCCTCCCAAGTCGTCGGACCGCTGGAGGATTTGGTCTGATTTCAGCTTGCCTTCTTCTCAAATGCACTCGGTCGGGTCTGCTTTTCTTCGGTTTGGGTCGGGGGCACGACCGTCATTTCCCGTGGCTAGGACTGCCCCCAGGTGCGGAATTCATTTTAGAAAATCGGAAATGGCATTTTGGCGAGAAGGGGCACGAGGAGAGTGGCATTTTGGCTCGCGCCACTCTTGGCGGTGGCATTATATCAATTTTCCCGCCAAATAAAAGGTATCTAACAAGATATCTCCTATATGGCTAAATAAATATATTCAATTACAGGAATGTTTGCTATATGATGTATTTACTCTGATCCACATAGGTACTAGGCAGACATTCCAGGTGCCGAAAGCCAAAAATAGAGTTCACACAACATGCTCATAGTATACCACCTTGATTAAGGATATGAGATGCATACCTTAACAATTGCCGGATGGCTTCCCCAGCAAACTCCAAGTTGTGGGCCAATCATGATACTCCATTAGCTCCAGCTTTCCATCCCGCAAACAGAAAAAACATGACGCTCAGACAGGGAAAGGGATCTCAATTCCTCAGACAGATAAGAAGGTAAAAAACACAACAGTAAGGTTCACTGTATGCTTGTGGAAACACCGGAAAGGGCCTAATAGTATAAGTTTCACAATAAAACAGAGAAATCAGTTCACTCATCTTAGCCTACAATAATTCTACTATAGAAAACAAAAGGCACAAATATGGGCCACGAAGAAGCATACTAAAATGGGAAATGCAAATTTCTCAATACAAAAGAACATATTTGGCAGCATACAAGCGAATGCTAACATTGGGAGTTATGTTACTTTATATAAGTTTCCTTTTTCAATATTCCATATGCCCTTTTAATAAATCAGGACAACTTGCAAAACATGGATCATACAAGCTTCATTTAAAAACATTCTATTTTAGTTTACTTCAAGGCTGTCTAAATGGCCTGCCATACAGACAAATACAAAGGAGTAAAGTGGTAAAGAACTTTGTAGTTGAATCCACCATGGTACACAAAATCACCAGGCACGGAAAAAGAATCTCAAGAAAAAGAGAAAAGATAAAGTAATCTCAAGAAAAAGAGAAAAGATAAAGTCCTTTGAAAATCAGCTGAACCAGCATATTGTGTCATTAATGTTGCTTCTTCTAAGACCTTCAGGATCGGAATATTTTTTGCCAGAAACACCCACTGTTGAAATTACTGCAAAAGCCTTTTCACCAATGTTATGTCACACATCTCCAAGTAGTATTAAGCCCAATCAATTGTATCATTCTAACAGGAAAAGACTATGTTTCCAGCCATTGGAAATTTAAAGGCAGGGCCAATGCAATGTTATGTAATATGCGTAGAGTTAGATGTGATTCTTCAAGACATGGATACTATAGCATAGCAATTTCGCACAATAGATAAACACAATATTAGATTCAAGAACTTGCATCACCCACATTTCCAAGTTCCTACCTTAGTAGAAGGATACCTACCTCTGCAGGAAACATGGCTAACACTAGACTTGCCAACACTCGGTTCCTTCCAAAACCAAAAGTGTATTGTTGCATGAAACAACTGTAGTTATCGAATATTGAGCAATCTCACAAAACAATTCAGTATTCTCTTGCAAGTAAGATCACAAGATATAAAATGTTGGGATCTTTATCAAGATCGGATATCAGTTATCAAATCAAGTAGGCATGGTAACGCAGAAATCATCTAATGAAGTTTTCATTGTCCAATGCACCCATATTCTTAGAATGCATCCTTGCTTGCATAGTTGCATGGATAAAGCTGATCGCTGTACAGTTCAGAATGGGCATTTTATCATAAGCATTCATAGGGAGTTACTTCGGAAGGGCAGAATATCCATCAGATGGACAGACTTGACATAAAGTATGTACAGCCTTTAGACATCAAAGTTTACCATGCAGAAAAGAAGTGCGATGTTTTAATTATATACCTTCAACAGGAATACATGGGAACAGAGGAGAAGAGCATGGAAAAGAATTGTTAATGAATTATCAGAAGGCCTTATTTGATATAATGAGAACACCAAAAGTTCCATAGCAGTTGGCACCATCCTCAGGCTCACCAGAAATCTGAAGTTAGCAAACACTAGTAGGACCACCTGGTGGGCTGAATTGACCCATACAATTTGTTACCCTATTGGACTAGGCCCACTTAAACTTTTTTCTCAGTTTGCCATCAGCACTGGTAGCGTGGGAATGGTCATGAGCTCATGGTCCAGCCAACAGATCAGGTTGTCACACGTTAGTATGTTACACCAGCCTATTGCTTACTCAACAACTATTCTAACTTTTAAAGGATGTTGCAATAAATTTACATAAGCTACAACTTTCGGTTGGTAGGTAAGCTACCACGTTTTCCAAGAGTTATAACAGGTTAATATCATTAAGTTGGATAGAGGTTTTAAGAAGCAGAGGAACAGAGGTTAATATCATTTCAAATTTTCATTTAAACGCCAATCCATACATGATAATCTGTGTACACTCGTGCTATGGGTGCAAATTGCAAACAAAGAGGCTCAGGCGCACCTAACCTCCAGAAGACATGCACCTCAAACAACACAAGATCTCAGCTATACAAGATTACTGTATAACTTCATTTCTGATTTCAAGTACAAGGAAATGTGCCTAACTTCATATTCATCTGTTGTGTTAATTCTGCAATTTCAGAATGATGCTTTACACAATGTGAGCACATGAGTTGTTTATGCCAAAGAACCATATTGCCAGCCTGTATCCTGGTCCTAAACACATCTCCCTCAGCGTTATCACCCAGAATACAACAATACATTAAACAAGCCAAGAACATTTCAGATTTAATGTCATCAACTTCTTTTGGCATTCATAATAAAAGTAGCATCAGAATTTTTAAATGATTATCCCTATAGCACTACCAAAGCCACAGATTATTAAAATATCTTAGGCAGCAACGCTAACAGGTGGGACCTTGGTCCACTTGTCAATGAGATAGTGGTATTTTTTTTTCCTTTGCTAAAATGCAGACCTTTGCAGTGCTATGGAGGAAAATCTCCTGAAACAAAATTATGTACTCAGAAAGACTCTAGCTTGGTATCACATAATGGGTAAGACATAATAACTTTTCCTAACTATTCAGAAACTTTTGATCCAAGGAAAGTTGATTTTATTCCTATAAAACTTTATTTCCACTCACCAAGAGCTTTGAAAAAAAAGGTGGTTGCAGCATGCAAATATATCAGATCATAGAAGCAAATTAACACTGATGGTTGCAATTCAAAGTGAGAATTTAAAATAGTACTCCCTCCAGCCACCAAAACGTGTCGTTTTGGGATACGTGCAGCCAGAGTTCCAAAACTTTGGCTATCGATATCTTTTTAAATATTTGTCGCAAAAAATACTTTCATAATATTGTAATTTTATTGGGTTTTATAAATATATCACAATAGAAATTAGTGGTTAGAGTTGTGTTTTGAGCACCATGTCGATATCCAAAACGACATATTTTTGTAACTGGCAGGAGTATGTCACATTAAGAAAATAAGTGCACTATTATGCAACAACCTTATCTTGGTAGTACCAAGATGGAAAGCAGCTGATACATGTAGAGAACAAAAGAAAAGAACTTTAATCTTAGCACAGACTAAGTTTATAACCTGACACAGACTTAATTGTTTTTACAGAACATGGTTTTAACCAAAATAATCTTGAATGTATTAGATAACTCCAGTAAATCCTTGCAACCATGTTCAAAAAGGGTATCATCAAAAGATAAGCATGTGCACAAACATACGAACACCATGAAGAAAACAAGTGAATTGCCGTGTCTGTATGAAAACCTATCTCATTGCTATCAATAGGCTCGGAATAATTCCAAAAGGACCTATGGGGTTTTGTTAAACTGCAAACTGAATATATTTAATCAGTCAAAGCTCTACCTTCGTAATAAATAACAAAAAAAAACTCTTGTGACTTAATTCTTAATCTTGTGTAACTTTAGAATGATAGGTCTGAGTTGCATGAAAGGGCCACAGGAAAAGTCGAAAAGAACAACTGTTCTATCCATTTCCAACAATCTTTTCTCAGTACAAAAAAAAAAAAAGCTATTTACTGCAGAGATTACTAAAGACAGAATTAGAATTTTAATCACCGACATTCCTTTTCCATCAAGGGTATTCCGAACCAAGCTAATCTTTAATCTAGTGAAAAGCTCCACTAAGCCTTCGGTCCAATGTACATTTTTATTAGTGCATGACAAGTGATAACCCTCCTAAAGAGGGGAATGACGACCCCAAAGCTAAACTAAGCTACCACCATGAATTCTTCCTACGGAGACACCGAAGCTCCAAAAGCCACACCCCATCTAAACAACACCTACACACACGCAACCCAATTTATAAACAAACAACTCAGCTCCGCACGAACTATCTATCCCTCTCTGACGTTGACACACGATCTCCAGGACGCAGATAATTACCTTACTGGCTCTGCATTACATCGAACACCTCGAGTGCACCCCCGAACGCCCCCAAGAACTCCACCCACCCGCGCATGCGGGGGGCGCAGCCGAGTAACCCCCACCCCTGAACAACCCCCCCTTGTCAACTCCCGCCTGTTGTGTTGCTCCTGTACGGCTGTACTGCCGAGTTTTTAAGAACATTTGATGCCTCGGTGGTCCTCCTTAGACGGCCCCGCGTGAGCCGCTGTTGCTGGCTTACTGCGGGAAGGAGTGGGCACAAAAAGGGGACGGCGTGAGGCCGACCACGCATATGAGCCACGTGCCCGCCTCCGCCGTCAAGCCATCACTTCCCGACACCGGCGAGCTCCACTTCTCCACGTATGCACGGCCAGCCCGCGCCTGCAGCCGAGCACCGCCAAGGCCAAATTAATCACGTAGCCTGGAAGACAGCTTGACGAGCATGAGCAGCTGCAATTGATGGGTTGTTCGTCTAGGGGCATATCCAGTGCAAACAAGGAAGTGGTGCAATCACTGTGCAATCCAACTAAGAAAAGTTTCAAAAAATTCTGAAAAAAATCATGGATGTACATCTCATCTTAACCCATCTACATATAAAATTTCATGATCAAATTCGTCATATGTTAAGAGGAATAAAAAAGACAAATTTCTGACAAATTTGAATAGTTCAAATGCACCCTAAATTTGTCTTTTTTGTAATTTCTAGCATAGGACGAATTTGATCATGAAATTGTATATGTAGATAGGGTAAGATGAGATGTACATCCATGATTTTTTTCAGAATTTTTTGAAACTTTTCTTAATGGATTGCATGATCGACCACTTCCATAATCAGACCTGATATGCCCCGTTCGTCTAGTTGCGATACATAGAAAGAACTTGTAACGAGAGGCTCCGGTTGATGTGTTTTCAGAGATTAACTAACGGATTACGGAGTTCAGATCTCGGGAGCGCATCGCGGGCCAGAGCAGCAAGAGCTTCCGGACGTCGAGAGGCGCGACCGAGATGTTTTAGACTCTGCTAGTAGAAGTTAATTCTTTAAAAAGCTAAAATCTAAAAATACATATGAAATAGATTATGAATTTTAATGTATATGAGTAAATTAGATTGTGAGAATCAATTCTAGGCCATTAGCCAGTTACACGTATGTCGTTTGGTAAAAAAAATGACGATTCGGATCTTTTGGACGATCCTAGCTTACGGGATCCTAATCTTGAGAGGGGCATGCGAGCAGCGTGCCTAGTTGGATCTATACCCAATCTGTATAGAAAGCGCTGATGAGGGTCAAATCATCACTTTTCTAGTTTGATGATAATTTTTTGAGACGTGTTTTCTTTTTTTTTAAGTTGTATAAATAAATGAAAGGTAGATAATAATTATTTATCCATTTGCTTGTTTCAAAATTTGTACAACTTATATTAAAAAATATAAAAGCACTGCTCTAAATTTTTTTATAAATTTGACCTTTTCTAAATGCAAGTGGTTAGAAAAGTGACACTCAGAGGCATAGCAATGGTAGGAGTGAAGAAGGGGAAGAGGAAGAAATACCTATGGCTGACTTGTGGGGCCACTGTTTGGTTTTTTTTCTTTCCTTTTATTTGGTGACCGCACTATTTGTAGGTTATCAAGGGGTGTTTTGCACAGGTTTTGTAAATTCGACGGTAAAAGTAAACGATCCTAGAGTTGCAGGTAGAAAATTGTCGGTGTTTCGTATAACCGGCAAGTGAATTTGTAGGTGTTGGGAGTCGCACGTTCCCTCTTCTTGAATGGTTAGATGCAGGAAGTCCAAGATGTATACTGGTTCGGGCCGAATATCCCTACGTCCAGTTTGTGTGGCGGTGGTTTGTATTGATTGGGGTGCGATGATCTATATGGGATTACAAGCGAGGGCTCAGAACAAACCCCGAGCACTCATCCGAGTGAAGGGACTCGGGGGTGTTTGCCTGGATCGGATACTGAATTGGGTCGGATGGCTTGTGTTGAATCGAATGAATCGCCCCCTCCCTAAGGGCCCTGCCCCTCCTTATATAGGCGGAGGGGGCAGGTTACACGGGAGTCTGGAGAAACAAGGTAGGGGTATGATATTCCCGAGAGTCCCGGTCTTCGGTCCTGGCGCCTGACAGGTTCCTGCTCATCTCATGTCGGGTTGGTAGACACAACAGACAGTGCTCCATTGGGAAGGCGCGCACCTGCCCTCTGTCCTCCTGTCAGATGCTGACGTTGCTTACGCTGTATTCGGACACCGCCTTGGGACGGAGCGCGTCTCTACTGCGCATGACGGGGCGAAGAGACCGGCGCCTGACTTTGTGGCCTCTTGACCGCCTCGGGAAGGAGTCACCTGCCCCCGCGTGGGCGTTGTGTCCACAGGGCAAGTGACCAACTTGAGGCCGATTGATGATGTGGCCGGGGTCGCAGAGCCGGAGCCTAATGGTGCGCCCGACCTGTGGCCAGGTCAGAGCCTGCGGGGGCGTCCGACCCGAGGCCAAGTCGGAGCCCGCGGAAGTATCCGACCTGAGGCCAGGTCGGACCGTTCCAGAGAGGCATGGTCGTGGCTTGACGAGACCATTGCTCAGAGCCGGGCCCCGGACGACCCTTTGGGAGCTCCGACCAATGTTCAGTGATAATCCTATCTGTGAGAGACGGAGTCTTTGGTAATACCCCCTCCAGCGCTCTGCATCGCTGCCAATCCCGGCCATATTCAGATGATCGAGAGAAAACGATCTTGAAATAGATGTATACTTTCTTTGTGGAGTACCCTCATGCACGGTATTAAATCAAAAATCGAACCGAGGCAATGCATAAGATTAAAAATTAGAATTTTCCATAAATAAATAAAATGCAAAACATGACAAATAATATTTTTTTAGAGTGATAATTTACAATAACTTTGGACAAATAACATATTTAGTAATTAATTTTAAATGCAAATAAATATACTAATAAGAACGTATAACCATTGCTAAATCTCTACTATACAAAGCAAGAGTTTCTTCCCATGTCATTTCATCAAAATTACTCACATTTGCCACTGCTCTTTAATTACTCACATTTGCCACTGTTAGTGCTCTTTGCAAATAAATTTTTTATCATAAATTAAGTTTCCGTTATAACGCACACGGACACATGACTAGTTTCAATTAACCCTTTGATTTTGCGCAACACTGTCTCAGATGGCTGGTTTGCGCATTGCTTTTCAGTTTGTAGTTTTGCCTTAGCCTACTCCGCGCACGTCAAAAAAAAGAGTATAAGGGCCTGTTTGTTTCAGCTAGAGATTATAGAAAGCAGATTTTAAAAGCTGGATTGTAAAAGTTGGATTGTTAAAAGCTGGTGACTGTTTGGTAACTCGGATTATAGTGTATTTGGATTGTTGTTTCTGCGTGGCAAAAGTCTATGGTACACTCGGCCTGTTGTGTTGCCTTATTTTGCTGGAAGGTGGAAGGGTATTATGGTCTTTTGTACAAAAAAAAAAGCTGAGGAAAGCTCCTCCAAGGTGGATTGTGGGATTCTAACAATCTGGACTCTGGATTGTTACAATCCAAATTAAAAGCTGTCTGTTTGTTAACCTTCCAGCTTTTAAAAACTGCTTTCTATAATCCCTAGCTGAAACAAACAGACCCTAATAGTGTGAACTAGCTTTAGTTTGGCCCACAATTTCAAACCCAGCCGCAACAAATTCTTCAACCTACTTCATTAAGAAAAGGACAAAAAATCAACTAACTTAAATCAAACGTCGCCTCAAAAGGAGAAACATAAACGCAACGTGTCATCACCTAACGTTCGCAAAGTTAGTGACGGAATTCTTTAGAACCAGTAATTAAAGGTTGACGTGATTAACCCAACGAATGCTCTCTCCGACTTCATAGAGGACCACGGGCGCACACAACCACTTCCAAAATGAGAGAGAGACAAGACAGAGAGATGGAAAAGGCGGTCATCTTTCGCAGATACACTTGTTAACAACTTTACGAAGCTTTACGCACGGCACGTATGCAGATGATGCCATGCACGTATGCAACCATGTATACTATATTGTAGAGCTTCTATTTCTGGATGGTGAACGTCACCTCCTCCTAGTTCTGCAAAAACAAAACAATCACTGCCTAGCTAGTTATCAGTCGATGGGTATGCAGCTGAGGATTTGATGCCAAACTGCCAGTCCATAGGATTTCACCGGATAGTCCTAAAATGGTAGGGTTTTTTTTTTCTTGATGAAGTCCTATAATGATAGTTGAGAAATAAGACAGAATATGGGCGAAATATATATGGGGAGATACCCAAAAACGTGTTCCAAAACTCCAGTACAAAACAGCTCCGACTTGTACTTACAAGTCAAATAACAATGTAATTTTAAGAAAATACCACGTTTAAAATACAAGAATTTTTTTCTAAATCCATAAGGAATTAGCTTACTATAAAATTCCAGCATTTCAAATGGCTGGTTTTTTAAACCTCCAACATTCATTTGGTACCCGCCTGGTGCAGACAACAAGTTGATGCAAACTCGGCGCATTGATCACTAATTACGGAAACTAAGATCCTATTTAGCAGAGTTTTAGATTTTAGCTCTACTTTAAATCTGGAGCTTGTAGGCTAAAATAAAGTGAATTAAGTTTACATTTTTAGTCTAAAATATAAACAAGATGACTCATCTAAATACTCTTAATCAGTGGCGGAGCCAGAAACATTCCAAGAGGGGGGCTCTGTATGTCTGTATGAAAACATGACTGTGACGAGGCAAGACCATCATGGCATGAAAAACAACCTGCTATGACGTCACTACAAATAATCAATCATATATATATATATATATCCTCAAGAAGACAAGGTTGATGCAGGCCAAAATTGAAGACCTTCTTCATATAGAAAGAGATGTATAGTTGAAATTCACTCAGGAAGAGTTGAATGCCACCTCATTAATAGATAGTAAGTCGAAGCAGCTACTCAAGCCAGTCGAGTACTTGGTGACCCATGGTCAGGCATAATAAGAGCAGTGCGACACCATTTGCAATCTAAGTGTTATAAGTAGTTCAACTGGTTAGTGTGCTTTACTTTTTATTATATTGTTAGACGGGTTAGTTATTACAAATATAATTGTGAGGAGAGTAATGTTTGTTAACAGAATTTTTTTACTGGACATCTAGCTGGGTGGGGCCGGGTGGACTCCAGCCCCACCTAGCCCCACCATCAGCTCCGCCTCTGCTCTTAATGTATCCATAGCTCTAACCCCATAAATTTTTAGAGTTAGGAATATCCTACTCTACAAACTCTACAAATTCTGATAGAAGTAGAGTTGTACCGAAGGTGACCTCTGGTCTCGTCGGTTGCATCTAATCTACTGACCACAACTGTGAAAAGCTCCGGATTGGTTGCGAGATCTATTAACGAGTCAATACGTTCATTAGACTACCGCTTAAGAGAAGTTTCTTAAACAACTACTCAAGCTTTTGCCAAATATTCTCTGCGGGACCCTAACCAGTTGAAACTAGAAACCTAATTAAACTACCCCACAAGCTATTGGGTATGGCTTTTGATAGAGAAATCCATGTGAAACAATATAGAATTCTACTAAGGTACGAACTTGTTTAGGCGCATTTGGAATACGCAGAATTTACATACGAAATAGTTCTCGTAGTACGAAATAGTTCTCGTAGGAAGTAGGAATCGGAAAACTTCTCACTCTAAACAGAGCCTTAAGATGAATAAAGTCGAATCACCACATCTTAAGCTCGTACTTAAACTTTCGCGTTGACACAATTCAACTGGCTTGTACATATATCTCTACTGCTATAAATTTACAGTTGGTGGCAGCGGTCCGTTTTTCTTCTCGCCATATCTTTAATAATAGCCAGTCATTATAGCTAATTATTCGTTCCTGATTTACAGCCAGCTATATCTCTCTAGATATGGTTGATTATTATAGCAAAATCACTGATTATTGCTGGTAATTAATAGCCGACCAATCATTTCTTTTGTACTCTATATATGATGTACAATTTTTCCAGAATCAATCAAGAGAATTCATTCAAGATCTCCCATGTCGTGCCGCCGCGGCGAATGAACTCGATGAACTGATCAATAAGTGACGGACCGACGTACATGGCCACGAAGCGTAGAAGGCAGAGCGCCGCGGTCAGTAGTAACTGCGGCCAGAAGGACAACCAGAGCGCGATGCCCACCGGGTGCCGTAACCCCAGCAGCGGCCAGTTGGACATGAACAAAGCGTACGACGCTTTGGCGCGGTTGCCCGGCGACACTGGTGGGACGTCGACGGTGAAAGAGCCATTGGCATACCCCTTGGAGATAAACGGTTGATCCAGTTGAACATCGCGAGAGAGAGGAACGACGCGGCAACGCACGGTGTGGCGGGCGCCTCAGCGCTGGTGTTTTCTGGTTCACCTTCATAGGCTCTAGCGTCATGGCCGGTGAAGTCAGTGATGGTTAGGTACGTCAGAGGCATAGAGACGAGTAGGCCGGCAAAGGCGAGAGGGTCATCTGAGAAGAGTAGCGAATCGTCGGCGCAGCGGACCACCGCCGAAACGGAGAAGAGCGCGGCGCCGAGGACGGTGGCGATCCAGAAGACGTAGAAGTGCAAAGGCTGGGTGGCGGCGGTAGCCCCTTTCTCCGAGGCGACTGACCATACGGGCATGGCGTGAGCGACAAAGTGGGCGGCGAGGAAGATGGACTCCACAGCGCACCATGGCGTGCTCGGCAAGAGGAAGAACGTGATCGCAAGGAGGACGGTGGATGCCGCGGCGAAGACGGCGGACGCCCCGAGCGCGACCACGTAGCAGCCAGTGGCTTCGGCAGTAGCGCCTCGTGCTCGGGAGAAACCCCTATGTCGCCCCTGCGAAGGCGATGGATGACGAGGACGAGCGAGGCAACGAGAAAGACGAGGTCGACGGCGCCGAGGAGCGCGCGCTGCAGGCATGGCGAGAGAAAGAGGAACGCGAGCTGGTAATATAAATTGCAAAAAGGGATAAAGTGATTGATTGATTTTTTAGATTGGTAATATATATTGCTACGTACAATATATTTGGTTTTAATTCATACCGGAGAAGAAACCATAAAAACTTTTGTGGGAGAAATAGATGTCTGATCTTGTAGCATAATTTTCTTTTTTTACATACCTTTATTTTTCGTTACCAATTTTATTTTTCGTAGCAACGCACGGGCATTGATCTATACTAGTCAAATCCCACTCAACGCATCTTCCATAAGAAAGGATAAGCATGATACCGGCAGTTTAATTTACGAAGCCCATATAGCATGACAGTTTCTGAGCGAGTGTAGGGTTTTCTAGTCTACTTTTCTCTTTTTTCTCAAATTTAGCTTTCTTCTGATCAAAATTATAAATCTAACCTCTTCTAATGTACTCCTGTACTCCCCTACCGTGTGAGGCGGCCTCCCACGCTTACTAGCCACGACAGGATGCCTCCCTGTAGGATCAAGGATAATCGACTAGACGAGGTGAATATGAGTTTTCTAAAAAAATTTGACTCTAATTGCAACAGATAATTAAGTAATACTAGAATCAAGAATTTTAATAATTAAAAACAAAAATATCTAGGTTTCGCTAAGTGTACCAACAAACTATGTCTAAATAAATTACACAATCCTAGATATATTACCAAACATTAAGTAAACTAGGAATGTAAATTTACACAATTGGACACATGAGTGCAAACCGCAAACCACAAGAGATAAATACAATGATTTTTCTGTGGTCTCGGAGACCTACCAGTCTCTCATAATCCACATTAAGGAAGCTTGAACGAATCCAGTAGGCCTCTTGCGCAAATGAGCCTCCCTCGATCACTAGTGGTAGCTCTTCCCCGCTCCGAGTAGATGAGCTCTAACCTTCACAATTCACTGGACCTCCTCATAAGTTTCTTGAGGAGATCACTGGTTCTCACACGTCCAAGTTGTCTAGGAGTAGCAACCTCCAAGAGAATATGCCTCGACGCTTCCTTAAAGTTGATCAAGTATCTAATGGATCAACATGAATGCGCACACTTGAATTCTCTCAATAACTCACAAAATATGAATTAAATGCACGGGAGACTTGTCAGGACTCACAAATATGTGATGAATGTTCAAGAGTATACCTTGTTGTAGGTGGGGTTGTATTTATAGCCTCCACTAACAAATCTAGCCGTTACCACCTAATTCCTGGAAAATTCAGGAAATTCGGCACTACCACCCATGTAGTGTTGGTAGTACCGGCTTTAAGCTCAATGGTCGCCTGTAGTATTTAATGTTGAGAGAAACTAGCCATTGTTACAGTACCCTAGCACTACCGCCTATATAGGATCGGTAATGCCGGCCATAAGCATCTAGAATAGTGCATGTTCACCCTTTTCTGGAAAAGGACTATCGTCCGTTTGGATCAGTACCACCGCACTTCCCGCAGTACCGCTCCCAAATAGGCGATAGTGCCAGCTGGGTAAAAACCAAGAAAATGCATCGTTCTGAAAAACATCTACCGACCACTATGGTCGGTATTATCGCACCTACGACAGTATCGCCCTAAGTAGGTCGGTAGTGTCGGTCTGAGAGAACCCAAAAGACAAGATTCTGTAAAAGAGCTACTTGCCTTTGGAGCCCGTACTTCCACACTTCCGGTAGTACCACGCCCACAAGGTTGGTAGTGTCGGCCAGGCATAACCTCAAAACAGCCTTCTCTATTAAATAACTACCAACCCCTTGAGCCGGTACTACTGCTCCTAGATGGTCAATAGTGCCGACAATATAGATTTTCAGAGAAGTGCACATGACTAAAGTATGAGCATAAATTTAAGCAATTGAAATTAAATTATCTTCAAGCTACCAACCAAAAGTTCTTGTTAATAGTATGACTCCTATACTAGCAATCCAATCTTTTCTCCAAACACCTAGATAAAAAAAAGCTACAAAAGGGTCCTTATAAATTATTCCTTTGTGTTAGCTTAATGTTCCAATTTCCTTATAGCTCAACGATTTCATCTCTTCATAGGACCAGCCTATTTTTTGTAGCTTTAAGAAAAATTGTTAGTTCTTAAAATATGATTGTCATTAATTACCAAAATCAAAGATGAAATTTAGGATCTAAATGCTTCAATCTCTCTCTTTTTGGTAATTGAAGACAACCTTATCAAATATAATGAAACTGAATACATTTAAAGCATACATCAAGACAAGCAAGTTGTGTACTTTTGAATTTTGCTTTTAATGGCATTTCACTTCTTTCGGAAGAAGATGATTGAATTTGGAATTAAAATGCCATAAAAGCCACAATTTATAGTTGAAATTCCCCTAAATATGTGCATGAATGTATAAATGAGAGGTTGCACATATTTTGAGGAAATTGAAAATTTTGATAGAGTTTTCACTTTATATTGGATCCGAGAAAACAAGATTAATATAACAATATGCATACACAATAAGCATTGTATCCAATATGACAAAATAGGAAACAAAATAATAAGATAATTAAGCATTCAACATTACAAACATCCATTAAACATCCAACACAACCAAAACACATATATAGGTTCAATTAGCTTACAAGAAATATATAAAACTATTACAAAGTTAATCCTCAAACTTCACTACTTTGCTTCTTCTTCTTCCACTTCACTTTGCTTGGCTTCCCCCTTCTTCTACTTCTCCCTATTTGGTATAAAGTACAAAAAGAGGGGTCTTCATAATATACCTAGGAGAGTGGAGGAGTACCATCAGTGTTCACAAAACCGTACCACGAAAATCGGTTCGGTTTTTACGGTATATTTTTCGCAAAAACTGCTCGAAAAACCGCTTAAAAACCATAAAAAACCTAAAGAGTTGAAAATTTTAAAAGATTTGAAAAAAATCGAAAACCACTGTTTTTCGTGAAAAATCGCTCGGTTTTCTCGAAAAACCAACCCAACCAATTGAATGTTCTTCGAAAACGGTTTTTGAGCGCTTTTTGACGAAAATCGCAGGTTTTCACGAAAAACCGTTGACATAAATTTTTTCAAAAATTTTAATTTTTTAATTTTTTTAAACTAGAACAGTTTACCGAGCGGTTTTGGATCTCGAACCGGAGCAGTAAGATCGAAAACCACGGTTTTCGAGTGGTTTTTTGCGGTTTTGTGAACCCTGAGTACCATGACCATGTCCACGACCATGCCCATAGCAACGAAAGCGAACAGGAACTAGCTCATCCCGAAGAAGATTCACTGTCGCTCCGATAGTGTCCAGGCACTCCTGAACTTCATCTACCATAGCACGAGTCAGGAGTTGAAATTAGTGTTCTTGATCAAGCTACTCATGATGCCGGAGCTGAGTGAGGCAAACTAAGCCATCATGTTCGTATGAAGGCTCTCCAAACCTACCATGAAGGAGTCCTGAGGCACATCCTGGGCTTGAGGTGGATCATGAGGAGCATCCTAAGGCTGCTACTACTACTAGTGGTGCTGAGCTGGATATCCAATCATTTGAGGAGGAGCTTCATGAGGCTTGTACTGCTTATGTGTATATCCAGATCCTCCATTGTTTTCAGTCTTCCTAAGAATGAGCTTCATAATGTAAGGAGCACAATATATAGATTTTCCTCGCTCACAGGCCGAAGAGTCCATCTCCCTCATCACGAAGTCAATCACATCAAATTTCTGCCTATGCATCACCTTATTCATTATGTTACAAGGATATCCACGAATGTCATCAAAGCTACCACTTTTGGAGTGAATGGTAACTCTGATATTCTTATTTACTAGACTAGCCTGTGGAAGCAACCCTACCAATTTACTTGGCCTCCTCACATTAGCAGCCAGATCATAAAACTTGAGCTATTGAGACACTCCAAGAGATCTATCGCTATGTATCCTAGGATAGCCACCGTGGAAGATGCCTAAAGCCTACTCGAACTCATCCTTGGTGACAATGTAGACCTTGGAGCTAGACATCCAGGTGATGGATTCATATATGTCAAGGATATGTACTGTGGCATAGAACCGTCATACCATATCCTACTCAAAATCACACCCCTAACTAACAAAGTTTATGAGGTCTGCTCCATGAAATGACTCCGTGACACCAATGGATAGAGGTAGCTTTCTACTGTGGTCCCAATCCACCTATTTCTAATCAGCGAAGTCCTTGTCAGAATATATCTCATGAAATACCTTCTCTTGAAAAAGAGTACGAAAGAACTTCTCTGAAGCTGTTCTTGGGAGGTGATATTGATTGGCTCCCCTCAACAAGTAATACTTATATCCCTTTATTTTCCTGAGATCTTCCTGAGGGTCAAAGCCAGGCAATGATTCCTCTTCCTCAGACTCTTCCTCCTCATCGACATCCATCAATAATCCTCCTCCTCATCCCCTTCTTCCTCGCTTGACTCATGAGTTGGTCCTTTGCCTTTTTATCTACTTGAGAGCTACTTCTCCCCAATTCTTACTACACCATCTTCCTTACCTTATATCTAGCAGCAATCGTATAGGAGTCATCGCTGTCACTCCCACCATCAGTCTGAGGGGCGGGAACCACGACACTTCGCGTTGATTTCCTAACTGTGCCCCACCACGAGGAGCCTTGGGCTTGGAAGGATTCTTCACTCTTGACATGATTTATGGATCATAAGGATAATAGGAGAGATAAGCAAAGAAACTAGGAACTCAACTTTAGAAATTCAATAAAAATGTAGCAAGTTACGTTGTTTTTGGCAGCAAAGTCAGCACTACTGCCTATGCTAGACCAGTAGTGCCACTTCTAGGATAGGATACCATAAAAAAACGAAACATGATCAAACTTTTATGATGTTTTAAAAATATGATGTTGGTACTAATATATTTAAAGCAAATGCACTGGTTTAATTGAAATACCAAATCATGTTGGAATTTTTAAATACTTTTTTAGAAGGGTTCCCTAAGCTACCACAAAAATTTCAGACCACGATCAAACTTGTGTTTTTTTAGAAATTCTGATAATGCTACTAATGTATTAAAATTTTGCTGTTTTTGGTATTCATGAGCCATCAAATTAATTTTATTTTTTAAACTTTTTTAGAAGGGTTACGAGAGTATGCCTAAGATATCATAAGCTTCCTTTTTTTATTTCTTAAAAAAATATCTCCTCTCCCTGTTAAATTTTTAGGACTTTCAAAAAATGTTTAAAAACGATTTTTCTAAGACTTTTTAAATGAATATTTTTTAAAATCCATATTAAAACAAACTTCTTTTTTTATTTTTTTAATAAAAGATTTCTTCTCTCCGTTAAGATTAACAAACCACTCACGGCAACACATTGGATTTTGACTAGTATATTTTTATATTATGATCTCTTGTCAACTTTTTCACGTACGTGCAGCAGTCGTGCACTGCGATCCCTTTTCTTTTGCTATATATCTTGTCCCGTGGAACTCTGCCAGCTAAATGACTAATTAAGCACGAGGACAATCGAGCGTTGAACCTTAAGGCCAATTAGCCAATTAGCGCGAAGAGAGCTGATAACCGAGGCCATCCGGCAGTTGACTATTAAACGCGAGAAGCGATCCGAGCTTAGTAAAATATACAGATCTCGACCGCGAGAGCGAGTAGCGGTGAATTGATTAATCGATTGCTCCCTCGCCTTCAACATCCAAACATCTGTCGATCGAGTTCGCGCACTCGAAGTACTTTAAGATCTTCCCAAAGCAAATCTTGATACGCCATATGCAGTTTATAGAACTACTCATTAATTAACTTGGATGGTACTACTGGATGAGTAGCATACTTGATTACCACCAATTGGTTTGTTCTATATCAGAATCCAGATTGTACAATGGATTGAGTATTGTGTAACTTAATCATACATTGATACATATCTTATGCCGTCTGAAATCTCCGGCCGCTCGGCGCCTCCACATCAACAAGCTTGCGCTCGGCCAATTGCCGCGCGGCTCCCCTGCCGCCGCCCGGTTGTGCCCTCCCTCACCTGCCCGGCAAGCCTACCCATCGCCTGGTTCGATGGCTCTTTCGTCTTTGCTAGTACTAGTTACTAGTACTTGCCTAAAGAAGGATGCAGAGCCCTCCGCGACCGTTTCCGTTCCTACCGATCGAAACGCCAGACCTGTAGGGTTACGGCGTCAATAGGTGTAGGTGAAGTCGGCGCGAGGGAGCCGCGTCGGAGAAGTGCCTCTGCTTCCGCTTCCTTCCGAAACCTGGCACCGACGACGTCGCCCTCTTCCCACCGTCTGCAGTATCTGTTGGGTTTGACGCTCCGAGACCATATTGTCCCGTGATGTCGTAGGCGCGCCATGTGCGCCTGGGACACGCGACGTGCATGTGGGGGTAGCCGTAGGTGGGCCGTGGGCGCCACTTATCATGTCCGCGTCTGTGCGTCTAGTGTGACTCACGTTAGAGCAAGTACAATAGCAAAACTCACTACTAGCTAATAGTAAACTAAAAGTCAGCTTGCACAATAACTATCTCTAAAGGTTGTATCTAGATATTATGCAATAACCATCTCTTCTTTCTTGTGCATAAATAATCTACCTATATCCTGTGTAAAGCTAGCTACTAAATAAGAGTCAACTTTCTTCTCTCTCTTCTTTTCTCACTCTTTCATATAGACCAAAACTGATATATACAAGCTAAGAGCCAATTGATGTAGCCTTATTGTACATGCCCTTAGCCGAGAAAAGCTGTGTTGGGAAAGGGGGCGACTAGCGTCCGGATGCGTTGTGGCACATTGTTCTTAGCTGATCTTACTTATATTGATCTCACTCGTTCGATACAGTGAAATATAATTTTAAAATCGTAATAATTAGTTCATATAATTGTAACAAATTTTTGCTCTAGATACGACAAACATAAAATCAACTAACAAATTTGTACATAAATTTAAATTATTTGGACAACAAATACAAGAATCTATTAAAAAAGAAAACTATTGTAACAACAAAGAAATCATTAAACATCTGCAATATTTAATGAATTGCACTATAATATTTGAAAATAACTGCTGCCACAACTTGGCTTACCAGCATCAAACATTTTGAGGGCAAAAAGGGCACGTAGCCGACTCACACTATCCCCTTTACCGACGCCCTCGAACACATCACTTGCGAGTAGATGGCGCCCTCAACCAGCGCGTCTTCTACTTGTCTGCACCTATCTCCTTTAGATCCGATGGGTTCCCGCTGTGGCAGCGACGAATCCGGTGAGCCTCGACTACTCCTTGGAAAGGTCATAACTCTAATGAGCTTCAGCTACGGTAGAAGGCCTACCTTATGCACAAATGGGTCACTCATATGGTTACACATGTAAAAATTGATAAAATGCCACTCCTAACATTGCCTTTCGCTAAAATGCCACTCTTATCTGAATTTTTCCTGTGAACACATCTCAGCAATAAAAAAATCAAGATTCTCAAGTTGATGTGTTGGTAATCTCGTTCTTCATTTTCGCTCTTCGTTTGCATGCCTATTTTATTTTTAGATTGATTCATAGTTTCACCATAATAATTTTGATTCAATCCATTCAAAATCTTTCTAGGGCATCAAGTGATTGATCTGAAAAGTTTGATTGGTTAATTCCTCATAGATCCTAATTAATCTTGTAATTAGGGTTACATCAATTTTTGTCATTATTGATACAGTCATCTTGCGAAGGTAATATCTCTAGATTCATAGATCTGATCGAGTTGATTCTTGATTGTCTAGTCATCTTCATTGAGCGAGATATGTTCTCCAAAGTGGATAAAGATAATATAATCGAGACTTTCATGGCCATTAGAAGGCGTAAGCCTGACATAAAGAAGAAGTAGTAGAAATGTAATATTCTATGAACTATTGCAAAACTTTATTATTATCTTCGTATGTATTTTGCTTTTGATATATTTTATGTTATATGTTGTCTTGCTATCTTCTTTTTTAAAGTTGGACTAATCTTGCTTAAAATCCTAGCTACGTCACTGCGGTCAGGGGC
The DNA here is from genome assembly GCA_036346375.1 of Guadua angustifolia. Lineage (NCBI taxonomy): Eukaryota > Viridiplantae > Streptophyta > Magnoliopsida > Poales > Poaceae > Guadua > Guadua angustifolia. The sequence continues at coordinate 32,526,702 of CM070514.1, read as the reverse complement.
GGAGCTGGGCCTCGGGCCACTAGGGCCTGGGCCCGAGGCCCAACAAAATAACGCAGCACTCACCCCTCCTCATGACCTCGACCAACCTCCATTCTCCTCGCCGCCAGACCTCGTCCAATCCCCAGACATCGCCGACAGACCTAACGCGCTTCGGCTTTCGGCGCTCCCAGCCCCGGCTTCCCACGCCCCACCCGACAGCCCGGCGCCCTAGCGTCCGCGTCCGGCCGCGCCTCGGCCACCCACCCGCCGTTCCCGGCCACCCATCGGCTCCGAGCCAAGGCGCCGCCGCCAACCGCCATTCCCAGCCTCCCGCTGTGTGCGCCCGGGCCGAGGAAACACCGCCGCCACTCCTCGCCTCCAGGTGAGCCGCCTCCCCTCCCAAATTCGCCTCGATTCGTCGCCATTTCGCTCGATTCGACGCGGCTTTCGCTTCCCCTCGCGCCGATCTGACCTATTCCGTCGGTGTTTCCACAGGAATCAGCCATGAAGGGTGCCAAATCCAAGGGCGCCACCAAGGTCCAAGGCCGACACCAAGTGAGCATCTCGCCAGCTTCTGCCCTCTTCGTCCTTCTCCGCATGGCAGATCTGCTTTTTTTGGTTCGCGAGATTTGATTTTCATGCGTTGCGACCTGCTTTTCTTTTTTGCAGGTTGGCTAAGCAATGGAACTTGCGATGAAGCAAATGCTACGGAGAATTGCTGAAATGGTTTATCATGCTGATAATTCAGATCAGAAAAACTCTCAGAAGGTTTGGCTAAGCAATCTTCATAATTTGTTTCGCTGAAGCAATTTTTAGAATTGGCCTCACTGGGAATTCAAATTAGAATACAATACATGTGTGATTCAAAGTACATAAGTGATTTTCCATGGCATCCACCCATTTGTCTTGATCCTTGAATGCTTGTGTTTACATGCATGATTCAATTTGATGTAATAGAAATACATGATGAGGAGGTTGAAGACATTGTCATTTTATTTTGTGTTCGGTGGATGCAGGACCTGCACAAGTGGTTTGTCAACTATGTGAATCAGCTCGACGGCACAGATAGTGAGTGTTCTTAATCCAAAACCTTTATTCTTGGTATTGATATATTAGTTTGATTTTGGCTCCATTAGTTAAGCACAATATTCTTGATCCAACAACCCTGACATAGAATAGTTAGTTTGTTCAGTAATTGGCAATAATTAGCTAGTTGATTTCAAGTTTTTCCAGCATTGATAGTAAGAGAAAAGCATTGATTCTAGGTTCCTGAATTCAGGAGAATCTCGATTCCTTTGTTCAATGTCTTGCGTTTCGTTGTATTTTGGTATGGATAATATTTAACGTTAGTTATTGTCGCTTAGTTTTCGGTCCGAGGTTTAGTAAAATCCTGGCTCCGCCACTGACTGCGGTTACGGTAGCTTAGTTGGAGTTCAATGTAGCTATGCTTGGAGAGAGAGAGGAGGAGGTGGGGATATCGATGCCACAGATTTGGATTCTGAAAAACTGTGAGGATAGAGAGCAGAAGAGAAGAGCTTGGGGGCATGGAGAATGAGCAGGAGGGAAGAATGGTGTAAGAAGTCTGGTATGGCGAAAGAAGTGGAAGCCTCTGATGGGGTCAATGGGATCGATATATAGCATGTACTCTAGCAATGGCCGTCGGGACAAACCGCGGCATGGCGACGTAAGTCGGACTCCGCGAACCAAAAGGAAGGCATCTCTTGTCAATGACCCCATGCATCCGTTGTACGTTGTTTCCTCCCATTTTTCGTACTGCCATTGACAAATGAGCTCAGGTATCCTGACTCCTCAGGTCGAGACTTTCTTCTTGGTAGCCTCAGCTGAAGAAGTTTCGAGGTCGAGAAAGTAGGAGCGCGAGGTGGACAAACATGAGCCGTAGATATTCTCTTTTGCCCGAGGCACTTTTCTCCGCCATTGGAAGATCGCGCACGTTGGGACAACTTTGCGACTTGTGACAGTGGATTTATGTGGATTTTAGCTAGGTGGATAATGGGAGTGTTCTTTAGATCAATGATATATAGTAACTACTAGAAAATTGTTCGCGCCGTAATACGGCGCGCGTGTCATTTTTTCATAAATTTTTTTTCGGAGGTGTTCTATTTTTTAAATCAGCGAAATAATGAACGGAACGACTGAAAGAACATAAAAATTTTCGCGGCGTAACATGCCGCGCGTGCCGTTTTTTCGTTGAAATTTTACGTTTTATTTTTTAAATCGTCGAAATAATGAGCGAAACGGATAAAAAGACAAAAAAAATTTCCGCGGCGTAACACGACGTGCGTGTCATTTTTCGTAAGAAAATTTTCTTTTTTTTCGGTGATGTTTTTTTTTTGAATCATTGAAATGGGGAAAAAATAGAGAGATAGAGTTGTAGAAATATCTCCTTCGACGAATTATCTTGAAAACATTAGAGTTGACAACTTTCTTTTGTCGAACTTAACATGTTTTAAAAATATCGAGACCCACGCTCAGAGAGTAATAATATATGCTTAAAAATATTAGAGTTCGATATAGGAAATCGAGGTGGGGAAAAGTCTAGAGACGAGTTGCGCACGATTTCTAGTGACAAAACATTTTTTATGAAAAACGGAGTGCACGTATTTCTAGTGACAAAAATATTTTTTTTGAAAAACGGAGAACAAAAACATTTTTCCGGAAAACGGAGGTGCACACGTATTTCTAGTGACAAAATATTTTTCCGGAAAACGGAGAAAGGACCTAGACGAAAGAGTAAGGACTCGAATGTTACGTTTTGGACTGTCTGCTATCTGAAAAATTAGAAAAGGGCTTGTTCGCGATTTAAATCTAACGGAGGTTCTTTTCAGAAATGGCGACGAGGACCTAAACGCTAATTTAGAGAAATAAATCTTCCTCTCTCGGAAAATCGCTGAAGGACTGTTCGTAATTTTCAAAAGGACCAATTTTGAAAAATATTTTGAGCCGAGTAGTATGCCGAGCCGATCGGCTCAAACGGACGTGGAGGCGCCAATCTCTCCAATAATAGGAAAGGTAGTATTTGGTGGTGCCAAACATGGTCTTACCACTTACCAGTCATATCAAATTTTGGTTCTTTACGAACTGGGGCTGAGTAAATAAATTTTAAAAAAAAGCTAGAATGCGGGTGGAATGTTACCTAAATTTTGTAGCAAAAAGTGTAGCAAAGCGTTCAATACTAACAAAATTTGGCGGCCAAAACGTAAGGTGTGTTTAGGTTTGTGTTTGGTGTTCACTGTCAAAATTTATGGGTTAAACTCGATTTTGGCTACCAAATTTAGTAACGCTGAATTTGGTATATCTTATGAAAACTATATTATGTATGTATTTAACTTGTTGCCTAAATCTAATTCATTTTCCTGCTAAATTTTGCTCGCATGAATTTTTTTTGTCACACATTGAATTGGTCTCCATTTGATAAGAACTAAAATTTGATAAAAACCCGTTGCCTTGAGACCAAAAAGATCCAATGCTGCAGCATGACTATAAAAAAAGGTCATACTCCGAAGATACTAGTATCTTCTAAAAAAAGCTTCTACAAAGATGGTAATTAACATGAAAATCGATCTTTGCCTAAGTAAATGAGTAACAAATCATTAATTACCTTAGAAACGCAATGACTCGATGCGTCATACGTGTTCGTACCACGCCAGAATAGTTTCCAAACCTAGACGTATGACCTTTTTTTCTGTGTGAAAACTGTGCATCCTCCTTCACTCATGACGTGATCACGTGAGTTCGCGTGGGATCTACTCGTCAGTCCGTGGGACCCAGCATCATTCGCGCGAAATAACCCGGAAAGAAACTTGCTAAAAATAGTGCCCCACGATTCCTCTCCCGCACAGGGCAGCTACCCCACGGCCGCATCCCATCGACGGCCGCGAATCCCACCGATGGACCATCGGACGGTCAGGGGCGCGCGATCGCGGAGAGAGTAGCGAGCGCACCGCGCACGGTACCTCGTGGGATGGGATCCCATTCCTTTCTTGCCTTCCTCCCTCCCCTCGAATTACCGAAGCAATTTTTTTTTTCTATCCTTAGCTCAATTTCTTAAGTTTGATTTTTTATGTAAATAAAATTACAAATATAACATTTTCTCGTGGTGACGGATACCTACTACATTACTATACCTCAATTGACAACTGCTGTGTTTTTTAACTGCGGCAGGTGGATCTACCACGATCCTATACAGTAATAGATGAAGTATGTTGTCTTCGTATCATTCTAAAGAAGAGAGTTAGGTTTGAAATTTTATCGGGATAGATATCAAAGTTAAAAAAAAAGCCTATAAAAGCCAAAAACTCGGAGTTATTACCGTCGTTGAGACGTCGACTACTCCTCCCGCTCCGTCCACTTCCGTTACTTACCCCGTCGTACTGAACTTTTTTCACCTCGCCCCCTCGACAAGTTGTCTTATTCCTAGAGTGCCGAGTCCGGAAACGGATACCGCCGGCTTCTTCCTTCCTTCCTTCCTTGCCGCTGCCTCTCTCCGTCACTTCCGAAGACCAAACAAAACCCGCACCGGAGGAGAGGGGGAATAATTGGAAATCTCGGGGCCCTAAATTTCGGCGGATTTGCCCCGGCGGTGTCGGAATCGGCGGGCGGATCTGGTGGTTGGGGCGGGCGGGGGCGAGATCTATGCGCCGGGGAGGAGGAGGGGGAAGGGGAGTGGGCTGAGAGGGCGCGGGAGGGGCAATGTCAGAGGCGGCGGGGTCGTCGTCCGGGGCCGCCGCGGTGGCGCTGGTGATGTTTGTCGTGGTGCCGGCGCTGGCGCTGCTGGCGCGGCGGAGGTGGCAGCGCGCCGCGGCGCGGAGGGAGGAGGTGCGGCGCCTGGCGCGGCTCGCGGCGGAGGAGTCCGAGCTGGCGGAGCGGGAGTCGGTGCTCGCGTACTACTCGGAGCTGTTCCCAGGCGTGGTGCACGCGGGGGAGGTGCCCGAGGCACCGTTGCTGGCGCCGCCCGAGGAGGAGCTGGCGGAGCCGCCACCGCCGCCGGCTGGGGCCAAGGGGGTCTGCGCAGTGTGTTTCAGGCCGACGACGTTTAGGTGCAAGCAGTGCAAGGCCGTCAAGTACTGGTGAGTGGGCTGAAACCCTGTTCCTAATTCTCGTTTCAATTCGTTAAATTTCAGTGGGCGGTTGGGTAATTCACGGGAGATAGTCTGCGCTTTGTACAATCGGGATTGGGGATGCCCTTTTTTTGGGTAGAAATTTGGTATTGCTAACTTGTAATTGGCTCATGCCTGCCAAGTGAGTGTGGGTTATCACTAACCCTCCATTAAGTATTTTATTTATGTATGTTGTAATTTCAATTTCGGAGAATCTTAGGTGGATGTGCAGCATTGCTAATAGAAACTCGGATTTGATAGAACTTTGCTTGTGAATTGGTTAGCTATTATAGTCAACCGAAGCCAACTAGGTTCCCTAATGGCTCAATCCTGTTATTTTCGTTGCTGGCGCTTTTCCTCGTAAATTTAACATTTGTTTTGGGTCCCTGACTTCAAGGTCTCTGCCTATCGGTTCCAAGCACCTATATTATTTTGTTGTTTGTTTTTATCAACCGACATAGGCCACAACCTGCCTTAGGCTATTAGCCTTCCCATAGTGATTCACGTGTTTTCTGGATGAGCACGGTATCATTTTCATGGCACAATGTGTTACCTGTTGTCACGGGCATTACTGGCATTAATCTGTTGCAAGATGTATCCTGTCACAAAGCACAAATGTCCTAAAGGTTGGCAACATCTATGAGCAGCATCTGTAGATGTATTAGTAAACCATGTGCAAGAAAATAGTGTGTCTCTGAAATGTGGTTACCGGTGATGAGAATACATAATATTTATTTTGCGTGCATACTGACATTTGCATAAACCTATTTTCTAATTAATTCCTTCTGCCTAAGTAATCTGCTTTGTCAGAAAATGGTTTTTTTAATTAAAAAGTACCCCTGTGTGCTGAATTGATTGTGCGGGTACTCTACTATTATAGATTGCTTGTAAAAAAAAGAACTGCCAGTGCCTCCACGTGTGATATGCTTGTTTGTTTGGTTGTGAGTAAATGCACCATCTAACCAGTGGTGCTACAATAATACCTTTGCACTTAATGTTTTTTGAGCAGCGGTAAAGCTGTCAAATATTAGCTATAACTGGCATGCATTGACCCTCATCATCTAAGCAAAGTCCAGCTTTTGTATGGCTATATCAGCCCCTGTATTGGCCGATTTACCATGGCACTTCCATTGGGAACAGAAGGATAATTTGGATCAGTGCATATGTACATTACTGTGCAATTTTAGGTCACTTTCGTAAATCGGAGAACTTAGGTTGTCCAAATCCAATTGCTATTGGCTGAATTTAGGCATTTCCGTATCTTCTTCTGATTTACTGTCAGTACAATCAATTCAGAACTTTTTTACAAAGTTTCTTCGAAACTAGAAATCTAAGATAATATGCTAACACTTGGATATCCTGATCTGATTACAACTAGTTCTAGCACACCATGTTAACTGTTACTTGCTATCATTAGTAGAATAGTTGGGAACTACCAAATGAGAATCATCACCAAAATAGGAGAACATGAACTATATATTCTGATTTTTTAACCATTGTATCTGATTTTGACAGCTTAGATGATCCACTAAAAGCCATCAACATCTTTCAACTAAACCCACCTGAATTTAACACACACACAGTGTTCTAAAAGCCATTAAGGCCTTGTAAACAGGTGTTAAAATGTTAAAGGTGGCCTATCTGTTATGTTTATTTAGATTTCAAGGTTGGTCCGTTATATGGGATCCATTTATACGGATTAGCAGCCGTTAACGAGTTCTAGGCCCGTTTTATCGTTGGTACTAGGCCTGATTGCATTAACATCATGGGTCAGAAGATGATTAATGGCATAGCATGAGCATCTAGCATTAAGTATTTAGCAAGTAGAGGTGTAGAACTTCTTTATGTCACCACAGTGGACAATTGCTGAGAGCATGGTAGTTCCATTCTATATACAAGAAAGAAGATGAATAGATACATTGTATTTTCTTACTACAAACATATGTATCTATTTCTCTGAATTTTAAATAGTAAAACGGCTGCTTACCGTATAAATGCTGAAAGTTGGAGAGACCATTTGTTAACCGTTATTTCGAACATCGCGCACACATGCACAAACAAACAAAAAGGAACCAAAGGCATGATTACATGTGTGATATAAGTAACTGCAATATTAACAATTGGGAACTTGTTTTGCTGGATGAGATGTGATGCCTTTTCAGTTGTCGAGTAATAAGCTTCAATACGTCTTATATGTCAAAAGTTCTAAACAATATTGTAATATGATGCATGGTGCATAAGATTCTTAATGTGTTTGCTTGTTCAACTTCAATGATACCTTCCTTTTTGCAGTTCCTTTAAATGCCAGATAGCCCACTGGAGACAAGGTCATAAAAATGAATGCCATCCACCAAGTGCTAATGCTAGGCCAAGTGATGGAGCTGAAGTCTCTGTTGAAAAGGAAGAAAAAGTGGAACAGGGAAGAGCTTCTGAAGAAAATATAGTTGTTGGTGTAGAACCGGTGGTTGAAATCAACATACCAGCTGCTGTTGGGTCTGAAACTTCTGGCGCAAACCATACTGTTACGAGTTCAAATCATAAAAGCAAAGATATGCTTTTAGAAGAGGCATCTGCTACCACAGAGTTTCCTGAAGATGGCCATTTCAACAGTGAGGTCAAACTTCCTCAAAATACTCTGCAAGTAGCATCTGTTGACAGTAGACAGAAAGAATCAAGTATCCAACCTGCAAATTTTGTTGAAAATGGTTCTTACATGAAGGGCTTAGATGAGGTTTTGGTGTGTAAATCCCAAGCTTCTGCACTGCAGATAAGTGGCCGTAACAGTATTATCAATGAAGAACCGGTAGTTCATTCCAAGGAAGTCCATAAATCTCGGAATGCAGATGTTAGCGAGGATTGCTCTCAGACTAGCCATAATAGAAAATCTGCAGATAGCAATTCTCAAGCTGCTTCAACTGTGGTCTTGGAACCCAAAACTTCTAGGACTTCTCTTCGTGTGGAAGTTGAACAGTGCAAAGCAAAAGCTGCTGGTACAAATAACATCGAAAGCTCAAAATTTGTGCCATCCGTCTTAACTGTCGATAGAGGTTCTTCCATTCGTGGCGGCCGTTCTGTTACACCCAATCCATCAAGAAGGGCTGATGAACTTTCTGAAAGGAATGCAAAACCATCTGAGAGAGCTGGTTCAACAGCAAATAGCATTGCAACATCTCTGAAAAAAATTGTCAGGCAGCAAACGACAGCAAAAGTTGTGAGGCATTATCCATCAGAATTGGTAATAAAACTGAATAGCTCTGTTCAGTTAGTAGTTTATTTTATCATTTTTATTTGCTAATATTTCTTTATTTTTTCCAGACACTTTTTCCATATGAACTTTTCATCAAGCTCTATAACAAGGTTGAATTTCAGCCTTTTGGTCTTCATAATGTTGGCAACAGGTAAACAGTTAATTATTTCTGAAAAGTAACGTATTGGAAGGTAAACCGGAGTGAATAAATGTATTTATGTGAAGTTCATCCCATTGTTTTTTTGTGTGGGCATTTCTAACATTCTAATCTGTTTGCATTCTACTTCCATTGGAGTTTGGTTGGCAGTAGATCTTATTTTGTTCCCTCATGGGGTCAATCATTGATTTGTTGACACTTGACAGAACCGAATAATCTGGTACTCAAGATGGATTGGTTTCCTTCTCACAAAAATAGATGAAGAAAACACAACCCCTGAAATAGTCAAATTCGATGGCTCCACTTTACTTTCATGCAGCCAATTTGTGCTTATTGTACTAGTACAACATGAGGACCTAAATGGTCATACTGTACCATTTTCCATTTCTGCATACAATCTGCTTCCGATTGTCTTTTTGCTCAAGTTCCTACTGTTGTTTCACAATGGTTGGACTTCTAGTGTTTTATGACAAAATTATTGTGTTGCTCGGCATATGTGTTTTTTCCCCCCGCTGTCCAATTTGTTGATGGCTTACCATTGCATAGCACTTTATGATAAGTGAGATGTTTGGTAGAAATTGAGATATTTGAGTACATTGTTTTGTGTTCGCCCTGTCTGACATGTTTTTTCTTTTGCAGTTGCTATGCAAATGCTGTTCTTCAGTGCTTGATGTTTACTCGACCTCTTACAACATTTCTTTTGGAAGGGCTTCATTCCAAAAATTGTAACTTTCCATTTCTGTGTTATAGCATTTTTTCCCTCCATAATGCACTTTGTCTAATTATTGAATATCCCGCATTTTCTAGGTTCCAAAAAGGAATGGTGCTTCATGTGTGAATTTGAAAAACTTATTGTGGAGGGCAAACAGGGCAAGACTGCTTTGTCACCAACTGGGATACTCTCTCATTTGCACGACATTGGAAGTAGTTTTGGTCCTGGTAAACAGGAAGATGCTCATGAATTCCTTAGGTAAGACAGCATTCATCATTTATATTTTTGTTGCTTATTGGCAGTTGATGCCTTAAGAAGCTTAAGCATGAGTTTACACAGAAGCTATGAATAGTCGTGCCAAAACATTGAATATAGAGGTTTTGACAATGATTTAGCCATAATTTAAATTTTCCTGATGTTACACCTTTTATGTGGTCAATTATGATGTGTGGGACTGTGGGTGGAAGGAAAAAGTGTCCTCCTGGTCTGCTTAAAAACTTGTGCTTTATTAGTGGTGGATGGGATCTTTTGCGGTCATTGATTATTTAGTTGTCCTTTATTAGGGTTGCATTTGTAACACAGTAGTGCAGTCTATGTGTACGGAATGAGAACGAAGGTTGTATTGGTGGGAACAGATGGATGCAGCTGGAGGGTTCTCTGTCACAGGGTTGCCATGGTGAAGGCACTGATAGCAGGGAGATACAAGAGAAAGCACGTAGGGAGAAAGATTTATATAGGCAGAGGATGTTCCATACTTGCTTGATGAATAAAGGATACAATTTCCATCCATATATCATCGGATGGTTGGTTGCTAACTAGGAAACTTATCTTTAACAATATAATCTTAACCAAACTCAAGTGAGTTAAACTTCCTAATCTGATTAATCTCCTTATCTTCTGCCCTTGGCGCTGCAGAGTTTTCTTGTTGTGTACGTCGCTGGTATTGCCGGCCCACAAATGTGTCCATGACAGTAGTATTATCTGATTAGTATGTCCAAATTTGTTCAACTGTAGAACTAGTCTAATACTAAAACTTTTCATTTGATTTTTATTTTCCTGTTAACCCGAAGGTTAGTTGAAGGCATCATTCATTATAGTTGTTTAGAATTCATTGTCCGAACCGGTTGCTGACTGCCATTCTTACCAATTAAATGTTGTCTGGACAGTATATTTTTGCCCCAAAGACTCCGAATAATGAATATTAATTAAAAAACCTGATGGAGCAATTACCTTTCGATAATTTATTTGGGTATGTATTGATGTTGCAAATGATCATGTCTTAACTGAAAAACTTAATTAATTATAGTCAACTTTTTCCAAGAGTAATGTTTTGTGGAACCACACTACCTGATCTGTTTACAGGTACGCCATTGATGCTATGCAATCTGTATGCATGAAGGAAGCAACAAAAAATGGTGCTCATCGTTTAGCTGAAGAAACAACACTTGTGCAATTAATATTTGGGGGCTATCTGCGATCTAAGGTTCTCTTCACACAGCTTAAATATCTGTTATTTCTATATATTCAGTTACCTGATACCAGTTAGCCTTTTACATTCCTATTGATTGCTTCACTTTCTTCCTCTTTCTTTCCTAGATAAAATGCGCAAGGTGTCATGTAAGTTCTGAGCAATATGAGCGTATGTTGGATCTTACTGTTGAAATAGACGGTGACATCAGTTCGCTCGAACAAGCACTTCAGCGGTTTACATCTACAGAAGTCTTGGATGGAGATGATAGATATCAATGCAGCCGGTTGTATTACTTTGTTGATCTTTAGTTTTCTGCACCTGCTCATGCTGTGCCCTTTTGTGTTCATTACATTGCTCATATTTTATCCCCAGACGACAGTCCTTGAGCTGTCACTGAAACTTTAGTAAACTAAGAAGTTTAATTATATTATGGTAATATAATGTTAAAAGGTATTGTGAGCCCCCACACCTCTTAGGTTACCTTCACTTGATGGGAATTAAGGGTTGGTAATATTTTTGTTATATCATTTTAATCAGTGGTGTTCTTAAGGGAAAATGAAAACATTGCCTTACAATCTGAATTCACCAAAAGTAAATGGAATGAACGGAAATAAAAAAAAGAAAATAAATTATAGGTATGTTTTAATTTTTGTGAAAACTGGCCAAAAGTAGGCCCAAGGGCTCAACTTTGAATTGAGGTAATCAAGTGGCACGAGAATACCAGTTTTAATCTGCAGTATAGGCATGTTTTTCTGCGAAAAATGTTGGTTGGGTGATTTTATGCCTTGTTCTATGTTATTTTATTCTACTATGACTACCTAAGATGGCTCCTAACTCTATTCTGTAATGTCAGATGCAAATCCTATGAGCGTGCGAAAAAGAAGTTGACAATATCAGAAGCGCCAAATGTCCTGACTATTGCATTGAAAAGATATCAGGTACCAACCAGAGTACAGTTATTTACTTTCCCTACGAATTCTATCCCTTATCGTAGCAGAAGAGGGCTAGATGCTTAGGGCACTTGTCTTTTCTAGCCCTAATTTTGTGATGAAAACACTGACATCAATGTCTTTTAACTTTTTTCTGGAGTTCATAGTTCATGTGTTTTAATTTTGATTAAGTTCAATAAGCCTTGAAATTTTGTGTAGAAATCCACTAATCATTTCCCCCCTTTTATTTGTACAGTCTGGCAAGTTTGGGAAGATCAGCAAAGCCATCAGATTCCCAGAGACCCTGAACTTGTCTTGCTACATGAGCACAACTGATGACAATTCCCCTGTTTACAGCCTATATGCGGTGGTTGTCCATCATGATGTTATGAATGCTGCCTTTTCTGGTCATTATGTATGTTATGTCAAGGATACATATGGGAAGTGGTACAAGACAGATGACAGTCAGGTATACTTTTTCTGGACATCTCAATGTGCCTATGCATGTTCATTGTGTGTTAAAAAGACATCTTTCGGAAATCTGATTATATGTTAATACCTGGATGTGTTCCAGTATTTAGCTTTTTAGCTATCTTAAATGGACTATACACCTTGTTGCAATAGCGATCATACTAAGCATCTTATTGGAATAGTGCACATAATCTATATGTTTGTAACAGAATGGTAAACAGATTATATAACTTCAACAATAACTGTATCAGTGTTATTCTGGCATGGAAGCTACCTGCCCTGTGGTAACATCAGTAAGAATCAGTTGTTGTAATAATCTATTCTAAATAGCTGGTCTTTGCTGTGTGCAGGTTAAACCTGTATCTCTGGAAAATGTCATGTCAAAGTGTGCATACATGCTGCTCTATGCAAGGTGAATACCAGGATTTTCTTATTTGAATAGATATTAGCAATTATCCTGTGTGTTTCTGTCAGGATATTTATTAGGACATTATAAATCTGGCATTAACTATATCAGGTGTTTACCGAGAGCTCCTAGCTCTGTGCGGCAAGCGATGATGGCTCTAGACCCAGGACATGCAAAGAAAGCTAAGCAGAAGCTAAATTCGGGGCGGACAGCATTGCCAGGAGGTTCCTTGAGCAGATACCAAGGTGGCCAGTTGCATAGAGATCACATGGCAGATGACCTCACCCATACATTTGACAGATTTGGAGATGCACCATATTCACCGGCAGAATCTCCAAGTCCAAGTGAGAGTTCATCGCTGTTCAGCAACTCTGATGCAGGGTCGCACAGCACTGCGAGTACAGATAGTAGCGAAAGCACAAGGAATTCGACCAGCACCGATGAGTACGAACAATACTCACTTGGGACCTCAGACCAAATGTACCCGGGAGGCCCTTTGGTGGTGGCACATGAAGAAAACGACTGTACGACCCATTCCCGGTCTAGGTCTAGCTTGGGTACCTGCACATCTGGTCGGGAGGTGGATCACGTAGGCAGTGTTGACAGGCTTGTTGAGCACAGGTACGAGGGTACCGAAGGGGGTTGGGTTGAGGGCGGTGAAGGTTCGTCCTTCTTGTATACTGACCAAAGTAAAGTACACTTCAGTAGTAAGTCAACAGAGCAATGTTGGCGGTTAGATGAGACTGAGCATGACCCTGGAGAAGCCAGGGGCAGTGTTCTATTTAGAAGACCGGCTAGGGAAAGGACCAACCAAATATTTTATTGATATGGAAGGTCTGGGTTGTAGAGTAATAATAATGCAGTGCGTTTTTATCTCAGTGGCAATGAAAAAAAAAAGAGAAAAGGGCGCAGTTAGTAGAAAGAATTTTCAGTCAGTACACGCCTTTCCGTTTTTTTTTCTTTGAAGTCATCTTGGCAGCTGCTTCTCAGGTCGGTGGCCGGTCAGCTGCTCGACTTTGGCAGTGGCACATAGTGCCGGTTGATATTTCACTGTGGATTGGTGCTCACTCCGGTTGCTTATGCTCAAGTTTGACCATTCATAAATCGCCACTCGACGTTGTGTCGCAGTTTACATTTCAATTATCCATTTACTTGTGGAAATTTCTTGCGGCAGGGGAGGTAAAAGTTGCCGCTTGCCATAGGCGAAAAGTAGGCATCATAGGCCGGTGGCGGTGGGACATGGACGTACAACCTGATCACTGGTTAAACTGATCCGCAGCCTTCGATTGGGCAGACGGACAAATCTGGTCTCTGCAGGTAGCCTGGTGGTGTAGCCGGGCGCGGAAGCGATGTACCGTTTGGCCGAACCGGTCCCCGAGCTCTTTTCTCGTCCTCCATCGCGCTACCTCCAGCGTGACAGAACTCCCGTGGTTCTGTCACGGCGCTGGCGACTTTTTAAGCTCCTTGGTTACGGCAGAAGACAGTGTCTTCCCACGCATCTTTTGTGATAAAAGGAGATGAAAATTTTTGTCAATTTCAAGAGACAGGGAGGCTAGATTTTCAAAAAAGAAAAAAAAAAGATAAAGACAGATAAGTGACGAATTCTGATGTGCCTTGCCCGTAGAGCTGACTATCGAGCTTAGCGAGTTATTATCGGGGTTTTTAAAAAATTGACATAATTCGATATAAAATCATTTTATTTGCCATTTAAGTGGCATTTCAAATTCGAGCTAACGAACCGCTACTGAGCTGAGCCGAGCCTCATTAATCTTTTCACTCGAAATGGATCCATTTCAATTTTTAACCAATTAATAACTATGATCGAAAAAATTTTGATTGAGATTTTTCTTACCAGCCCTGCCCACCTTGGATCTACGCACCTGACTTAAAACAACCCAGCAGAGGTCGAGCACCGTGGAGTGTCTTAACCTTTTGACCACTTAACCCAAGTTGCAACACACGGCCCAGTTTCTTGATAGAGTATGGATTATCATGGAAATTCTGCAAAATGTGTTAGCATGAAATCCTAAATGCATGATCCATAACAGAACGAACATACCCCGGCCGGTCAAAAAGGGAAACAGATCGACTAGAATGGATGCGTAGGGAGGAAAAGCAACCTCTTGCAACTTACCATCCAACCAGCTTTTCAACGACATGCACATGCTAATGTGTCGACGAAGAAAAACACATGCAGTTTCTCCGGTTGCGGCCTTTATACTCCACTGGGACGGAAGATTTGTCCCTTGTAATTATTGGGCTCATGGCTGAGTGCATGAAGCTTAAGGCAAAACATTACTCGGGCGCGATACCTTGCCTACAAAGTTTATAAGGGATAATTCATTCCCTATAGATTGGCACTTTAGGAAATATCACTTATTGTCTCAATAACATATGGCCTCTGAACCCATATGTCATTGAGACAACGAATGGTATTTCCTGAAGTGACAACAAATGGAGTGGTATGGTATGAATTATCCTATTTTATAGTGTATTTTCCCGGTAACATATGGTAGGTAGTAGAATTAGGGTGTGTTTGGTAGGACTCTAGCTCCACTAGATCCGTAGATCTGGTGGAGCTAGGTATTCTTAGCTCCATCAGATTCGTGGAGCTGGAGCTGTAAATATACTAAGAGTGTTTAGATAGATCATCTTGCTTACATTTTAGATCAAAAATATAAACTTATTCACTTTATTTTAGCCTACAAGTTTCAGATCTCAGGTGAAAGCAAGGATCCGGAGCTCTACCAAACAGGCTCTTAAGATCTAATCATTGATTTGTTGAGAATATTATTTTGTACTACTCTACTACCAGAGAAAACATAAATAAATAGTAGATAATCTGATCAATTCCACATTGAATTTAGTTACTCGAAAATGTTTTTTTCTCTCGAGGTATAGATGAACAACTCATGATTCTAATTTTTAATTGCACTATCTGTCTACTTCCAATCGATTACACGCCATCATGCAACTATGCAAGACATGCCTTCACCATCCAAGGACATGGTGGATCCTCCTGTGAAGCGGATAGAGCGCGAGAGGCTTTGGATCCTTTGCAGTGTGGGGATTAAATTGCATGGGCCAAAGTCATGGTGGCCAGGACCAAGATTGGACAAGGTGATCAGGTCGTTGTTGGGGTCTATCTGGTTGGCCAAATGTATCACGTGCTTATTGATAACGCACGTCGCTCTCAGTGAATAGTTCGGATGACCTTCAACGCCTTCACATAGGATGAAAGAAACCACGGTGCTTACAGACAGGAATTAATTAAGCTGTTTGAACCTTGAAAGTCCGTTACATAGTTTAATCAAAGACTCTCGGCTGAATGATTGTATCGAACTAGGGATGGCAACGGCGTCATTCCGGAAGCAAAAGTATTGCTCAATCTCAAACAAAATTTGGGATCGACGCGTCGTTTGAGATGTCCCGATTATCTAAAAAAGTGACCTCATTCCAGCCATTAGGGAAGATGGAAGCTGCGGTTTCTTCTTCCCATGGGGACGTTAGGTAGTGGGAAACTCTCCCTGCGGCTAAGAGTCTGTTTGTTTCAGCTTTGGATTCTCTAAAAGTTGATTCTAGATTATGATTGTAGAGAAGTTGATTCTCCAAAAGCTGAAATCCAAAAACACATATAAAGTGGATTGTGGATTCTAGTGTATATGGGTGGGCTGGATTGTGAAAATCGGATTCTAAAATCAGGTTGATTGTTTCTGATTCGCTTTTGAAGCCAAAATCCAGAATCAAAAGCTAAAACAAACAGACGACATCATTTTCACGTGGATCTCATCCCCTGGCCTCCAACGAGTCCTAAGCACATTGGCAGGTAGAGAACTCTAATCCGCTAACCGTAGCGTGGCATAGTATTGTGGCACTTTGTCTCTCTCACCGATGACTAAAGTTAGATTTCCACCGACCACAGATCGAGTGGATTATTTGTGTTCGGGATTTGAACTAGTGACTCGTGGGTTGTGAGTTTTAAAATAACTACACTAGCCAATTGTCCCTCGGTTTTTTAAGATCGAGAGAACTCTAGGTCAATCCTATTACCCCTCGTCAAATGAATAAACAACTCACGTAAATTCCGGTGGTCATTGCACTCTCTCACCCGGCCTCTACCTCCAAAGGTCTCAACACAGTTTCCTTCTGGCGTCGTAGGTGGCACGCTCCTCTTGCGGAGGCGTCGGTGCCTCACATCTCCTATATATCAATCATCACTCATCACCTCCTCTGGATTATTGCTGTCTAACTAGTAACCAGTAGGTGCTGCTTCTCCTCCCGTCGTCGCTGGGGGCATCACATCCACCAACTTACAGGACATCCTCTTTTCCTGTAGTTGGTGAACATGTACCGTTGCGGATCGATGCGCATGCGTATGGCCAGTCGATCGATCACGCCCCCCTGTGCCTGCACTGTGCATGCGTATGGCCAATCGATCGATCTGTACGTATGCTGCGCGAATGATCGATCCGCCGGCCGGCCATGTCCATGCACGACAGCACGAGGCAGAGACAACAAAAAAAGGAGCCCGCCGAGAACCGCACGGTGCTAATTAAACGAGAGAGAAGGCGGGGAACGCACGGCAGCGCGGGCGCGCGCGCGGGGGGACGCCCAATTATTTGCAGGCACAGCGCGCGGTCTGCGTCGGCCGGCAAGCGCGCGCGGTCGCGCGACGTGCGTTTTCTTGGCGTGGCGTCGAAGGGTGCGCGCGGCCGGCGGGTGGGGGTAAGGCTGGCGCGAATCGGTGGCTCCGCACGCCGCTTTCCCTCGGTTTTTGCACGCGCAAGTAACCGACCTCGCCGGTACGCGCACACTGGCACTGGCACATACCGGCAACATGCATGCATGGACGCATGTACGCACACACCGGCGCGGCCACCGTTCTCTGAAGCAATTTTTTCCTCTGGCCATTTGCTCCAATTTTTTAAAAGAGTGGCAGGAGCTCTGCCATGCATTTAACAAGAATAAACTAGGGTACACTAGTCAAAAGATTTCACAACCGAGACTTAGAACAACAAGAAATTTTAACAATGCAACAAAAGATAATGGAGAGGCGAGACACGGCCAATTTTCTTTTTCAAGTTTGCAGGCATCTACCACGCTCACATAC
Organism: Guadua angustifolia; assembly: GCA_036346375.1. NCBI lineage: Eukaryota > Viridiplantae > Streptophyta > Magnoliopsida > Poales > Poaceae > Guadua > Guadua angustifolia. Next base: position 32,509,103 of record CM070514.1, on the reverse strand, counting down.
CGAGAGCCAAGCACCTACCGTGTTCACACACTGTGATAGGTGAACTTGCTACGATCCTATACCATGCAACAGGTGATCTATGTTGTCTCTTGATGTCTTTACAATCGAGAAGAGAGTTAGGTTTACAGTTTCGTTGGAATATGGACCGCAGTTGCAAATTAGTCCGAGCAAAGGACACAAAAAAGCCAAAAACTCCTGTTCTCTCTCCCTCTCTTTCGGTTGCCGTCAAGATCGCGTAGCTAGGGCAAAAGAGGTGGCGGGCAGTCGTGAAAGGACAAAAGTTAAAAAGATTAAAAGCAGGGGGGCGGGGGCCGGGCGTCTATGCATGATAGATATCGTTCGTCGCTGTCCCGTTGGGCCCGGATCCGGTGACCAATCCTGTCCTCCTGTTCCTCCCCTATCCCTTGCTTATATCTCGCCGCCCGGCCCGAAAGTCCAAAGAAATCTTCTTCCTCGCAGCTGCTGCGCTTGCTACCGGCGCATGCCATGGAAAGGAGCCGAGGACCCCTCCCGCTATTAATTATTACTACTACACTTATACCCCAAGCTAGCTAGCTGCTGCTGCTAATTATAGTTCCTTCCGTTTCCTTGGCCATTCTGCAGTGCTACTGCCACCGTTATAGTTTAGTTCGGGCAAGATTCGGCGACGGAGGCATGGAGAAGAGGCTTCACCAAGACCGCGAGGTCGACGACAAGGTCGTCGACTTAGATTTCTCGCGGCCGCAGCAAGGTGGCCACGGGCAGCAGCTGAAGTGCTTGTCTGACGAGGTAGGCAGACGTGACGGCGCGGAGGAGATGAAGGATGCGAGTGGTGAACCGGCGTCCTCCGAGAGGAGCATTGCGACCGTGAAGCGGAGGCGTGGACGGCCGCCGGGGTCCAAGAACAAGCCGAAGCCGCCGGTGGTGGTCACGCGGGAGGCGGAACCCGCGGTAGCGATGCGGCCTCACGTCCTAGAGATCCCCGGCGGTGGTGACGTCGCCGGAGCGCTCGCGGGCTTCGCGCGCCGGCGCGGTCTCGGGATCTGTGTGCTCGCCGGCACAGGCTCTGTCACCAACGTCTCGCTCCGCCACCCGTCCCCTAACGCTGAAGGCGGGGCCGCAACCGCTGCGATCGCCTTCCACGGCCGGTACGAGATCCTCTCCATATCGGCCACCTTTCTTCCCCCTTCCATGTCCGCGGCCGTGTCCTGCGCCCTCGGGGGCCTATCAATATCACTCGCCGGCCCCCACGGCCAGATCGTGGGCGGCGCCGTAGCCGGCCCGCTCGTAGCCGCCACCACCGTCGTGGTCATGGCCGCCGCTTTCACCAATCCCACCGTCCACCACCTCCCCGAGGACGACGTCGATGCGACAGCGGCCGTCGTCTCCGGCAGCGGCGAAGCCGACAAGCACCGCGGGCACCAACTGGAGCCGCAGGAACAGCATCGTGTGAGCCAGTTTCATCCGCACAGCATGGCGTCGGCGACCCAACCTGTGTCCTTATACGCGTGCCAGCCCCATGAGGTATGGGCGCTGCCGGCAGGCACACCACGCCCACGGCCGCCGTATGAATAGCTCGGAGCATGCTTTCCTGATATGTCGTCTGCTTCTTGTAAAGCTAATGGCGTGGCTAGTGGCGCACCTTCTTAACTTGGTACTCCATCTTATTACTTGCGTGTGATTGCTACATTGATGCCAGCTGTAGCTGTTAGGGTTTAACATTCTGTTTGCTCCATGTCAATGGACAGTGGTGAAAACTGAGAAGTACGCCAATATATGTGTTATATATGTAGCGGAATTTCTGGCACAATTGCATGGCCAGGTGTTACGATACATATGTTATGCAGAGCGTTACAGTAGTTGTACTTGTTATACAACTCTAATCAATTCATGTTTAATTTGTACCATTGTAAAATGAATCTATCACAATCGATGGCTTAGCTCTTTCACTTTTTCCTCCTACTAGTAAGATGGCCTGCGCACGCGCACGGATATCATACTTAAAACATATTTAAATAACTTAGTAATATATATGCGATTTTGCTTTTTAGAAATAGATTGTTGTATAACTCCATTAGTAATATTGTAACATTATATATTAGAAGAGAGAAAATACTCACTTCGTATCCAATACTTCATCGGTGGAGCCACAAATTTTACCCTGTGGGGTCAATTATCACCATGTTCATACATAAATTGAGTCATTTCTATAAATTTGCATGAATTCATACCTAAACTTTAACAAGGGCCTATTAAAAAAGCTAGGGGGCCAATTGATGACCCCACGTCAAGGTTAACAATACCGATTCGGTCTCGGATTTTGACAAACCGGCGGTAGTAAAAACCGCAAAAACTGCTCAAAATTCACTCAAAACCAAATGGTTTGGAAAGTCAAATGAATTTGAAATCTGGTCAAACCGGTGAGCGAATTTTGAACTAAATGAACGAAAGCTGCTTGAAAAGGTTCAAATTTCGAGCGGTTTTTTTGGTGAAAACTGCCAAAAAACAGTGAGAGTTGGAAAAAAATGGGAGAAATTGAAAAACAAATTGCAAAAAAAATGTTGAAAAATTTGTAAAAAACCCTTGAAGGCCCAAAAAAAATAGGAAAAATGTAAGAAGTATATAAAAAAATATGGAAAAACACAAAAAAAACTGACATGAACTTTCCTAAATATGAAAAATTTTGATATGACCTTTGCTATATTTTAGACAACTACAAGTTGTAAAGTAGGCATTTAGCGATAATATATCAACAAATAATCTTTCATTTCAATACTATTCACATATCAATCCAATAAGTACAAAAGTAGGCATTCACTTAATGACATTCACATATCAATACCATTCACATATTAACACCATTTACGTTTCAACACCTTCCATTGCTACTAAATATCCTTAACAAATATTGCTACTAAATATAATTGAATAAATATTGCTACTAAATATAATTGAACAAATATTGCTACTTGACATATTTGAACAAATATTACTACTTGACATCAACAAACATTGCTACTTGACACACTTGAACAAATATTGCTACTAAATATAATTGAACAAATATTATTACTAAAATATGTTTAAGTAAATATTACTACTTGATATACTTGAACAAATATTGCTACTAAATATAATTGAACAAATATTGCTACTAAATATAATTAAACAAATATTGTTACTAAAATATGTTGAAGTAAATATTGCTACTTGATATACTTGATCAAATATTGCTACTAAAAATACTTCTAGTTTCTTTTTTTTTTAGATTTTCTAATTTCTACATTTTGAATGGCTCAAAACATATCCAAACTTCATTTTTTTCAAAAAATATTCACACCAGAGGTCATAAAGCTATTAATACTAATTTTAGGGAATTTTTGGATAAATTTTTTCAAATTTTTTGAATTTAAATTTGAACTTGATCAGTAAACCGAGCGGTTTTGCTTTTTGTACCAAAGCGGTTTTTGACGGTTTTTTGAACCCTTCCCCATAGTCCTCACATAGATCAAACGCTGCAGTACTTGTCAACTATGACAACAAAATTTCTTTCCTTAAATACTTGCATAGCAAAAGGGCAAATATAGCATAACATAACATTTTCCGCTTATATCATCATCACCTATTTCTTTTATTATTGCAATGCTCTTCTATGCTACGTGCTTACAATATATATCACATAGCTACTTATACCGATATAGCCAAATGAACAACTGTTAATGTATCACTTTTTGAATCCCTCCATCCCGTAAAGGCTTACCAAACAAAGGGGGATGAAGGTCTACCAAATAAAGGGTGTTAGAATGTTTTCTTTTTATGTGATAATGTTAGCAAATTCTCTTTTTTCTTAGCAACCGTAAACCACATGCCATCAACTTTTATTATATAACAAGCTTCTATTCCTAATATATACATATAAACAAATTAAATTCCATTCCTTTTTTTTGAATAAGGATATTTTGGAATTTTAATTTTGAATAAAACAAAATTTCTATTTTCACTTATTTTTTATTAAAAACAATTTATTTTTATTATGAATTCATATATTTTTGCATTTTAATTGTTATATACATCCCTTTTAGTTTTAGTTTGGAATTCATACATCAATCCATATGGTAATTTTTATTTTGAATTTTTATTATTTTTCTATATTTGATATGGACTCTTTCTTTTAATTTAAATATTATCTTTATTTAATTTTGAATTTGAGTTTTAGGTTATAATATATGTACAGATCCAATCGCTATTTTTTGTTCTAAAATTTAGCTATTTAGGGTTTTAATTTGGAGTATGTATGGAAATCAAATTGCTAATTTATTTTTTTTATTCCAAAATTTTTATATTTTTTGCTATTTTTATTTATTTTTGAATTCTAGTTTTAAGTTAAAATTCCTATACAAATCCAACTATTGATTTTCATCTATTTTTTATTCCAAATTCTAGCTATACAGGGGTTTTAATTTGTAGTTCATATGAAAAATCACATTAATAAGTTCCTTTTATTTTGCATTCTGAATTTCTGTTAATTTATTTAAGTTTGAATCTCAGTTTTTGGTTATAATTCATACATAAATCCAACCACCAAATTTTATCTACTTTTATTCTGAATTTCAGTTATGTTTGGGTCTTAATTTGGAGTTTGTATCACTACTACAAAACCCTCATTCTTTTGTTTATCACTATGGTTGAAATTAGAACCGGCAAGAGTGATAACTACTTTTTGGTTCAAAAGCTAAACCGCAATGATACTATTATTGCGGTTCTTCTTAAAACCGGCAGTGATAAGTTATTATCCGCGGTTCTCAACAAGAACCTTGATAATTATCACTTAGGTTCGAATCGAACCAAAAATGATAATATTTTTGAAAAAATCATAACTTTTGCATACGAAGTCAGATGGAGAAAAAATTATATGAAAATTGTAGCTCTCGATGAGATCTACAACTTTGTAGTTGACAACTTTTTATTTGAAGTCATTTAAATGTCCAATAATCGTCTCATCAAGAGCTACAATTTTCATATAAGTTTGTCTCCATCGTATGTAAAAGTTATAATTTTAAAATATTAGCCTGTTCGAATACTGAACTGTCGGTGAGACTATTATCACTGCCGGTTCTCAACAAGAACGGCAGTGATAATAGATACGCAGTTCGGAATCGAACCGTAATAATACTATTTTTGAAAAATCATAACTTTTACATACGAAGTCGGATGGAGACAAAATTTATATCAAAATTGTAGCTCTCGATGAGATCTACAACTTTGTAGTTGACAACTTTTTATTTGAAGTCATTTAGATGTCCAGATAATCATTGAAACGTTTGAATATGTAGAGATAAAGTTAACGATTATCTGGACATCTAAATGACTTTAAATAAAAAGTTGTCAAATAAAGTTAGATCTCATCGAGAGCTACAATTTTATATAAGTTTGTCTCCATCCGACTCCGTATGTAAAAGTTATGATTTTTGAAAATATTAGCCCGCTCGAATCTTAATCGGTGAGATATTATCATCACCGGTTCTCAACAAGAACCGCAGATCGATAATAAGATTACTGCCGTTCGAAATCGAACCAAAGAATGATACTATTTTTGAAAAATCATAACTTTTGCATATGGAGTTGGATGAAGATAAAATTTATATGAAAATTGTAGCTCTCGATGAGATCTACAACTTTGTAGTTGACAACTTTTTATTTGAAGTCATTTGAATGCCCAAATAATCGTTGAAAATGTGAAGGATAAAAGGAACATATATCTTATACTAGTTGAGAAGTGTGTGTTAGGTGAGATGGTAAGGAGTGTTTACGCTGTCAGAGGTCATGAGTTGAATCCTAGCAATACGCTACAGATTTGTAAAATCGCGTGACTTGTGACTTGGGACGCGATCGTGCGTAATAGTGAATCTGAGTTGGTTCAGTGCAAATAAATATATTTTTGATTTTATCAGCGATTTTTGGATTTATACTATCACTGCGGTTCCACAACCCAAGTGATAATCGACTATCATCGCCGATTACATCTTGGGCCCAATACGTGATGATGCGCATTGGAACCCAGTGATGTGGTGTTCTGTAGTGGTGTATGAAGATCGAATATCTAATTTCCTTTTATTTTTTGCTCCAAATTTCTATTATTTTTTATTGTACTTGTCATGCACTCTTTCTTTAAATCTAAGTCGTTATAACTCTGGTCCGCTAGATCGATGGTTAGATGTTTTGCTTTAAATAATGACATCCAATGGTTTGGGACCACCAGATTAAAGGACAAATGTTTTGCTATTTTATGAGAATTTCTAGCCTATTTTTGTTTTTCTTAGCAACCATAAAAGCATTGTGATGAACTTTTTAAAGGAAGTGTTAGCGCAATTACGCGGCTAGATTATGTATTTTTTATTCAGGAAAATATACTCACAAACGTATTAAAGATGGCCTTTAAAAATAAGATAGTACAATGTGCCTTGAATTTTATGGGTTGATTTGGACCTCTTTGATTTTACCACAAAATAAATTTTTAAGAGATTTAATATTCATCCCGTTTGTGATCTTCTCTAATTATGTAGCAACTACATGAGCATATATTTTTCTTTCTCTTGATTCACTTGAGAATTTCTAAATTATAGGAACTATAAGTTTTCAATATATGGTTTGCTAGAAATTTTGTAAACAACGATATAACCATGCAAAAAATTGATGTCCACAGGGAATATACACAAACTCATCAACAAATATGAAATGAATTTGAAATTTGAATAGATGGAAATCCAAGATACTTTTAATTTTATTTGGCTATATATACCCTTAGAACAAAAACTAAAAATGGACCATAAAAACAATAAAACTAAATTTATTTTCATTCTAGCCCCTAAGACTGAACATAATGCCTTTTTTTCTTCCTTTGTCATGCTGTGAGCTTTTTGTTTGTTTGAGATGTACTGTGTCATTACAAAGGGTCAGAGTAATTCTCTTTGCACCCGTGAGCTCCAGTTTAATTTTTATTTCTAATTAAAGTGATTAAACTTATGAAAGTTCTATATAATTCATTTGATTGTTTTTTAAGAAAATTAGTTGAATTTCATATTGTTTGATTTCATCAATATTCATGCTCCTGCCACCTCTATTTCCATCTCCAGCGAAGATTTGGTGAGGCTCCCCGACATCTTCTTCTTTGGCCACTGTTGAGGGTAAGGATTATGGTTCATTGGTGACCACCATTCTTAGAGGAATGCTAGGGTAGCATTGCCAGACCTGAGTGAAGACGAAGATAGTGGAAGGGTTGGTGGGGGTGGAGACATTAGATCCGGCGACTGGTGGTGGTGGGGGTGACAAATCTAGTAGTGGCAAGCTGCCAAAGATCAGGAAGAAGGGCAAGCCGGTGGTGGGGAGGTAGTCGGAGTTGGGAGGGGCAGGCATACATGGACGGAGGTGGTAGAGGTGAAGGGAGGTGGCTGTTGGTATGCCTTGTTGGCAAGGAGGTGGGCGACACTGCATGTAGTGGATGGTGGCGACAACGCATGGAGTGGATGGGAAAGTGAGGGCATAATTAGGGTTAGGATATTTTATAGGATTTGAGGGTGAATCTAAGGTGTTGGATCTCCATCGAATGATCTAAAATCTAACCAATTTTCTATGGACAGACCCTTAAAATTAATCTTTCTTCTTGTACCTTGAGGAGTTCATGGGTTTGTACGTATGTGTGTGCATCACTTGAACTGATCAACTTCTCACACACGAGAGATTAATTAGGGGTGAAACCGGATAGAATAATTCCCACCTGATTTGAAACTAGATTTGGTCGGGACTGAATCGAGGAAGCTGTTTTACTATTCGGCCAGATCTGATTCCACGGCCAAATCCGGTGCAACTACTCTCTGTTGATTAGAATTTTCCCATAATTCACCGAATAGTTTCCCCCTATTGTAATCCATATAGTTTCTCTAATAGTCTTCCATACTGTAGGAAGAACAAGAAAATTTCCAGAAAAGATTTTTGGGCTTTCAAAAGTAGAAGAAAAATTCTAGAAAAAGTTTTTGGGCTTTCAAAAATAGCAAAAGACACTAAAAATTCCAAAAAAATCATGAAGGTATTTTATAATATTTGAAACCGGAATAAAATAGTTTAGACTTTGAAAAGGTTTTATTAATTTCGCAAGGATGGTTTTATTCTAAGGAAAAATAGGAAAAAGCTTTTAAAAATTCAAAAAATTGCAAATAATGGCTCAAAAATTAAATAATGGATAAAATAATTATTTTAAGCTAGAATTTGAAAATTGAGCCCATACACCTTATTTCAATGTGGTTGTGTCAATTTTTTGTACGTACCTATATTGAAGTGTACTATGCCATTTCGTTCATGTGATCGTGTATGCACGTGAGACTTGTGTTGAAAAATTGAAGCTACAGTGGTACGTTCAACATATATTACTTCATCTGTGCGTGTAACTGCGTATTATTCGACTATTTTATCCTTTCTTGATCTAAATCCGTCATGTGTTCATGTCCGCATCCCTAATACTTCAAATTTGTATTCGTATCCAATCTGCCTATACCTAACTCAAAATCTAAAAAAATAATTTAAATATAGGATAGGCAATATCCACCCATATCCTCTCAGTTTTCACTCGTAGGATTAATTAGTTCCTTTCTACACAAGATGTACTGTTTTCCATCTCAATTTTGTACACGTGAAGTTACTATGCATGCGTGAGACTATTTTGATTCCATATGATACCTTTTATTTTAAATTTACGTGGTATATAATTTGGTACATGTGCTTGGATTCAATACGTGAGACTAAAATACACGTCCGTGCTTGAGCCAAATAGAATCACACGTCCGTACTTCAAGCCAAGTCTCACATCCGCGCGCGCGTTATAGTGTAGGTCCGCTATCTAATATCTAATTGACGCGTAATATCTTTACTTTTCTCTTAATTAATACGAGAATTTCTAAGAATTTTGTTTTTATTTTCTAATTTAAGGATTATTGTTGTATTTTCTAGTACTCTAAAACAAAGAAAGTATCTTAATTAGATCTCACCAATTATTATCTGTAGATATATAGATAAAAGATTACACGATAATTTCTGACTCCTAAGAACCAACACATTGGCTTCTTTTTATAAGGTTTTGATAATATAATAGATTAGTTCTAGTTGCTCGGACAATCGAGACACGGACGTAACCATTGGATTTAATGTACATTAATAAATGTCAGTCACTCGCTTACTCAAAAGAAAAAAATTGTAGGTCAATAACTGTTGTTAGAGTCAGGGTTTTAAAATTCGACGAAATTTCAAATTCAATCTGGGCAAAGATTTCAAATCTTGGCAAAATAAAAAATTTGAAAATTAGGGTTGCTACACTAACTTCAGTAATTTTCGCTGAGATTTTGGTTTTTGGACCGGATTTCATAGTAATTTTTATAGAGAATTGTAATACCTTTTATGAGAAATATATGGGAAAAGTTTGTAAAAAAATACATATACAAATTATGTAAATCTAACCCTAAAACCTAACTTGGATTTGAGTCTTAAATAATGCATTTCGGTATAAACCTTAGCTTGAAAAGTTTATGTGCAAATACTTAGTATTTTGCATTCAAATAGATAAAAAAAATGTAGAAAAATGCGTGCATGATTTTTTAAATATTTGTTCCAATATTTTCTAGCCTCGAGAGCCTATTTGACAGGAGTTTGAAAATGACCAGAATCTTGACCGAAATTTTGGTTTTTCCGGTTTCAAATTTACCGGATTTTAAATTTACTTTTTGAATTTTGTCCGAATTTTAGGTAAAATTTTGAAATCTCATCGAAATTTCGGATTTCAGCCTTCTCCGAGATATGATCAAAAAGGAAATTAATTTGAAACCTTGTTTAGAACTAATTCACTGAAAATATCATTATGATTCTCTCTTTGATTTGAGAATCGAAATTTTAGTTGTTCTAGCCTATCTAGTGGAAATGTTTGTAGAAGTAATTCATTGAAAATACCATTGGATGCTGTCGCATCGAAATTTGATTTGAGGATATAACGTTTCTGTCTGGAGTTCTGGAGCCTGCAGCCTGTACTGTACATGGATGCGCGCGACAGGCTTGACGTACGTGCCTTCTTGCCCATCTCTGTATGCGTGGATATCTCGATGGGACAGCATCCCATGACAACACCGGAGTTTTGGGCATATCTGGTTTCGCGACAAACTTGGTATCACCTGCCGCGCTACAGTCGGGGTAGTCCGTTGATTGGCACAGGTGTAGCCCTCAGCCCCTCACTATCTGGGGTGCGCTGTAGGACTACAGTAGCACATAATCCTACCGTAGTGGGCTTGAACTCGCTAAGCCCGGAGAGTGCGGCGGCAGGTTTTCAATCATGGTGGTCTATCTTACTTAGCGTGATGCACTGTATTACTGTAACACAGTGAGGTATTATAGTATAGAAGTACGATAGATGAAACGCGTCGTCTATCATTAGTTTTACTGTAATATAAAGGACTAAATGTACAATTTTGCTAACACAAAGAGCAAACATGCAAAACAATAAAAGTATTGGCCAATCGTGTGAAAGCTTCACAGTACAGCAAACAGTGTTAGTTGGCCAGGTGCATGCGCCTGTAGGCAGCTGGCTGCTCGGGCATGCAGTAGGCGAGAGAGTTTACATTATCGGCTTGATCTTGAAAATCGTCCCGGTCGATACCTGTTTTTATTGATATTCATTCGAAAGTCGTTAAAAATCTAAGGATTTTAAAATCAAATTTTTTGAAAAAAATCTATTGTCATTGATAATCAATCGAATATTCCTTGATAATCGGTCGATATTCACAGATAATCAGTTGATTTTCCTCGATAATCGATCGACTAATTGAACTCTTTTAGGGCTGATTTTTTAAGCGATTTTCACCGATTTTCGATCGATTCACGAAGCATAAATTTTTTTAAATTGAACCGGTTTATCGATCGGTTTCAAATACGAAGCCAGCTCGATACGGTCGATTATTGCGATATTTGAGCCAATAATCGTGATATTGTTAACCTTAGTCGATGATTGATCGAGTGACATCGACGAGGCAACTAAGCATGAGTAGCTAGCTCCATGTAGACCTGTAAATTAGGCTGGGCTCAAACGGGCTAGCTCGAACACGGCACGAAATTGACAGCCCAAAGCACGACACGGCCCAAAGCATTATGGGTCGCCAAGACGCCCAAATCTTGGGCCGGGCTGGCCTTGAATCGCAAAGACGATGGGCTACGAAGACGCCGACGACGGCCCAACTAATTGGATATCCCCAATCATACACTCCCGCTACTAATTACTGGCTACAATTGGCGCCACACTAGATAGTGATTAATTACTGGCTAAAAGTAGTTCGCTAATTAGCTTATGACTAGATAGTGATGGGATAGAGAGAGAGAGGGGCAAGTGCGACTGCTATAATCGATCTGGAGTAGGCCTGGGTCGTGTTTGGAGCGGCACGGTCCGATGATGGCCCGACAGACTTTAGTGCCGAGCCGGTAATTTGCAGTTGCCAAGAAAAGAAAGAGAGTAAGCGCATATATAATGATGTTATGTTAGTTATCTATATTCTTTGTCATGTAAGATTTTCGCTGATATGAAGGAGAAAAGAGGAGAGAGCATAGTTGTGTCTTCCTGAAAGGATGACTATGGAGATAGTATAAAATACTATTATACGAGCTATTGTCTAGTATAAAATACTATTATACGAGCTATTGTTTACAATAACATTTTTTCATGCTATAATTAAAAGATTGTTGGATCCCATAAAGATAACTTTAAGATATTATCTATTATAATAACTGTCTTTAGTTTTATCTTTATATAATATGGAGGAGTATATAGACAGCAGTGGTCTCTACTATGGTACATAATATGCTGGAAATTCTTTTTTTAAGGAAAACATCTTGCCATTAATTTTGTGATCCTAATTTTAAAGCTTAGATTTGATAATTGGCCTAGAGATATAAAAATTTGAAAGATTCTTAAAAAAAAAGACATCTACCCTTTAATTTGGTGAACCCTAACTTTAAAAAGCTTAGATTTGATAGTTTGTTTAGACATATTGTTTTTAAAAAAATGAAGGGAGGCATCTCCCGATCCTCTCTTTGGCATAAACAGAGAGAGAGAGAGAGAGAGCGGTCTCAAAATAAATTACATTAACTAAATATAAGGATCAAATATCTGATATGTATTTTGTTTGCAAAACAGGGATTTCAATGTGTTTAGAATCCGCGAGGAAAATTTTATACGCTACAGTATATCACATTACACTACGCAATTATGCGGATCAATCGGCCGGCTAGTTTTTTAATTGTCGATCGGATGCAAATTAGATACTCCATGTTTCTTCCCCTCAATCCTTGCATAATTAACATCCTCCCGTCTCCTAATTAACACTTGCGAATGCGCGCATTGGGCAATTGATAGCCATTGTGCAAAAACAAAAAAGAATATTTGGAGAATCTTTTTTGGGGGTGGGGTGGGGGTAATTTTGCGGCGGGCTGACAAGCACATCCAAAGGCAATTCCAAATTACGGATAATATTAGATCAAGCGGGCATACACCGAAAAACTTTGGTCTTATTTGAATATAGAAAATTTTCTCGGTTCTTGTGTGAGAGTTAAACTTAGGGGTGGCAATAGGGACCCGTTCCCCGATCCTCGGCGGGGAATTCCTCTATTAGGGGACGGGTATGGGAAGAAATTGTCCTACGCAGGGATGGAAACAGGGAAAATTATTCCCCCGTCGGGGATGGCGGGGATGGGGACGGGGAATTTTTTTCCCCGCGGGGACCCGATTGGGGATCCAAATTTAGTTTAGTCCAATTTAGTTATTAGATTGCAAACATATTCTCTAGCCCATCATATTCACATTTTCATAAACAGGACAACATAATCTTCAATGAATGCATGTATTCTTTTTTTCCTTGTCTGTTGATATGATTTTAGAGTTAAAATGGCTATAAGAGCTCTTCTCTTGTGTGAGATTTTCGTGGGATGGGTCCCCGACGGGGCCCCGATACCCGAACGGGGACGGGGATAGGGACGAGAAAAATTTTGTATCGCGAGGACAGGGACGGGGACGGGGAGGCACTCCCCGGCGGAGAATGCCCCCGTTGCCACCCCTAGTTAAACTATTTTACATGACGTTACCCCATGCTACTCTTGACGTTACATAATATACTCTGGTCAAACAGATGTGGTCGCATAACATAACTGGCTATTCAGGGCAAAAATTCAAATTTTGTTTTGGATAAAATTTTGCCGGTGACCAAAATCCGAAATTTCAGTGAAATCTCATTATTTTGGACAAAATCTGGTCAAAATTCAAAAAGAAAAATTCAAATCTGGTTTTTTTCTGACCGAAATTTCGGCCCAAAATCCAAAATTTCACCCGAAATTGCTGAAATTTTGGCAAATTTTAACTGATCAAAAAATAGTTCAAACGATGTCGAAAAATTTTGAATTTTTTTTAAAGATTTCTGACACATCAAAGATATTCTCATAAAATTTTTAGGTGATTATCAAGTCTGTGGAATGTTTAAAAATTCAAACATTGTTACTGTCCTGATAAAAAGTTGACCGACAAATTTAAACCGAATGAAAAATGATACAAACCATGTTAGAAAATTTTGATTTTTTTTGCATGGTTCTGATGTATCACTACTGTCTTGATAAAAACCTTACCGCCAAATTCAAACAAATTGAAAAATGGTTCAAACCATGTTGGAAAATTTTGAATTTTTTTATGGATGGTCCTGATGTATCACTAATGTTTTTGTAAAAGTTTAATATGATTATCATACTTGAAAAAGTTTCAAAAATTCTGACAGTGCTACGTCCTGATAAAAGCCTAATGATTAATACATAGATTTGCTTTATTGATAAAATATGTTTAAATTTTTTGAAAATTTTACAGAAGGGTGATAAGAAAATTCTAAAGATCTCATAAAAACATTAAATTATGATCACATTCCAGTGAATTTATAAAATTCTTACAAGGAACAACAGCATTTATGTTATTTCTCTTTTTGATATTTGAAATATAATAACAAAAGAAGTTTAGTGCTTGCATAGATTTGATTGACCAAACAAAAAATTTTAATTTTTTTAAATTTTTTTTATAAAATGGTACTGAGGCAATTCTTAATCTCTCATAAATTTTAGATCACGATCATACTCGAGAAAATTTATAAAAATATAACAATGTTATTGTCCAAATTATGTTTATTTTTTTATTCTTAAAGATAATAAATGAAGTTAAATTATTTTGAAAATTTTTATGTATGATCCTAAACCACTAAAGATAGTACCATAAATTTTTCAGATCATTATCAAGCTTGTAAAATTTTATAAAAATTTGATAGTTTTTCTGCATAAATTGTAAAATGTCTTAAAAATTCAGTTTTTCAACAAATTTTCATGGAAGATGACTTTCTTAAGGGTTATTGAACTCAATCCGGCCCTAAAACATCAAAATCCAGTTTCAAATCCTGAAATTTCGACCTGTTTGGGTGAAATTTCAGCGAAAAAATGAAATTACTGTAGCAATTTAAAATTTTTAATTCGGCCGGTACTTTGGATTTCGTGGTAGCCCGAAATCCAAAATTTTGACGAAATTTCAGTAGTTTTCGGCGAAATTTTGAACCCTGATTCAGGGGTCATCGAGGTTTTCTGGTTACCATAGGAAAATAAAATCCGACCAAAAATTTGAAACGAAATTTGAAATTCGGATTTGGTACCAGGTCGGAGCCGTTTTTTTTTTTGCTCGGTTGGCAAGCTTTCGGGGTCACCGAGATTTCTATTTTAACCGGACGGGTTTTTCCCCTTATCCCCCATACGAGGACAGTCCCGAAAAAAATCCTCTCCAGCGCCCCTGTCTTGATGGATGGATCATAGTGGGTCGCCAAACTCGACTTAGCAGAAAAATGTGATGAAAGATTAATTGGCTCAAATACATGAGAATACCGGGTTCAATGAGGTTTGAGGCGTGCTAATCAATTTGATTCTGCTATCGGTAAGATAAATTGAAAATATGCTCAAAACCGATCTAGTATAACAATTGGCAAAGATCGAAACATATAAGAAGTCGATCAAATCAAGAGTAAAGATAAGTCTAAAGAGCCGATTAGTGCTGATTATATGGTAGATGAGGGTAGACTTTTCCAAAAAAGGCTATAGGCAATAAGATCGGAGAAAATCAAACCTGACGCAATCAAAGATGACTAATAATCGGCGATGCGCAACTTTATTGATTAAGATCGGATTACATAAAAGATTCTAAATTACAGAGCTACTATTAATTGATAGGAAAATAAAAAGAAAGTAAATGTGAGTTGTTTAATTGATTGGATTGTTGTCTTTAGTCATCTTTTATAGCACATTGGATAATTGTAGATCCGTATTGGACTTTGTACGGATAAGTCCTATCTTCGATCTAGTATTAGTCATAATTCTATCTTTAATTTAACTTTTCCTTTCGCATATGATATCGGCCAAAAATATCTTTTTTATCTTCAGTCTGATAAATTGGTCGTATTTTATCAAATTTTGGTGCAAACAAAAGTTAATTAATTTCTCCCTAGTTCAGGTGCACGTAGACTTTAGCATTTTCACATTGCCGCATCCTCCAGACTTTTTGCAAGACACATGAAGCCTAGTGCATGGCAAATTTCCTAAGGAGCCATCCGCCGATTTGCTGTGCGCATCGGCCCTCAAATCAAATTATTTTATAGCTTGTTGGCTTAATTTTTTTTGCAAGATTTTTCTTTATTAGACGAAATTGCACATGTGATCTCTTCTCAACCACATGAGGTATCTTCCATGCTCTCATACTGCGATAGGCATTTATCATGTTTTCCAACCACAGCAGGTACAACTGTCGCGCCACTAGATTTGTGATTTCGTGCAAATTAGGACTAAAGCTTAAAAAAAATTAGGCTAAAGAGAAAAAAACTCTCAGCCCACCAACGCGCTTGAGGAGGCGTGTCAGAGAAGGACTGTTTAGAGAAGCTGTAACTTTTCTGAAAAATTATTTTTTTGGTTTTCTGAGCTGAAAAGTACCTATAGTTTTTTTATAAGAGACCATTTGATAAATAGCTAATCTTTCTCAGCAATAAACTGTAAAAAATAGACTTAACCTAGTTTTCAGTTTTTAATTTTTATATGTTATCTATAAGTTTTAATTTATATTAAAAACCGATCTTTTCGAAGAACTTGCTAGCTTTTAGAGCATCTCCAGCAGAGCCCCTAAACCTTAAAATAGGGAGTTTAGTAAAAAAATACAGATCCAGCAGGGCCCCTAATCTAGCCCCTAAAATTAAGAGGCCCCTAAATTTGCCTCCTTAGCCCCAATTCCTACGGAGCCCCTAAACCAGCCCCTAAACCTTAAAATAAGGAGTTAAGTGAAGGATGGCTTGCATTAGTTCGCTGCATGCTCTCTTGCTTTTATTTGCTATGCCTATTTCAGAAGAAATTTTTCATGGGGTGAGATTAAATGATAGATACATAGTGAATGATTAAGCAATTCGGCGATTCCAATCTACCTGAGGGAGGAGGAGTACCAACGGCGTGATCCACTTGTATTGAATGAGTTCTTAAAGATACACCAGGAGATTGAAGATAGGGAAATACATGAAAGGCTTCGAGATGATCTTATTGAGCATTTGTGGGCAATTCACAATGCTTCGTAGTTTGATTCATTGTTCGGAGTTTCTATTTATCTATTTATTATGTTTTGAAAATTTTAAATATCATATTTTTAAATTGTAAATGTTAATATGCTTATGTTTTATGTATTACAAATATTTTTGATTGAATTTTAGTGGTGTCAAATGAAGATTATACATAGCGGATATGTCAAAATAGGAGAAAAAGTAAAATAGGGGCTGAGATTTAGGGGATGTTGCTGGACTTGTGCTCTGAAAACATGGCCCCAAAAAATAGGGAGAGTCCCTAAATCCAAACTAGGGGCCCTGTTTTAGGGGCCCTCACTGGAGATGCTCTTAGAGCATCTCCAACAGTTCCTAATATTTAGACTCCCAATATCTTTAGATTGGGGCCTTCCCAAAAGTTTTTGGGTCTACAAAATACCTTGTTCTCCAACAGTTTTCATATTTTCTCCCAAAAAAACATATACAAACCAAACCAAGCTGAATTGGACTCAAGGACTGAACTGAAGATGACGGAAAGCAGAACTATGGCTGAGGAGGCTCTCGCCGGTGACAGGGCACGTCCGGCACCCGTTCTTTACCCACCGCTTGATGGACGCCGGTCAGACGCGTCGCCGGTGGCCACGGATCACTGTGTCGGTCATCGCCCAGCGTGATCGGACATTGCAGCGCCTCCTTATTTATCCACGCCACGCAGCTCTCGGCCTCGGCGCTGGCTCCGCCGCGTCGGCGGCTCGCTAGAGTCAATGCGGTCAAACAAGACCACGCAGCAAGACACCACGAACGCCATTAGGCGGCCGATGAGCACGAGGTCGTTGTCGTTCGCCGCCGCCTCCAACCTCTCGAAGCACTCGATTCCAAGAAAGAGACCTCTTCAAAGACAGCCCCACCACTCGTGATGTCGACACGGCCGAGCACCACCGCATGCTCGATGTCCGCGTGGCGCCGCTCTTGAATTGCGCGAGCATTGAGCGACGCTCCGCGCGGCGCGCTATCGTCGCGTCCGGCCAAACCGCCGCGCCACGCCGCCAGACACCAGCCCGCGAGCTCCATGGCCTCGGCCGACGCCCCAACCACGCCCCTAAGAAGACGTCCATCGCCGTAGCCACGAGCCGAGCACCACCGAACTTCGGTGGCCACCGCATGCGTTCATCAGCACCACAGCCACACCGCCTTTCTCGCGCGATCGTTGAGCAAGAACCGCAGCTTCAGATCGCCACGCGGCAAATCGGATAGACCGAGCACGGCGGTGCCGGTAGCGGCACGGCGGACGACGCGCCGAGGACCTCCTCAAGAAACGCGAGGAGGATGCCCGTGATACGACGGCTCGGCGGCCCTCGCCGGAGAGCGGGAGGCGAACACGTGGCGGAACGACGCCGGCGGCGACGAGCGACGCCGCGAGGGAGACGAGCGACGCCAACAGCGTCCCCGGCGAGATGGTTTAAGACGGCACACCACCGGCAGGCGCCAAAGATCCGGCGGTGCGGCTCCCTTCGCTCGTGCGGTGGCATCTCGCGATGGGATTTTTGAGGGAAACAAACGAACAGAACAAACGTAAATACAAAATCTACCCAGCACTCGAGCCGCGGGAGGGGAAGTCGAAGCGATTGGGAGCGCGGAGGCACGTGGAAAAATGAGGACATTGGGGCGCTGTATAGGACGTGTGAAAATTTTGGGAGCGTGAATGAGGAACGGTTGGAGTGTGTTTTTTTTCCATCAAGACCAAAATCACATTTTAGGAATAGATTCGCAAGGAATAGATTTCCTTGCGAAATCTGTTTCGGATGAAAGGAGGTGCAATTCGCAGGGTGAGTTGGATTGTGCAAGGTATTGTCTTTCTTCTTCAAATTTGGAGAAGATGCATTTGTCGCGAGATTTTGGCTCCTTTTGCCGGAGGCAAATTCGATCCTCTTGCAAAGAATGGGACGGCGGTAATTTCTTTGGTGGCGATCGATTTAATGGTCGCAGCTATGGTGGTCCACTTTGTCCTGCTCGTGGTGGTCTTCGTCCCCCAATATTTCAAGTTGGTGGTCATGGACGGTATGGAGTCCGTGATCGCGTTCAAGATTTAGGGGGGCGCAATGATTCAAATAGCCGCGGTGTTCTTGGTGGTGGCGCCCAGAATGTTGAAAATCCAAGAGGTTGCCGGATTGTGGCACCTAGAATGTTGGAAATCCAGGGGCTGCCGGATTGCTTACGCGTTCTCTTTTTTCCTTTTTTGTTTTATTTAAGGGCTGTGTGCTTCTTGTTAAGCAGAGGCCGGGAGAAATTTTAAGGACTTGTATCATTTTGATGTAATGTTCTTGAGATTAATAAAATCTTCCTTCATCTAAAAAAAGATTTACAGCACTGTTAGAGATGCTCTTAAAACGTAAAGCAGACCTAAAACCGCCAAAGCTGCGTGGTGCCAGAGAAAGGCGCACCAGGGCTTACGAGAGTTGAACCGGGATTACGTGGTGTCATTGTTGGCTGTCGTCAGGACAGGCAGGACGCACCAAAAGTCTCCGACGAGACAGATCACGGTGGACACCGACGACCGGTGTCATTTGGTAAGTTGCTAGTGCAGTTCGCCGTACTTGCAGCGATAGCAAGCAGTCTCGTGCACACTTTCTCTGCTTTTCCTGAACAAATGCATGCATGGATGCGTGCTTTCTCTGCTTTTCGAGCAGCAGCTCCGTCCCGGTGCCCTCACGGCATCTGTTTTGCTAGCTGTGTGCGTGGCTCCAGGGTTAACCTGTGAAAGAAGTTTATAACCCGGAGTGTGTGCATTGTTAGTTTCTTGAAGAATTCCTCCTGTCATCCGATAAAGATGTACTGTACTCATGTACGTACAGCAGGAGCAGAATACTCTACTGATAATGCGAATGGGTGAAAATTCCATGAAAATTAAACTTAGAAGTTTGTGAAAATTCTAAAAAATTGGAGATATAGGGGAAGTATATTCTCTATGTTGAGAACATATATCCCGCACTTCCCACTCTTTGGATGCTCCTATACTCCCCTTCGTTAAAACATGGTGAAAATAGTCATGAAAAATTCAGAAAAATTTAGTTGATAGATTATGATATACGAAAAAAACTAATTTAATTTTTTTAAACCAAAGGTTATAGTATATTGAAGTATCCTAAAAATTAAAATGCAAATGTGACTATTGTTAGGAGAAACAAAAAAATACAAAATTCAGTGAATAGTGGCTTTTATCTTTTTATTTTCTGATTTTTTTAGCAGAAAATTTCATTTTTGTTTCATAGTGTCTACATCGCATTTACATTTGGAAATTTGTTGTATGACACGACTGATTTTGTGTCAACACACAAAATCAAAATTTTCATAATATTTGCATAGAGAGGGAGTACGGGAACGTTCGAAGGGTGGGAAGTACATACGTTTTATATCTTTGCAAACTCTACAAAAAAAAATGAAATGGTATTTTTGTATATTGCAAACACGATTTAATTTTATTTTTAAATCTTCCAAAAATATAAAATATATACCATTCTCTGCATCTTGTAATTTTGTGAGAATTTTTAAAAGCCTCAAAGTTTGGTGAAAATTCGCATTTTCCAGCAGATATTCCACGCGCCCTACTTCAGAGACACGACGATGGGCCGTGTGTCACAGCTAGTAGGCCGAGGCTTCCGAGCCCATTTAAAACCACGACAGACTTAGTCCACGGCTCAACCCAATTGCCGAAGGAAAAACTTGTTGCAAGGCCCATTAAAATCTCAGGGCCCATTTGGACCACCGAAATACTCCCTGCCCACACGAACAACCCCACCACGAACGCCAGGCCATCCCGGATTCCCATTGCTCTTGTGCGGCGGCGAAAGCGAGGACAGAGAGGCGCTCCGCGGCGTGGGGAGGGAGGCGAGAGGGCCGAGAAGATGAGCGGCAACGGCGTGAAGAAGGTGGCGGAGGTGGCCGCGAAGGCCGGGAAGGCGATCGACTGGGACGGCATGGCCAAGATGCTCGTCTCCGAGGAGGCGCGCAAGGAGTTCTTCACCCTCCGCCGCGCCTTCGAGGACGTCAACCACCAGCTCCAGACCAAGTTCTCGCAGGTATCACGCCTGGCTCCTTCTCGCCCCACCCGATCCGACCTAGGGTTTCCAGATCTGGCGCCCCTCGTCCAGGGTCCTCCTCCTACCGGATCCGGTCCTTTTGATACTACGGAGTGTAGAGATTTCATGATGAGGTGTTTGTGGAACAAATACAATTTGTTGGGAATTCTGTAATGCGTGTGCTTTCTAATAACTTCGTGACCGCACTGATGTAATTCAGTTCGATTTTGACTTATTGGATAGCTTGCAAATAGGCTGTTGTTTGAGATGTAGCCGTTGTTATGCTGCATTTTCGCTTCATGACCATTGTTGATTTTGTTTTGCTAGCAGTTAGGCTACTGTTTCAGAGAAGAGTGCCGGCTCTCTGTAGGTTTTTGTTGGTTTGTCAATTATGATGTGGGCAAGCACTAAAATTTGATGGTTTGGAGTTTGCTTATTATATCACTTATAAAAACACAGAACCAGTAGGGCCATTAGATGCCATTAACTCAGACGCAGTCAACTTTCTTCGCTTTGTTCAAGCCCTCCATCTCTTCGGTTTGCGATAACTTATTCTTCTAGTCAGAACGGTGCATTCAAATATTCAGGCCCTGTTTGGGAGAGCTCTAGCTCTCAACTCCAGTTCAGAGCTGAAACTTATAGGTTAAAATAAAGTGAATTAAGTTTATATTTTTAGTCTAAAATGTAAACAAGATGATCTACCTAAACACTCTTAATGTACCTACAGCTCCAGCTCCATAAATTTCTGGAGCTAGAAAATACCCTGCTCGACCAACTCCACAGATTTTGGTGGAGCTGGAGCTGTCCCAAACAGGCCCTCAATAGCTGATGGATTTATGTTGTCATTTAAGAATTTCTTTCAGAATAGTTATCTATGGACGGTAGAAAATGACATGGCAGTTTTTTGTCTCGGTAGGCAACAAGCTTCATGGGAGACAGGATTAGTGTGCGTTAGATTACGCGCCACGTTCTGTCATGTTGAATGCATGTAGTATTCCTTTGCTATTTCTATCCTGAAAATGTCCGGAAGTATTAAGATAGCCTTGGAGAAATGTATTCACCTGACTTGCAGTCATATTGTAAATTGTATAGGGTAGTTCAATATGTTGTCTATAAACTGTATTTGCTTTGTTATTGCAGGAACCTCAACCGATTGACTGGGAGTACTACAGAAAAGGAATTGGATCTAAAGTGGTAGATATGTACAAAGAGGCTTATGAAAGTAAGTATACTTATGCTTCAAACCTCATTTGCATTTCTATAAACAAGTGTTACTAAATCTGAACAAGGTTTGTTTTTGGTACCATTGAGGATATTTGCATTCTTTCTTGATTCTCCGTGGAAAGAAATATGTATCAAGCAATGTTGCGAATGTTTGATTGATTGAGAACACTGGTTGTCTTGTTGTGCTTTGGTTCATACTTCCGAATGATTTCCTTCTACTCTATTATTGGTTTAACAACAATATAGGCCTAATTCATGGTACAATAAAGCTTGGCAAGTGGCATATGTGATGGTTCTTTCTAGTTGATATTCTCTATTCATGATTATATAGGTTGGTTAATTGGGTTGGCATGTGGACATTTTTCTGGTCCATCACTTTTTTGTGCCTCTAGTTATTGGACAAAGATACTGACTTAAGTCACTCTTGATATCCCATGTAGACCCTTGAAGCTCTTAAATCAATGCCACGTGTTTATTTTCTTTTCAGCCCCTTCTGAGATTAATTAATTCAATATCTTCTTACTATTTTTCTCACATGTGCTTATTCCCTTCCTTGACAATCATTTCGCTGGCTGTAGTTATCTTAGTTGATTTAGAATGGCCAAGATACACAGCGGGTCTGAACTAGTAATATTTTATGATGCACTGTAATATATACCTGTTTCTTTGTGCTTGTTAGGCTATATGTATTAATTTGACAGAAGTTACTATATTGTTATTTCGCCTGTTCTCTTTTAGAGGGGGCGACTGAATATATGTTGTATGGAATATTCTTAAAATGTTGTGATCACACTCAACACTGCACTGCACTGCACTCCTCCATTTTGTGCAATTGAGGTGGCCCGTTCTATATAATTTTGTTCTGTCTACTCACTTTATTGAGATACTAAGCATGAAACAATTGCAGGCATCGAGATCCCCAAGTATGTTGACACTGTGACTCCTCAGTACAAACCAAAGTTTGATGCTCTAGTGAGGAACTATCACACTTGTTGTGTTTTGTCTTTCCAAGTTGATATTATCTTTATGTTACATCTCCTGTTTTGTATTTTTTTTTAAAAAAAATATCCATTTTGCTACAATCTTCTGTAAGTTCATTACCCATTTTAGATATTCATGTACTTCCTATCCCTTTGTTTATGTTATGTATAGATGGTTGAACTGAAAGAAGCAGAACAAGCCTCTCTGAAGGAGTCAGAAAGGATAGCGAAGGAGATTGCTGAACTCCAGGAGATGAAGGTGAGGACAATCTTTACAGAACTAAGTCCATTTATCTGGAAATGATTGCATTCCCGTTCATTTTTATAGCATATTTGCACTCGTTTTAACATCTTGTTTTTGTGCACAGAAAAAGATCAGCACAATGACAGCCGATGAATACTTTGAGAAGCATCCTGAACTCAAGCAGAAGTTCGACGATGAAATCCGTAATGATTACTGGGGATATTGAAGCGATGAAGGACTCCTGTTTACCCCCCTTGGAAGAACCAATAATTTTTCTGTATCCCAGTATGTATAGTGGAAATCCACTACCCCAACATCGGTGGTTTCCATGACACGTAGATGGGACCGTTGAAATCCCAGCTAAATCGACTGTGTTGGGTTTGCTGATATTCAAACTAAATCGGCTGCGTTGGACCTCATCATTTTCTTGAGGGTTGTCGGTTTCGTCTTGCAAAGATCATGTTTTGTGCTACCTTTCTATTTGAATAAGAGGACTTCTGCAGACTTGTTTCCTCCTTGTACTGCTACTACCTTCTGGTGATGGAACTAGAAAATTTTTGCTGATGATGCACAGTTCACATGTACAACATTATAGTTTTGTACAATGATTTCGTAAGATCATAAATACAAATCATGTATTTGAAATTTATTAAAAGTGCAGTACACATTGTTCTAAGATTGAAATAAATTTAATTAACAAATTTGATCTATCGAAGAGGTGTTCTTGTAGCATTTTTTATTATTTTGGGTGTCCGGCGTACCCGGCGCTGCCTGGTATCCCCCTGGCTACCTTGTATGGCTTGTTGATCTCTGTGCATTATTCAACGCTGTTGAGAATTTGGGATGCAAGTTCACTGACCTTGCCGCTTGGTCCGTCGTAGTGTCTGGTCGAGTTTCCTCGGTCCACACTGTGTCTTTAATATCAAGTTTAGTTTACACTACGCACCGTAATTGTTTGCAATACACCTCCATCACATTTTATAAAGGGGGAAGAAATGTTATTGGGATAAGTATTATATTTTTAGTAATTAATCTGTTTGTTATGTAACAATTGTTTTGTTTTTTATTAGAAATTTTGTAGGGGCAGAGGAGAGGTGGGTGAAGTGTGAAAAACGTATGGAAGGAGTAATGACAAACACGGCCCTTGCTCGGCCCAGCCCAACATTTGCTCGTTATGCGGCGGTGACTGGCTGTGCACTCGAGTCCACAGTCGGCACGAAAGTGGAAGTACCTGGGCCCAGCTGTCATGGAGAGCCGGCTGAAACCGCAAAGCCCAGGAGCAACTAAGCAGCTCCGGACGCTACGCGGAAAGACGGAGCCCGTGCGCGCACCACGGCTTCCGTTCCACCCTGGCGTCGCCCGAATGGCAGCCCCGCGCCTCCGCTGCCTCCCCTTCCCGCTCCCCGGAGGCCCGGACCAGACGCCACCGCCTCTACAATTGCAGTGCCAATTGTCGAAGCATGTACGAGTTAGAGAAGGATATGAGGTGCTTTTATATTTTAATAAATATTAAAATATGAATAAAGAGCTCTTCAAAATTTATACCACTTGCATTAGAAGGTAACATATGGAATTTTAGGATGCATTGATATAGTAGAGAGAATTAGAGATGCGGATCCCACTGTCATAGAGTATAAGTGTGGAGCATTGATGTGTTTGTCTATGAGTTTGAATCAGTTTATGGACGAATGGCTTATCAAGTTTAAAATTGCGACGGAAATTTGGAAATTTTAGCCCGAGACCAGAATAAAAAATTTGAAAAGAAAAATTCAAATTACTACAGTAATTTCAGAAATTTTGTCAAAATTTTAGTAATTTTGATGGGATTTCAAATTTTTTTAAACCGGATTTGGGTTAATACCTCTTAAGAATGTCATCCTCCATGAAAATATTTAAAGAAATTGATTTTTTGAGATGTTTTATAAAAATATACAAGTTTGATCGTGCTTTAAAAAATTTACGGTACCAACTTTAGAAGCCTAGGATCATAAAGAACAATTTTGAAAAGAATTGAACTTCAATTATTATCTTAAAAAAATTAAAAACAGAAAGAACAAAAATAAGACAGTAAATTTGTTAGAATTTTATAAATTCGCTAGAGTGTGATCATAATCCAAAATATTTATGAGAGTTTAATAATTGTTTTAGAATCTTTCTCTAAAAGTTTTAAAAATTCTAAACCTTTTTTGTTTACTCAATCAATTTTATAGAAACAATACATTTACTCAACCAGACTTTTATCAGGACAATAGCACTACCATAATATTTGGGAGACCCAGTTCATTGCGTGCGATTCAGGTCGAGCTTATGGGCGACGTCCGATCGGCGATCGCTTGCGATCCATCGTCAAATGTCACTCGCGATTGTATTGGCTCGGATCAAGGAGGCGAAGCTCTGGAGCAACGTGAGTCGCCCGAACTCCCCGCTGAGGATGTCAACGTCGTCATCAGTAGCCTCGGGACCGCGACGCCCACCAGGCGTTCGACGCCGAGCCCCAGCCACGACGATGGCTTCAACCACGACTAGGCTGGCTATTGAGCTTAACAAATATTACCAAGCATATTTTTGGGATGTGATTATTTTAAATACAAGTTAACCAACCACTAATCTTTACTAACATTTTTTCGTTTAAAATAGACTTTATTTTAATTTTAAACTTAATAACTAATGTGATCGAAACTATTTCTATTTGAGCCGACAATCTTTTTTGCCGGCCTAGCCACAACCCCTCCCTCAGCCGTCTCCATGACCGTGGCCTGTGTCAGCACCTCACCAAGGCATACCGGTCATGAAGTAGCGTCTGGAGGAATGGCGTCGAATTGAAGAAGCAAGGAAGGATTTTACGCCGGATCATGAAGGCCCGGCCGGAGGAAGAAGCGAGCCCGAAACCGAACTCGCGTATTTTTGGTCCCGTGGGTGAACCAAGAGAGCGTATAGACTCATGTATAGATACGATAACGGTTTGATGTATCGTGTGGTGTGATTCATCTGGGGAAAAATATACATAGGGTAAAGGATAGGAAGAAACCGAGGTGGCGACAAGAACTCGGAGACGCTCGCTATGAAGCGGTGTTCTTGGCGAAAGCAATTTTCCTGTACTCTTCATATGAGTTTATACACATCCATCTCCAAAGGAGTTTATACTTGCTATAGTGGTTCACATTTGGTATCAGAGCTGGTTCCGGCTGCATCCTGGCGGCGGAACACGGCCATTTTACTCGCCTGCAAGCCAGGGCAGAAGCTATGGCGCCGCCTCGGAATGAAGATCCTCTTACCACGATCTTGGCCAAATTGGAGGAGAATAGCAAAAGGGAGGAGGAAACTCGATCGATGGTGGCGGACGTGCAGCAGTACATTCGGCGCGTGGACGAATCGTTGCGGAAATTATCGGAAGACCACGAACAGCTCGAAGCTTGGAAGCCCAAGGTGGAGAACCGAGTGACGGAATTGCATACCTACGTTTCGGACTTGAAGCATCAAATCGGCCGAGTCTTGGAGCAGTTCCCCTTCAATCAAGACACGCCCCATGGGGAAATTGGGACGTCTGCTTCCGTGGAAGGTCCACTTAATCTGGCGACGTCCGGGCCAATAGGCCACCGCGAGTTTCATCATCACCGGAGTGTGGGCGCTAGGGCCGGCGATGCCCTGGTGCCTCCTCCGGTCACAGGTATCCACTTACAGACTCCTGAATACCATCGTCAGTCTCACGCAACTCCAATGTCTGCATCCACATTTACCTCTATGGCTCAAAGTTTGGGTGCAAATTTGCCGCACATCAACTTACCCGTTTTTGATGGTTCAAATCCAAAACTATGGAAAAAACGATGTGAAAATTTCTTTGCATTCTATGCGGTTCATGAAGATATGTGGGTTAGGTTAGCTACCTTGAATTTTGAGGGTCCTGCTATTTTTTGGCTGCAATCAATAGATAACAAGATTTTTAGTATGAGCTGGGAAGAATTGGGACTGGCGTTAACCAACAGATTTGGTAGGGATCAACATGGGTCCTGGTGCGGAATTTTTTTCATATTCATCAGTCAGGCAATGTTTCAGAATATATTGATCAATTTGACGAGTTAGTGCACCAGTTGTTGGCTTATGATAACACTCTACATAAAGAATTTCTTACTGCTCGGTTTATAGATGGTCTCAAAGATGAAATTCGGTCTGTTGTGGTCATTCAACGTCCGAAGGATCTCGATACTGCTAGTGCGCTCGCTCTTTTGCAGGAGGACGTAATGTTGATGCAACCCCGGCGTGATGGGCGCCGAATCGAGGTTGCTGTGTCTGGGCGACCTTTGGGTCGGCCATTGGCGATGCCACTTCCGGTGCCTCCGGTGCCGAGGGGGCCATCGACCGCGGTTCCAGAGGACAAGAAGCCACCAAGTGTTCCGCGACCACGACCTTCAGATGACCGAATGTCGGCCCTAATGGCATATCGCAAAGCTAAAGGGTTATGCTACAAGTGTGGGGAGAGATGGGGGCATACTCACCGATGTGCGGCTACCGTACCATTACATTTGGTTGAAGAGATGTGGGCTTTGGCCAGGGACATGGAAGAAGAAACAACATCCACAGTGTCCGAACCAGTAGAGGAACAGGTGTTAGCCATTTCTCGTGAAGCTATGTCAGGTTCTGAAGGGGGCCAGACCATCCGTCTTAAAGGGTTTATCCATTGCCAGGAGGTCTTGATGTTGGTAGATTCAGGCAGTTCCGACAGTTGTATTGGAAGCCACTTGCTACCACTTATGCCAGGGGTCAAGAAAATGGACAAAACAGTTAGAGTTCGAGTAGCAGATGGGGGCATTTTGACTTGCAGCTTCCTTATTCCTCAATGCCGCTGGTTATGCCAAGGGCATACTTTCATAACTGACCTGAAGGTATTACCTCTGAGCAGGTACGATATAATTTTGGGCATGGATTGGCTGGAAGAACACAGTCCAATGGAAATTCACTAGGGTAACAAGTCTTTATCCTTTTGTTATAAACATCAGAAAGTTATGCTTCAAGGTATCATACCCACTGTTAGTCGTTGTCCTGCCATTGATGAAAGTCAGCTGAATGCACTCATTAGACATGAAGCGATTGAGCAACTGTTAGAAATTTCAGAGGTCCCTGACAGCATTACTAGTTCCGATAATCCTTCTAGTATCAACAACTTGGTGGCCGAGTTTGAGCATCTATTTCAGCCACTAACGGGTTTGCCTCCACGAAGGGATTTTGATCACACTATTCCTCTGTTACCAGGAGTTCAGCCGTTTCGCTTGCGACCTTATCGTTACACTCCGCAACAGAAAAATGAGATTGAGAAGCAAGTTCAGGAAATGCTCACTAATGGTGTCATCCAATACAGTTCAAGTCCTTTTGCATCTCCAGTGTTACTTGTGAAGAAGAAAGATGGGGAATGGCGTCTATGTGTGGACTATCGAAGATTGAATGCACATACCTTGAAGAACAAGTACCCCATGCCCATTTTGGATGAATTGCTGGATGAGCTAGCGGGAGCGACTATGTTTTCCAAGTTAGATCACCGGTCCGGCTATCATCAAATTCGCATCAAAGAAGGGATGAGTATAAGACAGCATTCCATACTCATAATGGGCATTTCGAGTACAAGGTGATGTCATTTGGTTTAACTGGAGCTCCGGCCACGTTTCAAAGTTTCATGAATTTTGTGCTGGCACCCCTATTGAGGAAATGTGTAGTGGTCTTTATTGATGATGTGTTGGTGTACAGCCCATCTCTGGACATGCATCTCACTCATTTGTGACAAGTTTTCACCTTGCTTAGTCAGCATCAACTACATCTCAAGAGATCTAAGTGCTGTTTTGCCCAATCCAAGTTGGAGTTCCTTGGACACATCATCAGTGCAGACGGTGTGGCTACTGACCCATCCAAACTTAAGGTCATACAGAAGTGGCCTACTCCTACCTGTGTGAAGGATATCAGGAGTTTTTTAGGTATGGCTAGTTACTATAGGCGTTTCGTGCAAGGTTTTGGACTTATTAGCAAACCATTAACTCATCTGCTCAAGAAGGGTCAACAATTTATTTGGACTCTAGAGACTCAACACTCTTTTGATGCTCTCAAACAGGCCCTTGGGTCAGCCCCCATGCTAGCATTACCAGATTTCTCTCAGCCCTTTGTCATCAAGTCGAATGCAAGTGATAAAGGTATTGGGGCTGTGATGCAGCAGAACAACCATCCTATTGCTTTTATCAGCAAAGCGCTCGGGCCAAAGAATCAGGGCTTATCGGCATATGAAAAAGAATTCTTGGCCATCCTGTTTGCTATTGACCAATGGAGACCCTACTTGCAGCATGCACCTTTCATTATAAAAACGGATCATCAAAGCTTAACCCACCTGTTGGACCAGCGAATCACGTCTGCTCTTCAACAAAAGGCCATTACCAAACTCCTGGGACTTCAATTCTCTATCCAATACAAGAAGGGGCAGGACAATCGAGTAGCAGACGCTCTCTCGAGGCTTCCAGACTTGCCATATGAGCCGTCGGATGAGTGTCTACCTCTAACTGCTATATCTGTCAGCAAGCCTGTCTGGCTCGACCAAGTGATACAAGGTTATCAGCTGGATCCCGCCACACAGAAAGTACTAACTACACTTGCGGTGGGACAACCAGTGCCTCATTTTAGTCTTAAAGATGGCATTCTGCGGTTCAAAAACCAGATTTGGATTGGTCATAATCCTGAATTACAGCGGAAACTGATGCAAGCTTTGCATGATAGTGCCATTGGAGGCCACTCCGGCTTTCCGGTTACGTATCGCCGTCTGAAGAACTTATTTGCATGGTCATCAATGAAGAGAATGATTCACAACTTTGTCACAACTTGTGCTATATGTCAACAGGCAAAACCGGACCGAGCTAAGTATCCAGGGTTTCTTTTACCTCTTGCAATTCCGGAACACTCTTGGCACACAGTCACTTTAGATTTCATTGAAGCTTTACCTCGAGTTCAGTCTTATAACTGTATCCTGGTGGTCGTCGATAAATTTTCTAAGTTTGCCCATTTCCTGCCTCTAGCCCACCCTTTTACTGCTCTAACAGTAGCGCAAACATACATGACTCAAGTATACCGATTGCATGGCATGCCCCGGGCTATTGTCTCAGATCGTGGCAAAGTGTTCACGAGCCTGTTGTGGCAAGAATTATTCAAGTTGTCAGGAACTTCCTTACATATGAGCAGTGTATATCATCCGCAATCAGACGGACAAACGGAGAGAGTCAATCAATGTCTGGAAGCTTATTTGAGGTGTTTTGTGCATGCTTGTCCCAAGCAATGGTTAAAATGGCTTTATTTGGCTGAGTTTTGGTACAACACGAGTTATCATTCAGCACTTAAAGCATCTCCATTTGAGGTCTTATATGGTCATACTCCTAACCATTTTGGGGTTGATACCAATGATGTGTGCACTGTCTCCGATTTGCAGGATTGGATCAAGCAGCGCCACCAAATGAACGAACCGGTGAAATTCCATCTTCATCGTGCCCAGCAACATATGAAACACCAGGCTGACAAGCATCGCTCGGAACGCACGTTTGATGTCGGAGATATGGTCTATGTCAAAGTCCAACCATATACTCAAACATCAGTGGCACCTCGAGCAAACTACAAACTGGCCTTCCGATACTTTGGACCTTATCCGGTTGTTCGCAAGGTGAATGACGTTGCATATGAGCTTCAACTGCCACCATCAAGTTTGGTGCATCCCGTGTTTCATGTTTCCCTTCTGAAACCGGCTAAAGGAGTGCCTCGCCAGGTCAGTGATCACTTCCCTGATGATGCACACCAGTTGCGGTTTCCTTTGTCCATTCTGGACCGTCGATTGTGTCACCGTGCTGGAAAAGTAATTCCGCAATTACTTGTGCATTGGAATACGTGGCCGGCATCCATGGCGACATGGGAGGATGAACACGCGATGAAGTCCCAGTTCCCTGATGCTCCAGCTTGGGGTCAAGCTGGCCGTCAAGAGAGGGCGGATGTCAGCACCTCACCAAGGCATACCGGTCATGAAGCAGCGTCTGGAGGAATGGCGTCAGAATTGAAGAAGCAAGGAAGGATTTTACGCTCGGATCATGAAGGCCCAGCCCGGAGGAAGAAGCGAGCCCAGAAACCGAACCTGCGTATTTTTGGTCCTGAGTGGGTGAACCAGTAGAGCATATAGACTCATGTATAGATACGGTAACAGTTTGATGTATCGTGTGGCTGTGATTCATCTGGGGGAAAAATATACATAGGGTAAAGGATAGGAAGAAACTGAGGTGGCGACAAGAACCTGGAGACGCCGGCTCGTTGCGAGCGGTGTTCTTGGCGAAAGCGATTTTCCTGTACTCTTCATGTGAGTTTATACACATCCATCTCCAAAGGAGTTTATACTTGCTGTAGTGGTTCACAGCCTGCTCTGTGATGACCAGTGGCGGCGACGTGCTCTCCGATGACCAATGTCGCCATAGACTCGAGTCGGGGCAAGGCCGCCCCACACGTCGCCAACCTCGTCACGATCAACCCACGGTGCATCGGCGTCAACTCATCCGAGCGCATCAGCCGCGAGGCTACAACGCCGAGACAAGTGCGTCGATCTCTTCTAAGGGAGCTCTGAGGTTGACGAGTTCAAGGGCAGCACCGGTTGATCGAGCTCTCCAATCCAGCGAGCCGGCCGTTGCCACAGCCACCATGGGCGATTGCCGCTGCACCTCTCTGTCTTTCAGGCCTACCTCCGAGCCCTGTCAAGGTGAAGCAACTCGGTGCACGCCAAGTTTTCGAATGCATCGTGAGGCCAGCGAATGCGAGGAGGGAGATGACATCCCTACACGAGGGTGGCAGACTCTGGTTGTGGATGTAAACCATGTCGTGTTCGTCGAAATGACACCAGACGGCAAGCCATCATCTACTAACTACTATCACAGGAGCATGTCAGGGCATGGCTTTAATCGATCTTCGTGACAAGGTCGTCGACTACAGGGGTTGAGCTGTGCACAGCCCACATGAGCAGGTGGTGTTTGCACAGACCACCATGGCTTGCGCGGCCGTGCGGCGCGCATGTCATGGTTGCGGGTGATATCGGGTGCACGCTCAAGCTAGGTGCCGACAAAGACACTCGCTGCAACGACGATAATAGATGGCTTGTTCTAGACTGGGAAGTCAGTGGTGTACGGCAATGCCCCATAAAATGCCATCGTAGGGAAGAATTGCTTTCAGTCCCTGGAAATATGGAATGAAGAGCTCTAACTCAGTGTTGGACAAAATGCCGTCATGGAGACGCGGGTGGTTTCAATCTATGGAGGCTCAATAACATGAATGTGATGCTATTCCAACAAGAAGGTAATGAGAATCCAACTAGCACAATTCAGTCAAGAGGGTTAATTGCTCTGAAACTCGCGAGCCTAACCGAGCCGAGCTTGAATAGTTCGCGAGCCTACTCGAGTCTGTATCGAGTTTGCTTAAATCGAGCTTTCTCGAGCTTGTTACCGAGCTTTCTCGAGCCAAGCTTACTCGAGCTTGTTACCGAGCCTATCGAGCCTACAAAATAACCGAGCTTACTTGAGCTTACCGAGCTTCCCGAGCTTATTGATTTTAGTCGAGCCGAGCTCGAACCTGGACCGAGCCGAGCTCGAGCTTAAGTCTAGGGTCGAATTCAAACTCGAGCTCGAACCGAGCCTTACCGAGCTCGAGCCTGGAGGGCCAGACTCGCTCGAGCTCGGCTCGTTTACAGCCCTACGTCGGGCCATAGTAAGCTAGCTTACCAAGTGCTCGCAGTAGAGGTTTTACAGGTGTTTATGGAAGTAAAGGGGTGTGAGCCTGGTCAAATCTTTGAGCACTATAGCAAAACTGGAGACACTACACGTGTATGACTTCTCATGTATCCAGGCGTTGATTGGCTTAATTGTGCAAGCATGTGGGCTCTTATTGCACCTTCGGTGTGAGTTGTGAGTCGACATCTACTACTATCAAACTTTATCTATCATGGGAAAACGAGAATTTTTGTGTTCTGTGTTGACTAGGTCTACATCGTTATGTGTTGTAGGTCAAGGATCCTCGTGCCGAGTGCCAACCATAATTGCTGAGCATATAAAGTTCGTAGTTCTATCTCAAGCTTGCTATCCATGCCTATGTTTGTTAACGATGAATCGGTCTTGCATATATGTACGTTTAGAGGGTGTTTAGGAGAGCTCTGCTTTTTAATTTTTAGCTCCACTCTAAATTTACATAGCCAAACACTCTAACTCTACAGAACTCCGGCTCTAAGAAAAATACGAATCTAGGGGGCTGCTCCATGGTCTTTGTGGAGCTTCTCAAAGGGTACTCCAAGAAACACCATTTCGTACCCACTCGTGAAGTTTCTAGATAATTACCCACCTTTGCCACTGGTTACACACATGAGAAAGTTTCTAGGTAATTACCCATCTTTGCCATTGGTTCAACATCTAAGGGCATAAATGGGTATCCACACTAAAATCATCTATTCTTGAAGCTGGATCTAATTTGCAAGCCAAACACCTCCCTTCCCTACTTCAACTCTATGATGGAGCTGGTGGAGTGGAACTGATTTTTTTAGAGTGAAACTCTTCCAAACAGGCCCTTAGTGTTAGGCTGATAAATTTCCTTAGAAGATAACCTTCCTAGTGTCAGGTTGATAGGTTTTCTTTGTTAGGAGATAATCTTCTTAGTGATAGGATATTTTTGGCATGTAACTGATTTGATTTCCAACCGACTCACCCCGTGTAGTTTATATGCCGATGGCTCCTAATACAATTGCTAAGTGCGTTTCTCCAATCACCTTCATTGCATCAGATAGGTTCTGATCCTAATCTTCTTCTCCTACCTCTCCTTCTCCATCACCTTCATTGCATCAGATAGGTTCTGATCCTAATCTTCTTCTCCTACCTCTCCTTCTCCACCTATGACTGGTCCTCTCGACCCTGCCGCTACGGCCCTTGCAGCTAAGGAGGACCTCGCCGCCAAAACCGCCCTTTGGGCGCAGGCTGTTGATGTCTCAAGCATTAAGCTCTTCGTCCCCATTACACTTGACCTGAAGGCTGGCAACTATGCCCAATGGCGCGGCATGTTCGAGGTTGCTCTCCAAAAGTATGCCCTCGACGACCACGTCCGTGAGTCAACCACCTTGTCTCCCGATGCGCGGTGGACACACCTTGACGCCCTTAGCGCTATCTCCCTCGAGCTCCACGCCATGGTGATGGATTCCTCGATTTCCACATACACCCTTTGGACGCGCATCGCAGGCCTCTACCGTGACAACACTGAGACGTGTGCCATCTACCTCGAGCAAGAATTCTATGGGCTCATGCAAGGCACCATGTCCGTGGCCAACTACTGCCGCGAGCAGAAGGCTCTCGCGGATGAGCTCACCACGGTGGGTACGACGATCGCAGACAAGAGCCTTGTCCTCAACACCTTGCGAGGGTTGAGCCTGTGGCTCGTGTACATGCGCACGCTACTCTCCATGTAGCACCCCATCCTATCCTTCCTCAAGACGCGCTCCGCCCTCATGCTGAAGAACTAACAATGGGGTCCGAGTCCTCTCCTCCCTCGGTCTTCATCGCCAACTCCAAGGGTAACTCGGTGGCTCTTCAACCTGTTGGAGAATATCTGAAGAGCTACCGACAGTGCAACATACAGATCAAGAGACTGCAGCCTGTCAGCAGAGGACGATAATACCCCTCACTTGTACTAATAGACTAGTGTCGGGACCCGAATTTGCAAATCCGGACCCTCTGTGTTTCAGCACTAGTCCAGGATCACGCTAGTGCACACAGTTTCAACATCGGTACATATCACAGACATATCCAACGAAATAATAAGTGCTTTAATTAAATACTCAAACTAGTTGATTGACCTTATGGTCAAGTTACAAAGATACGCCTGCAGGCTAAGACTTATTAAAATATTCAAATGCAATGAATAAAATAAACTCGTGGCGCCATCCAATTTGCCACAGTAACCGACGGGCTCGCTCCCTAGTTTGTCGGCTCCTCGATACTCCTCCTCCTGAAAGTGGTTTGCTTCTTCTTCAAGCTGAAGTTGTGTTGTTGTGGGTGAGTACTTTGAGCACTCAAGAAGTCATGCATGTAATGCAATGCTAATATACTATATGCATGGCTTAGTACAAGGATGGGCTATGGTTCATGTGCAAGACAAAGATTTCAAATAAACGAAGAATAGATTGCAAAGCAAGAAACAAGAATAGGAATAGTAGCTTTCACAAACATTTCAATTGCAATTCATATTTCCATCCTAAGTCAAGTTCATCATCATCAACCCAAGCATTTTTCCATAAACAATTCATTTTCATAAAAATCTAACCCTTGATCAGAATCACCGAAGCGATGCTCAATACCGTGAGCACGGCTATTCAATAGGTTGTACACTCTGCAGAGGTTATACACTTTACCCACAAGATACACCAAATACCACCAAGGCAAATAACCGTGAACGGCTTTTCCAAAGTTCCATCTAAACCCAAGATCGCTTGCCGCTAAGGTTTCAACACCGAGGGACTGGTTACCACACCTGGCCCCCTCTTGCGCCATGTGAGTTCTCATTCCGCTTCTCCGGCCTCACACCACCACGACAAGACCAAAGAATAGATTTCCCGGTTTACTCACCTAAGTCCGTCCCATTACGGAGCTTGTGGTCAGATGAGAGACTCAGTTCAAATGCTCGCAAGGTTAAGTCCTTAGTTGACCGAGGCAAGACTAACCAAGTGTGATCTCAATTATCCAAAACCAATAAAACCAAATCGACCGCCCATTGCCACTCTTGGCCCACGTAAACAATCTTGCCATTTGCCCCAGCCTAAATCATTTTCCCACCCCAGTTCTTTACCATTGCACCACGTGCCATCATCAACTCAATAATCACATGTCTCATTCACAAAGCATGTTCACTATCTCATTAAGTCAAGATTCACTTTGGTATTCCAAAATCATGAAACGCCCACGTGGCGAGGGCTAAGCATACTATTTCTGGTCTACTCAACCCATGTTGGCAAATTATAAAAGTCCAACTATTAATCCATATCCTAGGGTGACAAAAGATTCATGGCCTACAATTATATATGACAAGGTGGCATACAAAGAACTTAGGCATTTAACTAATCCCAAAACTTATTCAAAATCATTTCTATCAAATTAGCATGCAATAGTTTAAATCAAAATAATTTGCTCTAGTAGGTTCAACATGATCAAACACAACTTGCCTTCAAAAAGTACTCGATTCGGCTCCCGAGCTTGCTCGGTCGAACCTCTCCTCGAAACCTTCGCACTTCAACGCTACGCATAACGTAAACACAAACAATAAAATAAATAAACAGTGGGCAAACAGTGCTCAAAAATTCAATTAAAATTCATAAACAGAAAGATCACAATTTTACAAATTTATAGAAATTGGAATCACTCAAATCGGAGTTAAAACGCAAAAGTTATAAGCATTTGAAGTTTCAAAATATATTTAAAATCAATATACCGAATTAAATAAATATTTTCTTTTTCGAAAATCAATTATTGCGTCATCGTGACACGGTCGATACCACGTAATCGACACGTGGCCTTTTGCCGACGCCACCGACCGCTCCGTCTTGCCGACGCCAAGATGACGCCATCGTGACGCCAAGACGACTTCGGCCAACTCATCGACAGTGGGACCCATCGTGACGTCAAGATGATGTCACCGGGGCGGTCGACGATGGCGTCCCGCCCTTATTGCCGCGACATCGCGCGCACGCGTTTCGGTGTGCCGCGCGTCGCTGCGTGATTGGCTACGGGTGCGGTTCGATCCGAGCCGTTGGATCTAGATCTAACGGATGAGGTTTGAAGATGAAGTTATGTGCAAGGGCGACGTGGACTCACCTCGCCCTAGGATGGAAATCGACGGTCAGGAAGCTCGCGAGACGCGGGCGGTGTTTGGGCGGCGTGGTTCGACCGGAGACGAAGACGACGACGCGGCGGCTGGCGTTCCCGAGCTCCTCCCGGCCAAGAAGCATGCGCCTCGACGCACGCGCGACGAGGTGAGTTCGAGGGTGGCACGGCGACGGCGGAGAGTGACCGGCGGCGTTGAAACGGCGCCAAGAAGTGCGGCGGATGGCTAGAAGACTTCGGCGAGCTCGCGGCGCAGGCGGCGTCTCGGCGATGGGAAGTGTACTAGAGGTGCGGCGCAAACCGAGGAGCACAGAGGGACGGCGCAAGATTAAATAGGGGCCCTAGGCGTCCAGGTGCTGCGAGAAACGCGAGGAGTCCGTGGGCGGCGCGAGTCCCGCGGTGTCTCGGATTGGTGACGTGGCTTGCTCTCGACCGCTGGATCAAAAACGAGGGTCACAGATCTAGGGTTAGGGTTTGGCTGGCGGTACTGGCTAGCGGCCGCGGCTCTAAGACGGGCCGGGCTGGCGGTTAATAGTGCTGAGCCATGGCCCAAGATTGTAGCTTTATTTTCCGAATTTCCTAATTAAAATAAATCTGAAAATAAAACTAATTATTTGGGGTAGTAAAAATATCGAAAAAATTCGGAAAAAATCTCAAAAATATTTTAGGATATTTGTGACTCAAATAAAATATTTTCAGCAAAACTTTATTTTAACTTTTCCATTATTTAATTAATTTGATTAATGGCTTAATTTAAAATAAATCCAAATAAATCCAAATAAATTCCAGAAATTCCCAAAAATTCAAAATACCACTTAAATGCAAGAAAAGCAAAAATTGGGGTGTTACAAACCTCCCCCCTTAACGGAATCTCGACTCCGAGATTCAGGGCTGACTAAGGAATAGGTTGGGAAATTCCTTCTTCAGATCTTCTTCACGCTCCCAAAGTTGCTTCGCTTCGAAATGGTTACTCTAATCGAACTCGCAGGTTGGTCGATTTATTTTCGCTTCTCGATCCATTGTGTCCAAGATTTTCACGGGTACTTTTTATTGGTCAAATCCTCCTGCAGCTCGACCGACTTTAACGGCATCTGCTCTTTCGGCCACTCGGAGACATTTCTTTAATTGTGACACATGGAACACATCATGCACACCTGCTAGAGACTGCGGTAGCTCTAACTGATATGCTACCTCACCTCTACGACTTAGAATCTTGAATGGGCCAACATATCTTGGCGCTAACTTCCCTTTAGTGTGAAACCTCTTAACTCCTTTGAGTGGGGTAACTCTGAGATACACAAAATCTTCAGGCTCAAAGCTCAAATCCTCGGCGATTATCGACATAACTCTTCCGTCTTGATTGCGCAATTTTCAATCGCTCTCGATCATGGCTACCGCTCTTCACTTCTCAAGAATGTCCGCCCAAACATATGACGTTCTCCGCCTCATTCGATTCAACGGCGCTCGATGTGGTCTTCCATATAGCGCTCAAATGGCGACATCCGCAAACTTGCTTGGTAGTTGTTGTTATAGCTAAACTTGGCATATGGCAAACACTTATCCCACGGTTGTATGAGCCAATGCACATGCCCTCAACATGTCCTCCAAGATTCGATTAACTCTTTCCGCTTGCCCATCCGTCTGTGGGTGATATGCGATCAAGTTCGACGGGTCCCTAGGGCTTCATGCAACTTATCCCAAAATCTTGAGGTAAACCGAGTACCTCGTCTGATACAATTTTCTTCGAACTCCATGCGGACATACAATCTTTGACATATACAATTCGCTAAACGGTCCCCGAATAGGTAGTCTTACGGTATAAAGTGAGCGACCTTGGTCAACCGGTCCACTATAACCCATATGGAGTCATACCGTCGGGTCCTCAGAGACCAAAGAATAAAGTCCATTCCGATTTCCTCCCATTTCCACTCGTATCTTCGGTCAGAGTAACCCCGCTGGCCTTTGATGCATTGCTTTGACTCTTTGGCATATGTCGACAACGCAACATGCTCGCAACTTCACGCTTCATGCTTGGCCACCAAAATCTTTCCTTCGTGTCTTGGTACATCTTAGCGCTTCCTGATGAATCGAGTACTTGAGTCATGAGCTTCCTCCGTAATCATTTGTTTAGCCTTCTTTCAGCGGACGCAAATGCGCTTCTTGATCCATAATGTACCTTGCTCATCCAAATTTTGAAATCCTTTGCCTTGCCTTCCTCCATTTTCAACTTAATCCTCTGAATCTTGACATCGCCCTTCCGTTCTTCCCGGATCTGATCTTCCAGTAGGCTTCACTTCTAAAGTGGCTATAAATCCTTTAGGCACAACTTCCAACTTCATTTCAAATTCCTTGCATAACTCAACTCGACTTGTTTCCACCAACATGTTCACCGAATGGCTTTTTCGCTTAAAGCATCGGCCACCACGCTATTTTCCTGTGGTGATAATGAATCCCAGATTGTAATCCTTAATTAGTTCCAACCATCTTCTCGCCTCATGTTCAGTCCGATTGTGTAAATATATATTTAAGACTCTTATGGTCGCAGTACACCTCACATCTGCTTCCAATCGATAGTGCCTCCATAACTTCAAAGCATGCACTACTACCGCTAACTCCAAGTCATGTGGGTAGTTCTCCTCATGCGGCCTCAATCGCTTTGACGATACGCAACGACCTTCGCTCGCATTAACACGCATCCTAGTCCTTGGCGCGATGCATCACAAGATATATCAAAACTCGCTTAAATCCGTAGTACTAACATCGGCGCCATTGTCAAACGCTTCTTCAACTCTGAAAGCTCCGCTCACATTCCGCGCCCATGCGAACTTTTTTCCTTTTTCAACAATTGCGTAAGAGGTCTCGCAATCGTTGAAAATCCTTCAATAAATCGGCGGTAATAACCGCCATTCCAAGGAAACTACGAATTTGAGTCACCGCTTTGGGTGGCTTCCAATGCAACATCGCTTCCACCTTACTTGGGTCAATCTGCGACTCCTTCGGCGGTCACCACATGTCCAAGAAATTCCACCTTGTTCTTCCGAAGTCACACTTGCTAAACTTAGCTAAAAGTTGTCGCTTCTTAACCTCTCCGTAACTAGCTTCGGATGCTCTGCATGCTCT
The DNA here is from genome assembly GCA_036346375.1 of Guadua angustifolia. Classification (NCBI taxonomy): domain Eukaryota; kingdom Viridiplantae; phylum Streptophyta; class Magnoliopsida; order Poales; family Poaceae; genus Guadua; species Guadua angustifolia. The sequence continues at coordinate 32,468,924 of CM070514.1, read as the reverse complement.
TCCCCGGTCTTGGAGTAAACTAGAATGTCATCTATGAACACAACAACGAACTTATCCAGTATTCCATGAAAACCTTGTTCATCATGTTCATGAAATATGCAGTGCATTTGTCAAACCGAAAGACATAACTGTGAACTCGTAATGTCCATATCTTGACGAAAATGTCGTTTTGGCACATCCTCCGATCGAATCTTCACCGGTGATAACCTCGATCGTAGGTCAATCTTGGAGAAAACTTGGCTCCTCTCAAGCTGGTCAAACAGATCATCGATCCCGGTAGCGGATACTTATTCTTTATAGTGACTTCATTCGGTTTCGGTAATCCACACACATCCCAGAACTCCGCCCTTCTTCTTGACAATAGAACCGGTGCTCCCCATGGCGCATTTAACTTGGTCTAATAAATCCCTTATCCATTAACTCCTCTATCTCGCTTCTTCATTTCCACTAGCTCATCGGCTGATATCCGATAAGGTCTCTTAGCTATCGGGCCGTTCCTTGGTACTAAGTCGATTACAAACTCTATGTCCCTCGTCGTGGCATCCTGTAAATCCTCCGAAACACATCCGGTATTCTCGACAACCGGTACGCCTTCTATGCCGACGGCCTTCACACTATTGACCATCAACTGTCCATCCCGAACAGCAAGGGCTTGAAACTCTACTTTTCTCCCACAAGGACTCTCGATCGATATGACTCTTCGTCCACGCCTAACACAACCTTGTGCTTAGACAACCAATCCATTCCCAAAATAACATCTAAGGTCCGGGTATCTAACACTACTAAGTTTGCTAGAACTCCATTCTATCTATAAGCAACTTTACCCCGAACATCCTACATCGATCGGAGTTCGATCCCGGATTGTACTAGCAATACATGCCTAAGGTTCACCATTTTCAATCCATTATTCACAACAAAAATCCGAGATATAAACGAATGCGAAGCTCCGTAATCAAATAAAAATTGCAGTAATCGAGTTGACAAGTAACTTACCCAAGACGACGTCCGATGTATTCTCAGACCGTGATCGGCGGTGACATGATTGACTCGCCTCTTACCACCTCCGAGTGGCAGCCCAGACAGTAACTCCACGGCTTGCTCTCGGCGCAGTGTCTTTGTTGGAGTAGTCCCAAGGTTGAAGCGAATCGTGTCACTCCTCCTCCTTCTTAGGACAATAATTTGCAAATGCCCTGCTCGTGATGATAAAACAACGTTTAACTGTTGATCATTGCTCCTCTTGTTGCATTCCCAACCGTGTTGGTGTTCGAAATTTTGTCCGCAGTCTTGGTCTTGGCGGTGGCGCTGTCATCACATTCCTTGGCTGAAATCAAGAACTGGTTTGGTGTAACCTCAACCGCAAGGCCTGGCGTGCTCCTCGTTTGTGCCATCTCAAGGCTTCGGTTGTCCTCCGGCTCCTTGCGCTTGTCCTCCAATATCGGCGCTTTGTTCACTAGCTCTCAAAATCGTGAAAAGTGTGGGTTATGAGTCCCACTCGCAACCTCGAATTCAGTCCTTCATGAATCGAGATCGCTCGTTTATCCGTCGCTACGCCCTCAGTGCGAAGCGTACAACTGTGGTGAACTTATTCAGATACTCGGACATCGATTGATTGCCCGCTTGATGCCCTAAACTCCTCCTTTTTCAGCTCCATTATGCCTTCGGGCACATGGTATCGCCGAAAGCGATCGTGAACTCCTCCCACCGATGTCTGCGGGTGCTCATGAGCAACAAGAAGAGTTTTCCCACCATTCATTGCGGTTCCTTCAAGTCGATGAGAGGCATAGAGTACCCTCTCATTTCCTTCACTTTGGGTAATGTGCAACTTTTCTCTATCGTCCTCACCAATCATCGCCTCCAATGGATTGGCATTTTAAAATGTAGGCGGTCGTGTCCTCATGAATTCGACGGCCTCGAGTGTGGCCTCTGACCGGGTTGACTTGGTTAACTTGGCGGCGGCTTGGGCAAAGGACTCGTTTGATCACGTGATCATGGCATGCATTAACTGGTCTCAGGCAGCAATAAAGGCTCCAAAGTTCGCATATGAATTGGCGGTCTTTGGTTGAGGTCCTTGCCGTCATCATTGATGTTTCCAGCTGAGCGAGAACCGCTCCCATTTCCTCCTTGGTTTCCTCGGGTGTTCACCATCTGTCGATTGCTCCATGGTTTAGAGACGAGAGGGAAATAAGAGTAGACAAGTAGTAGAATACTTATGCGGGGTCTGAGGTGAAATAACAAAATCCAACTTTATTACTTTATTAATATCTGGGTATGGTTGCTCACAATGCCTAAGGGCCTTGCAACACATACCAATCACTCACAAGCATGAAAGAAGCAAATCAAGCTAATACTATGGAGTCAAACGCCTCTAAGGGTGACTCTTATTCCAGGACGCGACTCAACGCAGGAGTCTCAACCACTAATCCTAACGCTCACTCCTCTAGCCATCCCCCACCGGAACTTCCTGGTGGATACACCGGCGGGTGTGCTGGTGCGGGTACAAACCTACCCCAACGATCCTCCGCTGGATCCGCCTCCTGCACAGGCTCAACCTCCACTGCTCTCGCTGACCTCCACAGCTCGGGCTTCACTTCCACTTGCTCCGACTTCACTTCCACTCGCTCGCGCTCGCTCGCTGCGGCTCCTCCGGTCTGGTCGTAGCTCCAAAGATCGCTCCGGCTCGTCCGCATATTGTCTCCAGTTCCCAATCCTCTGGATAGAGTGGGCCAAGTACTCACAAGTCTGCAACAGATGAGCCCTAAGGCTGTGTGAACTCAATCACGAGACCTCTGCAGCTCTGAACCGTCTCGCCGATAGCATCCTCTGAGCGATAACATATCCGCCGGTGGGTGATCGTGGCATCCTCCTCCTCGATGGGCTCCGGTTGTAGCGAGTGTCTCTCGTGGGTGGTGACGAAACATCGTGCCATCCAACTCTCTGGGGTAGGTACGAGCATCGCCTCATCGCCAGACGCGATGTCTCCGAATCCCAGTCAAATGACAACCTCCTAGCGTGATACGGATACGACGGCTCGCCCTTGCCCTATCCCGAAGCGTAAACCGTGATAGTGACATCCTGCAATATCCGCCCTGCCCGATCCACAAGAGTCCCTCGGTAGATCGGCTGTCATATCCTCCAAGCGGTGCATCATACGCCAAAGCTCGCGGCGCATTCTCCAAAGGCGCCACCAAAAGAGTGGATCATCCTCATCTACCAAAGGACACTCACGTGAAACTCGAAATTTTAAAGTAAAGCGGAATCATGATAAATTCAGCAAGGGGTATGAAAAGGAGAGAAGGGTAAGTCGAGATTGCATTATCATCTTGGCACATTTTAGCTTTTAGAAAATAGTTTTATCCTCACTACGACCATTCTAACTAAGGGCTAGTCCTATATCAAGATGGCTCGATACCACCTCTGTCGGGACCCGAATTTGCAATCTGGACCCTCGTGTTTCAGCACTAGTCCAGATCACGCTTAGTGCACAGCTTCAACATCGGTACATATCACGGACATATCCAACGAAATAATAAGTGCTTTAATTAAATACTCAAACTAGTTGATTGACCTTATGGTCAAGTTACAAAGATCGATTCATGAGGCGAAGACTTATTAAAATATTCAAATGCAGCGGAATAAAATAAACTCGTGGCGCCATCCAATTTGCCACAGGCAACTGACTGGGCTCGCTCCCTAGTTTGTCGGCTCCTCCTGATACTCCTCCTCCTGAGCAGGGTTTGCTTCTTCTTCAACTGAAGTTGTGTTGTTGTGGGGTGAGTACTTTGAGCACTCAGCAAGTCATGCACAGAATGCAATGCTAATATACTATATGCATGGCTTAGTACAAGGATGGGCTATGGTTCATGTGCAGTACAGCATTTCAAATAAACAGTAATAGATTGCAAAGCAGTAAAACAGTAATAGGAATAGTAGCTTTCACAAACATTTCAATTGCAATTCATATTTCCATCCTAAGTCAAGTTCATCATCATCAACCCAAGCATTTTTCCATAAACAATTCATTTTCATAAAAATCTAACCCTTGATCAGAATCACTGAAGCGATGCTCAATACTGTGAGCACGGCTATTCAATAGGTTGTACACTCGCAGAGGTTATACACTTTACCCACAAGATCAGATCAAATACCACCAAGGCAAATAATCAGAACGAAGCTTTTCCAAAGTTCCATCTAAACCCAAGATCTTCGCTAAGGTTTCAACACCGAGGGACTGGTTACCACACCTGGGGCCCCCTCTTGCGCCATGTGAGTTCTCATTCCGCTTCTCGGGCCTCACACCACCACGACAGTACCAAAGAATAGATTTCCGGTTTACTCAGCCTAAGTCCGTCCCATTACGGAGCTTGTGGTCAGTATGAGAGACTCAGTTCAAATGCTCGCAAGGTTAAGTCCTTAGTTGACCGAGGCAAGACTAACCAAGTGTGATCTCAATTATCCAAAACCAATAAAACCAAATCGACCGCCTAGCTTGCCACTCTTGGCCCACGAAACAATCTTGCCATTTGCCCCAGCCTAAATCATTTTCCCACCCCAGTTCTTTACCATTGCACCACGTGCCATCATCAACTCAATAATCACATGTCTCATTCACAAAGCATGTTCACTATCTCATTAAGTCAAGATTCACTTTGGTATTCCAAAATCATGAAACGTCCACGTGGCGAGGGCTAAGCATACTATTTTGGTCTACTCAACCCATGTTGGCAAATTATAAAAGTCCAACTATTAATCCATATCCTAGGGTGACAAAAGATTCATGGCCTACAATTATATATGACAAGGTGGCATACAACAACTTAGGCATTTAACTAATCCCAAAACTTATTCAAAATCATTTCTATCAAATTAGCATGCAATAGTTTAAATCAAAATAATTTGCTCTAGTAGGTTCAACATGATCAAACACAACTTGCCTTCAAAAAGTCTCGATTCTCGCCCCGAGCTTGCTCTCGGTCGAACCTCTCCTCGAAACCGGGCACTTCAACGCTCACGCAAGCGTAAACACAAACAATAAAATAAATAAATAGTGGGCAAACAGTGCTAAAAAATTCAATTAAAATTCATAAACAGAAAGATCACAATTTTACAAATTTATAGAAATTGGAATCACTCAAATCGGAGTTAAAACGCAAAAGTTATAAGCATTTGAAGTTTCAAAATATATTTAAAATCAATATACCGAATTAAATAAATATTTTCTTTTTCGAAAATCAATTATTGCGTCATCGTGACACGGTCGATACCACGAATCGACCGTGGCCTTCTTGCCGACGCCACCGCCGGCCGTCTTGGCCGACGCCAAGATGACGTCATCGTGACGTCAGCACGACTCGGTCAACTCACTGACAGGTGGGACCCATCGTGACGTCAGCATGATGTCACCGGGCGGTCGCGGCCGACGTCGCGGGTCTCGCCTTGTTGTCGATGACACGTCGCGCGCAAGATCTTGTTTCGGTGTGCCCGCAGCGTCGCGGCGTGATTGGCTACGGTGCGGTTCGATCCGAGCTGTTGGATCTAGATCTAACGGATGAGGTTTGAAGATGAAGTTCTTGTGCAAGGGCGACGTGGACTCACCTCGCCCTAGGATGGAAATCGATCGGTCGTGGAAGCTCGCGAGACGCTGGCGGTGTTCTTGTGGCGTGGTTCGACCGAGACGAAGACGACGACGCGTCGCGTGTGGCGTTCCCGAGCTCCTCCGTGGAAGAAGTAACGCCTCCGACGCGGCGCGACGAGGTGAGTTCGAGGGTGGCACAGGCGGCGGAGAGTGACCGCGGCGTTAAACGGCGCGAAGAAGTCTGGCGGATGGCTAAAGACTTGGCGAGCTCAGGCGGCGGCGGCGGCGTCTCGGGCGATGGGAAGTGTACGGCAGGGTGCGGCGCAAACCGAGGAGCACAGGAGGGACGGCGGCGCATTAAATAGGGGCCCTAGGCGTCCGTGCCGTTGCGAGAAACGCGGAGGAGTCCGTGGCGGCGGCGGAGTCCGGCGGTGTCTCGGGATTGGTGACGTGGCTTGCTCCCGACCGTTGGATCAAAAACGGAGGGTCACAGATCTAGGGTTAGGGTTTGGCCTAGCGGTGGGCTAGCGTGGCTGCGGCTCGATGACGGGCGGGGTTTGGCGTGCCAATAGTCTTGAGCCATGGCCCAAGATTGTAACTTTATTTTCCGCCAATTTCCTAATTAAAATAAATCTGAAAATAAAACTAATTATTTGGGGTAGTAAAATATCGAAAAATTCGGAAAAAATCTCAAAAATATTTTAGGACATTTGTGTCTCAAATAAAATATTTTCAGCAAAACTTTATTTTAACTTTTCCATTATTTAATTAATTTGATTAATGGCTTAATTTAAAATAAATCCAAATAAATTCCAGAAATTCCCAAAAATTCAAAATACCACTTAAATGCAAGAAAAGCAAAAATTGGGGTGTTACAACTAGTTATCCTTATAAGGGGTATTTCGGTCATTTGTACCAAAAGACGACACTACCCCTCTTTTGTATCCATAGGCTAGTCATTCTTGAGGGGTATTTTGGTCATTTGTGCAGACCATGAACTCTATAAATACCCCTCCTCCTCTCATTTGTAAGAGAGAGCTCTCTGGAGCAATATAATGAAACACTCAAAACTGACGAGCCCTTGGGGCCCTGCTCTCCGGAGGCTAACCCTTGTAGGCTCGTCGATAGGAGTAGGGCGGTCCTCTCGGACCCCCGAACCTGTATAAAACCCACCGTGTCATTTTTGCTCTCATGGACGCTGGCCCGTTAAACGGCCGACGTCCACCCCCTCGTTTGTGTTTGGTTTTCACACCTACAACATTGGCGCCGTCCGTGGGGACCGTAGCTAACTTATACAAAGTTATGGCTCCTACCAAGAAATACTCTAAGTCTCCTCTAGCCTCGAAGCACAAAGAGCACGAGGATGGTCATTCCCCCCGGTGGAACCCCGTCGCACACTGCCCTCAGAAATCAGTGCCATTCACCCTGGGGTCGACAACGTCCTTCAAATCCCAGAGCTCCGGCCATGACATCCTCCTCAAGCAGGTGCCTGGGCAGGCGCGAGGTTCGTGGCTCCTCGCTCTGTGGGGGCGGGGGGGCTCTGACCTACCCTCATTCTTGAAGTCCCGGATGTAAGTAAGTGGCAAGATATGGTGGAGGCGACAAGTGAGGCAAACTATGGAATACATGATGGCCTCTTACCGTTCTCATAGTGGACATCTATATTTCTCACCGCTCCCACCACCGCCCTCAGTCTAAGTGTTCAGGAGTGGGGGCACGTAGAGGCCCAGCAATCACTTTCGGAGTTTGCACCGTCACCACCAAATCCAAGGCAGAGCTTGCATCCCCAAGGATGGGAGCCCTAGGCCGTCGCCACTAGCACCTCCTCTGGGCGAGATGACAGAAGAGCCCCTTGGACCAGAGCTAGCCGCTCCCTCAGAAGCAGTCCCAGGCGCTGCGGTTACCCTCGAACACCTTCAAAGCTCAAAGGCCTCCATCGCGCTCAAAGCCTGATCAAGCGAGGATGGGAGCGGTTTCCACTCCGCCGCCACAGTTATGCTTCTCCTTCACCAAGTCATCACTATCATCCCCACCAAAGACAGCATCATTCTAGGGAAGGAAGCGAATCTGGGGTCTCTGGCTGCTCAAGCCACTTGTTAGCGAGAGTACTCGGCTCTCTGGGCGTGGACATCGTGCCGCCCTCGACAAGCCTCAAGCTCTCCTAGCTCTGAGGAGTCTCATCACCACCGTCATCGACGTGAGAGGTTCCCTTCCCCTCGCGGGCATGGCTGTGGAAGCAGTCCCAAAGCAGGGTTCCTTTCTAGCCGCTATGCTTGTTGAACAAAGGGTTCGGGGGGCTACTCCTATACCATGGCAAAATATGTGAGTACCTCAACTTTAGAATGGCTAGGTACTTAAAGGAAGTACGAAAGATGGAACACCACTTTGTTGGGCTTGAGTTTCGTCAGATTCCTCGAGGAGAAAATTATCAGGGGGATAGTCTAGCCCGAGCCGCGGGCTCTCAAGAGTCCCTCCCTACAGAAGTCTTCTTTGAAGTTTTAACTATGCCATCAATGAAGGAGAAAACATCAGATCCCGAGTTACATCTTGAGGACAATGCGGCTTCGATTTTGCCTCCCTCTTGGATGACTCCCATCCTCAAATGTATTCAGGGGCTCTACAAGTATGGAGCATCAGCTTTAATCAAGTGCATCACAAGAGAGGAAGGTATCTCGCTCCATGTAAAATGTGTATGAAGGCCTTTGTGGTTTCCATATCGCGCCAAGGGAAACAATAACAAAAGTATTACATCAAGGCTTCTATTGGCTCATAATGGTGCAAGACGTTATCCACACCCTCAAGTTATGCAGAGAATAACAAAAGATAGCATCAATCACTATGCTCCTGCCACTCCCCTACAGTCTATACCAATCACTTGGTCTTTCGCCCAATGGGAAATGGACCTACTTGGACCATTCCTATCAGCCGGGGGGGCTATGAGCATGTGGCGGTAGTTGCGGATTATTTCACTAAATGGATAGAGGGACTTCTACAGTTTTGTCGGTACTACATTGCACTTCAGTGGCTCATCCAAAGACTAATTGCACAGAGGCTATCCTCCCTGAAGAGCCTAGGGAAAACTTCATCCAAAGTACAAAGGCCCTTATTGCACCTTCTCAGTTTTGGGGTCGGACTCTTGTCGCATTTTAACTTTCAAAGACAAGAAAATGAAGCGCGCATGAAATATGGACAAGCTCCGCAAGCTTTACATCTAAGCCATATTGTATATTATGGCTCCTATACATTTTCCTTGTATAGGATTTTCACCCTTGAGGTGCATAGGGCGCACGACCCCCGTGGTCTCCCCTAGCAAAAGTCCATGGTGGCTTGGGCGTCCGTCGCCTCCACCATGGCAGTCCTTATACATTTCTCTTGTATGAGATTTCACCCTTGCGGTGCATAGGGTGCCACGACCTCGTGGTCTCCCTAGCAAAGTCCATGGTGGCTTGGGCATCCGCCTCCACCATGGCAGTCCTTATACATTTCTCTTGTATGGGATCCCACCCTTGCGGTGTATAGGGCATACGACCCCCGTGGTCTCCCCTAAACAAAAGTCCAAAGTGGCCTGGGCGTCCGTCGCCCCCACCACGGCGGCTAATGTCCTGCTGGACCTAGGGCATTAGTGACAACTTGGGCCTAGGGCCCAAGTTAATGGATGTCTTGAGATTAGTCCCCTTGTAGCCTCGAGGCCATGTGCCTAACGACCTCCGGGTCACCCCTTGCCTTGCTCATGACTTGGCAAGGTTAATCGCACTCATGCACCCCTAATCTTTTTAAGAAAGCCCCTATCTCTGAGGCCAAATGGCTATGATGCTCACATGTTTTGTGAATGCCACGGCATGCCCTTACAGGGGCCATGCAGACGTGGTCCTCACTAAGTTCATGTTGTGGCGGCCTTGGACTCATAGCAAGGAAGCTATTAGCATAGCGCCAAGCATACTCCTCATTAGTGCATGCGTGTGAACTAGTGAGGTGATCAATGAAGAACCCTTTGCTCGCCCATCGGGGGCATAGGGCGTGGTCGTAGGAGTTTGCCTCCGAGAGCTTTTAGCGGCAAAAGATTATTGTGCCTCCTTACGGCTCTTTAAAGGTGCTCCATGACTTAGTCTCTGGCGCTCCACGATTGTGCTCCATGACTCAGTCTTAAGACACCTCGCGAATGAGCACCTCAAAGCCTTCACCCCTTTGTGGCCATGCGGTGTTTATAACTTAACCTGATGAGCACCTCTACTCCATGGTTTAGTCTCCTAGGGGGCTCTCCTTATCAATCAGGGGCAATCACTACTAAAGTATCAGTTATATTATCTCACTTGTCCCTCAATGCTTCCACTGTCACATCCAGGGACAGGGGGGCTAGTGGTGCAACCAACAAGAAGACACCATGACACCCAAGACCTTGCCATGGTGACAAGTCTTGGGCACTCGCACATCGCTCACTCGGTCCTATTTCAAGGATTTGGCATGTCCATCGTATTCCGCTTCCATACTTGAGCACAACAATTGTTGAGCTAGCAAAACTATGTGCCAATTTGTCACACGCCCTCGTGGGAGGCTTTCATCTGAGTGGAGCTAGAAGTTGGATAAATTATGGGTGCCCTCGCAAGTATGCCACAAGCCTCATGGCTCACACAAACGCTTCTCGTGTGAAGCACCCATGCAGCATCGAGCCCCAAAATTTGGATAAACCTCGAAGAGTTTTCCAACACTGCAATATTGACAATGTTGTTGCATCCCCAGCCATCAGAGATACCTACCTCCCGATGTACCTCATGTTCGGGGTCATTCATCTCCGCAAGAATCTAGTCGGCCTCCTACCTTCTTCGGATTGTCTCTCTGGCAAAGGGCTGGCGTTCAAAACTATCATTTCCATCAAGTCAAAGAAGCTCAACTCGGGCCTCATGGGCATGATGAATAGTTGTTGGTTTCGGGCCTCCTCAAGGGCCATCCCGGCGGTATGAATAATATCCTTATTAATGTCAACACCGACTACACCAAGGAGTTCGGCACCATCCACTCCGACAAGCTTTACTTGCGCACATACACGTCGACAAGCTTCGTCAAGGGGGCTGGCTAGGGGAGCTCTCCTGATCTGTATATACTTCAAGGGCGAGGATCCCAAGTAGCCCAATGGCAAGCTCCTGTCGCGGTACTTGGACTCTCCTGAGGGCTGGGGCTCGCGCCCTCGACTGGTGCCCATAGTCGATGCCCTACAACAGACGTAGGCCTGCAGCTGTGCCCCACGCTCAGTGCTTGAGCTTCATCTAGAGCCCGCACCTGCTGTGTTCGCCCCCAAGGAAGCAACAGTGGTGGCGACGTCCAATAAGGCCAAGGAATGGAAGTATGAGAATTTGACAAAATCTTGGGCACCCACGTGTCCATGAAGACAAAATTTGGCTAAGTCATGGGTGTACTCACAAAGATCCTTCAGGCCTATTGTCTCGCATGGAGGCCTCGCCCCTCGCGAGCACTTGCGTGGCTGTGTCATGGGTGCCCTTGCATGGATCCCTCGAACCCGTGCTCGTGCCCTGCAGGAGTGCCCGTGCCCACGCTCTGAAGAGACGACACCACGCGCCCTTGGATTTGGGAAGCGAAAGAAGAAATCCAAGTACAACACTTGGGCTACATTCGCGCACCCCGAAATGGCGTGCTGTAGCTGTGCCCCGGGCACCCTAGCCAATGCAATGTGGCCTATTGCAATCCGCCCCGGCGCGTCGCGCCTTGCATTCGTGAGGAAGGCGCTCTACATACCGCACGGCTGCACCGCATGTGCCCAAAGTGCCGTCTTACCAAGACTACAACTCCCTAGCATCCGCGTCTGGAAGCTTCGCCTGAGCGTCGCATGGCCGACACCCCATGTGCTCAGGTGCCGCACGGTAGCGCCCTGCACCTGTGGGGCCTCACTCCAGGGCATCCATCACCCTGCGCCCGTGAGGTTGACACCTGGTGCTCGTGCCTTGGCGCGCCCTACCCCGCATAGCCAAGTAGCCCGATGCCCATCGCTGCATGGTCCGTTCCTGCAGCGCCATGAGTACCTGGCGCTCTGCGGATGTGCACCCTACGACTAGGAGAGGCCTTCTCTGGCGGCGCTTAACTGTGCCTGTGCACACTCACATGCCCCATTGCGGCTGCTCCTGGTGCCCAAGCGCCTTGCAAGCAGCCCCCTGCGACGAGCTCGCAGCTCACGCCATTGCGGTCAAAGATTGCGCCCTTGCATGCAAGGCCGTCTTTGCATGCATGATGCTCTTCTAGCCTCAGCTTGCGTGAGGGACCGACGCTCGCGCCCCCCCGGCCGGTGCACGTGTGAGGTGCCCAGCACCTCACCCTTCCAGCCTTCGCCCGCGGGAGGAGCCGACGTACACGAAAGCATCCTAGGTCTCGCCCTTTGTTGGGATTGAGCACTCTTCGATACTCAACACACTGCAAGAGCTACACAGGAGTACACGGAGAGAACCTCTATTTTCTTGTACTACTAAGCTCTATGAAGATAAAATACAAGGAACACCAGAGACACCTGCGACCGAGAGAGGTGATGGCCGCACCCATGCCTAAGACCTTAGCGCCCTGCAGATCCCTGCTCAGGGCAAGGACGTCTGGTCTTCTTGGTCATCGCGAGCTCGCCCTGCGTAGGCACAAGATGAGCCTCCTTGCCTCACGACCCTATGCCTTGTGTGCCCGGCCTGCGCCTCGGCCCTGTCTTGGCCTCGTCTGCGCTCTGCGCCCGCTCATACTGCACCTCAGCATGCATGCTCAACGCCAGGCCTCGCCTCGGCGCCTGCGCTCTGCGCCCCTTGGCTGCGCCTCGGCCAAGGCTGTGCCTGCGCTCAAGACGCCCAGGTTTCGCCTCAAGGCTTCAGACTGCGCCCACTTGCTAACTGCTGCCTGCGCAGACGGCCTGCCAAGGCCTGCGCCTCAGCGCCTGCGCCCCCGCGGCCTGCACCAGGCGCCAGACTGTGCCCCTGCCAGGCTTCTGCGCCTCGGCACCTGCGTCGGCTGCGCCTCGGCGCCACCAAGCGCTCGTGCCCGTCAGGCACTGTGCCTCGGCGCCTGCGCCTGCGCCTATGCGCCGCATCTTAAGCGGAGCGCTCTGTGCCCCCGGCCTCGCCGTGTTCTATGGCGCATCCACGCCTGGCGCCGCTTGGGCTTATGCTCTACGTTCAGTGCCAGTCTGATGTGTCCGGCGATGCGCCCAGCCTCCCGTGCAGGTCAGCTATGGGCATGAGGGGAGAAGAGATTCGTAGCCAGTTGATAGGGGAAGACCACCTCTGCTTACCTTGAAGTTTGATGCTCTTCTATGCCTGCGGGCATAAGCCCAGGACCGAATCCCCCCTCTCGACTCTCGAATTTGCCTGCAGCCAGGCCTGCGAACTCTGTGCCTAGTACCCTGCTACGGCACAGCAGTCCCAAGCGCCATGCAGTGTGCCTGACATTCTATTGCAGCGCCTATCACCCTGTGCCTGTGCCCATGTGAGAAGTGCCTAATTCTGCTTCGCTCGCCGGCTGGGCGCCCTGTAGCCGCAGCATCAGCACCCCAAACCGTGCCTACACCCATGAGATCAACGCCCAGTGCTCGGTGTCCCGCGCCTCCGCATGCGCAAGTGCCTGTGCTCGATACATAGTGCCTGTGCGGCCGTCTGCGTGCGGGGTCGCCCTACAGCCATGCCTCCCACCCCACACCATGCCTTGTGCCCTACAGAGCGGCATGTGCCCTGCGTCCTGATGGCTAGATGCCTGGCGCCCTGATGGTTGGACGCCCTGCGCCCTGAGGACCGGACGCATTGCACGAGCACCTGATCCGTGCCCTGTCGAGTGTGCCTTAGCGCCCATGCGGCCGGTGCCTTGGCGCCCGAGTGGCTCCGTGCGCCTGTCACCCGGGTGCCCTTGCGACCAGTGCAGTTCAACCTGGTCTTGCCCGTCCTTGCCTTGGCGCCCTGCGTGGCCAACACCCTGCAGGGCGCCTGTAGCCTAGACACTACTATGCCTGTGGCTGGCACCCATGAGCTACGCCCTGCAGCTCGGGTCTCAACGCCCATCGACCTGAAGTCTGACGCCCCGCAAAAGGGCGCCCCACACCCTGCGCATCCCAGCCAAGGCTCCCAGCGCCCTGCAGCCGCGGTGCCACTTCTTTGCTCTGTGCCGCGCACCCCACATGCCCTTACATCCAGGCGCCTTGGGCTCGTGCACCCCGCGCCCTGCCGCGCCCAGCGCCTTGTGCATGCGCAACTCCTAGCCTCACTCAGCTAAGTCCCAAAAAAAAGAGCCCCGGCCGAGCGCCCTGCGCCTCTTGCCTTGCGCAAGGAAGGCTTGCGGCACTGCGCCCGATCAAGTCCCTTGCAGCCATAGGGCACGAGCATTCGCAACCTGCTGCTATGAGGCCCCCGCGACAGCATGCCTAGGCTGCAGCGCCTTGTAGTGGGCACCCAACGCCTTGCGGTTGCACCTGCGTGTGACTCGCCCCGGTGGCTCACGCCCCATGCGAGCCCTAAGCCTGCGGCTGGCGGCCCATCTCGTTGGCAGAGGAGGCGCCCTTGCGCTCTATGTTCGGTCCTGAGCGCCCTATGCCTCAAGCCGAGCGCCCCTCGTCCAAGGGCAGCGACCGCCCTGCGCCCCATGCGAGCCACAGGGAGCCTCGAGCGATTTACGTGCAGCGTCTTTGCGCCTTGAGCATGAGCGCCTGCGACCTCTTGGTAGCGGTTGCATCGCGTGCCCATGGATCTGAGAAGCAAGAGGAAGGACGCCTTGATTTCACCTAGAAGCCGACGAGGTCGTGGCCTGAGGATTTTCCTGGCTTGGGTATCCCTGGCTCAAGGGGTTTTATACACAAGCACATACAAGTGGCGGCTGCAAAGGAAGCTAAAAGGAGCTAGGTTTTTCTCTCCTAAATCGTTTGGATCTTGGGCCATCAAGTTCAGGAGCTGAGAAGGACATTGGTGGCTTTTGCCGGACCAAGTTCCATGTGGGAAGGGAGAAGTTGGTTTGCAGGAAAGGAATAAAACGCCAGCCGATCCGAACTATGCGAAAATACCCATGTCATGAAATTGGCTAAATGCTCAATTTTGCCATGACCTATGTTCAATTTCATCATGGCGTGAAACTCGCATGAAATTTTGGCTAAGTGCAGGAATTTCTATGAATGGTCTTCAAAGTTTGATCAAGCTTGGCGTTTCTTCCACAACCTCCGTAAGCGTGCATATCATCAAATACTACCCCTTTGGGCGTTTTCCTTAGCGCCAAGCGGGGGAACTCTTGTTGGAGAATATCGAAGAGCTACCAAGCGATTGCAACATACAGATCAAGAGACTGCAGCCTGTCAGCAGAGGACGATAATACCCCTCACTTGTACTAATAGACTAGTTATCCTTATAAGGGGTATTTCGGTCATTTGTACCAAAAGACGACACTACCCCTCTTTTGTATCCATAAGCTAGTCATTCTTGAGGGGTATTTTGGTCATTTGTGCAGACCATGAACTCTATAAATACCCCTCCTCTCATTTGTAAGAGAGAGCTCTCTGGAGCAATATAATGAAACACTCAAAACTGACGAGCCCTCGGGGCCCTGCTCTCCGGAGGCTAACCCTTGTAGGCTCGTCGATAGGAGTAGGGCGGTCCTCTCGGACCCCCGAACCTGTATAAAACCCACCGTGTCATTTTCGCTCTCGTGGACGCTGGCCCGTTAAACGGCCGACGTCCACCCCCTCGTTTGTGTTTGGTTTTCACACGTACAACACAACCAATGCCCACGGCGAAGTCAATCCCGTGGCACCAACACCAATGCCAACTCCTCCAACTACAACTACTCCAACAACAACTGTCGCCGCAATAACAACTGCGACAACAGAAGTGGCTCCTCAAACGGCGGTGGTAGCGGCGGGACCTCCAAGAACAATGGTGGCAAGGGTTCTGCCCCTGGCCATCACTCTAGAACCCATGGGCTGGGTCCATCTAGATGTGGCCTGGACAAGCACCTCGGCCCATTGCTCAGGACCTTCTTGATCCATGTTCGCCCAGCACGTTCACCACCATCGTCCACCACAACACCTAACTGCCTCTCTATGACACACTGTGCCATGGCTAGGCGCTCAATGGGTGGGCTCACTGGGGTATGTGCCTGCCTGCCCTCCATCGCTCTGCCCTCGTCATGGAACCAGAACTAGTTGATGCAGTCGTTGAACACCATGACGCTGGCGCCACCATCTTCCGAGTGGTTCATGGACTCTGGTGCATCCACCCACATGACGTCGGAACATGGTAATATTTCATCTCTTTCCTGTCTCTCTTTTCGCTGCATCTCCTTACACCATTGTCGGCAATGGGTCTCATCTTTCGATCACCCACACCGGCACGACCTCTATTAATTCCTAACCATTTCTTTCAATTGAACAATGTTCTTGTGGCACAGTCCCTCATTAAAAATCTTATTTCCGTTCGCTAGTTCACTTTGGATGATCACTATTTGGTTGAGTTTGACTCTTTCGTCCTTTTTGTGAAGGCTCTTCTCAACAAGAATGAGATCATCAGATGCAATAATCGTGGCGACCTCTACCCCTTCCGATGGCCGCCACCTGCTTCTTGCGCCTTCACCATCACCACTCCCTCTGCTACCTTGTGGCATCGTCGACTTGGACATCTCAGCATCCAAGCTTTATCACATCTTGCTAGTGCTTCTTATATTTCATGTAATAAACACTCAGCAGACACCTTGCGCCATGCGTGCCAACTAGGCCGACATGTGTGTCTCCCGTTTTATCCTTCGTCTACTCACACTAATAAAGCTTTTGATTTAATACATTGTGATATTTGGACATCTCCTATTTCTAGTGTCTCCAATTACAAATATTATATTGTTGTCCTTGACGATTTTACACACTACCTATGGACATTTCCTCTTTGTCTTAAGTCTGATGTTTTCGCCACCCTTCGCAAATTCTTTGCATATGTCAGCATCCAATTCTCCTCTTCTGTCTACGGTATTCAGTGTGACAACAGTGGCGGATTCGACAACAATGCCATGTGTCTCCATCTTCTCTCTCATGGCATTGCACTCCACATGTCATGCTCACACACATCTCAACAGAACAGCAAGGCCGAACGCATCATTCATTCCACAAATGACATTCTTCACTCCCTCCTGTTTCAAGCCAGTCTTCCACCTGTGTATTGGGTTGAAGCCCTCCACACCGCCACATATATTCTCAACCTTCATCCAACCAAGTTTCTCAACTTCGACATCCCCTACCAGACCCTTTATGGTTTCTCTCCCAACTACTCTCACCTTTGAGTCTTCGACTGTAGATGCTACCCTAACCTCTCCGCCACTGCCGCACACAAGTTTACACCTTGCTACATGCCTTGCATGTTCCTCGGGTATCCCGAACATCATAAGGGTTACCGATGCCTCGATCTCACCACAAATCGTATCATCCTTTCCCGCCATGTCACCCTCAATGAATCTTCCTTTCCCTTCGTCGACCTTTCTAACTCGCTCATACCTTCTGACTTCGACTTTCTTTCTATTGTCACTCATGCACCAGCACTGGTTCCTCCTCCTATAGCACGCCCTTTGGCTCCCCCAACCCCGCACGCGCTCCCCCTCATGCATGTTGCTGCATCTGTGCCACCATCTCTCGTGCTCTCAAACGCGTCCACGCCCGCGTCTGCATAACTCCCTTCTATGCTCGACAATGCCGCCACGCCCCACCTCCTCCTTCGACCAAGCCCATTGCCCCTGTTGTCAACGACAACCCACAGCAAGAGTGGTTTTTGGCTTCCCATTGACCGGCTCAACCTCCATGTTGTTGTTCCTTCTCCCATCCTGCGGACCTACAGTGCGTCCCTCAATAATGAGCACTGGCACCTCGCCATGCAGCATGAGTTTGATGCCTTGTGTGCAAACAACACGTGGGAGCTTGTTCCTCGACTCATGGGGCCAACATTGTGACAAGAAAATGGATCTTTCACCACAAGTTGAAACCCAACGGCTCCTTGGATCGCTACAAGGCTCATTGGGTCGTTGGCGATTTCTCCCAGCGACCCAACGTTGACTTCGATGAGATGTTCAGTCCAGTTGTTAAACCAGCCACTGTCCACACCATCCTCACCATCGCATTGTCCAACAAGTGGCCAGTGCATTAGCTTGATGTCAACAACACTTTTCTTAATGAAACCCTCGCCGAAACCATCTACTGTCAACAACCCTTCGATTTCGTTTACCCCGCATGCAACTCCTGCGCGTAGGTCCTTGTACGGCCTCAACACTAGCTCTAAGCTCCCCTCCACCTGCGAACTAGTGGCCAATGCCACTGATTACAGGAGCATCGCCGGTGCCCATCAGCATCTGATGTTTACACATCTGGATATCGCCTACGCAGTGCAATAGGCTTGCCTTCGCATGCATGATCCATGTGAGCTACATGCCAACCTGATAAAGGGCATTCTTCGCTAATTCAAGGGTACCATCGACCACGGTCTATAGCTTCATTGGACTTCACCAACTGCTTTCACCGCCTACACCAACGCCGATTGGGCCGGTTGCCCCAAAACCCGCAGGTCCACTTCCGGCTACGGTGTTTTTCTTGGCGATAACCTCATCTCGTGGTCCTCCAAGCGACAGTAGACGGTTTCTCACTCCAGTGTTGAGGTTGAGTACCGCGCCGTTGCCAACACTGTTGTCAAGTCATGTTGGCTTCATTAGCTCCTTGTTGAACTTCATCACCCTCTCCAGCAGGTCACGGTTGTCTTCTGCGACAATATCAGTACGGTCTACCTCTCGACTAATCCCGTCCAGCACCAACGAATGAAACACGCCGAGATTGACCTTCACTTTGTGCGGGAGAGCGGCGCCCTTGGTGAGATCCGCGTTCTTCACATGCCGACAAGTTCGCAGTACGCCGACATCTTTACCAAGGGACTTCCCACGACCATTTTCAAGGAGTTCTGTTCCAGCTTGAACGTTCGACCCATTCCTGTTCCAATTGTGGGGGTTTGTTAGGCAGATAGGTTTTCTTTGTTAGGAGATAACCTTCCTAGTGTTAAGAATATATTTTTGGCATGTAACTGATTTGGCTTCCAACCGACTCATCTCCTACACTTTGTATGCCTGTGGCTCCTAATACAATAGCTAAGTGCGTTTCTCCAATCGCCTTCATTTATCTGGGAGAGCAATTTCGTTACAATGATGACGGTGAACCTTCGAACATAGCTAGAAAGCCAATATACTCTGCAATCATTTCCTCCGGAATTGATATGGTCATGGTGGTCGTAATTAGGTAATAAATTTGTCAAGTAATGCACTTCGTTTTTGTGAAATTTTAGTCACGAGTTAATCATTTAACCAATTTTGTGTTATTTAACTTTGTAATAAGTTAAGTGGACTATAGAAATAATATTGTAGGTAGGTGATGTGTATCGATGCAATGTACATTTCACCATACCTTTCGATTAGACACGGCACATATGATCATCACTTTACAAGTTAACATTACCTTTCTGTTTTATACATTACAAATAGATACTTTAGAGGCATAAAATTGTGAATCAGTGGGCTGGTGAGACTCTGAGAACTTAAAGATGCTCCTACTTGTCTTTTCAAACCAAAGGTGATTTTTTTTGCGTATGCTTTTGCTTGATATAAAAAAATGTGAATAAATAGTTCTTACTTGGTGTGTATTTTTTATTTCAGGCTCGTGTGGGTATGGAAGTACCATTTGATCTCTTGGGCACAGTCTATCATCCGGTGATAAACATATGCAAAATAGTAAAACTGGACATGCCAACACTTATATTCAGATGCTCGATTAAACCATGTATACAGAATTGGTCTTATAAGCATATGTGATATGCTATGGTGCGTTTATGGTGTGTCAGATTACTACTGCCAAGTAGAAATAATTGTTGAAAAAGCTAAGCTTAGTTTATCTAGTTTCACCTGTTATATGCAACAAAATAGATAATCACAGTACATCTAACTGTTTGATCTATTATACAATCTGTACATTTAATAGTACAGTGTAACTAGTAAATCAATTCCAAGGAATTCTTGTGCGTCTTGTGGCAAGCTGGCAGATTATCCATGTTCTTGTAACATGGTTATGACTTTCTTCTTCTGTTTACTTGTTTGATTTTTCTCTCAGATGCCTAATTATGACTGAGTTGAATCTTCAAACAGTTGCAACATTTCCAAGCTGAAGATATCAAACAGGACTATGACACTGGCAAAGATGGTACAGTTGTGGTCATGTTCAAAGTGGAATATGAAAAAATTGAGAATCTTGGGCATGCAGTGAATTCTGCTTGCATCAGGGAAACAGAACGATTCCTATAAGTGGCAGGAAGGTGATAAGGGTGATTGCTCTGTTTCAGTGTTTAAGTGGTAACAAGTACATCTTCAATTTATCGAAGAAAAGGTTGTCTAAAATCATCTTAGATGGTTTGGACATTTCCAACGGATGATTCCTGAGGTACCGGTGCGTAGTGGAATTTTAAGTCATCACGAAAACACAAGAAGATGCAGAGGTCGATCAAGACTGATGTGGGAAGAAGCAGTTAAAAGAGACTTGCAGGATTAGAACGTTCTCAAAGATTTGGCATTGGATATGAGTGCATGGAGTTAGCGATTCATATATTAGATCCATGGCCCAAGATTGAAGATTTAGGGGTTTTATTGACTTTGATTTAGTTTCTTTCCTAGCCTACTCCAACATATTTGAGACAAAAGTCTTGGTTGTCGCTGTAATTGATTCATGATCTTTATGATCACATTAATACCAAATTAGTTGATCTCTTGGTTCAGCTGTGTCAGTTTGATGGATAATATCTTGTCTTACAATTTATGGCTTCATATGACTTCAAGACTTGCCAGAGGATTAATTCAGATCAGGGTTCACTTCATCATGAAAATTGACTCAAAAATTGTGAAAACCGACTGTATCGAGCTAGTTTGAAATCCTAAACTGATGGTAAACCAGTCAAATTCAAAAACAAATTCAAAAAATTTAGAAAAAAATTATTCATGTAACCAGTCGAAAATCAGTGAAAATCGAGTGATTTTCAATGCAAATCGACAAAAATTGCTCAAAAAATCAAATCAAAAAATTTCTTTTCACCAGTCAATTTTTTGAGAAAACTGATCTGACGAGGGCTGGGTGTCCTTTGACCGGCTGGCGCGCTGTCAACGGACCCCCCGAGCTCGGGAGGCCCCCGGTCTCGACTTGGGCGCGTGCCGAGGCGCTCGACCTAGGGCGCGCTTGACCCGAGCATGGCCCCGCTCGACCTCGAGCTCGGGTGGGCCCTTGTTCGAAGCCACGATCCGCCCTTGGATTTCGAATCGAGCATTTGACCGACGGTTGCTCAAGGCGCGGGTCGTGGGGCAGGAGTGGATGCGTGCAACAAGTTCGAAGCGATTCTGCACGGCCCTCAACGTCTTGAGGGCCACCTCCAGGAATCTAGCCCGGTGCAGTTGCGTCGAGGAGGCATAAAACCTAGGGAACCAAATCCTTGGGGAGAAGAGGACAACACACAACGCGCCCTAGCTCGAGCTTAGACTTAGCCATTGTTGAACTTGAGCTGTAAAAACACCCTTGTACTCAGAATTAGCCAAAAGAACTGCCGCAAGGCGACTGGAGTAGAGCTATTACCTCCCTAGGGGCTCGAACCAGTATAAATCTCGGTCTCCCGCTCGTTGTCGTCTCACTCCGACCATAACCACGTTCATACTTCTCCTCCGACTAAGTGAAGCGCAGCTCGGGTCCCGTATCACACCGACCCCTAATTCACTTCTTGCGGTCGGCGATCCCGATTGTCGACAGCTGGCGCCCACCGTGGGGCCCGGTTGCTTCATTTATTCGCAGCAACAACATCAAGAACCCAGGAGCATGGCGCACTTCATCGACGGACTTTCCTCAAGCGTGGATTCGGGCACAGACTCCGACTCCGTGTCCCTGTTTACGCCTTCGCCGCCGCCCCTCGAGCAGCACGTTCTGGTGGTGGACGGACAAGGCGCGGGGGGAAATGTGGATGACCGTGATCCGCAGACCCCTGAAGACGCCCGTCGGATGGTGCACATCGCCATCAACCAGGCCATAACCGCCCTCCGGCGGGAGGCCCAGGAGAGGGCCAGCACGTCCTCTGGGCCCCCCAGGCTCCCTCTCGCGGGGGAGCGCCTCCGCGCTATCGCCCGAGTCATGGCCGACCCCGATAGGGCAAGGTCGGGGCTCTTTGGCCGAGCCCTGGCCGAAGAGCTCGATCGGGCTGCGACCGAGGTCGCGCCCGCAAAGACCAAGTCAAGACTCGGGGACC
The DNA here is from genome assembly GCA_036346375.1 of Guadua angustifolia. Lineage (NCBI taxonomy): Eukaryota > Viridiplantae > Streptophyta > Magnoliopsida > Poales > Poaceae > Guadua > Guadua angustifolia. Next base: position 32,447,060 of record CM070514.1, on the reverse strand, counting down.
CGCTCCCGAAGAGTGATGACAACCGTCCGCGCCGTCACCGCGACCCATCGGACGCCCTGGCGGTGGCCCCGAGCAAAGCAGCTCGGTGAGGCTTTGACATAGGCACACCGGCGTCCTGCGGGCACCACACCAAGAAGGGCCAGGCCCGAGCCTGGTCACACGAGCTCTGAGTCGACCGGCAGCAGGTCTGCGGACCTCTCCCGGACGTTCCGCCCAGCGCCAGAAGGTCCAGACGTTCGCGTTACCTACCGGTGATTCCGCGCCGCACATGGCGTTCCATCAAGGTCGGGTCGCCGGGCGCCTCGGCCCGAATCCGATGAGCAACAAGGACCTCGTCGGTGATGACCACACCGTGCCGCTGTCGACCTATGGTCGCATGGCGTATTCCGATGGTTCTGCGCCAAGCGGTGGCCGACTTGTTCAAGCCCGCTACGTCGAGTGCCGATGGGACTAAGAACCCCGACGAGTTCTTGTCCATCTACTCGACCTCCATCCTGGCGGCCGGTGGGGACGAGCTGGTAATGGCAAACTACCTCCCGACCATGCTGGACGGGGCCGCGAGGACCTGGCTTTTCAACCAGAAACCTGGTTCCTTCAAGTCGTGGCGCTAAATCCAGAACGCCCTCCGCTCCAACTTTCAGAGTTGTTACGAGCGGCCGGGGAGGGAGAAGGACCTGGATCATGTCATTCAGGGCAAGAACGAGCCGCTGCGTGATTTCGTGCGGCGGTTTATCCGCACAAGGAACCTGATTTCGAGCATCTCCGACGAAGCCGTCATCAAGGCATTCAAGTTCGGCGTCTGCGACCGGCACCTTACTGAAGACCTGGAGATCACCTTGAGGCTCAGCGTCAACAAACTTTTCCGCATGGCGGAGCGATACGCGGACGCGGACGACGCAGTCCGCTGGAAGCGCGACTACGACCAAGGTAAGCTTGGTCTAAACCAAACAGAGGCCGGCCCGTCCAATTCCAGGGGTGCCAACCACGGCACCACCGCTAAGAAGCGGAAGCGTGGACGGGCGGCGGGCGATGCGCATGGTGATCGTATCGGCGGACGGCCAGCGCGAGGTCCTCGAGGTCCGAGGTCAAGCTCGAGAGGGCCCCAAAACCCGCCAAGGTCGTCCTCGACCTCGTCAGGCGCAGAACCAGCCCTAGCAAGAGGGCCAACGACCTGGACCCCAGCGGGCCGATGCCCGGCCGCAGGGGGCCGAGAGACGCTCGGGATATGACGAAGCAAAGTTCTGCCTGTTTCATAGGGCGGCCGGCCACGACCTGCGGGCCTGCAGGGCTTGGCAAAGCAAACTGGACGCCTTCTATGATGGGCGGGGCGAGATGCCCGTGCTCCCGAAGGATGACAACCAGACCGATAGGGTGAACGCCGGCACGGAGCACGACGACCTCGATTTGGAGTTCCAACAGGGTGAGCGCCGGATCGATGTCATCTTTGGCGGCTCGTCGGCTTACCGATCGGTAGCGGTCAAAGCCGCCATGAACCATCTACTAGGTCGCATTTGGAAAGCCCATCGGCGACCACCAGTGGGCCAGGGCCACCATCACCTTCTCTCCGGAGGACGCCCTTCCAGGTATGGCTCGGGACCTAAAGACCGCCTTGGTCGTGACCCCAACCATCAGCAACACCGCGGTCGGGCGCGTCATGGTCGACGGCGGCAGCTCTCTAAACTTGCTGCAGGTAGGAGCGCTCGACCGGATGCAGATTCCTCGGTCGAAGATCAAGAGCGTCGCCATACCCTTCTTCAGGATCGTTCCTGGGAGCTCGACCATCCCCCTGGGGCAGGTGGTCTTGCCCGTGACGTTCGGCGACTCGGACAACTTCCTCACCGAGCTGGTCACCTTCGAGGTGGTCGAGGGTGACCTCCCGTACAACGTCATTCTCGGGCGGCCTGCCTTGGTCAAGTTCATGGCGGCCAACCATTATGGCCATCGATGTATGAAGCTGCCTGGCCCGAACGGCATCATCACCGTCGCGGGCGACTGCGGCGGCGCATGGGTGTGAGACCAAGGCCTTGGCTCTTGCGGTATCTTTGCCTAACGGTCGGGCGGCGACAAAAGAACGCCCGAAGGCGGCGATCCAGCCAGTGGGCGGCGAAGGTCAGGTTGCTCGAGGAGGGCGACCCGACCAAGTGCTTCCACGTCTCGGCCGAGCTGAGTTCCAAATAGGAACTCGAGCTCGTCACCTTCCTTCGCGCCAACAAGGGTATATTCGCTTGGGAACCCGCGGACATGCCCGGCGATCCCGAGGGAGGTGATCGAGCACAAGTTGCAGGTGAGATCCGGCTCTTGACCTGTGCGCCAGAAGCTGCGTCGTTTCTCCCTGGAGAAGGTCGCGGTCATCAAGGAGAACCTCGACAAGCTCCTGAAGGCCGGCTTCATCCGTGAGGTTAATTACTCCGAGTGGCTGGCCAACCCGGTCATCGTGGAGAAGAAGGGAGGAAAGTGGAGAATGTGCGTCGACCATACGGGGTTGAACTCGGCTTGCCCGAAGGATAACTTCCCGCTTCCACGCATCGACCAGATCGTCGACTCCACCGCAAACGCGAAGATGTTGAGCTTCTTGGACGCCTACTCGGGGTACCACCAGATCAAGCTGGCGGTCGACGACGAGAGCAAGACTTCCTTCATCACGCCGTTTGGCACCTATTGCTATCTGACCATGTCGTTTAGTCTCGCATAATGCGGGGCCACATTTCGTGGCTCGATGACCAAGACATTCGCACCCCGGATCGGCGAAACCTTGAGGTCTCGTGGGCGACATCATCGTCAAGAGCCCCTCGGGGTGACCACGTTCGCGACCTCGAGACCTTCGCTAACTGAGCAGCACAAGATCAAGCTCAATCCCGAAAAGTGCGTGTTCGGCGCGGCGTCGGGCAAGGTGCTCGGCTACATGATCGGGGGCTCGGGGGTTGGCCCGAATCCGGAGAAGATCGAGGCGATCGAGAAGATGGCGCCCCCGACCTCGATCAAGCAGGTGCAGAGCCTCACCGGCCGCATGGCCGCCCTCAGCAGGTTCATCTCGAGGCTCGGTGAGCGCGGGCTCCCATTCTTCCAAACTCTACGCAAGCACGGGGGCTTCGAGTGGACTCGGGCGCAATGTCCTTCGACAGTGAAGGTATACTGTCGTCCCCACCCCTCCTAACAACGCCGCAACTTTGGCGAGAAGTTGTCGCTCTACCTGCCACCGCCCATTTGTCGATGTCGTCCTAGTGGCGAGCGGGTCTCAAAGAACACCCAATCTATTACGTCAGCGAGGTCTTGCACGGCCCGAAGGAGCGCTACCCGTAGGTGCAGAAGCTGCTGTATGCTCTCCTCATGGCGTCGCGCAAGCTCCGGCACTATTTTCAGGCACATTCCGTGGTCGTCCCGAGCAACTTCCCGCTTGGAGACATCTTGCGGAACCCAGACGGCGGCGGGCGCGTCGCCAAGTGGGCTATGGAGCTGGCGGCGTTTGATGTCCAGGTCGTCGCTCGAACAGCCATCAAGTCGCAGGTGCTCGCCGACTTCGTGGTCGAGCAGGTGTCGCAATCTGCGCCTGAGCCGGAGGTCGAGGACGAAAAGCCTTGGGTCATGTTCTTCGACGGCTCGAGGTCCTTCAAGCGCTCGGGGGCTGGCATCCTTATTCTCACACCACGCGGCGACCAGCTGAGGTACGTGGTTCGTTTTGGGTTCATGGCGACCAATAATGTGGCAGAGTACGAAGCTCTCTTGGCGGGCCTCCGAGCTTGCAAGGCTTTGGGCGTGCGCTGGTTGGTCGTAAGGGGCGACTCGGCTAAATCGTCAACCAAGACAACAAGGAGTACCAATGCTCGGGAGACTCGATGGGGAAATACCTTGCCGAGTCATAAAATGGAGAAGTGGTTTCAGAACTTGGAGCTCAAGCACATCCCCGGAAGGACAACTCAGTGCCGATTTCCTCTCCAAGCTCGCCTCCTCCGACGACGAGGTCCCACCCGACGTCATCACGAGACGCCGGGCGGCTCCCTCGATCTCAGTAGGAGGCCTTGCTCGTGGCGGTCGAAGGTACACCTTCTGGGCCAAATCCATCTGTGATTTCCTGCGCTGGGCGATCTACCACCCGACCGCCGAGAGGAGGCGGATCAGCGCCAGGCGAGTCTATACGCTTCGTCGAAGGAAGCTCTGAGCGGCATGTGTCCGGCATCTGGATGCTGGCGTCTCCACCGGAGGAGGGTAAGTACCTACTAAACGACATCCATTCGGGCCTCTGTGGAGCACATTCTTCAGACAGGCGATGGTCGGCAAGGCCTTCCGCATGGGGTATTATTGTAACGGCTCTTCAAGATGCTCGTGACATCGTCGCACTTGCCGCCGCATGCCAATTCCACGCCGGAAGTCGCGCCCACCGCCACGCGCTCCAGACCATCCCGCCGCTGGTCCTTCTCGACATGAAATTTGGATATCCTCGGCCCTTTTCCCCAGCGATGGGGAAAGAAGTTCTGTTCGTGGCCATCGACACCTTCACCAAGTGGATCGGCGCGAACCGGTCTCGACCATCACCGCCGAGCGGCGATTCGTTTTTCGCTTGTTCGTGGTCACCGTGCGAGTTCCATGCAAAATTATCGCGACAACGGTACCCGGTTTACGGTGAGTTGTTCCAGAGTTTTGCGAGAACCCGGCATCAAAATATGCTTCGCCCGGTAGCTCACCCCGAACAGCGGGCGCGAGAGGCGATGCTAACCGCAAATCGCCCAAGGCGTCAAGAAACAAGTTGCAGATGAGCTCGAACGCTACGGCAAGACCTGGGTGGACGAACTTCCCACCGTCCTATGGTCTATCCGTACCACGACAAGCCGAGCCACGGGGTCCACACCCTTCCAGCTCGTGTTTGGTACCGAAGCCGTCCTGCCTCCCGAGGTTATCTTTGGGCTCTGCCGAGTCGACTTTGGTCGACCAAGTCGACCGAGCACGAACGGTCTCGACCTTACCCTCGCGGAAGAAGTAAGATGCCGTGCCATCGCTACGATCAACGACACCGCAAGCTCTTCGCAGACATGCGTCTCGGTCAGACGACCTAGGAAGCTCCTTGTTGGGGACCTAGCCCGAGATGGATTGGGGCTCGTCCAAAGACCAACAAGTTGTCCCCACAGTGGGAGGGCCCCTATAGAGTCGTTTCAACAGATCACACGGGGCTTCTAGGCTAGCGATGCCCGATGGCGAGAGCTCTCTAGCTCGTGGAACATAGATCACCGGAAGTTTTATGTGTAAACTCTATACCTTACATTTCAATAAAGTCGATTGCTCCTTTTTCACCCTTTATGATTGCTTCCACTTGTGTTGTTACCATTCTTCAGACGATTTTTTTTATATTCGAGCACCACCTTTCGCGCGCAGCACGTTTGCTCTTGGTCTACGTGTCACGGGTTTGACGTTCACCCCAGTGGACGAGCTAAATGTAAGCCGAACCTCTTCGTGATCTAGCTCTCCCCTGTGCCCGGGCCCGATTCGAGGGCCTCGCCACTTTGGCTGTTGAGCAAATGCGCATGGTCGTGATGGTTGCTCGAGCATTAACCTAAGTGTGGCCATCCGCTTAGCGGGCTCGCTTTGTGTCACTCCCCTTGCGGGCTTTTTTCTCTTCTCTACAGGTCGTGGCCGCTCGTCCGTGTCTACGTCTTGTGCCCAAGGCCCGCGTCGCTCGACCTCGGGCCCAACGGGGGCTGGGTAAGGCTATCCTATCGGCGCACGACCAAGAGAGCGCAAGCATAACAAGAAAGCAAAGCCGAGGGACAAGTATCCATAACTATGAATTTATCGAGGGCGGGGTTTCCTCGTTCTCCCAAACAAAACGATCTGTTTTCTATTTTGAACATTACTTGCTTCATAACGTTTTCTCTGTTCGGCCATCTCGCGGGCAAGCTTCTCTTGCTCGAGCCGGCGACCTTAGCCCTCGGGGCGATAGCTCACTGGTCCGGAGGGCCACCGTGGAGGTATCATGACTTCGCGCCGTTCGTCTTGAAGTTGGGCCATCGCGCATTCGTCGCCGCCCTTTTAGCGCGCTCAAGTCTCCTTCGAGCTCGAGACCTTGGCCTCGAGCTCGGGGATGCTCTTCACGAGAAGTCGACCGGTCATGGCGGTTTTCTCCAAGGCCTCAACCTTGCGCGCTCGTCCTCGACCGCCTTGTTGGCGTGCCCAAGCTTCTCTTGAGTTCAGGACCTTGGCCTCGAGCTCGGGACGCTTCGCGGGGAGACGTCGGCTCGGCAGTGACCTTCTCGAGCTTTAACTCTAGCCCGCTTCGGCCTCGGCGCCTTTGGCCGACCGTGCGCGTTCTTGCTCCACGGCCTTAAAGCCGTAGTCGCGTTCGGAGGCCCTGACCTGCTCGAGCTTTGCCGCGTGAGCTACCTCCTGCGCCCTCATCGTCCGACGCAGATCGTCGAGCTCTTGGGCCTGCTGCTCGAGCTCCCCCTGCTCGACCTCGATGGTCCTGATGAGCTTGGAGCGCTCGACCTCCCGCGCCTCTATCACGTTCAGGAGGCCCCTCAACACATCAGCATGCTCTTGAAGGCCTTGTAGCCCGCGAGAGGCATGGTCGATCACCTTCACGACGAAAAGGGGGGGCCCAAAATGTGAGTGGACAGGGAGCTCAGACAATGAACTACGAGGTACGCAGGAAGAACCTTACCTCGCGAAGATGGCCCTCCAGGCGTGCACGAGTAAATTCCTCGCGGTCGTCCGTACGATCGCGAGGGATCTCCTCCTCCTCATCGGCCGCCGTGTTGGAGTCGGGGCCGGCCTTGGTTCTGTTGGCGACTCGGGCGAGGTCGAGACTCCGCCCGATGGCGGCTGGTCTTCATTGCCTCTTCGGTGGACTCAACTCACGCCGGTGGCGGCGAGTTGATCCCGACAACCGCGGCGGGGCCTCACTCGTCTCCGGCACCAGGGGAATGGCGGCCGGGTCCGCCGCGGCATCCTCGACCTCCTGACTGGGATGCAGCGGCCTCGGCCTGCGGCGACCATACCGAGAGATCTGCGAGCACACCGCGGCTGGTCACCATCGGTGGCCGCGGCGTCGCGACCTCAACGCTGAGCGGCGGCCGGGAGCTTCGGTGTCGCCGGGCGTGGTATGGCTCTGAGTGTCCTCCCTCGCGGTGGCACCGGGGGAGACAACGTTGGCAGCTGCGTCATGGTCGATGGTTGCGCCATGGGCCTCGCCGGTGTCAAAATCCGCGCTGGTTGCGGGCTGGGGCTCGTCATCGTCCGTGTCGTCGAGGCCTTGGTCGAACTTGCCGGCCGGAACCAGGCTCGGCGACCCCGACGGAGTTCGTGTTGGGCGCGAGAGGCGGCGCGAGACCAATTCGAATGTGTCCTCCTCCTCGGACTCGGACTCATACTGGATACTGACTATCGTCAAAGCGGGCAAGTTTCGAGCTCGGGCGCTCAAGGTCTGCGATCAGAGCATACACTAAGCGAGAAAGATGCGAGGCGTTGCGATCTAAGATCTTTGGGGTTTACAGGTCACCACCTCGCCTCGTCGAGGGTCGGCGAAGATCTTGCTGCCCCGGTGCCACGGGAGCACGTCGCTTCCGCGCCCCACCAGCTTGGGACCTCAGGACTCAGGCTGGCTCCGCGTCGCGGGCAACGGTGGTCCCAGGACCTCGAGCCCAAGCACCCTGGGCCGGCTGGGGGCTCGAAGTCTGGGCGGCGGCCACCGCGCTCTGTTGCTACAAAGAGGAAAAACTCATCAACCGACAGGTCACGCGGGCGCGGGCTCGGGGGCTCGACCGGTGGATCCTTACCATGGCACGGTCCCCCCACTCGACATGGGATTTCTTCGCCTTCGAGTGGCCCACTCCGGCGGCGGGAGGCCTCTTCTTCCCTCTCTTGCCCTTGCCCCCTCCGGGCAGCGGGAGCATCCGCCTGGCTGTATCAAACAGCTCTTGATTGTCCTGCGCGCACGAGAGGGTCAAGAAAGGCCTCGGGGCCACTGAGAGGAGCCCTTGGTCTGATTGGTTTACCTCGGGTTTTCGGCGGAGCACGTTCCTTGGGACGGAGTCGTCCATGGAATAGTTGTGCGCCAGTTTCCCGAACATCTCGTACATCCTGTCGGCGACCCAAGACTCCTTCGGAGCTGCAAAAAGGAGCGCCCTTCAGGGACCATCGAAGGGCGGGTTCGAGCAAGACCACGAAGCGGGAAAGGGCTTACCGGACGTACTCTCGCGTGTCGGGTCGATGCGCCCCTGGATCTCGAAGAACGGGTGCGTCCGCCTCCGCAGGGAGACACTTGCGGTTCAGAAATCAACAGCGATCGCTTTGCCGGTGAGATCGCGCTTCGGCCAGAGATGTATGGCGGCAATGGCCTCTTCGTTCGTCCTCGAGGTCGCCGGTTTCTGGGTCTCCTTCTTCCCGCCGATGGGCTTTCCCTGGTATGACAACGTGTCGAGCTCCCCTTTCTTGAGTAGAACCAGCCGCTCCCTGACCAGGGAGTCCCGAGATTGAATCTTGGGAAGGACCACTTGAGCCTGTCATTGCAGGAAATAGAGGCACCCGACCACGGGGTCCTTCCGGAGTGGAAGAGGTGAAATCACCGAAAAGAAGAGCGAGGGTGGGGAGCGATTCCTAGGAACCCTCGCGCAGTGGGAAAAGATGGCGAGAGTGAGAATGGAGTTCGGCACCAGGTTTATGAGCTCGATCTCGCAGCTGGTGAGGACCACGGAGAGGAACTCGCTCTCCGGGGTCCGCAGGCCGAAGAGGACGAAGTGCTCGGTGCAGACGATCTCGTCGTCCCTGGGGGTTGGCTCGGTCTCGTTGCCCGGAAGCCGCCATGTGTATGGGTCGAGCAGCCCTAGGGTCTCGAGTTCCTTCATCCTCGAAGGCGACAGAGTGCTCCTCCCTAGCTTGGCCATGGCGATCGCAGCGATCTCGGTCGAAGGCGGGGGAGGAAGGTTTTTTGCTTGGGCGGAAGGGCTTGGAGGACGAAAGGCACTGGTCGGGAAGCTTCCTCAAGAGACTGCAGCTTTTTTGGGGATTATAAGCCGCACCGTCACCAAATTCAGACCGCGGCGCTTCGGAGGACACGCCGGCCACGATTTGACAGATGCAATTAAGGCCGGGGCAGCGGTTTCGAGACACGGCAGGTGTCACCAACCGTTCGCATCTGTACCGGGGCGACGGAGATCAAGAGGCGCCAGGTGTCGTATCCTCAAGACCTGGCGTTACATTCCCGCACGACCTCGACCTCAAGGAAGTTCTGGGAATCGTTCCCGGCTATGGAGACTCAAGGTCGGCCCATGTTCCGCCACGACCTTAAGCCTCGGGGCTAGGCGAGCGAGGGTGGTGTCCTTTGGCCGGTGGCCTTGTCATCAGCGGACCCCGACTCGGGAGGCCCCGGTCTCGACTGGCGCGTCGAGGTGCTCGACCTAGGCGCGCTTGACCGAGCATGGCCCCTTCGACCTCGAGCTCGGGCGGGCCCTTGTTCAAGCCACAATCCGCCCTTGGATTTGGATCGAGCATTTGACCGCGGTTGCTCAAAGCGCGGTCGTGGGGAGGAGTGGATCGTGCAACAAGTTGAAGCGATTCTGCTTGACCCTCAACGTCTTGTGAGGCCACCTCCCGGGAATCTAGCTCGGCCGTTGCGTGCTGAGGAGGCATAAAAACCTAGGGAACACAGTCCTTTGGGGAGAAGAGGACAACACACAACGCGCCCTAGCTCGAGCTTAAACTTAGCCATTGTTGAACTTGAGCTGTAAAAACACCCTTGTACTCAGAATTAGCCAAAAGAAGCGCCAAAGGCGATCGGAGTAAACTATTACCTCCCGGGGGCTTGAACCAATATAAATCTCGGTCTCCGCTTCGTTGTCGTCTCACTCCGACCATAACCACGTTCATACTTCTCCTCCGACTAAGTGAAGCGCAGCTCGGGTCCCGTATCACACCGACCCCTAACTCACTTCTTGCGGTCGGCGATCCCGATCGTCGACATGATCGATTTTTGATTTTTTTTCCCAAAACACTTAATTTCAAAACCCTTTAGTTTTTGGCAATTTTTGTGGTAAACTGGTACCGCTGGGACTTCAATTTTCAACCCTAAAATGGTTTGGTTAACCCTGATTCAGATACATTGAAGCTTACATGTAGCTAAGCAGCTTTTGCCATATAATCATAATATGCTTTGTAAATTTGCACCTTTGTATCTGCTTCTTGTTTATTATGTTAACACTTAAAATCATGTTATCATTCTTTTGTGTCAAATAACAGGAGACCCTTGCGGAAAGATATGGCCAGAGCCATGTAGGTGTTATCATTCTTCTCTGTTAATATCATGTATTTTTTATAAAAGAAATGTAGAGAGATTATAATGTGCAGCAACATAATGATGTATTAATTTATTACTTAGCAGGATAGTACAAGAAGCACCTGGCTGCATTTACAGTCACACCAAATGCAAGCCAGAAACACCCAAATAAACACCAAATAATATAACAAACATCACAAACACATCGATAATGATTACATATGACGAATTGAACCCCTGACTAGTAGCCATACATAGCAATCTGATGGTATGAAGGCCTTCACGGGCTGGTGGGTTGTGGAGGTGGGGACATGAATGGAATAGGTGGCATTTGGAACCCAGGAATGGTAGGGATTGTGGTTGGAATGGATGGCATAGTAGTTGGGATTGAGGGCATTGGTGGCATGGTAGCAGGCAAAGTAGGAATGGTCGGTATGGTTGATGGAATCGCCGGGTTTGGAAGAGATGGAATTGTGCCAGTGGCTGTTGGTGGCATGCTGACCTTTGGGAGAGGAATGGATGTTATTGGTGGCACTGTCAATTTTGGAACTGCTGGAATGGAAGGCATTGGAGGCAGTGTGGTTGGAACTGTTAGATGAAGAGGAGGAAAAGCAATCTCAATCTTGTGTATTGCAATAGCCCAAAGGGCAATATATATAGGGGTACAAAAAGGAAAGACTATATAAGGCAATACCTATACTAGGAAAATCTATATAAAGCAATACATGATATGGTATATATGATTCCATATCATAACACCCCTCAAATGCAACAGCGTATGCAATAGCATTGCATTTGAAAGAGTTTAACACTAACATAGACTAAATCCAAAGTCAGAGTCTTCATAATGTCGTGACGTGTAGCTCTTGGAAAATTGTGTTGAGTACCAAATGATCTCCAATCTGAGGTCGTCTAGCGACCTATACAACACAAAGTGTAGGAGCAGAAAAGTCGACCCACGATAACTTGAGGAAGAAGATGATACCACCAACACAAATAGAAAGAGTTGTCAAATCAAGCCGAAGAGTGATGCAGATCGAATCCCGAGACCATGGTGATGCAGATAGAAGTCCGAGACTGTAGCGGCGCTGTGCACTAGAAGCGCAACAAAGACGAAATGCAGAAAAAAAAGCGCGGCAACCTGTTTGCACCCAAATTTGGCAGGTCTGATGTCGTAGAAATCGGTTTTGGTAAGGGATATATCGGTTATAGCAAGTTGATGCAGTTTCGGGTTGGAAGGCCTTGATCCCAAGGAAATCGAGTCCAATACGGGCAGGATAGGAGATTGAAAAGGATACGATCGGGCTTTACATGGTAAGGAGAGATTGAGGCCGATACGGGTGATTGAGGAAACCGAGAAAGACACGTTCGGACCGAGTGCTATATAAGAGGACCAGAGGCGAGAGGAAAAGATGCCCAGAGCCAACCCACAAATTTACACATTGCTTTTTACCTTCTGCATTAGGTTTAGATTAGAACATTCCCTCTTCAAGTCTTGTACTCAAGTCTTGTCGATCTTCGTCGAATAATACGAGTTGCGCGATCGCCGGTTATTGTTCTTCGTTGACTCCTATCTAGGTCGATTTGCTCTGTTTTGTTGCGCATCGCCTTCTCGAGTTTATCTGCCTTTTACCCTTCCAGCTAGCCTTCATCGGCTAGTCACTATCCTTACGTTCCATCGGCTTGTAGCCGATCGATCTAGGCCGACCAGCAATTTGGTACTAGTCTTAACGATTCACATTTCCCTTGTCGATTGATCAGGTCAAATCGACCGCACGCCAGCAGAAAAGCGAACCGGTGCTCGTGCGGTGTGTTGCGATCAAAACCCTACATCACGTTTTGGTGTCAACACATTTTAGCACGCCGGTGGGACCAAAGAACCAATCTACGGGATGACGCATAAACAAGTCCATCACTCCACCGACGTCAACACGGAGGCAATCATCGCTGCCACAATGGAGGACTTGACTCCTGAGCAGCGACAAGAGATCGAAGAAAGAAAAGCTGCTTTCGAGGAGATGATGCTGAGCTGCTACCAAAAAACCCGACAAGGGGTTATCCAAAAAACAGCTGTCCCGACGCTCAACCCTATCGGCGATACCAACTAACCAGCCGATCAGGTAAGTCGATACATGCCGGCTCAGGCCGAGTTATCTTCTTTAATTGAGCAGTCGGTACATCATGCACTGATCAACCAATCATCGGCCTTGGTCACAACTTTGAGGCCGATGATAGAAAACAGTGTTAAGACAATCGCTCAAGAGTTGGCCACGTCAAGAAGTCTGTTAGAACCATTGCAACAACTTCCGACGTATCCTGCCTATGCGGGGGCACCAACTAACGTGGCAGTTAAGTCGGCATCAGCAATTCCTGCAATGCCGACTCAACCCACGGTGCTGACACAATCCGATGGATTCACTCAGTACTATGCATATACCGACGCTGCAAAACCCAGCACGTCGGCTACGCTATTGCCTTCGGTATCGCTTGGTGCCTATACCCAATCGGCTACATAGCCAAACGAGCACATGTACAGGCCGATTCCGACCGCGAATCAGGCGACTCACAGAGTGGTTGCCTACACGGAACCCTTTGCACTGCACCAGAGCCGATGAAGCGTGATCAAGCGCCACAACAATACCAGAGGTGATATCAATCGGCGACCGAGTTTGCATCGAGGCGGGATGCCGTTATGGCCAAAGGCCTGTCGGCAACCGAGTTAACGCACTTGGGGGGATGTCAACCGGGTCGACCAAATCTCGATCGTATTGAGAGACCGGTTTGGCTCGCAACCAAGAGGTAGGGCGATCGACTCGAAAAGCCGTACCAGATTACATTGATCACATGACCTATCCACGCAATTACCGAGTCCCGGACTTTGCCAAATTCTCGGGGGCGATTCGTTACTACTTTAGAACACATCGGACGATTTATTGCCCAATGCGGTGAAGCCGCCCAAATTCAATGGGCTAAGGATTAGATTGTTTTCATTATCATTGTGCAGGCGCTTTCACGTGGTTCATAAATCTTCCTCCAAATTCGGTCCACTTCGAACGATTTAGAGTCGATTTCATGAATACTTCTTCTGAAACCAGAACTTCGAGAATCGCCGATTTGAGCTCGGTCAACAGAGGTATGGAGAATCGGCAATTGAGTACATTAAGAGATTGAAAAGGTTAGGAATCGGTGTTTTGGTGTAACTTTGCCCGAATGTCGGTTGGCGATTTGGCTTTCCATGGGTTAATTTCCCCATTAAAGGAAAGATTTGGCGGACAAGAATTCACCGATTTGAGTCACCTCCTACACCGAGTATCGGCTCAAGAAAGTCGTTTATCTATCAATAGCGGCTCGAGGAGGAATTCGAGAATAACAAAAATGAGATACAATCGGCTATAGAGGGTGGTCGATTACAATTTGCGTAAGAGCCGACGATTGAGTTGGATCGGCCTTTCTGTGAACATGGTTCCTTTGTTATGCAAAAGGGAAAGAGCTGATACAAGATACTGAACCTGGTCGACAAGTACAGTTGTCGACATCAGTTGAAACCAGTCAACAAACCGATATGAAGACGGACGGCGGTAAGGAGATGATACAAATCACAGTCGGTTCAATTCAGATTGAGATCGACCGTGAAGGCAAGCACTCCAAGATAATTAAACCAAAAGAGCTTAAAGTCGACAAGAGGTACAAAGCTGAGAGATCCATACCACTGAGGAAGCCGATACAGAGGCATCAACTCCAACGCCTCCGGATGCAAGAATTGCGTGAAGCCGACCAGGAAAAGCAAAGGAACGAAGCGTCATGTGTAAAACGAAGCAAGGAAGATGAAACGGTACCGCGCATGAGCCGCCGAAGGATTCATGAGTGCAGTATTCCAAAAGCGGTGGTCTCAAAAGTAAAAGATGATGCAATGGGATGACATTTTACCAAGAGAATCACAGTTGGAAAGCCGATTTGACATGTAATTTTGGGGCATGTTTAAACATACCCCAAAATTGGGGGGCATATGTTTGCACCCAAATTTGGCAGGTCTGATGTCGTAGAAATCGGTTTTGGTAAGGGATATATCGGTTATAGCAAGTTGATGCAATTTCGGGTAGGAAGGCCTTGATCCCAAGGAAATCGAGTCCAATACGGGCAGGATAGGAGATTGAAAAGGATACGATCGGGCTTTACATGGTAAGGAGAGATTGAGGCCGTCTGGTGATTGAGGAAACCGAGAAGGACACGTTCGGACCGAGTGCTATATAAGAGGACCCGAGGCGAGAGGAAAAGATGCCCGAGCCAACCCACAAATTTACACATTGCTTTTACCTTACGCATTAGGTTTAGATTAGAATAATCCTCTTCAAGTCTTGTACTCAAGTCTTGTACGATCTTCGTCGAATAATACGAGTTGCGCATCGCCGGTTATTGTTCTTCGTTGACTCCTATCTAGGTCGATTTGCTCTGTTTTGTTGCGCATCGCCTTCTCGAGTTTATCGCCTTTTACCCTTCGGCTAGCCTTCATCGGCTAGTCACTATCCTTACATTCCATCGGCTTGTAGCCGATCGATCTAAACCGACCAACACTTTGGTGCGGCCTTAACGATTCACGCTTCCTTGTCGATTGATCGAGTCAAATCGACCGCACGCTTCAGCATAAAACCGAACTTCGGTGTTAAATGCGGTGTGTTGCAATCAAAACCCTACATCACGTTTTGGTGTCAACACAACCTTAGAAGCTTCGGGCGGCGACTCAAATAGGAGCGGCGGCACCATAAAGACCGATGTCTGCGGCTCGAGAAAAGAGCGTGGCTAGAACCATGCAAAAGTGAAAGATCGGAAAACAATCTTTGGTTGCCAAAAGATTGATTCTAGCTAATAAAAAGGGGGTGTTAGCCGGTGGCGGCGCGCTCATAGTGGCCGAAGGAGACAGCTGACCGCTCGCCCGCCATCCTCTTCTTCTTGTGGCGCTGTTTACGCCGCGACCACCACCACCGTGGCCGCCGCGCCGAGGCGGCGACGGACTTCGGCCGAGACCGCGTGGGGGATCGAGGTTGCGACATCGCCCGCGGCGGAGAACACCGCTCCGGTCAAAACCGAGGAATCTTCCACCGCGGAGAGCAGCACTCAGACGAAGGCTGCGGCTGATTATGCGATGATCCTGGGTCGGCTCACCGGCGCGAAGGAGAGCTACGACGAGTACAACCTCGTCTGGACGGCCGGCTATCCCACACCAGCAAAGGCTTGGACAGCGACGAAAGTGGCCGCCCTCGGGAGTGGAGATTGCTCCTCCTGAGGGCAACGGGAGCGGAAAAAGATTAGAGGCTAGGGTTAGAACCTTGCTCTGATACCATATTGAGTTGCATGCACCAGCCAGTTCACCCAAAAGCTTAAGCTGATGAGGAAAGGAGGGCAATTCACTTATACTTCAACACCCCCCTCACGTGCAGACTCCCTCAGGCCCTAGGATGTGGAATAGAAGTGGGCTGCAATTATTTTTTTTAATTGTGCCAACCGGGTCTTGAACTCGAGACCTCTTGGCTCTGATACCATGTTAGATGAAGAGGAGGAAAAGCAATCTCAATCTTGTGTATTGCAATAGCCCAAAGGGCAATATATATAGGGGTACAAAAAGGAAAGACTATATAAGGCAATGCCTATACTAGAAAAATCTATATAAAGCAATACATGATATGGTATATATGATTCCATATCCTTAACAGGAACTGTTGGTATGGAAGGTTGAGCTGCTGTGGCCTCTGGTGCAGCTGCTGTGTCTAAAAGATGACGAGCTGCATAGCTGCCATTGAAGGCTGTGAAGGCTAGGAAGAGGACAAGAAGGTGACAGACATTAGATGCCATGGTATGTGTGCTAGGGAGGCTAATATGCTTAATTTACTCTGTGGTGATACCTATGAAGCTAGGATTGACGCTGGGCTATTTATAGCAAGGTGTGATCAGTGGATCAAGAGCAATGGTCTTATTGGTAATCGACATGTGTTGGATTCTAAAAGTCCCTGGCCCTGGTTGTTCAACACCCAATGTGCTTTGGAGATGTAGATTAGGGAGTTAGGAACTTAGGAAGTTCTTGGCTCAACAGTTTAACTGTTGGGTGGCAGAGTTGCTGGATTTTTTGTTCTGAACTTTTGACAACCCAGCTTATACACTATTTGAACTCGTGACGGGTGGGAATGCGAAGCTGCAATGCGAGCTACTACGAGAATACTATGGGATGGTCATCAGTTCTACACATAACATACTTTCCTACATTATATTGATATTGTGCGTCCTACTTCAGCACTTTGCGACAACTAGCCAGACATTTGGATTTCTAAAAATATCATGTAGTATTAAGATTATAATACATCATTGTTATTATGGCAAAACAAACTATAATAAGGGTCACTTTGAAATATAGAAATTTTGCAGCAATTTTATAAAATATAGTTTAATTCTTACACAAGACAAAAAAACCGTACCATAAATAAGATCTAAATATAGGTTATTTTAAACATTGATAATGAGCCCGAAAATTATGTTACCCGAGGCAAAATCTGGGCTATAGTCCACAAGATGCTAGTTTAGCTGGCCAATAAAGACTTCTTCCTTCCAACCGTCTTTTTCGTCCTTTACTGAATGTCATGACCGAAACTAATGCAGCTAGGAGAAACGCAGGACAGCTAGGAAGAGGTGGGGTCCCTTGTCGGCAACGGAGGTATAGATGGCAACTGTCTATAACATATCTCTATATCATCTATATACAGTATTAAAAATAACTCATATAATAGATTGTCTATATAGTTATTTATAATAGTCTCTCATTCAATTAACATACTGTCTATACAATGGTACACAAAATATAAGCTGCCTATAAGATTGTCTGTTAAATAGTAGACAACAGCTTTCTCTATCTTTCTTTTCTTTTCTCAACATCAT
Organism: Guadua angustifolia; assembly: GCA_036346375.1. NCBI lineage: Eukaryota > Viridiplantae > Streptophyta > Magnoliopsida > Poales > Poaceae > Guadua > Guadua angustifolia. The sequence goes on along the minus strand of CM070514.1, from coordinate 32,429,881 downwards.
CTAAAATTCTATGTAGTATAGTTTTACAGACAACTGACATGTACCATTGTACATACCCTAAGGAAGGGCCTTGACCACTGATTTCAAATACAACATATTGTAGAATAAAAATTATTTTATAAAATTTTATTACATAGTGAGTATAGTAATACCGAATTTATATAGCCAATATAGATGTTTTACATATTTGACAGCTAAAATTAAGAATGCTGGCAAAAGAAAATGGTTTGACTACACGTAGTCTACTGTGGCCTATATTTATTTACAGAGCATGTCAAGTGACTTTTCTTTAAAGGCATGTTATTTCTGGGGACTTATTCGTTAGTGTAATGGTTTTTTTGCCTCTCCCAAAGAGCGTTGCAAGACATATGGATCGACTAGCAAATGTTCCTGTGACATGTTGCTTCCAGGATTTACGATACTACAACGGCTGTTGGTTAAAACCCAGAATGACTGGGTTGCCCCTTTCTGAAATCACTGGCAGTAACTGACTGCTACTACTGTCTACTTACCATTGTCAATCCGGGACGCCTATTTACCATTCAACCGTTGCAGTCTACGCAATTGTTGACGTGCTGCAGGCCTGCAGCTTATCCAGATCCATTAATTGAAAGCTAGATGATGTTATATCCTGCTCACACACCATCTAGATATTTGAAATGCGGATTTTTTTTTTTTTTTTGGTTCCCGCAGAAGGAATCAAGCCCGAACGGCCTAACCTCATAAACACCGTTTTTGTGGAAGATGCAGAACGTGAAGCTATACACCAGCGGTTGCTGATACGGCTGCAGGGGATCTCTATGATTGTCCTTACTGCGTACACCATCTTTAGTGCATATATATTGGTATAGACGATAGCTGTTTATAGTATATCTCTATATTATTTATAGACAGTATTAAAAATAACTCATATAATGGATCGTCTATATAGTTATCTGTAATGATCAGACAGTTTTAAAAATAACTCATATAATGGTTCGTCTATATAGTTGTCTGTAATAGGCTCTCATTCAATTAACAAATTGTCTAAACGATGGTACACAAAATATAAAGTTATCTATAAGATCGTCTATTAAATAGTAGACAGTAGGTTTCTCTCCTTCAGCTCTCTCCTCTACATCATTTAAAATCGTATGTAGCATATGTCGAACCCCAGAAAAACTCTTCTGAAATCTTCTATGTATTCTATACTAGTTCAGGAAAAGCTAGTATACAACAGAAATGTTATCATAACATATCCAACGTATTTTATTAATAATCAGAGTTTACAATAATTATGGCATGCAGGCCAAATAAAAGATTATAGCGTAAGCAGAATAAAACCAGTAGTAGAACCCAATAGATTTGCCACAGGCAATCAACTGGGGCAGCGGCCTAGTTATCTTAGTCCTCACCATCGTAGAGATACTCCTTTAAAAAGATAGAGTAAGCAATGGTAAGTACAAAAGTACTCGCAAGTCACATAGTAAATGCAGTATCGATGAAGGGTCACAAAGGAAGGCATAATATGGTTTATTTGAGCATAAAGCAATATTTCAAATACAATAATTAATTTTCAATGCGTAATTGATACAGTAAAAACTGAATTTTAATTCAATTTTCAGCACAGGCTCCAATCCGGAGTTTCGTCCCAAATTTTTCCCATATGAATTCTCTCCACATATAAACCACTTTTCTAAAAACATTTTGAAATCCAAAATCTAGTCCGTGAAAGACTTGCTCGGCATGCCCATGCCGTGGACGCGGCTAATCGATTAGTTTTACACTCTGCAGAGGTTGTACAACTTTACCCACAAGACATGATTATCTCCTTTTGCCTAAATGCACACTTAATTTGGTGTGTCGGCAGAGAAAATCACGATAAGGCCCCTATAAAACTCTATCTATGTAGTCATGCCCGCTAAGGTTTCACCGCTGGTAGGGCTAAAACCGTCTAGTCCAGAAGCCCCCTCTTACGCCTTGTGGCAGCCTTACACCCACTACCACTTTCAATCTAATGGCACGACTAACCATAGTATGTTGTAATACGGATAGCCAGGTACGTCCTATTCCAGACTTGTGGTAGTACGGTAAGGCTTTACATTCAGCGTAACACAGACCGGTTCTTAATTAACTAGGCGAGCTTTCACAACCCTTGTGCCTTACACACCCACCAGTCAACCATTATCACCCAGTTTAAATCACATTTTCACTTTCTTTTGAATAATATCATCTTTCATAACATCACATGGTGCACCAACACTAAGGAATAACTTTATTTTCAACATAAATCTTGTTTTAGCATAAATTCCCAAAAGTCATAAATTCATGTCTAAGCATGTCTAAGCCATTTACTATATATTACTAGTTAATACTATAATAAAATATCAACCAGTGATATTTTGCTCTAAGGTGACAAGGAATGAATATTTCAAAATCAATTGAGGTCATAACAATTAGGAGTAACTAATTATTTAAAACTAGATTTATATTACATAGATAAAACTATGCATACAATAATTTAAATTAAAATATAATTTTAAATTCTGAGATCAACATGTTCAAGGATATGACTTGTCGGTCAAAGGATTGACGCTCGAGATCGTCGATAGCGAACCATTTTGATTCTCTGAAATCTATACGCAAAAAACAACCAATTTTAAATAAAATCCAAATAAGTTCAATAAAATAAAAAACTGGCATAAATAAGTAATTTGAGATTTTAGATGAATTTAGAAAGAAAAACAGAGCAAATCAAAATTCGAACAGGTGAAAACGGGCACCTGCAAGTTTTATAATCGCGTGAAATAATAACGAAATGAGTTTTGAATTTTTAAAGTTTTTTTATAAATAAAATTTTTGAAGTCAAAATTTGAAAAAAAAATTCTCTCTATTTTTCTCTTCCTTTTTCTTCATTTTCTTTTTTTCCCGACTAATAATCTCTCCCCTCACTTTTTTTTCCCTTTCTTTCTTTTTCACAGCTGCGCAGCTCTCTGTCTCCAACAATGGCGCACGGGGGAGGGGACCTGGGACGGCCGGCCAGCCCGGCTGACGGTGGCACGGCATGGGGCAGGAGCTGCAAGCGGTGACGACGCCCGGAGGGAGGGCCGGACGGCGACGCACAGCTGGAAAAACGGGCGACGGTCGGAGTTTGTACCTTTGCGAAATCCGGTGAAAAGAAAGCGAATTAGCATGGGGCAAGTGGTGAATCGGGATGGTGTCGGGGAGAGGCACTTCGTGCTCCTTTTATAGGGAGAGGGGAGGACCAAGGAAGCGGTAATCACGCGAAAATCGTGGTGGTCGAAAAAAAAGAAAGAACGAGATTTTTGCTCGGATTTTCGGGGATTTAAGGCCATGAATGGCAAGAGGAGATCGCGAGGAATCTGGATATAATTTTTACCGAATTTTTGGTGCTCAAATCGCGGAGTTTTTTTGGAGCTTTCTTTGGGCATCAATGGAGGGAAGAGAGAGAACTACGCTTCACTGGCTTGACTGAGGTTGAAGAAGGTCCTGACAGTAGGGTCCGATCCCACTGTCAGTTTTTTTTTCGAATTTATTTTTTTGCTGAGAAGAAAAGCACGATGGTAAAAATAGTAAAAATATTCTAAAAATCCTAAAAAAATTTATAAAATACTTTAGAATATTTGGAATTTAATAAAATTATTTTCAGAATTTTTAAATTTTACGCAGAAACTCTTTTTGTTAAAACTAAAATTGAAAAAACTTTATAAAATCAACCAGATTCCAAATAAGTTCCAAATTAAATAAATTAAATGAAGAGTAAATTTTTGGATGTCACAGTATAGTCTTACAATGGACGGAGCACTGGTAGTTTGCGTCGGTTATGCGGCCTGAATAGGAGTCCGCTGCTTGGAGAGATTCGCACGTGAGTAAAGATTCTGCAGTAGCAGCGGCGCCTCGATCACAACAGACCGTAAAATAGTTACCGTTATGTTTATGTCAGACTACATGCATAGATAGTTTGCATTGAGTTTAAGTAGAAACTTAGTTGGGCTCTTAAGTTTTTCAAATTATCTAAGCATGTGTAAAGTAGTTGTTCCCATTAAAAATTGTGGCTCTTATATCGATGCCGTGTAATTTGACATTATTCGCACAGTAAACATCCATCAAAGCCTCTTTTGCATTAGGCTTGCCCTTATTTCCGTACCTACGTTGCTCCGCATCAGTAGGAACACTGGTCGTCTGCTAGACAAAGGGCCTAAGGGTGCAATCGACTCGGATTCGCTGTTTTTATATTCTAAACTGTATTTTTTTTATCGGATTTAGAATCGGATTCAGATAGTACTAGATACGAATACGGTACGGATAATATCAATCGCGGATTCGAATCGAATACGGAGCGAAATCGATACAGCATCGAATAATTTTTTGTTGGATAACACACGAAAACAGATATCGCATAAAGCACACATATAGTACTGATTAACCAACCGTATGAGTTTAACATGCAACAAAATTATCATAGTTTAACAAGTCATTTTATCGGGCAATCCAATAAAGTTGTAAAAGTATATTAAATTTGAACGATACACATATGACAAGTTTTATAACATAGAATGATACGTAAATAATATTACGATAAATCGATAACGTGACCATAAGGTCCATAACTCCATGTTTTCGTAAAAGAGACAATACGACAAGTTGATAATATTTAGATTACATCATACAGACATACAAACAGAAGACTCAACAATGACACAATTTATATATGTGTGATCAACTTACATTCTGTAAAACGGTGATGAAAAGGCTAGGGTCTATAAGCTTCTGAATGATTGGGTGCTTTTCGAGTAGTAAAATTTGGCAAAGCTACAGAAAAACACCACCTAGGACATAACTGAAACAAAAATCTATATGAGCCTTTTCAGTAAGGACTACAAGATAAAGGGCAGGAGAATGGGGTACAGGTACTTACACTTATCCGCAAATTGTCCGAGAAATCGATAAGAAGGTAAGTTTTTTTACTTTGCCTGAAAAGAAAAGTAGGTAAACTTGGCCATTAGTATTACCCATATAGCTTGCCAACACCAAATAGACAATCATTGCGAGTACCAGGAACAAACATCAACACAAGCATGAATGTGAAAGACAGTAAAGTTTTAGGGACAAAGCACAAAAAAGAAATTGAAATTCTTGACAGTTTAAGCGATAATTAATGAAACATAACTGTGCAGTGGCTTCGATTGCAAATATAGTATGCCATTTTGGACATTAACAGAATCTACAATATGTCACTTTAACTGCTAATTTCTGTCACAATAAGTTATTAAAAATCACATAAAGCATACATTATAAAAGCACATGTCTTGATTTATCTAATACCAATTTCACGTGGATGATCTAGATGACCATTTATATAATGATAGTCAAACATAAAAATGTTTGATTAGTATGGATTCTAGGATGACTTATTTTGCAATTGTAGGAAGTATTAAGTTATAATAAAGCTAACATAACCAAGTTGCTGAGAAAAACTCTACAGTAGAAAATTTAGGAAAGAATAATCTCAGTAGTAGACAATTCCTTATAATTTAGAAGGTTTACCAAACCCACTGCGTAGGCTTGACAAAATAATCATGGGATATCGAAGTGCTGCTCTCAATGGAATTCAGAATATTTCCTGACAACCGGCTTTGTACAGATCCAAAATAAATCAACCTGACAACTACATAAAAATCAAGAAACAAAATATTAAGAAGCATAATAGCAATACCAACCTGCCCCGAGCTGTCCTTGGCAAAAGTAGGCTCATCAGTGTAAATCTCCTGATCAAGGACCTTCCCACACGCACCACAACATCTGATCATCAAACATGGCAAAAAAAATTGACAACTTGCACAAGTGTTAAAGCATCTTCATACAAATACATCGAGCAACAATTAATAGAGTGGTCAATAAGGCCACATTCACAAACAATTATACTTGGCTAGTTTTGCATCCAGTTAGAAGAAGAAAGAAAGAACAGTCATTTATCAGGGTCCCTTACGTATGGGCAGTAACCGGCACAATAAGTGTAGTACATTGCTGAAGAGATGTAGACCGCTTAGGATGATCCCACTGAGATTAGCCTGTGAAAGTTTCAGTGTGTTCTGCTGTCGAGCACCAAACGTACAAGGAATACTCTTCGGATTGGGCGCTCAATTACATGCTAAGGGACGACAGACATGGATTCGCATCAAAATTTCTCCCCGATTCCAATCTAACCACGCATTTTATAGTCGAAACTTGACACGTACTACGTCAGGGCGGCCTACCTCCCTGTGATGCCTCCGGCGGACGAGCAGGGGAGCGGTGCGGAGCAGGCATAGGAGAAAGGGGAGGCCTCCCAGCTGGTGTGGCCACGGGAACCAGGAGCAGTCGCAAGGAAAAGGCGGGCACAAGCGAGGCGATGCGCCTCGGCAGCGCGGCTTCTGGTGAGGAACTGGAATAAGGAGGAGGGCTTAGGGCTGCCGTAGAGGGGGCAGATGAGGAGGGCGCCAGGACAGGCTGAGGGCTGCGGGACGGGCCGAGGACGCCGGGAGGCCCAGGATGGTGGAGGGTAGCGACGGCGGGAGGCCTGGGCAGTGGCAGGGTGGCGGGAGGGTGACGACTGGATGCCTAGGCCGCTCGGCTGCTCAAGTCTCATGGAGACGGGGAATCTGGAGATGACGGGAGACCTAGGGTTGGGACTTGTTAGGATCGTCGGATATCGGAAGAAGTTTAACCGGATATATCCGAGAAAACATTCAAATATTCCGATCCAAATGATAGCAATCTCTCGAATCTGAATTCAAATAATACCTATACTAATTGTCGGTGTATTTTAAACCGAGGTATCCTCTCCGCCGTAGAAGTAATAGGTTCAAGAAGCGGCCTAACCTAGCTTGATGCCCTGGCGGGCAGCCGGGAGATCACGCCCTGCCCGCCGGGCGAGGAGCCCGCGTGGCCCCCTGGCGAGCAGTCGGGCGATTAAGCCCTACTCATTGGCGAGTGGCCAGCGGCGCCTGGCGGCGGCCGGGCGATCACGCGTCGCTGTCGGGCGAGGGGCCCACGTGGCCCCCTGGCGAGCAAGCGGGTGATTACGCCCTGCTTGCCGGGTGAGCGGCTCGCGTGGTGCCCTGGCGGGCAGGTGGGCAATCACGCCCTGCCCGTCGGGCGTCAGCTTATGAGGCGGCCCGGTGAGTGGGCGGGCGTCTGGACCCCTCTGTCAAGCCACGGAGGCAACCAAAGGAATGAAAGGAAGGCTTCGCCTCGAAATTTCCCTCCCCTGGCACCTTGTGTCAGAGTCATTAATTGTGAAGGGTTCTGCTATTGACACGACGACGGCACGTCCCTCTGACGCCTCTTACCAAACCTGTCGCAGGAGCGTCATATCCTAGGCGAACCGGGCGAAGCCACGCACAGACATTAAATGAAGTTTGAAGGACAAGGTCACGGAGACGTGTATAATAAATGAGTCGTAAGTCGACGTGGAAGTTGGAATGATGGGTGTAATTAATGTGTTGTAGATAAGTATAGCGTCACTCTCTCCCCTGTCCAGGCCAACCCGTCTATATAAAGGCGCCTCGGTGCATGGGACAGGGGGGCTGGAGGGGACGAAAGATCAAGAGATCGAGAGGTTGAAAAAAGAAGAGAGAACTCACCCAAGCTCACAAACCGTTGTAATCTCCTTCACATTTCCTCAACAAAAAACCAGCAGGACGTAGGGCCATTACCCAAGTTAGGGGCCTGAACCTGGGTACATCGCTGTATTCATTAGTCTGTTGATTCCCGGGATCCATCACGGAGAGACATTAGGGTTTCCAGACACGAAGACGCCCTCTACCGAACCATACCTTCCGTTTAGGGAGTAGTCAACCCTGTTCGTTGACGGGATCTTGTCAGGTGGAATACGCCGACACTAATGTTTGCAGAGTTCCGGTGCTCTCGGCGATTTGAGCCGAGCCGGCCACGTGCGGCTTGGCCGACCGGCCGGCTCGACTCGTTTTTGATTTTTTTGCATTTAGGTCCTCCAATTATGTGTAGGTGCTTCCCATAGTTTTTTACGAAAAGAACCTTCTGGTTCAGAAAAATCGCGGATCTTTCATGAAAATACCCTAAATAAATACAAAAAAAACGTAGTTACGTTCGGATCGTTCCAACTATTTTTTGCGAAAAGGACCTTTCGATTTATCGCAATCGCGGATCCTTCGTGAGGGAACCCCAGATAGATGCGAAAAAATGTGGTTGCGTTCGTATCCTTTCGGCCGTTTCGCGTGTTTTCTCGACGATTTAAAAAAAAACTCCATCGAAAAATACAAAGTTATTTCTTTGAAAAAAACAACGTACGCGACGTGTTACACCGCGAAAATATTCCTAGTTCAAAATAAAGTATCCGAAACCGATACCAAATTCGAGAATTATCCAAAAAAAATTATCCGAATCTGATCCGAACACAGTTGGTCGGTTGGTCGAAAATTATCCGATCCGATTACACCCCTAAAAGGGCCTGTTTGAGGAGCTGTAGTTTTTCTAAAAGAAATTCTTTTTAGTTTTCTAAGCTGAAAAACTACCGTAACATTTTAAAAGAGACCGTTTGATAAATAGTTAATTTTCCACAACAATAAGCTATAAAAACAGATCTAGTCTAGCTTTTAGCTTTTAATAGTTATATATAGCTTCTAACTTATGCCAAAATGCTGCTTAAGAGTTGAACTGTTTGAGATGAAGACTTACTGGCATTTTAAAAGATAAAGCTAGCTTAAACCCCTCTAAACATGGCCATAGATTGGTACTAGTACCACTATAGCACCATCCTGGTAAAACACCAATATTCATTTGCCGCACAACCTATGTACTGAATTGTCGATGGACAAAAGTAGAAATGATCACTTTTCTAACCATGTGTGTGATAGTAAAATAGCCTCATCTTCGACCGTAAAAGGGCTTAGAGGTGACACATATCAAATCGTGGTAGGAACTACCACACTCCTAAAGTGCGGCAAATCTCACCTCCAGATCTTTCTATTATCGGAAATAAGACTATTTTTATAATTTTATTTAAAAAAAAGACTAGATTTACTAAAAAAAAATTCTATCCGCTGCAGATATAGGAAAGGGAAGACTTCACAAAAAAAGTGTACCAGTTCCACACCCTCCAAGCTGTGAAATTCCACTGTCGCCACAGTATACCTGACAAGTCTACATGACCATCCTAGTTGCAAGTACAAGTACCGGCCTGGAGGAAGGACACGTACAAAGCTAGTTGTAACAGGAAACAGGTAAAAATAACACTGTATCAACAATGTACTGTTCCCATCGTTTTGCCGCCTAGCTTAGCTAGACTACTAAACCTTGGCGAACTGCGCCGAGAAGCGCGGCCGCTTGTATCCCTCTGCGGCGGCGAGGAGCTCCTCCTGGTTGAGCAGCACAGTGCGCAGCTTTGTGCGTAGGGTGGATAGCGCCACTACCCTGTCGTTGTCCGTGGCCCAAGCCACGTCGTCGCAGACGTCAAGCTCCAGGACGCTGCGGGTCCTCCCGCCGATGGTGGCGATCTCGGCGCGGACGGGCCGCGCGCTGACGGAGCGCACGGCGCGGCCCAGGTCGGACATGAGCCCCGGGCGGTCGGCGCAGCACACCCACGCCCTGACGCGCCGACGCCACCGCCGGTCGACGTCGTCCATCGTCCCGCCGTTGTGGTCAGGCCGCCAGTAGTCCTCCTCCACGCCCACCTCGTCGCCCTCTCCGGGGACGACGTCCACGCCCTCCGTCGCGTCGTCCGCCTGGCCCCGCAGCTCCCGCACGTGCCGCACCACCTCGCCCAGCAACGCCGCCTTGTCCATCTGCGCGCACGTAATAACCATCTCATCAGACGCGTACGTGCCAGGAGAACCAGCTTCCTGTTCACTTCGCACGACGTTCGCACGTACGTACCCGGGAGGCGGAGGGGACGAGGGTGCGGAGCGTGGCGAGGTGGGCGTTGATGCGCTGCCGCCGCTTGCGCTCCGCCTCGCTGTGGCTCCGGACCGGCCCCTTCCGCGACTCCACCGCCGTCGCCGAGCGCTCCCCGTCCGTCGCCATCTCCACCCGCGAACCTGCGACCCCAAGTCAAGAACGCAACGCCCGGCTCAACACGCGCCGCGGCTACCTGTAACAACGTCAGGCACGCAGAGAGAAGCGGAAGTGGAAGCGCCGTGCCGTGATGGGTGGGGTTTTAAAAGGGTGGAGGCGGGAAACCCGAGGGGGTTCGCAGCCTGAGCAAGCCGCAGCAGTAACCGTCTAGCGGGGCTGTTCTTGGGACCGCGCGCCGACACGCCGCTACGCTGTGCGCGCTTCCTTTTTGCTCGGGTGGCTGGCGTCACCGCCCGCGCGACGACGGCTGTTTTGGCGCCTGGCACGCGGTCGGCCGGGTGGTGGATCGACGCATCGGTAGGCGAGGGAAAATGGGCTTTCGACCGGGCGTTTCTGGCGCTTTTCTCGTCGGCCGGACGTTAACCGGAAGTTAAAGGTGGTTTCGGTCGATCGGCTGGGCCGGCAACGGCAGGCACGTCGCGTCGGGGGGGACACGGGAGGGACATGGCGTCTGTGTTGATCGCTGCCGAGCGTCAGGTGCGGCAGCCTTTGGGATTGGGGATTTCAGAATTCCTGCTGGGAGCCGAGGCTGCTAGTTTCTGCTGCTGCTGCTGCTGCTGCTTTTTACGGACCCTCGGAACGGAGTAATTTGTCGGGCCGGTCAGTCAAAAGCGTCGGCGTCGGCGTTGCTTTTACCTGATAAGGACTTCCTTCCTCGGCACTATCTCCTACTTTCAAAATATAAGTACGCGTAGGAACCGTGTTGGTGTTGCTCTAATGTTTTTAAACTTGATCATTAACATATAGTAAAAATTATCTGTATTTCCGTATCAAAATATAATTCGTTTTAGGATCCCAAAAACAACCCTAGGCTAGGCCCCCCTCCCCCGCAATTTGAAAATTGATTTTTTTTATCTAATAGCAACCTTATATTTTTATTAATTCAGATTGATGTCAATAGACCCATCATGAAATATTTTCATAATATTATTAATATTTTTTATCTCAAGTAACATTCTTTGGTATGAATTAATGGTCAAAATGTCACCTTAGAGATTCTGTCAATACCCTAAACAACTTATATTTTGACACAAATGGAGCAGTCTAATGTCGGTGCTGTTATCTTCCCACAGTAACGATCTGTAATTCCGGATCCTTGCCGTGTCTGCGCAGACGAGTCGATCAGGTCACTCAGCCTCTCATACCCAAGAAATTCATAACTTCAAGACAGGCGTCACAGGGCAAACAGGCCAGGCCGGCCCCTGGTAAAAGAGTGGTCAAAATCCTTGGAGCTTTTGGTGCCGTCTCACCGGCTCGGCGCAGTGAAATGCTGGACGGAGCATTGGAGCCACAGCTTTTTCACGCCACTCCAGTGTTCGACCGGTGAGCCGAGACAAGGGACAAGTTAACCGTGATCATTGTGGCGTGTCCCCTCGCGACGCGGCAGACAGCACTCCCCTCTGGTTTACAACGCGAGCAGGGGAAGGAGAGGATGCTAGTAGCAGAGAAGGAAACGAAAGTTGAAAAGTTACAGGGCAAGGAGAGGACCATGGACTGGTCACTCACACTGAGAAGTTACGGGGCGAGGAGAGTGCCATGGACTGGTCGCTCACGCTACATTCTTACGCTGGCCATTTGGCCAAGACCCATATTTTATTTTTCTCCTCTTGAGCAAGCTTGAGTTAGGATTTAAGCCTAGTTCTAAGTTTAGGCTCGGTTTGATAGCAGTTAACTATTTAATATGAACTAATTTTTAAACAATAAGAAAAGCTCGAGCTCGATTCACGTACTCGGTAAGAGTAACTACACAATGATATTTAACAAATGATTCACAACAGGTAGCAAATCTACCTAGTCCTGATGAACTACTTGAGTTCAATTTGTTGAACTTCACGTGCTCAGGATAAAATTCAAACTTGGTTCTTTTAGATCTCAAACCGAGCTTGAATCGAGTCCAGATTGAACCAAACTCGAGGAGCTCAGTGGTCTCAGCATTTTTTTGCCCTAGTCCAATCTGCAAAGTCTTATCTTTCTCCCCAGCAAAACTGGATTCGCATCCTTTGCTATTGCGTTGTAATCTTGACCTTGGAATTTTCGATTGGACGACCAAAATCGAAGGAACATCGTAGCACTATTTACCTCCACTAGCCGATACCAATCTTAGGAAAAGTTGGAACGGCAAAGGAAGACGGAACCCGTTGCGAGGGAACATGTGTCTGGGGGTCAAAAAACCCTTTTGCTCCGTCCAGAGCTGACATTGCCATGCAGCAAACAGGGTACGTATCATCTTGATCCCGTCTCCCTTAAATGGAGTGCAGGAGTTCCCTGTAGACGTGACATCATGTCATGCCGACAGGCTCTCTCGATGCGTACCGTGCTGCTTGCGAGGGGAGAACAGTCTCTCTGACGGTCACACGACTCGCACCGTCGCTGGAAACTTCCAAGCAGTGAGAAAGATTTGATCCATCCATCGGTCCTGTACTGCACTACTGCTCAAGAAACAAGTAAGCGTAATAGGCTGAGTCATCAGCTCTGACTCGTACCTGCAGTGGCCAAGAAGGAACGCTGGGTACGCTCTGCTGCACCGGACTCCATTGATGCCACCGTTTAAACTCCAACGGTTGGTTTAAACTCGTGGACTTCAGATTTACTAAACATGCAACTACTCGAGTATTCTGAAAGCAGAGGGAAGAAATTTGTGTTGCGTAATGCTTACGTATGGCAATGTAGAGGTACACGGACACTGCCCTACAGGGGGAAGAGAGAGAGAGAGAGTTTCAAGGGGAGAGAGAGTATGCTGGGGTTATGGAATACTTGTTTACAAAAAACTGTTCTTTTGGAATGTGTATAGTTAAACTCTTGAAACTTTAGTTATCGATATCTTTGTAAATATTTAGATTAGATGCATAAAAATCATATGTGTAGATTTGTCTAAAAATGTACTTTCGTAATATTATAATTTTATTGACTTTTTTAAATATATTACAATAGAAATTATTGGCCAGAGGTGAGTTTTGGAGTTTGTATCGATATCCAAAACGACAGTTATTGGTGACTGGAGGTATTATGGGTTGGGAGTATGGGGTGTGAAGCCCCCATAGTGTGGACTTGTAGTCCGAAAGCTCCGCAACAGTAATCATGAAAAGAAAAAACTCCCTGTAAAGATGAAGCCACCGTGATTTAGATCGCACAGATTTAGGCACATTGCCGAGCCTCGTGAACAAACTCTCATGTTTTTTGTGTGCTCATCTTCCTCTAGTTGTGTTGCCGCTAGTTCCAACATGCTAACTTAATATCTTAGTAATGGGGGTATATGACTTTGGAATTTCTAACTTGAGGATGCCCTCATAAAATATTTGGTGATGAAGTTCTCTCGTTGTGATAAGTGACGATACCTCTTGCTTCTCATACTTCCCGTTGCCCTCAAAAGCTCTATTGTCTCCCATTCTCTTCATCCTTAGCAAAGATTTTGTGAATATGTCTCTTTTATCCTCATTTCCTCTCCCATTCTGTTCCACTTAAACTCAAAATAGTTTTTGTTTTCAAATCCCCAAGTTTGAATAAGGAGTATTTTTTTAACTATGTTTGAAAGTTTTTTGAATTGAAACTTTTCGAATCAAAAGTTTTCAAACTAAAAAATTTTGAATTGAAAGGTTTTGGAGTTGAAACTTTTTTCTGAGTTAAAACTTTCTAATTTGAGAATTTCTGATTTATATTTTTTTGAATTGAAACTTTTAAATTTGAAATTTATCGATTAAAATTTTTTCAAGATGAAGCTTTCTAAGTTGCAATTTTCGATTAAATTTTTTTTAGTTGAAAATTTTGAGTTGATTTTTTTCGAGTTGAAACTTCCTATTCAAAATGTTGAAGTTAAAATTTTCTAATTTTAAGTGTTTGTTAGAGAGGAAAGAAGGTGGGAAAGTAAGTAGAGAAGAGGGAAAGATAAAGACGAGGGAAGAAAATCACATATGACATCTCAAGGAAACTTTTTTATTTTATACAAAAAATGAGCCGTATTTACAGAAATATACAACAATCTCGCGTATTTACCGAAATCTCCATCGATTTCGCAATTTGAAAACACGAAATCTCAATTTCGCAGTTTGAAAACGCGAAATCAGTGATTTCGCTTTTTCAAACTGCGAAATCGGGGTATTTGCAATTTCAAACTGCGAAATTGATTGCATTCGCAATTTCAGAACACGAAATTGAGGGATTTCGCCTTCTCAAAAAGCGAAATTGAGTTTGCTGGGTCCCACCCGCATGCATTTGGCCTGATTGATTTGCTGGGTCCGCTTTGGCCTGATTCGCTTTGGCCTGACTAGTAGAATAAGCGTTCTAGTAGCACTGAACATTCACCGAAAATTTAGCGCCACATGCAATCTTCTCTAGCTGGTATCATTATAATCCTTGGATATGAAAGAGTTTCTCAGGGAAAAAAGTACCAGTTCCTAAACAATATTTGCACCGTTTATGCTCCTGCTGCTTGACATTGTTTATCTCAACAACCATTAGGGCAGAGATAACTCCGACTGCTCCGCCTGAGAAGGATGCCACAATAGGATCTACCTGACTACAATATCAGATGGAAAAAGTCAAGAAAGCAAGAGTAAATAACCATGCCATGTCAGTCATAATATTCCTGGCTAGAAGGTGCTTCATAAACCGATTGGAACAGTAGCGGTACCTTAATTGCATAGGTAAATGAACGCTGTGGATGAAGTCCGCGTAAGATGTGCCTCCTAGACCAAGTTTAAGTTCCAGCTGCAAGGAGAGCACATCAAGTTGTTAAACATCCAACCCATTTTACAAAATGAAATCAATGAGGATAGCAAAAATGACAATTCAAGAATCAAGAATATAACTTACAATTGGTGCAAGAAATCCACCAAAGACCATTATTCCAGCAATGAGAGTGAAACATGTAGCATAGTAGACCTTTAGATTATCTGCATGCGAATCAGGCCAAAGCGGACCCAGCAAATCAATCAGGCCAAATGCATGCGGGTGGGACCCAGCAAACTCAATTTCGCTTTTTGAGAAGGCGAAATCCCTCAATTTCGTATTCTGAAATTGCGAATGCAATCAATTTCGCAGTTTGAAATTGCAAATACCCCGACTGATTTCGCGTTTTCAAACTGCGAAATTGAGATTTCGTGTTTTCAAATTGCGAAATCGATGGAGATTACGGTAAATACGCGAGATTGTTGTATATTTCTGTAAATACGGCTCGTTTTTTGTATAAAATAAAAAAGTTTCCGACATCTTAGAAAGGGACTCTCAAATTTTTACTTTGAAAATAGTCATTCGATGGGACCATATCGACCCATGTCGTGCTGTTACAGAACCAATGGTGTGCTTACAAGCAGTAAAATGCAGGCAACTGTGGACTGAGCCGTAACTCAGTTGCCTATCTCCTGCCGTCAAGCAGGCTGCCAACCCGGCATGCATGTCAAGTGGGACGCGCTACGAGTAGTAGAGCCTCTAATTTAAAAAAAGTTTCGGTAGAAAATGACTTAGATATCTCTAATTATCTTAAAAGATAAGAAATAATACTTTGTATGCAAGGCGATGCATAAATATATACGGTTAAAAAAGAATAAATAGAGGCATAGTAGAAAAAACTACATTAAATTCATATGCAAGTGTTATAGCATTTCTAAAGAAGGCTATTCAAAAGACTAATAGATCGGGCACCGTGCACAGGTGCTTCTCAGGAGCAAAAGCCCAAGGCAAGCAAAAGCTGATGTATAACATAGGCTTTTAAAGGCGTCGGAAAGTCCTAGGAAGCAACTAAGAACTAGCGATGGGTGGCTGCAACCAATCCATTTCTGCCATATGGAGATCCTGATGGAGCAATCAGAGCAAGACTCTGCATAATCCTGATTTGGCGCGCACTATGCCCCAGTTCCGCCGTAGCTGCATCCCTGCTCTGGTGGATTTTTGTCCAATTAGTGTACGAAATTTGAGTCATATGGTAGTTCACAAGTATGGAGTATGGACAAGGGAATCTACTTACAGGAGTAGTATGAATAATTCCTTCCAAAGAGTCGGAATCATCGCCCTTTGAATTGTTACTCTTCGTGATGCGGTAATTCATGGTCTCGGGACATGTCACTTGCGCGGCGTCCTCAGTTGCTTCGTTTGGACTGCGAGCCACTTTATCAACTTCGCCTTTTCTAGGTCTTCGCGTAACATCACTTGAGTCAGCCTCCACTATACTACCACTTCGCTTGATGCCTCGTCCAGCCTTTGTAGCAGCAGCACTACCAGTGATGTTCTCCTCAGTAGTATCACAAATTCCATTAATTACTTCATCTACGTATGCCATTTCAGCAGCTCGCTGCCTGGCAATAATGTCACTGAACAGTATATCCCTAACCATAGTTTTTATTTCTGCATCAGGGGCCGAAGTACCATCTACCATTGAATCATCTTTGTGTTCATTTTGATTCTCTGATGTTCTATTCCCTACTTCAGTTCCATCTTCACTTGCACTCGTATCACTCAGTTGGGATGTGCTGTCATCAGCTGCATCTAAATATTCATTTGCATTGAAACGAGCTGATCGTCTCAGTCCCTCCCTTACTACCAAAGTTCTTACTGTTGCCATCTTGTGACCCTCTTTACCTCGCACAACAGAAACATGCTTTTGTGTCTTCTCTCTTAAACCTTTAGTTGAATTTTCACTAGAAGCTTTATCAATGGCTTGCTCTTTATCATGAGTAGGACTTGATTGTCTTGCACCTTCTCCCTTTCTTCCTTTCAGAACAGCAACTCCAATTGTTGCAGTGCTCCCAACTTCTTGGTCCTGCTCTGCACCATATTGTTCTATTTCCTCTCCCAGACCTTCAGTAGATGCTGATTCTTTGAGTAGACCAGATCTCTTTAAGCCTTCTTGCTTTCTGACTTTCTTGGAAGAGGTCTTGGCTGTGCCCAATTTGGTCGCACCCAAAAAAAAAAGTAAAGCTATATAGCAAGAGAAGCAAAATAAATTTGTTTTATTGGTCTGACATTTGAAGACTAGTGAAGATAAATGAAGAATTTCACAAAACATAAAATATCACTGTTGACAACAATCATAGTATCATACTAATTAAGAGGGATGAAATGAACGATCAAATAATTGTCCACAAGGAGAATACCATGCTGAGTCACACACCTTGTACATACTACTTATTAGATTCTTCAGGCAAAAAACAGAAATTCACCTTTTGAGTTTACAGCTTCCTCATCATAATCACTGGGCGAGTTAACATGAGACAGCTCCTGCATTGTGGCATTAAACATGGTTTCAAAAACCTGTGCCAAATTTTGAGTGATAAAATGTTTAATACAAAGGGGACTGCATTACCTTCTCAAGCACCTCATGGAATGCTTCCATGGCACTCTTATTTTCTTGCTTCAGCATCTGCATACAGTGAGATCATATTACAAATATCTGAAACTGAAAAGGACAAGAATATCATTGATGTTTCATTGAGAAAAGACAAAAACCGCCAATTTCCATGAAAGTTAGAAAACCAAAATCAGTTTATACAAGCAGCAGAACCATTTAGAAATCTATTACCAGCAGCACGATACTAATGACACTATCAGCATCCTTATGAGCTAGAAGATTGTGCATACCATTTCGAATTCCGCGTTAGACTTCCAAGGGTCTATGCACAAGCTGAAAGTAAAATAATGAAAACAATTAACTATTTGTCATAATGAATATCATCATAGAAAGAAAAATAGAGGCTTAACATGTTCATAGGATCCCTTACCATTGACATGTCCCGTACAGTCGAACTAGGGCAACATGTTCTTCCTTGTTCTTAGGCTTGCCCCTGACACATGCTTCATCAATGACCTTGAATTCAGAAACAGAAATTGGTTGTAATTATATGCATAGGGAAGTTAGATTCAAGTAACAGTCAACAAAAGTCCACTTTGTCTTGGCTTCGCATCATACAAGTACAAAGGTAGTGGCATTGGCATCTGAACTCTAAAAACTGTTCATCTTACTTGTTATTGATCAATATAACCGTTCCACTACAAATGCCAACCATCTGTCCAGCGTTCAATTTTATGCTGATGTGCAAAGCAACAAGGACACTCACTGAAAACCAACAATCTTACAAAATAAACACAGTCTATGCATCGAAAGACTTTTGCTTAGGTGTATGTGTCAAACCTGTGCTGGCCACCATGAGGAGCCACTATGCTTAACCCATGTTATATCTCCTAATCGGGAATTGTGCCTTAGCTTATTTTCTGAAAGTTCAGAAGTCAATGGGCATTCATCTATACCATCATCTTTCTCTGCATTTTCCTTCACCATAATGATCAGTTGAAACCTGCATCAGCACGGAACAAGAAACTGTTGGCACAGAAATTGTATAATGTGACTCCTGGTCGGCTTGATGGAAACACGCTATTCTAGCAAAAGATCAACTTCAAACATCTGTTAGGAAAGAGCAGGGCAGCTGCAATACCCAACTGATGTTAAAAAGAACTATGATTTTATATTGAAAAAGGAATGAAGATGTTACAGAAGACTACTAATGCTTGACATCCAAGGATAAAGCTCAATAAATGCTGTTCTATGCAATGTGCACTCCAGTTAAGCTAGATTTCATGTTCAGATTCACAAAGGAACTGCCATTGTTACTTCTGTACCACATTCATTCCTGCAATAAGCAATCTAAAAAAAATCATCCAAAGTAGTTCTCTCAGCAGGACATTACATCATCAACGCCAACAACATTAAAAAAATTGTAGTTTGATAAACACCATCATGGACATGTCCAACTATCGAATTAGACTTGGTATCACTTCTATTTGCCGATCTGATTAACCTTAAAGCCACCGGAAGCTTAAGCTCCCTCAAATGGGTTATCGATTCTCCAGTTTCTTACAGAAGCTTAAGCACCCTTTGTACAAAGAAGGGAAATCCCCTCTCCACTAGCTCCTCAGTAAAGACACATTGTAAGGAAACTGGACCACGGGGCCGACCTAACGTGGGGCATGGGGATTCAGTTGAACCTCAAAAATTTTGGAAAATAAAATGCTATTAGTACTCCACCACGCAACAAACTGCATGGATTGGAGTATCCATCCCAGAAAGAAAGATTTGGATGAGGTTGCTCAGAGGAAAGAAATGATCCCTCACGAGGATGTTGACGGGGATCTCCGGCTGGAGCTCACCGCGCCGGCCGCCGGAGAAGGGGGAGTGGGGAGATCTGGAGAACGGTGGAAACGAAGGAAGGGGAGGAGAAGAACTCACTGCGCCGACCGCCGGTGAAGGGGGACGCGAACGGTGGAAACGAAGAGACGAGGTGGAGAACGTCCGTGTTATATAAAGCCAAACTTTGCGGAAAGGAGCATATACATCGAATTGCGAATATAGCACGTATCCACACCATTCAACGTGCATCGAGATTTACACATTAAAAATACTTTAGAAGTACTCCTTTTCCTTATCTACTCATTTCAAATTTCAAATTTCAAATTACATTGAGTGGTGTAGATATGAATTGTAGATACAATGAAAGTATAAAATCCCTTCTTCAAACTTTGTCGCTACTCAATCTGCACAGTTCATTCCAAATCATTGGCTGGATCCTCACAACTGAACCATGGCCCTATAATTCATCATAGCTTGTAATCTTTTTTGGTCAGGGCGGCCACCCACTTCTCCCCCTTCTATCGGACATCATAGCTCCATAGCAGTTCAAGGCCTCAAATCATTATCGGTCAACGTAAAAAAAGAAATGTTGTTCTTAAAAAAAACTAGAGAGCATATAACTAGTAGAAAATTCATGAATTTCACTGTGTTGCTCTGGACTATCCAATTATCCCTTTCTCTAAAAATAAGATAATCCATTAGAAGATTATGATTGAAGCATGGAATAAACATGAACACATCTTAAACCAAAAAATTATAGAGAATCAGTTTTAAAGAAAGCAAAACATACAATTATTGAGTAATGTATTTCTTTTATGGAAACGAACACAACAATATTATCGATTCCCCAGTCACCTAAAGGAACCAAAAGAAATAAAACAACACTAGAAACTATCTGCCCAAGGAACCGGTTGGTTGGAATCAATTACAAGAACATGTTGTCCCCGAAGTTGTGATGATGAATTTCAGATCTGTGGGAGCAATCTAGCTTCCCCTCGCTTTGAGCCTCTTCAACACAACGGCTAAAAAGTGGCCCGTGGTGTGTGCAGGCAAAAACTGAGCTAAAGATCAACAACGAGATGGTCTAAGTTAGAAATAAAAGGCGTTTGATAACTGAAGCCAAGCTGGAGGGGATAGAACTTTTGCCAACTATGGATGGGAAGAACATAATGGGAAGGAATGAAGGATGGGGAATCATTCACCTGGTTGTTGGCCGTCACTGGTTAGTTGGCCTACAAATCTAACCTCTCATATGGAATAGACGGTGTGGATGGAGTAAAGGCAAAGTTTGCCTTTAAACCACAAAAAGAGAGGATGCACTTCCACTACCGTTCCCCTAGACGGCCACCTAGCTCGCCTAGATGGTGTCTAGGCGCTAGGCCTCTCTCTCCTGCCTAGCCGCCTAGGCCAAATTTTTCCACCTAGGTGGCCACCTAGCCCGCCTAGGCGGCGATTAGGTGCTAGGTGCCAGTCTACCGCTCGACTAGCGCCTAGCACCTAGGGGAACACTGGCTTCCACAACATCCACTTTTGGGTGTGAGGAAACTGGAACCAGAAACACTAAAAAGAGAATGACTAGACATCGGTTGTTCAAAATTCTATTATTGAGTTTATGTAAAATCATTTTAGGAGCAGACATCAGTTGTTCAAAATTCTATTATTGAGTTTATATAAAATCATTTTAGTTGCTCATACTCGTTCTTATTATAACCACAAATCGCAACATTCCTAATCAGCCGCCATCACCACCTCTGCCCTCACCCCAAAAGATGCCACTCCCACCCCCACTACTAGTGCCTGAAAGTGCATCTAGGCCCCTTAATGATTTTGGTGATTAATGACAACAAGATTAAGTGACTAATGAGCTTTATGAGTATTGTGAACAGATGAATACGCTCATGGGAAAGTCGCTCAAGAAAAGAGGTCCCTCAAATCAAAGAAGAAAAGGTGTCGGTTAAACTCAACGGTTGTATATGGATTTTTAATTTTATTTGAGTTTAAGGATTGTCGTATTATAAAGAGGGATATGTCAAGAAATAGCTTTAGAATGACCCAATGTGCTCAATGATGAATTCTAGTCTAAAAATGAGTCAATGTGTAAAGTCTTGGGGGCAAAATGTTCAAAAAGGTTCGGAGTATCCGAACATATCTTCGGAATGTCCGGCTGGCCCCCTCGGGTGCTTAGGCAAAATTTGGTTCGGAATGTCCGAACATACGTTCGGAGTATCCGAGCTAACCTTCTCGGTTGGTCGAGTTCATTTTGGTTCGGAATGTCCGGACATGGGTTCGGAGTATCCGAGTCAACCCCCTCGGTTAGGTTTGGTTTAATTATATTCGGAGTGTTCGAAGAGTTCTTCGGAGTATCCGAACACTCGGAGTATCCGAGGTGTTCGGACTATCTGAAGAAATGTTCGGACTATCCGAGTTGGGGGTCTCGGTTGCCCTGTGCTCAACCTGTTCGGACTATCCGAACAGAGTCGAGCTGAGCACAAAACGGCTAGTTTTTGGGAGGCTATAAAAGCCCAAACTCTCCCACCTACCAAAAGCAACTGCATTCAATTCATTCTAAACAGTTCTCTCACTCTCTCTAAGCCCTAGTGTTCATCTCCCTCAAATCTTTGATTCTTGAATCTTTAGAGGGAGGTCAAATAGAGAGATTGATAGATCTAGAAGTGTTGATTCATCTTGAGCACTTGGTTCATCCTCAAGCGGATTTCTCGCCAGATCTTTTACTCTTGGAGGTTGAGGACTCCTAAACGGCTAGGAGTCACCGGTGAGCTCCCAATCTTCGTGTGGGACGCCGCCGGAAGTTTGTGAAGGTCGAATCCACCTCCGCAAGGAAAGGATTCAAGGAAAAAGGAGGTGAGTGCTTTGTGCAACACCTAGAGGATTAGGGTTGAAAGAGACCCCGGCTTTGTGCCGCCTCAATGGAGACATAGGATCCCCTCAAGGATCTGAACTTCGGGGAAAAATCGTTGCGTCTCTTTGGTTCCTAGATTTTCTATTTGTCCCCTTTTGTGATTGGCTTAATCTTTTGGGGATTCAAGGGCTTGATAGCTTCTTGCTGTAGATATTGGTGGGATTTCATATTCTGGAAGTTGTCTTAGCTAAGATATTTCATTTGGTAGCAATCTTGCGCTCTAGATAGCTTAGATCTACTTTTTAGGGTTTTCGTGCGTAGAGCAGTTCGGACTATCCGAAAAGTAACTCGGACTATCCGAACCATTCGGACAGTCCGAAGGAAATTTCGGACTATCCGAACAGTTAATTTCCGCTGCGAATTTAAATTTGAAAATCGCCTATTCACCCCCCCTCTAGGCGACATCTCGGTCCTTTCAATTGGTATCAGAGCCAAATCTCCGTAGTTTGGCTTAACCGCTTGGAGAATCTAGGATGTCGGAAATAGAGAAGCTTACCGAAGGCCGTAACCAAACTAAGGCTACGGGCTCCGGTAGTGGGGTTGCAATTCCATATGAGTATCCCTCCTTTGGTGTCTGAAGCTCCTCATGTTATGTCTCCGTGCCTTTCGGTCGAGCGCCTCATTTCGATGGCACTCACTATGCCGCATGGAAACATAAGATGAAGATGCATTTGAGATCATTTCACCCTTTTATTTGGATGATTGTAGAAACAGGTTTCAAGCCCGTTGATCCAAACAATCTCACTCCCGAAGAAGACAAAGCTCAACACTTCAATGATTTGGCCGTCAATGCCTTATTCAATGCTTTGAGTGATTCCGAGTTTAACCGAGTCGATGGACTTGAAGAGGCAAAGGCAATTTGGGATAGACTCTTGGTTACTCATGAAGGGATATCAAGTGTTCGGGAATCAAAGATCGAGCTTATTATTGGTGAGCTAAGTCGGTTCACCTTGGAAGAAGGAGAAACGTACACAAAAATATTTGACCGCTTGATGGTGCTTGTGAATCGAGCTAAGGGTCTTGGGTGCACTGATCTTACTGACAAAGCCGTCGTCAAGATCATCCTTCGTGTGATCACCCCCACCAACCGCAGTCTAGTTCAACTCATCCGAGACCGGCCAAACCTCGATACCGTGACGCCTCATGATGTTATTGGTCAGCTAATGATGGATGAGATGATGATCAAGGAGGCGGAGGTTGTAGAAGAGCTCAAGTCTGGAAAGAAGAAGGACATTGCCTTGAAGGCCGTCAAGATAGTGCGCCAAGCAGAAGAGAGCACAAGTGAGGATGAAGAGTCCTGTGGTCCGTTGACAAATGAGGACATGGCTCTATTTGTGAGAAGGTTCAACAAATTCTTCAAGAAGAAGAACTTCAGACAAGGAGATCAATCAAGGAGCTTTGGAAGAAAATCAAAGGGTAGACACTCCACCAGAAGATGCTATGAATGCGGTGAAACCAGCCACTTCATTGCCGAGTGTCCGCATAAGGAGAGCAAAGATGAGAAGCCTCATAAGAAAGACAAATACCGAGGCAAAGACAAAGAAAAGAGCAAGAAGTTCAAGCATTACAAGCACAAGGGACAAGCTCATATTGGAGAAGAGTGGGATTCAAACTCCGACTCCGACTCAAGCTCCGAGTCCGACGAAGAAGGAGGAATTGCCTCCGTCACCATCGACGTGCCTACTACCACAACAACGTCGAAGAGCCTCTTCGACAACTTGAGCGATGACGACGAAAACGCTCCAATGTGCCTTATGGCAAAGGGGCACAAGGTATCATCAAAAGCCTCCACTCCCTCCATTGTTAATGATTGTCTAGATGAGCGCGATAGTGATGATGATGTTGACTCTATGCTCAAATCCATGAAAAACTTTGACATTCATAAGCTAGATTTGCTTCTAAAAGATATTGAAAAATTGGAGGAAGTTGTAGAACAAAAGGAAGCTACTCTCGAGGCTCAAGAGGATTTGCTCATCCTCGAAAAGGAGAAAAATCGTGAGCTAGAGAAGAGTATATCTTTTGAAAGAGAGAAAAATGAGGAATTGGTTAAGAACTTAAAATTGACCAAATCCGAGGTGACTAGTCTTGAGATCACAACGCTTCACTTGAAGAGGAGCTTGCTAAGGCAAAGGACGCTTGCAAGGCTCTTGAGTTGAAGCTTGTTGATCTCAAGAATAGCCCTCCGATTACCTCGACCATTAGCTCCAATTCTTCATTACCTTCTACTAGCAATGGATGTGCTAGATGCTACTGTAGGGTCGAGGATGCGCCTAGAGGGGGGGTGAATAGGCGTTTTACGAAATTCTATCGCTCACTAAGATCAATCGCTCTAATACACCCCTAAGTCAAAACCTAATCAAAGATATATGCGGAAGCGATAAATAGGTTTTGACAATTAAGGCCTAAATCAACTAGGCTCACTAGTGCACTAACTAAATTATGTCTCTAAACTAGAATTGCTAAATTGATCAATCAATTAACACTAAGCAATTCTAATTACAATCAAGCAATTAAACAATATACAATAAATGTAAATACTTGAAGGTAAAAGAGACAACCGATATTTTTTCGTGGTGTTCGGAGACTTGCCGGTCTCCCCTAGTCCACGTTGAGGCAAGCCCAACCACTTGGACCGGCTCCCGCTCGAGCACCCGCCTCTTTCCACTAGACGTGGTTTTCATGCTCGCAGCAGTAGGCTCAACCCGAACCTTCACAAACTTCGCCGGGCTTTCACACCTCGAGAGCTCCAAGACGACGCCACGCTGTCTAGGAGTCGGCAAGCTCCAAGAGTAACAAGCCGCTCCCGCTTGAACTTCACCGGCACAACAAATCGCGCCTCGGTGATCACCAAGTGCAACACATGCACAAGGCCTCACTCAAGTGCAACACATGCACAAGAGGCTCTCAAATCACTTCCTAATTGCAACACATGCAATTAGTCTCACTCTTAAGCTCAAGAGGCAAATGGAGAAGAGCAACACATGCACACAACTCCCACACACAAAGAACAACACCAAGAACCATCGCCTCAAGCCCCCAAGGGGTATATATAGCCCTCCACAAGAAAACTAGCCGTTTGGGGGCAAATGGTAATCACCAAACCCAGTATTACAGCCCTCTAAGGGCCTAGAATGCCCCACCTCCAACGGTCGAAGAACGGACACTTTGCAGTACTACAGCCCTCGAGGGCCAGAGTACCGATCTCTGGTACTACCGCTCCTCCTCACGCATGAGTGTGGCCTCACCACAAAAAATCACCAAGATCGAAAATACCTACGGTGCCTTAGGCCCTAGAGTATCGCCTTATAGCGGTACTACCGCTCCCCTACAGCAGTAGTGCCGCCAAAGACTCAACAAAGAAACGCAAGATCGCCAAAAAGCTACCGCTAAACAAATGCCGGTAGTATCATTTGCAGTACTACCGCTCTGCATATGATAGTAGTGCCACAGAGAAAATCCAGATTTCAAACTCCAAATCCATTTCTCCAAAACCAAACTTGTTCTTTGAGCCACAAAGATGATCAACACATGATCATACACACGCAAAACACATTTGCACCAACTTAGCTCATGCTCAAAGAATTTCAACCACAATTGCAAAAACACATTTTGCAACCAACACAAACTCTATTTGCAAAACGATAAGCAAATCAAACTCGAGTTTATGAGATTAATCCCCTAGCCATGTGAAGGTCAACACAAGACCCGGTCAACTTGCCAACACCGTTGCAAGCCCCACTCACATGCTCTCGAATTCGGACTCATAAACCTCAGTTTATTCGCTGACAACTGAACTTGCAAATAACATAATAAACACATTTCATGCTTGAGCACTACTCTTTGCAACACATGCAAAAGTCTAGCTCCAAGCAACATCAATCAAGATGCATGAACTCTCTAATTGCAACACATGCACTTCTCTAGTCCCATGCAACACCAAAACCAATCTTCGACTAAAACTAAAACCATACGTATGAGCTCTTTACTGCAACACATGCAAGCCTCTAGCTCCATACAAACACTTAAACACCAAATCAAACATATGTGCTCTCCACTCACAACACATGCGAGCCTCTAGCACATACACAACCACAAACACCAAATCATGCTTGAGCTCTCTCCTTTGCAACACATGCAAAA
Organism: Guadua angustifolia; assembly: GCA_036346375.1. Lineage (NCBI taxonomy): Eukaryota > Viridiplantae > Streptophyta > Magnoliopsida > Poales > Poaceae > Guadua > Guadua angustifolia. The sequence continues at coordinate 32,403,617 of CM070514.1, read as the reverse complement.
CTTAGCTCCAAGCAACCACACGGTTTTAGAAAGATTGTTTTGCGAAACCAAAGCATGAAGCTTCAACTAATGCAACACATGCAAAAGTGAACTTCACGCAAAAGCCAACGCACTAGCTTATCACTTCTTGCAACACATGCAAATCAAAGCATTATGCGAAAACCAAATGCAAATGATTTGAGCTTGAGTGAACGCGGAATGAGATCACCAACACATGATGAAGCTCAAGCAAAGGGAACGACCCCTCTTAATAGCACGGCGATAAAACCTTAGACTCAAAGACTACAAAGTTCTTAGCCTATCTAGTTATACCTTCGCATTGCAAGACAAGCAATCCCTTTGGGGTCTTTATGATCATCACTTTGATATTCCCCCGGGATCGTTACCCTTCTTTATCTTGGGATCCATTCTTGACGCCCATCAACTCATGATGCCGCCCTTGTCCCGTTCTCATCATCTCATCCATCTTTGGACCTAACTCAATCACAACTCATAAAATAGTTAGTCCAAGATGCATGGTTGTCTCAATTATCTCTTGCACTTCATTAACACATAATGGATGCCTCTAGATCAATTGAGCACAACCTAAATCAATTGAAATGATTTAATTGTGTCTTAAGTACAATAATGCAACTCATGCTTTATTATACTTAAGAACTATTCATTTGTCCTTAATTAATCAAGGAGCACCATCAACACATGATGAAGTGTTCTTTAATGATTAACAAGACAAATGAACTCAATTTAAATTATCATTTAAATTGATATGAGTATATATTAACTACACAAGTTTTCATATACTCATGTTGATGAAAAGTAATGATCCATTATATGTAAATTGTATGAAAATGATCATTACCCTAAGTCATCAACTATAGAATAAACCCCACATGTATATGTGCATAAATATGATTGACTTGGATATAAAATGCATATATTCAATTTGATCATATTGGAGTATATCCTATATTACAATGAGTATACTTTAACTAGGCAATTCAAATATATACTCAAGGATTTAGTTTCTTTGTCTTGATCCTTATATGTGTCAATAACGAATCGATCAATACAAAGAGACTTTCAAGTTAAACTACAAACTCCCCCTAAATATGTGCATCCATGTAATATATGGATTGAGAAACATAATGCATATTTTGTGGTTAATATAACGGGGACATTCATACTTTAACTTGAATCCAAAGTATGTAATTAATACTATAATGAATATGCATACATACCTCGGGTTTTCCATTTTTCAATGCGATGAGACTAAACAAAGATATTCTAAACAAACATGTTAGTCTCGATATAAGATTGTCATTAATAACACTATCGCATTAGGGGATAAACTTAATATTGGATTTGTCATTAACACAAGATTAGATTTGTCATTAACACCAAAACCATAACTAATGAAGGTTGAACTTACAGCTACAACGTTAATGTTGATACTTATGCCACTAACCTTGAGGCTTTGCAAGTACTAGCTCATGAAAATGAGAAGCTCAAGGGAATGCTCGAAGATGGACTTCAAAAGTCCTACAAGGCTAGCAAAGGATTAGAGGAGTTCCTTGGTAAGCGCAAAGGTAACCTCATGAAACATGGGCTTGGGTACATTCCACCCAAGGGCAAAGGAAGCCACATCGTGGTTGCTCCTTTGAACATGCCCATCCACTTTGTTAAGGCCGAAGCAAACTCTAAGTATAAGGCTCAATCCACTTTCTTTGCTTCTTATGTGCTTAAAAGGACTAGCCTTGGTAGAGTAGTTACTTGTCACATTGGGGGTAAGCCCAAAAATGCCTCTTATATGCGATCTATTTGGGTCCCTAAATCACTTGTCACTAATATGCGTGGACCTAAACAAGTTTGGGTACCAAAGAGCAAAATCTAAATTTCATTTTGTAGGCCTACATCTCCGGTGGATCAAGTTGGATCTTGGATAGCGGATGTACACATCATATGACCGGAGAAAGGGCGATGTTCGCGCATTTGGAAGTAAATGGAGCAAATAGTGAAAATATAATTTTTGGCGACAACGGAAAAGGTGAAGTGGTAGGTTTAGGTAAGATTCTCATTACAAATGATTTTCATATAAGCAATGTTTTACTTGTTGAATCACTAAGCTACAATTTGTTGTTTGTTGCTCAATTATGTGAAGCGGGCTACAATTGTGTATTTAGTGATAAGGGTGTGGATGTCGTTAAGAGGGATGATGGTTTAATAGTCGTTAAGGGTCGTTTAAAGGGAAATCTCTATCTCATAGACTTTACTACGAATAGAATTAACCTTGAAACGTGCTTAATGGCTAAATCCAGCATGGGTTGGTTATGGCATCGCCGACTTGCTCATGTTGGTATGAGGAACCTTCACAAACTCATTAAAGACAATCACATCCTTGGACTAACAAATATTGTTTTTGAGAAAGATAGAGTGTGCAGCGCATGTCAAGTTGGAAAGCAAGTTGGAGCGTCTCATCCCGCGAAGAACATGATGACCACCTCAAGGCCATTGGAGATGCTTCACATGGATTTGTTCGGCCCCGTCACCTACATAAGCATTGGAGGAAACAAGTATGGTTTAGTTATTGTTGACGATTTTTCTCGCTTTACTTGGGTGTTTTTCTTGCATGATAAAAGTGAAGCCCAAGGAAACTTAAAAGAAATTCATGAGAAGGGCACAAAATGAATTTGAAGTGAAGATCAAGAGAATTCGGAATGACAACGGCACCGAATTGAAGAACACCGGTGTAGAGGAATATCTCAATGAGGAAGGCATCAAGCATGAGTTTTCGGCTCCCTACTCCCCACAACAAAATGGGGTAGCCAAAAGGAAGAATCGTACTCTCATCGAGATGACGCGCACAATGCTTGATGAGTACAAGGTCTCCGACATATTTTGGGCGAGGCTATCAATATTGCGTGCCATAGTACCAACCGTCTGTATCTCCACAAGATCTTGAAGAAGACAGCGTACGAGCTCCTCACCGGCAAGAAGCCAAATGTATCCTACTTCCGAGTCTTTGGGAGCAAATGCTATATCCTCAACAAGAAAGCTAAGTCATCTAAATTTGCTCCTAAAGTAGATGAAGGTTTCTTGCTGGACTATGGATCAAATGCTTATGCATACCGAGTTTTCAACAACACTACCGGTGTGGTTGAAATTTCGCGTGATGTAACATTTGATGAAACTAACAGTTCTCAAGTAGAACAAGTTGATCGTGCTGTGATTGACAGGGAAGAACCACCGTGTGAAGCAATCAAGAAATTGGCAATTGGAGAAGTGAGACCTCTTGAGCAAGAAGAAATCCTGAGCACTCCAACTCAAGATGCAACTCTGGATGATGCTCCCTCTTCTTCAATGCAAGCTCAAGATGGCTCGAACATTGCCCAAGACGATGAGGACCCAATTCAAAAATCAAACGCAACGGTTCCTCATCCAAGAGTACATCAAAGCGTGCAACGAGATCACCCCGTCGACAACATCCTTGGAGACATTAACAAGGGAGTATCCACTAGGTCTAGAGTAGAAAATTTTTGTGAATTTTACTCTTTTGTTTCCTCTCTTGAACCTCTTAAGGTAGAAGAAGCACTCCAAGATCCGGATTGGGTGATGGCCATGCAAGAAGAGCTAAACAATTTTGAGCGAAATCAAGTGTGGAAGCTTGTCGAAAAACCCAAGTAAAATGTGATTGGAACCAAATGGGTATTTCGGAACAAACAAGATGAGCATGGGGTTGTGACGAGAAACAAAGCCCGGTTGGTCGCTCAAGGCTTCACACAAATCGAAGGTTTGGATTTCAATGAAACATACGCTCCAGTAGCTAGGCTTGAATCCATTAGAATATTACTTGCCTTTGCTACTCACCATGATTTTAAGTTGTATCAAATGGACGTAAAAAACGCCTTCTTGAATGGACTACTCTCCGAGATGGTCTATGTTGAGCAACCACCCGGCTTCGAAGACCCAAATCATCCGGACCATGTCTACTTCCTACACAAGGCTCTCTATGGACTTAAGCAAGCACCGAGGGCGTGGTTTGAATGTCTTCGAGATTTCCTTCTCGAACAAGGTTTTGTAGTCAGAAAGGCCGACCCTACTCTCTTCACTAAACATATTGATAATGATTTATTTGTTTGTCAAATATATGTTGATGACATAATATTCGGGTCTACTAATGAACATTTGTGCAAGGAGTTTAGCAGGATCATGACTAAGAGATTTGAGATGTCCATGATGGGTGAGTTGAAGTTCTTCCTCAGTTTTTGTAAGGACCCGAATCCAACCATTCGAATCCACTGTGTTTTTCCGCACTAGTCCCAGGATCAAACGCTAGTGCACACAGCTTAACATCGGTAAGCATCATTTCATACACAACGATAAGAATAATAGGACTTTATTGATTGAATGTAACTAGTGTATGATCTTATGATCACTTACATTATTCAGCCTTGCAAGGAAATAATAAGATAAGACAAATGCAGCGGAAAGTAGTAGAAAACGTAGATGTCCCATCAAGACACCACAAAGCGCATCGACAAGGATTGGCCTAGTGACACGCGCCCACCGAAAGTCCTTCTCCAATATTGAAGATGATTCCTCCCTCGTTGTTGGTTTTAAGCAAGGGTGAGTACACCAACACGTACTCAACAAGTTGTGCATGTAATGCATTTCTATTATAACTATATGCGGGCTTATTCCAAAGGAAGGCTTATGGTTCATAAGTAGTAAAGCAGCATTTGAAACACATACATTAATAGATTAAAAAGACAATAAAACAAATAGCAACAAGTAATAGATTTAGTGATTCTCATGTAAACCAAGTTTTCCGGTCCTAAGTCAAGATTCAACCTTCCATGGCAACCTGCCATCCATCCCAGTCTTATTTTTGCAAAAGTCTAACCCTTAGTTGACCAAGGCAAGACTAACCAAAAGTTCATCATATCAACATGTCATAAAACCAAACACGACCGCCCAATTGCCACTCTTGGCCCACCAAATTGCCACTCTTGGCCCACCAAAAACCAAATGCCACTCTTGCCACCTTGGCCCATTAAAACCAAATGCGATCGCCCAATTGCCGGTCTTGGCCCACCAGAAAACAATCTTGCCACTTGCCTTAGTCTAAATCATTTTTCCCACCCCAGTTGATTACCAAACACCATGTGCTCTTCACAAATCAACATCGTTGCGTGACTCCGCTGTCACAACAACTCAATCTCTTTGTGCAACCACACATGGCCCACAAATTATTATCATAGTTCCGTATTCCATTAGTCAAGATTAATAAACAATATTCCATAAGCATGTGATGACGTGGCATGGCTAAGCATCTCTAATTCGGTCTAACCACCCATGTTGATTTTCTATTTAACCAACTATAATTAACCAACCTAGGGTGACAAGTGGATCATGGCATATAATTTAACAAGGTAGAGTGTAATTCAAGAGGGTATAATATCTAAATCCCAATCTAGATCAAAATCATTTGTACTCATGAAATAACAAGTGATAAGGTAAACCAAAATAGCATGCAATCTAATTTATGGGTGCAACATGATCAAAGCACAACTTGCCTTGCTTAAACTTCTGCTCCTGGTCTGGAAATAATTCTTGAGCTGTGAAATCCCCTTCCGAAGCTTCGCACAATTCAACGTCTACGCGAATCGAGAGAAATAGCAAATAAACACCAAAATGAAAGAACAAACAAACTCAAAAATTCAAATAAAATCCACCATTGGAAAGATCTCAATTTTACAAATTTTTAGGAATTTGAATCACCTCAATCGGAGTTCAAATGCAAAAGTTATAGCCTTTGGAAGTTTGAAAATCCTGAAAATACTCTAAATTCATAAATTCCGATTTAACCGAATTATTTTTATTAAGAAAATTCCGATCCTTCCCGCCCGAACCGTACGGACGCGACGTGGCAAAATCCAGACCCTACGATCTGGATCCAACGGTGGGAGCTTACCCGTGCGGTTCACTGTGCACAATGTCGACGTGGGCGATCTCTGTCCGTGCGATGATGATCCAGCGGTCAATATTCTTCCCGAGCGGCAATGGCTGGCGGCGGCTCAATCTTCACCGGCGCTGGAGACGACGACCCCGCCACGGCGAACGAGACCACCCCGGTGAGGAAGAAGTGGTAGCTCCGACGCGGCGCAAGATGGTGAGTTCGAATCCGGCCTTGGAACAGCGAAAGGGTCACCGACGGCGGCGGAATCTCAGCGCAACTCCTCGGCAGAGCTTCACGAACTCCGACGAGGCCTCGCGTGGACTCTAGAGCTTCTCCGGCGACGAAGCAATGATGAAAAGGAGCGGCGAGGTGTGGAGCTTCTCGGGAGGGCTCGGGGATCCTTATATACCCGGCGATGGCGCGCAAAGTTGGAAAGAAAACAAAGAATGTGGAGTCCTACTTAAACGGCGGCGCGCTGTGTCCGCTCTCGAGAGCGATGGTTGTCGACCGTCCGATCTCCATCCGACGGTCGATAACCCTAACAACAAGACTGATAAATGGGCATGGCCTCACATCATTCATGGCGATTTTTCCAGATTTTTCTATTTAAAGTAATCCGCGAAAACAAATCAATTTATTTAGGGTAATAAAAATACTCTAAAAATTCCAAAAAAATTCTCAAAAATACTTTGAGATGTTCTGGACTTAAATAAAATATTTTTGGAAAAACTTTATTTTGCAAATTTCTTTTTATAATTATTTCTTAACAAAAGGTAATATATATAAATTCAGAATAATTCCAATAAATCCCAGAAAATTCAATTAAATCCAGAAAATTCACAAAATTCATAAATTGCAATAAAATAATATTTAATAATTAAAAACTCAAAAATTGGGATGTTACAGTTTTCAAGTTAAGCAACTCAAGGAAGGAACATTCTTATACCAAATCAAGTACATCAAGGACATGCTCAAGAAGTTTGGTATGGAGAACGCCAAACCAATCAAGACGCCAATGCAAGCCAACGGGCATTTAGACCTCGACAACGAAGGTAAACCGGTCGTCCAAAAGGTATATCGTTCGATGATCGGTTCTCTACTTTATCTTTGTGCATCTAGGCCCGATATTATGCTTAGTGTGCGCATGTGTGCAACATTTCAAGCCGCTCCTAAAGAGTGCCACATGGTGGCCGTAAAAAGAATCTTGAGATATTTAGTGCACACTCCTCATTTTAGGCTTTGGTATCCAAAAAGTTCATCATTTGAATTAGTTGGCTATTCCGATGCGGATTATGCCGGATGTAAAGTGAATAGGAAGAGTACTTCGGGGACTTGTCAATTCTTGGATAGATCTCTTGTCTCTTGGTCTTCTAAGAAACAAAATTTCGTAGCCCTATCCATAGCCGAAGCCGAATATATAGCGGCCGGGAGTTGTTGTGCCCAATTGCTTTGGATGAGACAAACCCTAAATGATTATGGCCTAACCTATAACCATGTTCCACTTTTGTGTGACAATGAGAGCACCATAAAAATTGCCAACAATCCTGTCCAACATTCCCGCACAAAGCATATCGATATCCGCCACCATTTCCTAAGAGACCACTCCACTAAAGGCGATATCGATATTCAACATGTAAGCACAAACGATCAATTAGCCGATATTTTCACCAAGCCTCTAGATGAAAAGAGGTTTTGTGAGTTGAGAAGTGGGCTAAATATTCTAGATTCTCGCAATTTGGCTTGAAATATGCTCACAAATTGATTGGTGATTGCAAAATGCTTTAGAAAATCTTATTTACTTTATTTCTCTAAATCTTATTGTGTTTATTGGTTCTTGATCTTCGGATCTTGTCAATTATCATGTGATCATGGTTTGATTGGTTGAGTGGCTTGCTGGTCACATGATGACTTGACTTCTTAGGACCTCTCATCTATTTCACCCTCCGGAGTCATTCCTGTCCTTATTTTCATGTCATCCTGAGAAGACAATTCGGACTGTCCGAAATTCCATTTGGACTATCCGAACTGATTCGGACTATCCAAACTTAAGTTCGGATTGTCCGAAGTGGGGTCTCGGGCTACATAAGCCAGCCCAACCCTCTTCTTCCTCCTTTCCTCCTTTTCACTTCTATTTTCGGTTTCTCTCTCAAAACCGCCCCTCCTCTTGGATCTCTCGATTTGGCTGGAGTTCTTGCGATTTGAGGGCTCCAAGATCTTCTCCAAGGGCAAGGAACTCATCTCCATCAACTTCTTGCCCTAGATTTGCCTTGGGAACACCGGTTTTCATCTTCAAAAGGTTGGTTTGATCTATCCTCAATGTCGGTTCTTTCTCGTGTTCCTCTTGTGAATCTTTGGACTCTAGATTATTCTAGGCCTTGCTAGGATGATCTTCTATGATTAGATCTAAGTTTTATTGAATTATTGTCTAGTTTGAACATTTTAGGGTTTATGAACACTTACCTCGGACTATCCGAGTTTCTGTTCGGACTGTCCGAAGAATACTTCGGACTATCCGAACAAAACTTCAGAGTATCCGAAGAAAACTTCGGACTGTCCGAAGAAAGTGTCGGACTATCCGAAGTTGGTGAGTTCATTTCGACCTTTTGATGTTCATCTAGATTCTAATTAGGGTCTAATCTAATTTCCACCTTTGTGTACACTTAGAATGGATCCGTCTCTGGGTGGCAATCCCCGTTCTAGCAAGATGGACATCAACGCGGCTCGCAAGAAGAAAGCGAAGCACGATCACCCCACGGTGGCTCTTCGACGGCCGCCGGGGGCTCTCCTCAAGATTCCCCTCCAGAGTCTCCTCCTCCTCAGTCCGCGGGAAGAAGGAAGCGTCTCGCCATTCGCAAGAAGAACCAAAGATTCCAGGCCGCGGCCTCTGAGCTAGGGCAAGGTGATGAGGGGCAAGAGGGCAGCAATGTTGAGGATCCCCGGGCTGCCATGCCAAGGCTGAGGGCAGCCAAGTGTGCTGCTCAGCGCAGGAAGGAGCGCTAATTGGTCCTTTGGAAATTCATCCTTCGGTTCGTGCAACTCCTATGGGTGTCACTCCAAAGAAAAAGATAGACTACTGTATTGGTCAAGGAAGAGGAAAAGAAGTCCGCCAGCACAGAAACCAAGACCCTTTGATGTATCTACAAGAAGATTATATGGACAAGAGGTTTTGGAATCATTTCCAGCAGGACTTCTATGATTCTGTAATTGCTGAGAAGAAGAACCCAGTAGCGCTTATGCAGTATATTGACTGGGATTATATGGCACAGCAGGAGGATCAAGTATTCAATGAAGTTATTGCAGCTTGTGATTGCCACAACTTGAAGGATATCATGTCCTTCAAGTGTAAATGGAACAATGAGGTTGTGGCTCAATTTTATGCAACTCTATATGTGGACTCCGATGCTGAGAGCACCATGTGGTTCATGGTGGATGGGTTGTACTATGCTGTGACCAAGGCTCAATTCGCTGACTGCATAGGTTTCTCCACTGATAATTTGGATAAGCTGCACATTTCTGACTCCTCCAGCATCAATGACTTGACTCCTCTGTATGACGACTCTCAGAACTTCAAGCTGGGCACCATAAAAGGTTTGAAACCATTTTATGCCATTCTCTACAAGTTGCTGAGGAAGACTTTGTGGCCCAAGGAGGGAGACGCCACCAATATCAGTTCCTACTCTAGGAACTTGCTTTTGAGGATTGGTGAGGGATCAAGACCGTTCGATGTCTTTGATTTTATCTGGCAGGAAATCCGGCTTAACTCCCTTAGCCCGCGCAGCAGTTGTGGTTTTGCTCCCTATGTTATGTGCATGGTGGAGAGCATCTCGGGATTGTGGTTTGCTAAGGATGTGGAGCATGTCCCATATCGTGTTCGTCTAATCAAGGCTCCACCTCCTCCAGTTTAGCCAGTGTCTGCTCCTTCAACGCCTAGTACCAGGTCAGGGGCTCCTTCCTCCTCAGCGAGACATGCGTCTCCAGTTGGTCCTTCCTCCCCAGGCGGCTCTATCAAGTCCATGCTCCGTGCCATTTTCTGCCTGGGGATAAAGAACCACAAGAAAATAAAGGAAATGAATGTGAAGATCACCGATACTCGCCGTCAGCTCAACGTCATCAAAGGGAAGCTCAATCTTTCTTGCTCTTCTGAGGAGTCCGAGTCTGAGTCGATTCAATGACATTGATTCGGCGACCGGCGAATTTTTTGATCTTCCGCATTTTCGCACCTCTGGCGATGATGAGGCGACTCTGCGTATCGCCATTTCGGGACAACGACGATGGCAGCAGCGATAATGAGGGCAGCGAGGATTGACCCTTTTGGTGTTTTGATGCCAAAGGGGGAGAGGAATTAGATTTATCTGTTAGTTATGTG